>JASAUF010000233.1:0-1200000 GCA_030180095.1 Magnolia changhungtana | reverse complement strand
TTTTGGCCTGTAGAATCACACAGATCTAGATTTAGGATAGCAATCCAATGGCACCAAGCACACACACAAGAAAAGAGAACACAGATTTAACGTGAAAAACCCTTGAGGGAAAAAATCACAACACAAAGTGACAGATCACCACTATGAAAGCATCAATTACAAAGAGAAAAGACTTACCCGATTCGAACAACCTCGAATCTCACCCTTGCTACACCCTTTGATAACCTAAAACCCTTTAGAATACCTTTAGAAAGTCTTGGAATAATCTTAGAATAGCCCTAGGGACCCCAATTTATAGTTTTGACAACTTCCCTTTTGTATCCTAGTTGCGAAAGGACTTGCGTCACAAAATCCGCGAAACTCCTTTCGCATCCCAGTTGCGAAAGGACTTGCAACACAAAATCCGCGAAACTCCTTTCGCATCTCAGTTGCGAAAGGACTTGCAACACGAAATCCGCGAAACTCCTTTTCGCATCCCAGTTGCGAAAGGACTCAGATTTAAGACATCTCGCAACAATCTCCACCATGTCTTCAATCTTCAATCGTGTAGCTTCTTGACCTCTTCTCTTATTTCTGCATCACATCATAACTCAAGATCACATTGGCTAACCAGCGCCAATCACGAATCTGATAGATACCTGCTATACCGTCGGCGCGAATATCTCTGAGAAGTCGATCTCTTCTCTTTGAGAATAACCCCTCGCTACCAACCTCGCCCTGTATCTATACTGTATCCTCCTGAAGGTCCACCTGCATCTAACCGCTCACCGGCCCACTAGAAGCTCCACCCGCTCCTATATGTCGGTCTGGTACAACGAATCTATCACATCGCCCATAGTCACCTTCTACTTCTCAGTACCAGGCTCACCTAGAGCCATCAGAATAGAAGATGAGTCCTCTGCGATATTAGAGTCGTCCATGTACCACCCCGATATCCTGCGATCATGCCGTATGATTCTTCACACAGGTGACTGCTCTACCTGCTCTGTATCCCTGTCCGCACGTCTCAGCCTTCCTGCCCTGCTCATCATGCCACACACGTGCATAGGTGGAATCCGCTACATCCACTGTAGCTCCACCTTTTGAAGTGCTCCCGATCAACCTGTAAACATGATTGAGTCGTTGCGTTTTCATGATTACCCGTGCCCCCTTAGATACTTTAAGAGCACCATCAATACATGTGTACTTGCATCCTTTTGCCTCAAGTACACCAAGAGAAATCAGATTCTACTTCAAATCAGGAACGTGCCTCACATCTGTCAAGGTACGCTCCACCCCATCAAACATCCTGATGTGCACCGTACCAACAGCCACAACAATACAGGCAAAGCCATTGCCCATAAACACCTGTCCACCATCGCACTCCCTATAGCTGGTGAACCAACTCCGATGAGGAGTCATGTGAAAAGATGCCCCTGTGTTTAGCATCCACTCGTCCTTACGATCATCGTATGATCGTCTGAGCGAAGACACAGACAAAATATCACCATCACATCCACTCGATTCATCTGACGTGGTAGTGTTAGCCTCCCTGCATGAAGCCTCAGAATCTTCCCTCTTAGATTTAGGATTTTCACAATCTCTCTTCACATGTCCTTCCTTCCCACAATTCCAACGTTTTACCTTTTCTTTGCCCTTGCCCTTGGATTTGGATCTAGAACCTGAAGAACCTGTACCTTGTTCAGAATTCCTACCCACTGTAAACAGTGCATCAGAAGATGTTCCCATGTTGCTGTCTAGCTGTCTCATAGCCTTCCCTTGAAGGGCTGAGATAACAGTGTCGACACTTAGGGTTTTATTCATGCTGCACATAGTGTCCTTGAATGACTCATAGGACGCCGGGAGAGAATTCAGCAACATACATGCTTGTTCTTCATCTTTCATCACTTCCTCCATATCCAGCAATTTGCAAACCAATTTATTAAAGTTGCTGATGTGAGCCTCCAGATCTCAACCCTCTGCCATCTTGAAGTTATACCACTGCCGCTTCAAGTGTAGGCAATTTTCAGAGGATTTCTTCGCATAGACATCCTCTAACTTTGCCCATAACTTAGCCGCAGTTTTCTCCCTCATGACGTTGTAGAGAACCTCGTCCGTGAGACATAAACGGATCGATGATAAAGCCTTCTTATCAAGAGTATTCCAATCACCATCAGTCATAGTGGACTTCCGCTCCTCAAGAGCACCATCTTCGCCTCGATTGATTAAGGAACTCATCATCTTGATTTTTCATAACTCAAAATTATTTTTCCCTAAGTACTTCTCAATCTCATACCTGGCGCTTGCCATTATTACTAATCCCTCAGATTCAGATCTGTGTCCCAACCGATTGCTCTGATACCACTTGTTGGAATTTTTGGCCTGTAGAATCACACAGATCTAGATTTAGGATAGCAATCCAATGGCACCAAGCACACACACAAGAAAAGAGAACACATATTTAACGTGGAAAACCTCATGAGAAAAACCACGGCACACCGACAATGATCACCACTATGAAAGCATCAATTACAAAGAGAAAAGACTTACCCGATTCGAATAACCTCGAATCTCACCCTTGCTACACCCTTTGATAACCCTAGAACCCTTTAGAATACCTATAGGAAGTCTTGGAATAATCTTAGAATAGCCCTAGGGACCCCAATTTATAGTTTTGGCAACTTCCCTTTCGTATCCCAGTTGTGAAAGGACTTGCGTCACAAAATCCGCGAAACTCTTTTCGCATCCCAGTTGTGAAAGGACTTGCAACACAAAATCTGTGAAACTCCTTTTGCATCCCAGTTGCGAAAGGACTTGCAACACGAAATCCGCGCAACTCCTTTCCACATCCCAGTTGCGAAAGGACTTAGATTTAAGACATCTCGCAACAACTATCACCTAGTGACTCTCGTTGCAGTATATTCATCTTAGGAGTAGATTAAATATATGCAACCTTAAGTTGCCATATCCCTATGTACATTTGAGTTCCGATTCAATTGTTCATACCCGTCATATCCTACTGACCATTTGCCTTGTTGCCTGTTCTAATAGGCATATCATGTATTTATTTTACTTCTTGCTTTAATAATAGTGCAAAGCACGTACGATGGCTGTAACATGACCAACACATTAATAAAGATCGATTGTATTTATGATAACCTTTATTATGTCATGTGTAAATATTCTACTCCCATTGAGGAACACCATGTTAAAGCACCGGTGGAATAGAAAGTCATCAAACCAGTCGATTTTGCAATCACTGGTACAAGGCAAAAAGAACTCATTCGTGAGGATTAACCCGTTCCGTTGCCCAAATCACTTGAGTACAACGCGCATTGAATCAATCAATTGATGGTCGAAAAGCTCTGGGTTCAGATCCAATCTCCAATCTATCCATCCCGGTTCAAGGGTACCGACCAATTTAGTCAACATCTTTAAGTCGAGTAAACTCTGACACACCCCGCTTAATCATACACGCACACGTTCTTCCAATCCATGCTCTCAATCACACGACTGGCCTTGACTAGCTAATTGAGAGCAACAGTTATCCTCCTTACAAAGTGAGACCCATTATATACATTGTTTGGATCATCATAATATAAAAACATATTTGAAGGCTAAAACTCCCATGTGTCATATTGTAGTAAGTTGTGATATGTTACAACAAACCTCATGGTGTGTGCCATATGTGAAAATTCAGGAAGATTTCCCTATAAACCCCATACTTTGTGGTTCCCATCGGGATATTTTTGTTACGTTCACTTGCTCTGTCAACTCATTTCACTGGCTCATTTTAGAACATTATTCCAAACACCAAAGATATCCAAAACTCAAGTGGGTCACACCACAAGAAACAATGGGGTTGAAAATGCCCACCGTTCATGAGCTGGTTCTCACCAGGAAATATTAGCCTAATCCAAAACATGTATAGCCCCAAGAGGTTTTAACGGTGGATGTTCAATTTATACTATTTCTTGTTCCATGGCTCACTTGAGTTTTAGATTTCCTTTATGTTTAGCTCGTGTCCCTTATGTTTTAATCAGATATGACAGTTGTTTTAACACAGTCCACAAGTTGGTGGGACCGGCTGATGAACGGCTCCGACTGCGCTCATGCATGCCTCGCGAGTACACGCGCGATGCACCTGCATTTATTCTAATTATACATTTGATGCTCCGGCGGAGTACGATTCTATACACGCATGCAAATGAAAATTTTATACGTGGAATATGTATCAACGATCTAATAAGCTGTATACAGAATAGATGGATAATAATCCAAACCTTGCACGGAATCTGCGATAACAGCAACTTGATTTATTGGAATTTATATAAAAGTTTAGAAAGGAAAGCATCCAACGGTCCGGATTCAACAAAGAAAAATTAAATAATTGAAGTAAAATTCACATGATTAATATAATTTTTAGGTGTATGCCCCAGTACATTGGGTCCCACTATTTGAACGGTTCAATTTGAAATAAATACATGCTAGACGTACCATATGTGGGCGACTACTCGGGCGTACAGTACTATCCGTGTGCTCAGTTTGCACAAGATGGGTACATGGTTCCATGATCCAAACCGTTAATATGAAGGTCCTCCCCGTGGACGGCCTAGAAACCAAAGGTCGCCTGGATTGGAAGATCCCATCCGTATAATACAGAACCATGAACGCTATAGTACAAATCACAAGCTTTCAGCCCGAGCATTGTAGGTTGAATATTGTACCTATGTGGCATGCTAGCGTATCCTAGGCTCGTTTAGGGTTTCTCTGTCCTCTTAAAAAAAAAAAAAAGAAAGTATTTTAGATAAGGTTCTAGCTGTACAATTGCTAATTATAGAGTATAAAATCTAATCACAATTAAATAACATGTATGTACAAATTTACAATCTAATACACATCTTAATAGGAGTTGATAAAACTAAAATTTACTATTTAATACACATCAGGAGTTGAAATGACTAATGGATAGTGTTTGCTTACACCATCTCATTCTAAAAGTCATGACGGGAGATGCGTCCAAGGAAAGTGAAGGCAGGTGTTGAAATTGAAAAATTTCTTAAATAATAGCAATTTTTCTTTTATCTCAACTAATTTCTAGAAACTTTTGAAGTTTTAAAAAATATAGATCATGAGAAAAAGACATTTACCAAAACAATCATAATCTTTTTATAAGTTTTAGAATCAATATCTCAATAATACCATAATGAAAACATGCATATATTTTAAAATCAGCCAGCTTTTGAAAATCTCAGGATAAAATTATTTAGTATATTGTCTGAAAATTTTAAAAATCTCAGCGATATTTGTCACAATATTCGCTATGACCTAGCCTTTGATGACAGAAATTCAAACCACATGGTAAGCGTAAACGTACTACCCAGTCCTATAGAAAGAGAAGCTTTGACACTCCAACAAAGTGTGATAGATAATACACAAGCACCTAGAAATTACTTAGGACTTGCGCACGTGGCTTAAAATTAATTTTCATATCTGGCGAATGAAAAATAAAGCTTTATTTGATTACCTAACCATTAGATTGTGGACATTTATTAGACAGTTAAAAATGAAAATTTTCATCTAACTTATTTCCACAAATAAGTGTCCCATGAATAAGAGGCTAGGATTGATCTGATCTTGGGATTCCAACTTGTTGACAATTAGCTGGACAATTGAGTTAGCTTTGTTTGAGTTTATATATGTGAAGTGTATAATTTCAGAGTGCCTATGTATCAAGTGTTGTACACAGCCTGAGTATCATGTTACACCATATAGGTATAAATTATAATTTTATAAACATTTAAATAAGAGTTGACAAAACTAATGGACAAAGTGGATGTTACATAAACGTAGTGTTGGCTTACATCGTCTCCCTCTAAAAGTCATGACAGGCGAGGCGTGCAAAGAAAGTGGAGGCAGGCGTCGGAAATGAAAATCTTCTAAAATAATAGCACATTTTCTTTTACTCAACTAATTTTTAGGAATTTTCTAAGTTTAAGGAAATATATTTGATAAGAAAAATACATTTACAAAAAAAAAAACTAGTATTTTTATAATTATTAGAATTAATATCCTAATAATACCAAAACATGATATTTTAAAATTTGCCTAGCTTTAGAAAATCTCATGATAAAATTACTTAGTATATCGGTAGGAAATTAAATTTTAAAATCTCAGCAATATTTGTTGCATTCATTATGACCTAGTCTATGATGACAGAAATTCAAACGACAGGGTAAGCACAGACGCGTACTTGCCATGATCCTCTTGAAATAGAAAAACTTTGATACTCTGGCAAAGTGTGATAGATGATACGCAGGCACCTAGAAATTATTTGGGACTTGCACACATTCCATACAAGTAATCAAATAAAACCATCCAAATTGTGGTAACTAGTGTAGATATCTCATAACAAAAAATTAAGTTTATTTGATTACCTAACTATTAGAGTGGTGGTGGATATTTATTGGACAGTTAAAAATGAAAAATTCTATCTACCTTATTTCCACAAATAAGTGTCTGTAGAATAACAGGTTAGGATTGTTCAACCAAAATACATATATGTCAATAGTTGGCTGCACAATTGAGTTAGTTTTGTTTGAGTTTATATATGTCAAAGTGTATAATTTCAGTGCCTGTGTATCAAGTGTTGTATACAACCTGAGTATCATATTACTCTGTACAAAATACATGCCCACTTAGTCCACGTTGAAACTAATCAAGTTGGGGAATTGATTCATCATGAACCATAAACATGGATATCTGACTAATCCAACTATATGGGTTGTCTTGATCTAAGATCTGCATTAGAGACGTTTTCTAGCTAATGACAGGTATGACTCAAATCGATGGTTAAATCCTATTGTGGGCCCATGGGATCAATCAAAGGATTTAACAATTAGGGCTTGTTTGGTCCTTGGGATTAAATGATATGGAATTGTATTAGATGTGATTAACACCGTTATTGCACAACGATTGCTTGCCTAGAAATGCCATAATATTTTGGCCATTCAATCACATGCTTGGGATAAAATTCTTGACATGGGAAAAACAATGAATTAAGCAAAACCTTATTTGGTGGACCAATAGATGTTGATCACATATACACATGTGATTAGAATGTCACGCGTAAATGGTGTATATGATGGACGGCATTGATAAAATACATGCATCAATGTGGAGTCCACATGTGAAGTGGATTTCAAAATCCATCAGAAATCCCATGTGGGACCAAATGCAATTCCATCCCAACTCTTCCCATCCTCCCCGAACATCGGATGAAATTTGCACAGGACCAAATGCAATTCCATCCTATGGAATCCCAACTCTATAACTTGTTCACTGAGCTTCGACAAAGGCTTGATCCTATCAAGAAAATATAGAAAAATACTAGTAGATTGCTAGAAAGTTTTGGAGGTTGCTACTCGATGGCATCGAAGGATCATTGATGTCATCGATTAGTCCTCGATGTCTGTTGATTCCATCAAAGGTCTCATTTAAGGCGTGCACAGAATTGTGTGAGTAATCAATTTGTTTCCTATTCTGGTTGGATGGTATATATTCTTGGTGTAATCAAGATTAAGAAGGGGTTTAGGGCTTTCAAAGTTGTTCTTAAGGGTTTAAGGGCACAACTAGAGATTAAAAGGAGATTCGAGAGGTTGTTCGAATTGATAAGATTATTTATCTCTTGTAATATTACTTTTATAGTGCATTACTCATCGTTTTGTGCCGTGGTTTTTTGTCCACAATGATTTTTTTTTTTTTAATGTAGATTACAAATTATTCTTTGTTTGGATTTGTTCATGCAATTGTGATTACTTTGCTTGATTTTACTCTATGTGCATCTGCGAGTCCCAACAACATACGTAGAAAGGGAGTACATCTTTTGGAATATTCTTTCACAAGAGATACCTTGTATAGTAGAAGAAAATAAGAGAGAGAAGGATCTTGTATTTTTATTTTTCTTGTTAGTGGAAATAGATGCACCATAGTTTGTTAAACTACATGAAACTATACTAATTCTTTTTTATTATTTTTCTCTTTAGCATTTAGTTTTTCGGTTGGACTCTTTTTCTCTTATAATTTTGTTGTTACTTGTACCAAATTGATGTAGAGCGGGTCATGGACAGTTTCATGGCCAAGATGGATCAGAAAAGGCCCGGTCGACGATAGAAGTGATCCGGACCGTCGGACCTTAGATCGGGCGTATCTTGCAATCCAGAACGAGTTAGCTGATGTAAAATATATGATTTTGGGGTAGAACGAGTTACTTTAGCCAACTAACCTTACTACGTTAGGTTGCACAGCCCGGAATTGCGACAAACCCCTACATTGACGGTCGTTTCCTTGTTTTAATTTCATTTTTACTATAAATAGTAAGTTTTAGTTTGATTATGGCTCTTCATCCGTCAGGCTTTAGGAGTTGCCCCCAATGTAAAAAGAGCTTAGAATAATTAGGAGAACGGTTTGGTGAAGCCAAATAGGACACTTACTATTTTTGGCCGAAAACCTTGCGCACTAGTAGACATCACGACTGTCTATAAATAGTAAGTTTACTATTTATAGTAAGTCGCGATTTCTAGGAGTTTTAGTTGTAGTTTGACTCTGATTGCTTTCCCATTGCTTGGTACCCCTATTTAAAGGGTTGTGAACTCGTTTTTATTCATTCATTAATCAATTTCGAATTTATTAGAATTTATTTCTATTTTCTGCTTTCTTTTCTCATGGATTCGAGAAGTCTCTGTGAGGAGTCCAGATAAGTTTCGTGGATTTAGAATGGTTATCCTCTTGAGGAAGATGGTGCTCGACCTCACGTCCTCCTCTGCATCACAAATGTTTAAGAATTCTTCTACAGCATGTCATAATTGACTATTAGTGTGTCATTGGCAATGGAGGACCATATGCTGAGAGGTCTAAGGATCACAATCATCCATCTTATAGACTCTTATGCTATCTAGGCCACCATACCATATAATAATTTTCATGGATGAATATACGACAGTGAAAAAGAAAATTTTCTATGGCTCTTACTCAACTCTAAAATCAATGGCTAAGATTCCTATGAAGTGTTTAGACAGTAGTAATGATAACATGGACCGTTTAAATCATCGGAGCATCTCAGCATGTGGGCCCCAGTAGATGGCTACAACGTATCTCAGCAAAACGAGCTCGATAATATTGATTTTAATTTGGGGAAATTGACTAAACTGCCATTAGATTTAGTAAAACAAGAAAAAGACGTCAGCATGACTGAAACCACGTAGTGGACTTTGAACGTAATAACTCTTACGCAATTGCTAGCTGTACTTTCGTGTCCTTTCTTCGAAAGTTTGTGACTCTCCTTATCTGAATATGCTCATGATCATCGTCACTTATGTTCGAAGTGGGCCCCACTTCATCCACCGGCCCCTCTAAATCTAGCAAGTGGGACCCACTTCCTGCCCTGCAGGCATTTACATCTCCACATGTCATTTTCAAGGGGCGGTGATGTTCCAGGATTTCGCAGGAAGTTCCTGCGCAGGGATGATGGGTGGGGCCCACTGAAATGTATGTGAGAAATCCATTCCGTCCATCCATTTTACGAGATCATTTTAGGACGTTAGAACAAAAATGAGGTGGATACAAAACCCAAGTAGGTCACACGAGAGGTAAATGTGGGGAAAGAAATTCTTACTGTTGAAACCTTACTGGGCTCCACCTTGATTTTTATATGCCATCCAAACCCTTTATAAGGTCATTCCCAATGGGACGAAGTGAAAACGCCATAAATATATCCTGATATAAACTTTTATGGCCATAAGAATGCTTCAACGGTGCTCACTTGAGGGTTGGATACACATAATTTTTGGTCTCACATCATGAAATGATCTCTCAAAACGGATAGACGGGGTGGATTTATCAAAAACATCTAGGTGGGCTCCACACAGCATCCTTGCGCAGGAACTTCCTCCGTGGGGATGCCTTGGCCTAAAATCAAGCAGCTCCACTCTTTTGGTGTGCCATATTTGAGAAGAATGGATAATCCAACGGTCCTCATTCAATGTACAAGCCTGAATTTTGGAATAGGGGATGCACATGTTGGGGCGCCCCACCTGATAATGGCTTGATCCGGAGCAACAGCGGATCCTATGTGACATGATTAGCATTTCTCCGGGCAATGCATGAACGTATGTGCAAGACCTAGGCCAATCTTTTTGTGGACACCACCGTGACCATGCAACGGTCCAAAAATCAGGGTGGCTCATTAAGTTCTCCACGTGTGTACCTTAAATATAGATAGTGGGCCATCTATCGATTAAGCCACCGCCAGGAAGTCACATCTTGATCTTTTGGACCAGGAGACGCGCACGCTTGACTAGTTGACACGTGTGTCCAATCCCCCATGCAAAGACAATGAACTATTACACAGGACATCCCTATTGGCAGGCACTGTGGGGCCTATACCATGATGTAATTGTTTTATATCTATTCTGTCCATCGGTTTTGCCATATCAGTTTAGGGCATGATTTAAAAAATGAAGGAGATCCAAAGCTCAAGTGGACCACTCCACAGGAAACAGTGGAGATTATGAAACCCACCATTGAAACTTTCCTAATGCCCACCATGATATTTATTTGCCATCCAACCTGTTCATCACGTCACAAATTAAGATCAGGATGGATGAAGGGAAAACACATATATAAGCTTATCCAACACTTTTGTGGCCCCCAAGGTAGGCGTTCAATCTCCACTGTTTCCTGTGATGTGGTCCAATTGAGCTTTGGATCTGATTCATTTTTAGGCTAATTCACTAAAATGAACTGGAAAAACGGATGTACGGCATGGATAAAACACATACATCATGGTGGGCCCACAGAGCCTTCCATCAGGGATATCCGTGGTGGCAAGGTCACCTCGCAATCCGCTTCTAGTTATTTTCACTCGGTCTACCACTTGAACTATGAATCGGTGTGTCATTCAAACATCATTTAATATATACTAAAAAAAAAATTACACAAAATAAGTGAAGAAATATCAAGGGAAACTTATTAAATAAGCCATAGACTAACTCTAAAACCCACTTTATAAACTTGTTGAATTGTCTGATTGATCCCATGGGCCCACAATAGGACTTGATCATTAATTTGAGTCTTGAAATTAGACAATGTATGTGACGCAGATCTTAGATTATGACAACCCATATAATTGAATTAGTCGGATATCAATTCCCTAGTCTGATTAGTTTCAAGGTGGACCACATGGGCATGTATATATGTTCAACATAAGGAGTAATATGATACTCAGGTTGCGTACAACACTTGATACACAAGCACTCTGAAATTATACACTTGACGTGTATAAACCAAAATAAAACCAACTCCCAACCGTCGACAAGTTGGAATCCCAAGATCAGATTGGTTGAACAATCGTAGCCTCTTATTCATCAGACACTTATTTGTAGAGAAAAAAGGCAAATGGAATTTTTAATTTTTAACCATTCAAGAAATGTCCACCACTCCCAACGGTTAGGCAATCAAATAAACTTTTCTTTGTTTTTTTGTTCATGATATATTTACACTGGTTACCATAATTTGGATAGTTTTATTTAATTAATTATATGCCACATGTGCGTGTGTCCTAAGAAATTTCTAGGTGCCTGTGTATCATCTATTACACTTTGCTAGAATATCAAAGTTTTTCATTTTAAAAGGACCACGGCCAATACGTTTGTGCTTACTCTTTCTTTTGAATTTCTGTTACCACAGACTTAGTCATCATGAATGTGACAAATACCTGAGATTTTAAAATTTTCCCAACAATATATATTAAATAATTTTATTGTGAGATTTTCAAAAGCTTGGTAGATTTTAACATATTACATTTTTGTTGTGGTATTATAGGGATATTAATTCTAAAAACATTAGGTTTTGTTTAGTAAATATCTTTTTCATATAAGATATTTTTTCCCGAACTTTAAACTTTTCTAGAAATTAGTTGAGATAAAATTAATAGAAAAGGTGCTATTTTTTTAAGAAAAAAAATCATTTTCAATGCCCGTCTCCACTTTCTTTGGACCCACCTCGTGTTGCAACTTTTAGAGGGAGATGCATGAGCTATCGCTACGTGGGCCTACACAATGTCACACGGATATCCGTTAAAACAACCGTAATAAGACATTGTTTATATTTAAAAGAAAATAACTAAATATTCATATATGAGATATTTTTCTAATTAAGTATCCTTAATTACTCATAACATGGCCTATTATATAAGGTCTAGATCATTGAAATAAGGGCTCAAATCCAACAGCTAGAGTCCTAATGTAAAAATAGCAATACATGAAGATGTATTGTATCAAAACTCAGTAAATACAACCTTTCAAGATCATAGTTGTTATGGACAGATGTCTTAAATCTGTTTGTTGGTCTGTCGATGATATCGATAGGGTTTCGATGACATCGATGGTAGTTGTCGATGACATCGACGGTTGCTCGATGCCATTGATAATTCACAGAATTTTTCACCCCTGGTTGCTGGACAGTTTTGGTCCATTCTCGATGACATCGATGGGCCTTCGATGACATCGACGATGTTACGCAGATTTTCTGCGGAAACGCAAATTTTGCAATTTTTTGTTTCCTATTCCGATTCTACTTGTTTCTAAACTTATATAAAAGGGTGTATGCGGGATTAGGAGGTATTCTAAGACTTTCTAAAGGAGTTCCAAGGGTTCCTAAAAGGATTTTAGGGTTTCTAAAGGGTGTAGCAAGGGTAAGATTCGAGGTCGTTCGAATCGGGTAAGTCCTCTCTTTGTAATTTCTATTTTCATAGTGGAGATCTGTCGCTTTGTATCGTGGTTTTTTCCTGCAAGGGTTTTTCACGTTAAATCTGTATTCTCTTGTGTGTGCTTGGTGTCATTGGATTGCTATCCTAGATCTAGATCTGTGTGATTTCGCATGCCAAATCCCCAACAAGTGGTATCAGAGCAATTGTTAGGGCACAGATCTGAATCTGAGGGATTAGTAATAATGACGAGCACCAGGTATGATATTGAGAAGTACTCAGGGAAAAATAATTTTGAGTTATGGAAGATCAAGATGATGAGTTCCTTAATTAAGCAAGCCGAAGATGGTGCTCTTGAGGAGCGAAAGTCTACTATGACTGATGATGATTGGAATACTCTTGATAAAAAGGTTTTATTATCGATCCGTTTATGTCTCACGGATGGGGTTCTCTACAATGTCATGAGGGAGAAAATTGCGGGTAAGTTATGGGCGAAGTTAGAGGATGTCTATGCGAAAAAAATTCTCTGAAAATCTCCTACACTTGAAGCGGCAGTGGTATTACTTCAAAATAGCAGAGGGTGGAGATCTGGAGGCTCACATCAGCAACTTTAATAAATTAGTTTGCAAATTGCTGGATATGGAGGAAGTGATGAAAGATGAAGAACAAGCATATATGTTGCTGAATTCTCTTCCGGCGTCATATGAGTCATTCAAGAACACTATGTGTAGCACAAATAAAATCCTGAGTGTCGACACCGTTATCTCGGTCCTTCAAGGGAAGACTATGAGAAAGCTAAACGTGATATGGGGGCATCTTCTGATGCACTGTTTACAAGGGGTAGGAATTCTGAACAAGGTACGGGTTCTTAAGATTATAGATCCAAATCTAAGGGCAATGGCAAAGGAAAGATAAAGTGCTGGAATTGTGGGAAGGAAGGACATGTGAAGAAGGATTGTGAAAATCCTAAATCAAAGAGAGAAGATTCCGAGGCTTCGTACAGGGAGGCCAATGCCGCCACGCCTGATGGATCGAGTGGATGTGATGGTAATGTTTTGTCTGTGTCTACTATCAGGCAGCTATACGATGATCATAAGGACGAGTGAATGCTAGACACAGAAGCATCTTTTCACATGACGCCTTATCGGAATTGGTTCACCAGCTACAGGGAGTGCGATGGTGGACAAGTATTTATGGGCAATGACATTGCCTGTAATGTTGTGGCTGTTGGTTCATTGCGCATTAAGATGTTTGATGGGGTGTAGTGTACCTTGAATGATGTCAGGCTCGTTCCTTATTTAACACAGAATCTGATTTTTTTGGTGTACTTGAGGCAAAAGGATGCAAGTACACTGGTATTAATGGTGCTCTTAAGGTATCTAAGGGAGCACGAGTAATTATGAAAGCGTAACGACTCAGTAACATGTATAGGTTAATCGGGAGCACTTCAAAAGGTGGAGCTGTAGTGGATGTAGCGGATTCTACCTCTGCATGTGTGTGGCATGTTGGGCATGGCCACATGAGCGGGTAGTGCAGGAAGGCTGAGACGTGCAGATAGGGATACAGAGTAGGTAGAGCAGCCACCTGTGAGAAGAATCACACGACATGATTGTAAGATATTGGCGAGGTACATGGACGACTCTGAAAGTGCCCTAGTTTGTCAAGTTATGTGAGTGTTGAGTTAGATTGTCTACAGAGCCTGATAGGAAGATCAATTCAAGCATCTGCCTTAACTGGATGTGTGCAAGCTCGCTACAGGTAAATTTAAAGCCTCACATCCCATGTCTCAAAACACCAGGTGAATAAAACCCTTAAAAATAAGTTAGCAAATCATAGGGTTTTAAGGTGAGAAAACTTTTTTTAAAACAGGAAAATCTCTAAGTTTTTCTTGCCTTGTCGATTTTATCGAAACACCTTCGATATAATCGACTTGCGTTGTCGAGTCCTCGATGCTTCATCGATACCATCGGAAAGAGGACCAAATATGTTCAGCAACCTCACAACATATCTGGACGAATTATCGATGTATCTATACACCTATTGATACTATCGATACTCAAATCTCGAGCCTATCGAAAGTGGCTCGATAAGTTCGACAGACAGATTTTCGCCGCCCCTGTTTTTTAAAAAAATTTTAAATTCCTTCGATATATCAATGCGCCTTTCGATATGTTCTGAAATCAAATATCGATAAGATCGAAGTCCATCGATGATATCGACCGTAGGCGCGCATTTCTTTCAGCAAATATTTCAGGTTGGTTTTTACTTTGATTGGGAGCCATTCGAGGAAATCGATATTCATATGTCGATGATATCGAGGCCGAGTCGATTGGATCGAATCTGGACACAATCTGTCCAACGAGCTTATTGGTAAATCTATAGGATTTATCGATCCCATCGACACTGCCTTCGATATCATTGATATACAAATTCCGATGACATTGGCTGACCCTCGATCATATCTTAAAAACCTAAAATATTTCTAGTCAAGTTTCTCTCATTTTTCAAGTGTCGATGGATCGAACCTATCATCGACAAAATCGGAGTTCGAAATTCGATGACATCGACAGTTGTTTCGATTCATCGACTAGCTGGCAAAAGGTTTCAAAAGCATATGACTTTGAGTTCAAGTCATCGAGTAGACCATCGATGCTATCGAGAGTATACGCTCGATGATATCGAACCTGCTCGATGATATCGAATTCAGTCATAAATGTGGCCATTTTATATCCGTTGGAACCTTTTGCCTATATATAGAGGACTTGTCTATTGTTGCTGGGAGAGAAAACAGAGAGAGCTTTTGAGTGTTTAACCTTAGATCATATACCCAAGCCCTTTCTCTCAAGGAAGTTTATCCTCCAATCCACCCTCACCATTGATATTCAATAGTGTGGATTGGGGAATGAACTTCCGCATTTAAGGATCCTCCGGCTACTACCTTAATGGAGAATCATTAAGCTGGGATGCCTTGAATGAATAAGATTGGAACTACTCTACTTTATTATAGGAAAACCTTTGGAGAGTAGGATTCCATCTTGACCTTGACCCAACCTGAAGCCGAGTATTGGTACATTATTTTATTACGGATCAAGGGAGCAGAAGACTCTTCATCAACAAGGAGGAGGAGATCTTTGGCATTGTGCTAAACGGGACTCATCAACTTATTTGTAAGTATCTAGAGTTCAAGAGGATACTTGTAATCATTCCTTTTTAGGATTGGGTCTTAAGTGGTTCTTACCCTTTGAAGTTCTTAAGGAGGCCTCCGGTGGGAGCGTACGTGGTGGGTGCGTTGTGTGGACCCTTACTCTGTGGAGAGCATAAACATCTAGTTGAAAGTGAACCAGTAAAACCTTAGGTTTGAGGTCAACCACTGTGAAACCTTGGGTTTGAGGTGAACTATGTAGAAACCTCCAGTAGGGTCTTATGGAAAATCCTTGGCCAGTGTACTTAAAAGTGGGTGTTTTGTGTTGACCCTTGATCTTGAGAGCATAAACAGTCAGCCTCAGTGTAGGTTGTAAAGGTTGAAGGTGAACCTGATTTAAAAGCTTAGGTTTGAGGTGAACCGTTATGAAACCTCCTTAGTGAAATCCGGTACACTCAAGGGTTGAGTGCGGTTACCGGGAGTGGAGTAGACAAGTAGTCGAACGACTATAAAAATGACTGTGTTCGTGGTTGCTCTTCTTCTGTGTTTGTGATTTATGTCGATTCATTCATATTTGTATATCTGATCACATCTCACACACATTCACAGTCATATCTATCATAAGCTAAGTTATATATTGATACTTCTTGAATAATTTGTGATTGGATCCTCTACCAGGCTTGGAAGCCAGTAGAGTTATATTTGAGTAATCCTAATATATGTCTGTTGTTAGGATTAGTGTAATCAGATTTTAAAATAAATCATAAAAACTTTTAAAAGTCCTATTCACCCCCCTTTAGGACACATAAACTTTTAAATGACATTCATTTTTGTAGTTCAACGGGGAGAGGTCTGATGAACTGAAAGTTTGAGACCGTCTTGTAAGAGGCTTTGATTTGCACAGATGGAGCAAACAAGAGAGATTGACTGTTTGCCGCCCATTGGCAGGAGGAGATTGCCTGGACCTTAGTTAATGGCCCACCAACAGCATGTTAAGAACATACAATAAGCAATGGTCCAAAATCAATAGAAAAAGGCCCTCCAATCCAACGGTTAAGATCATACAGTTGAGGTGATTTTTTGAGCCATGACACATCTGTGTGATAGCCAAATGGGCTAAAAGGACCTCATGCTCCATTACTTTCATTTTGTTTCCTTATAAAAATAAAGGGTGATTGTACCGTTATAAACTCTGTATCTATATTTATACTATCTACAATGCAATAAGGAGAAAAAATTTCAATATTAAAAAGATATGGGAAGGCATTTTAAATGAAATTGGGTGTATTTTATAATTTGGAAAATATGGTTGTTCCCCCACATATATTTCAAACTTGGTGTGCAGCTCACACCACGTGCAAGAGACACTCTATGAGGTCAGCTCAGCGAGGTGATATGGGCTCATTGGGAATAGAAAACCATCGGGGTGATAAATATACCCCTCCGCTCGGAAAGATCAACAGCCCAGATGAATGAGGGTTCGGCAGCCGTCGACAAATGCAAAAATTCCAAGCTCTTTGCAACAACAATCAGCCAACCAATCAACCAGTTTAGCTCAGTCTTGATGCAGACGACTGAGGATTCAGTTCGGCTTGACACTAAGGGCTCTTAATGGCTGAGCTGGGGAGAGCAATGATGGCATGCCGGATGACATTCGGGAGTGCAAAGAAACTCCTCGGCACATACCGGGCTGCACGACAGCCTCCCTCCTCTGTGTAAAGGAGGCTGTACCGACCTATGACATCTCGACCAGAATTGTGCCGACCTCCCTCCTCGGCTCGGTGAATGATTTTCTTCAGATGAGGGCGAATTCAGAGTAATCGTCAGCGTCCATCACTCACACATATCCGTCCACCACATGATTACCGGATAACTGTTAACATCCATCACTAGCGCACATCTCGCCTGAACGACTAAAATCATGCCTGAGATAGGGGGTCACCCTGTCCCACGAACACTATATATAAGTAAAGGGGGCCATCGATATGAAAAGGTACGCAAATATCTCACCCAAAACCCATCACCACTACTCAAACCCAGATTCCTAGCCTGACTTTGGCATTGGAGGGTCCTCTGCTCGAGCTAGGATCTCCTTTGTCTCCTTCCTATGCAAGTGTGTGAAGGTCCAGCGGCTTGGCGTGGGTGAACAAGACTTTTGCATCAACAATGCAAATATTATATAAGATAAGATTGTGTGTGCTATTTGTACCAAGGGATTATGGCAGTCTCTCCCATGCACCATCCACTAATGGTGGGTGGGTGGGAATCTTAGCATGCATTTTTAAATGGAATTTGTAAAATTAAATAATGAGAGAATCATGGGTTCAACATATCTTTGAGTGCTGAATAATTGGTCCACTTGCTTTTGGATCTACATGGGCACATCAAATCTTCTATTATTTATAACAAATGGCAGTGGTACATGAGAAATAGAAATGAATTGGGTCCTGCCCTACCGGACTTAATACGTCTAAGCAAGGGCTTTGTTGGATCCACTGTGATGTATGAGTTTTATCCATACTGTCTATTCATTATTAAGATCATTTTAAGTTATAAGTCTAAAAATTAAGCAAACTCAATGCTCAAGTAGACTGCACTACAAGTAGTAACGATAATAAAATTTAATTTTGAAACATTACTAGGGCCATTGTGATGTTTATATGCTAACCAATCTGTTTATAAGGTTATATAGATCTAGATGAAGGAAAAATACAAATATCATATTAATCTAAAACTTCTGCGACTCACATGAAGTTTTTTAAGTGTAAATAAAACCCATACATCATAGTGGGCTCTACGGAGCTTTATCTGAACAAATTATGATCCTAGTGGGGGTAGGACGCAATCCGCTTCCATGAGAAATGACCACACATGATTGAACATACCTGAGAGTTCCGACGTGGTAGGGGTGTGTGGGTCCATAGTGGTGTTTTTTTTTTTTTTTTTTTTGCCATCTAACACTTTCATCAAATGCACCTCTCCCTATAGTTAACTAAAAGGTCAAAAATAAGCCTGATTGAAAACTAAAGTGGACCATACCATGTACGGAACCATAATTTAAAGGGGACCCATCAAATGCACGGTGTTGATGTTCGACATGCATCATGGTAGGGCCCACACAACTCGACCTCATGGAAAGTTCCCATGAGCATATAACCTATTCCAGATATATATATATATATATATATATATATATATATATATATATATATATATATATATATATATATATATATATATAAGAACACTCAGCTACGCACCGGTTCGCATGTCATTATGTGCGAACTTTTCTATCAACCGTCAGATTAGCGCGAGCTTAGAAAAGCGAGTTTCCTTCTCTCGCACGCCTCTTTACCCACTCTCTGAAGGGAAGGATGCGGAGGAAGCCTTTTCACATAAAATTCTTCTGCTGGAATGCTAGTGGGTCCCACCAAGATATTAGTGATAAATCCATGCCATCCATACATTTTTAAAAATAATTTTATGTTATGAATCCAAAACTGCGGTAGATCAAATTCTCAAGTGGGCCACACAGTGTTGATTGAACTCTCACCATCAAAAACTTCTTGGGGCTACCAAAATTTTGGATCAAGCTGATATTTACTTTTTTTTTTCCATCATCCAGGTCTATATGACCTAATCTACAGGTTGGATGTCAAATAAATATCACGATGGGCCCTAAAAAATATTTAACGGTGAGAATCATTATCACTGATGCTTCCTGTGGTGTGGTCCACTTGAGATTTGGATTTGCCTTAGTTTTGGAATAATGCTCTGAAATGATAAGGAAAAATCGATGGACGGGGTAGATTTCTCAAAAAATTATCATGGTGGGCCCCACGTAGATTTCCAACAAACTTTGTAAATGCGTGCGTCATTAGAGGACGCAGATTGGATACCGAGGGAGCAGATTGGCTACTCCCCTTGCCACCTGCCAATGACTGGTGGTCGGTGCTCTGTGGACCCCACCATGATATATGTGTTTCATCCATGCCGTCCATCTATTTTTTCAGATCATTTTATGGCATGAGACTAAAATTTAGGTATATCCCAATCTCATGTGGACCACATTACTGGAAACGGTGTTGAATGAGCATCGACCATTAAAAACCTTTTGGGGGCCATAAAAGTTTTTGATCAAGCTGACTTTTGTTTTTTCCCTTCATTTGGGCCTACATGACCTAATCAACAGATTGGATGTCAAATAAAAAGTACAGTGGGCCTTAGGAGGATTTTAATGGTGGATATCCAATTACTATTGTTTTCCTACGGTGTGGTCCACTTGAGATTTATATCCCTCTCATTTTTGGGATGAATACATAAAATGACTTGTAAAAATGGATGAAATACATACATCATAGTGGGGCACACAGAGCACTGACCACCAGCCACCGGGCTAGTGGCAGGGGGAGTAGCCAATCTGTTTCTGGATACTGACAGAGGGACGTGGATTTCCTACGAAAGCCTTTTGCAGGAAGTTCCTGCGCTGGGAACCCAAGTGGGCCCACTGTCATATTTGTGAGAAATCCTCTCCGTCCATTTGTTTTTTGAGATCATTTTAGGGGATAAGACCAAAATTTATCAGGATAAAAGACTCAAGTGGGCCGCACTAAAGGAAAAGGTAGTTAGGGGAATTTTTACCGTTGAAACCTCCCTAAGTTCGACAGTGATGTTTACATGCCATCCATACCGTTAATAACGACATTTGTACTGGGATGAACTGAAAACACAAATAATAGCATGATTCAAAACTTTTTAAGCCCCACAAATATTTCAACTATGGACATTCAATTATCATGTTTTCGGCCCACTTGAGAATTGGATATAGTTCATTTTTGGCCTTATATCTTAAAATGAACTCAAAAAATGGATGGACGGATAGGATTTCTCAAAAATATGACAGTGGCCCCACCTAGGCTTTTGCAGGAAATTCGCATCCCCGACAGAGGTTGAGTAGTTGACGCGGATTGGATACTGATTGAGGTTGGGTAGCCAGAGTCAATACTGAAGTGACGTCACCAAGTTCTGTGTGCCCCACATGATGTATGTGTTATATCCCCACCGTCCATACATTTGGAGAGATCATTTTAGGATATGGTCCAAAGAACAAGGTAGATACAGGGTTGGGGTGGACCCCACTATAGAAAACAGTGGTGAGAGTGACGCCCACCATTGAAACCTCCCGCACCGACTAGCTGCTCATAGGTTGAGTAACAGACTCCCTAATGAAGTGAATGTCACCAAATTCTGTGGGCCACATTATGATGTATGTTTTGTATCTACACTGACCATCCATTTGGAGTGATCATATTAGGGCATGATCCAAAGAATGAGTCAGATCCAAAGATCTAGTGAACCCCACCACAGAAAATAGTGGGGAGAGTGATGCCCACCATTAAAAAGTTCTGAGGGCTACAAAAGTTCCCGATCAAGCTAATATTTGTGTTTTCCCTTCTTTCATGTCTGCGTTAACACATGAACAGATTGAATCTCAAATAAAAATTATGGTAGACCTTTTGAAGGTTTCAATGGTGGGCGTCACTCTCACCATTGTTTTCTATGGTGGGGTCCATCCCAGCCTCAGATTTACCTCGTTCTCTGGACCATATCCTAAAATGATCTCTCCAAATGTATGGATGGTGGGGATACAACACATACATCATATGAGGCACACAGAACTTGGTGATGTCACTCCAGTAGTGACTCTGACAACTCAACCTCTGCTAGTATCCAATCAGCGTTAGCTACTCGTGACATGGATTTCCTGTGAAAGCCTTTGGCGAGAAGTCCCGGGGTAAGGATGTTGGGTGGGGCCCACCACCATGTTTTTGGAAAATATACTCCATTCTTCCGTTTTGCAAGCTAATTTTAGGACAAGCGACAAAAAATGAGGTGGATCCAAGACTTGACTGGGCCACATGAGAGGAAACAGTAGGGATTCAGTGAGAACTGTTGAAACATTTTTATGACCATAAAAGTTTTTTTTCAAGATAAATTTTTTATATTTTCACTTCATCCCTGTGTTAATGACCTTATAAACATTTTTGATGCCATATAAACATCAAGGTGGAGCTTAGGAAGGTTTCAACGGTAGGTATTTCTTTCCCCAATTTTCCCTCTCATGTGGCCCACTTTAGTTTTGGATCCATCTTATTTTTGGTCAATTTTCCTAAAATGAGATAGACAAACGGATGAATGGAGTATATTTCTCAAAAACATGGTGGTGGGCCCCACCTAACATCCTTGTGTAGGAACTTCCTGCGAAGGGCTTTAACAGGAAATCAAATCCGCCCCCTAATGACGCATGCAATTTGCAAAGTTCATTGAAAATCTAGGTGGGGCCCACCATGATGTTTTTAAGAAATCTACCACTTCTATCCATTTTCCTTATCATTTCAGGGCATTATCCCAAAACTGAGGTAGATCCAAATCTCAAGTGGACCACACCACAGGAAGTAGTGGTGATAATGATTTTCACCGTTAAATATTTTTTAGGGCCCACCGTGATATTTATTTGACATCCAACCTGTAGATTAGGTCATGTAGACCTGGATGATGGAAAGAAAGCAAATATTAGCTTGATCCAAAATTTTAGTAGCCCCAGGAAGTTTTTAATGGTGAGAGTTCAATCAACACTATGTGGCCCACTTGAGAATTTGATCTACCTCAGTTTTGGGTTCATACTATAAAATTATTTAAAAAAATGTATGGACGGCTTGGATTTATCACTAATATCTTGGTGGGACCCACCTAGCATTTCGGCGGAAGAATTTTATGTGAAAAGGCTTCCGCTGCATGGTTCGGAGAGTGGGTGAAGAGGCGTGCGAGCGAAGGAAACTCACTTTTTTAAGCTCGCGCTAAGAACACCTTCATCCAGACCATCTACCTTATCCGACGGTTGATAGGAAGGTTCGCACGTAATGACGTACGAACCGGTGCATAGCTGAGCATTCCTCATATATATATATATATATATATATATATATATATAGATAGAGAGAGAGAGAGAGAGAGAGAGAGAGAGAGAGAGAGAGAGAGAGAGAGAGAGAGAGAGAGAGAGAGAGAGAGAGAGAGAGAGAGATGCTCACACACAACTAGTTGGATGCTTCATTTTCGTCCAACTAGCTGGGCATTTAATGAACAGTTAACGCTAGTAAAAATTTCCATATAAAAGTTATTTCAATGGAAGAAAAGGAGTTGCTTACTTAAGTGGGCCCCACTGTAGTATTATGTAAAATCCACCCGATCATTAGGTGAGCCACTCAAGTTAGACCTAGTGCAAAATAATCAACCCCATCCCTGGCTCACATGAACCACATAATTGAAAATTGTGTTTGTAGAAAGCTCATCCTCCAATTTCTTTCCCTTGGTGTGATGCACTTTAATCACTTATGTGCCAAATTTTTAGGTTCCAGGCCTAATTTGTGGTGTGGGAGCTAATGGTTGGAGTGGATTTTATTTTCTCATCATGACAGGGCTTGTAAAAATCAAGGGTGGAAGTCTCTCTCAATTGTTTTAATTGGTATGGCCAACTTAAATCATTGATTAGCCCGATTTTTTTTTGTCCTAGTCTAACATGGGATTACATAGCTAATGATCGAAGTGGATTTCTAAAAAATGTCACAGTGGGGCCCTTAAAATTTGAAGGGTGGATGTATCTCAAACTATTGTTGGTTCTGAGAAAAATCTTGCGGTTCCATATTAAAAGTGGATTAGGTAGTAACACCTATGGCCAAGTGTACGTTTCCATAAACGTGGGTGCACCATGATGTATGTGTCACATATCTGTGCCGTCCCTCAGTTTTTAAAGATAATTTTTGTGGAAGATCCTAAAAATGAGGTTGATCTAAATCTCAAGTGGACCACGCGACAAAAAAATAGTAAACATTGAACACCCACCATTAAAACATTCCTAGGGCCCACCATGATGTTTATTTACCATCCAACCTGCTCATAATGTCACATGGATCTGAATGGATGAAGGAAAGCACAAATATGAGGACACGAACTAGATACTGGCAGGTTTAAGTAGCTAGTCGGCTACTATAATTAGGGATGTACACAAACCGGGCTAACCCGGTTAACTCACTCGACTCAGCCCAAAAAAGCTCGACTCGGCCCAACCCGGAACTGAGTTCGGGCTGGGACGGGCCATTTTCTTCAGCTCGAAACTGAGTTCGGGCTGAGTTCAAATATGTCCCAATTCGGGCCGACTCGGTCCGAAACCTGACTTGACCTGGCCCGACTCGGCCCGACCTGGCCCGACTTGGCCGTTTATATATATATATATATATCATAAATATTTATCATAATCATTTAAGACAGAAGTGAAAACGTCGTTCGTCCCTTTGTAGATGGAGCAGGCCCGAAATTGGCCCGAACTCGGCCTAAACTTATCCGATTGCTGATCGGGCCAAATTCGGGCTGGACATGTTAGCCCGATGACCGGGCCAAGCCGAGTTCGAGCTGGGTGTGGCTGGTGACCGGGCCAGACCGGGTTGAGCCCAGTTTGACTTGGATCGACTCGTGTACACCCCTAACTGTAATGACATCACCAAGTTCTGTGGGCCCCACTATGATGTATGTGTTGTATCCATACCATTCATCCATTTTAAAATATTATTTTAGGACATGAGCCAAAGAATAAGGGAGATAAAAATCTGTAGTGGACCTCACCACAGAAAATAGTGGGGAGAGTGATTCCCACCGTTGAAACTATCCTAAGGCCCACCATAATGTCTAATTGAAATCCAACCTATTCAAAAGTTAAAAAAGACATGAAATAAGGGAAAACAACAAATATCAGCTTGATCTAAAACTTTTGTGGCCTTTAGAACTTTTTAATGGAGGGCGTCACTGTCCCACTGTATTTTGTGCTGGGTCCACTGGAGCTTTGGATTTAACTCATTCTTTGGATATTGACCTAAAGTGATCTCTTCGAATGGATGGAAGGTGTGGATACAAAACATACATCATGGTGGGGCCCACGGAACTTGGTGACTTTACTTTAGTAGCCTGTCTAGCTACTCAACCTGTCAGTAGCTAATACGTGCCCTAAATACTCGCTACTCAACCTGTTAGCAGCTAATCTGCGCCCCAAATATCAGCTTGATCCAAAACTTCTACAACCTCGGAGAAGTTTTCCAATGGTAAGCATTCAATCCCCACTGTCTACTCGAGCATTCGATTTGCCTCATTTTTGGGCTCATACCTAAAATGATCTAAAAGAATAATGATATATAAAAAAAATGGATGGACGGTTTGTATATGATATCATCGTGGGGCTTGCAAAATTTTTACAACGTCAATGTACTACGAACTTGATCAACACCAGAGACACTTTATGAATTATTTTGAGAGCATATTAAGTGTCTTTGAGACCTCACCCAACATGGTGAGTCCTTGACAGTGGGCACCACCTAGATGCATGTATTGTATATCGATGTCATCCATCCATTTTAACAGATACTTTGGGGCGTGAATCCAAAAATCCAAGTAGAGAAAAATCTCAGAGTGGTCCATAAGAGTTTCACTACTAGCGTGTGTCATTATCAACTCTGCTTGCTGTGATTAGGTCCACTTAAGCCTTGTATTTTCCAAATTTTTGGGCTTGTACCCTAAAATAATATGAAAAAAATATGTAGACAGTGTGGATAATGTTGGGGGCCTTGCACAAAACCTTAGGATCTAGCCCTCTAGAACAAACCAGAATTATGGATAATAAAGCAATGAAAACAATCAATGCATCAATCACACACCACACAAGAGATTTTTACGTGGAAAACCCTCAAAGAGGTAAAAATCACGGGACCTCATCCAAATCAACAATCCACTATGAAGTAGAACATTATAACCTTCTTCACTCACATAGGAGTGGATAAGCAATAAGAGAATAGAGAAAACAGAGAGATGTAACTAATTACGAGGACATAGAAGTGCTAAGATATAGATTGCATAGTAGATAACCTCCACGAGCAGAACCTCCCTTCTATAAGCTTCCTCTCTCTCTTTCTCCCTCACTCTCACCTTTGATAGCCCTAAACCCTTTAGCAAATCCCTTGTAAAGCTTTAGAAAACCCTCTTGTCATACCTAAAAAATCCTAGGAACTCCTATTTATAGTTTTAGGAAACTCCCTTTTGTATCCCAGTTGTGAAAGGACTTGCGACACGAAATCCGGGAAAAAATGCGGAACGATTTGCATAACCTCGACTGGTCGAACCGAGTCCATGATCGGTCGAGAGCCACCTTCGACCGGTCGAGCACCTCCTTCGACTAGTTGATCACCCCAGAGAAAAATAGTCCACAGTCGCTGGACTTTGAGTCATGCCATGACTCGACTCCTTCGACTGGTCGAAACTAGCCTTTGACCGGTCGAGCAGGGCTCACGACTGGTCGACGACGGGTCAAAAAACCCATCAAATCTCCCCCTTTTTGACCCAGGAGGGATCCACCTTCTTCAAGCCAGCCAGGTTTCTACAAACCTCAAACTTGCCCTTGATCAAAGCCTTGGTCATCATGTCTGACCCATTATCGTCCGTGTGGACCTTCTCAAGCTGTAACACCTTTTGTTCCAAAGTATCCCTGATCCAGTGATATCGAATCTCTATGTGCTTCGACTTAGAATGCTGACTTGGATTCTTGCTCAAGTGTATAATACTTTGACTATCGCAATAGACTACGTGCTCCTCCTGCTTCAGGCTAAGTTCCTGTAGGAACCTTTTCATCCAAAGCATCTCTTTACATGCTTCTGTGACTGTAATGTACTCGGCCTCTGTCGTCGACAATGCTACAACCTTTTGTAGCTTGCTCTGCCAAGAAACTGCTCCCCTTGCAAACGTGAACATGAACCCCGATGTAGACTTCCTCGAGTCTATGTCACCTGCCATATCTGCATTTATGTAGCCATCTAACACAGGTTTACCATCACCATAGCATAGGCTTAACCTGGATGAGCCTCTTAGATACCGCAATATCCACTTCACCGCTACCCAATGTTCTTTGTCAGGATTGGCAAGATACCGACTGACAACATGTCTGGGCGTGTATACACCATAGCATACATTAAACTTCCTACCGTTGACGCGTAGGGTATCTTCTGCATCTTTTCCACCTCTGCCTTCGTCTTAGGACACTGCCTGTCGTTCAATCTGAAGTGACCATTTAGTGGAGTACTGACCGGCTTCACTGCATTCATATTGAACCACTCTAAGAATTTCTCAATATACCACTCTTGTGACAGCCAGAGCTTCCTACTGCTTCTATCACGGGTTATCTCCATTCCTAGGATCTGTTTAGCCGGGGCCAAGTCTTTCATCGCAAAAGACTTGCCCAACTCCTTTTTCAGCCTGTTGATCTTCTTGATGTCTTTTCCCATGATGAGCATGTCATCAACGTATAATAGCAGAATTAAGAAATCACCATCTGAGAACTTGCGCGTGAACACACAGTAGTCCGACTCCATTCTGTCATACCCATGTTTCAACATAAATGAGTCAAACTTCTTGTACCATTGCCATTGAGCTTGTTTTAGCCCATACAAGCTCTTCCTCAGCCTACACACCATATGCTCTTTACCCTTGACTTCGAATCCCTCTGGTTGGTGCATGTAGATCTCTTCTTCCAGGTCACCATAGAGAAAGACAGTTTTAACATCTAACTACTCTATCTCTAGATCCATGCTAGCTGCCAACCCAAGCAACACCTGTATGGATGTCATCTTCACCACTGGTGAGAATATCTCCTCAAAGTCTATGCCTTTCCTCTGACCAAACCCTTTTACCACAAGTCTGGCCTTGAACCTCGTCTGTGAATTCTTCTGTTCAATCTTCTTTCTGAACACCCACTTGTTGCTCAGAGTTTTCTTACCCTTAGAAAGTTTCACCATATCATAGGTGTGGTTCTTATGCAAGGATTCTATCTCCTCTTGCATAACTTTCAATCACTCCCCCTTATGCTCGTCAGCTAGGGCCTCGAAATAATCTTCTGGCTCTCCCCCATTAGTCAACATAATGTACTCATGTGGCGAGTACCTCTTGGACGACTATTTGTCCCTTGATGACCTCCTCACCTGTGGCTCAACAGGTGGATCAAGTGGGGGCTACTCCCCTGGTCCATCTTTTGAAGGAACTCCCTCATCATCTGCACCTTGCTGTACTCCCCTGTCATCAGGCACCACGGAAGGAGTAACCGGATCCATGTCCTCTAGCTCACCTGAACTAGGCTGGTTCTTCTCTGGTTTACCAATGTCTTCTATACACTGATCTTCAAAGAAAACCACATCTCTGCTCCCAACGAGCTTCCTCTCGGTCGGATCCCACAATCTGTAACCGAATTTTTCATCATCGTACCCTAAGAACACACACTGCCTGATCTTCATATCAAGCTTGGACCTCTCGTCCTTTGGTACGTGAATGGATGCTCTGCATCCAAATATCCTAAGATGACTGTACGATGGATCATGTCCAGTCCACACCTTCTCAGATACTTCTCCATTCGATGGAGCTGATGGAGACCTGTTTATCAAATACACTGCCGTGTGCATTGCTTCTCCCCAGAACGTCTTGGGCAATTTCGCATGGGATAACATGTATCTGATTCTCTCAACAATGGTGCGATTCATTCGCTCAGCTACACCATTATGCTGGGGGGTCTTGGGAACCGTATGTTCATGCCGTATATCCAGGGACTTGCAGTACTCATAAAAGTCACCAATGTATTCACCAACATTGTCAGTGCGGATGCACTTCAATGGTCTACCTGTCTCTCTCGACCATAACATGAAACAATTTAAACACATCACAGACCTCGTCCTTGAATTTCAAAGAATAAACCCAAACTCTCCTAGATGCATCATCTATAAAAGTAACAAAATACAATGCCCCTCCCAAGGTTTTTGTCCTCATAGGACCATAAACATCAGAATAAACTAAATCTAATGCATGCACTTTATTAACATGAGAAGCAGATTTAACAAATGAAACTCTATGTTGTTTCCCAAATAAACAATCAAGACAGGTTTTGAGAGGTGTACCTGTCACGTCTGGAAGGAGCGGCTTCTTTGCTAGTACCTGAATCCCTTTTTCACTCATGTGGCCTAGACGCCTGTGCCACATGTCAATAGCTGAATCTTCCGCTGCGTTCAACCCACCCTTGTACATACTGACACTTGCCTTGTAAAGGGTGCAATACTTCTTTCCTCTGGCCACGATCAATGAACCCTTGATGAGCTTCCATCGCCCACCAGTAAACCTGCTTTCATAGCCATCATCATCCAACCTTCCCATCGACATCAAGTTGAGGCAAAGGTCTGGGATATGCTTCACATCCCTGAGAACCAATGTGCAGCCCATATCAGTTTTCACACAAATATCACCGACTCCCACAATTTTTAATACGCCAGAATTTTCCATCTTCACAGTCCCATAGTCACTTGACTTGTAGCTTGTGAAGGAGTCCTTGCGTGGAGTCGCATGAAAAGAAACTCCCGAGTTTATCACCCAGTCGGTGTCTTGACTCATAGCTGTGAGACATATATCATGATCTGTAGACAGAATAATTACAACGTCGCCATTTGAAGCAACCACAGTGGAATTTGATTCATCTTCCTTCCCTTTTCCTTTCTTGTCATTTTTTTACCACGACATTCATGCTTGTAGTGACCCTTTTTGCCACAATTCCAGCAATCAACATCTTTTCTGTTACTCGACTTGCCTCTTGATTTATCTCGGGCCTTCCCGCCCTTCTTGTTCTTTTCTCTCCCCCGTTCCTATGTCACAAGGGCCTCTTACTTAGTAAACCCCTGAGACTTTCTCTTTGTCTCTTCATTTAAGAGACAGCTAGTTACCTGTTCCATGGATATCTTTATGTCTGGCGTGGAGTTACTTAGAGACACCACCAATGTCTCCCAACTGTCAGGCAATGAACTAAGCAAAAGCAAAGCCTACAGTTCATCATCCAGGACCAGCTTCATAGAGGTGAGTCGGTTCACTATATTGCTGACCTCATTCATATGCTCGGCCACAGAACCACCACCCTTGAACTTGAGATTCACAAGTCGCCTTATTAAAATTTTTTTATTACCGGCTATCTTCCTCTCATATAACCCTTGTAATTTCAAACATAGGCTAACGGCTGAGGTTTCTGTAAACACATGGTGGAACACTAAATCACCCAACCATTGTCTAACAAACCCCACTGCCTTTTGGTCTATCTTCCTCCAATCATCATCAGTCATATCCTTGAATTTTGCTGATATGCCTAAAATTGGAGAATATAGGTGCTTGCAATAAAGTAAGTCCTCCATCTTAGCCTTCCATATGGTCCAGTTAGAACCATTGAGGCTGATCATCCTTAATGAGCCACCTTCCATAATTCAAAACCGATCCTACCCGTTCAATGAACTTAGCTCTGATACCACTTTGTTGGGGGCCTTGCACAAAACCTTAGGATTTAACCCTCTAGAACAAACCAGAATTATGGATAATAAAGCAATGAAAATAATCAATGCATCAATCACACACCACACAAGAGATTTTTACGTGAAAAACCCTCAAAGAGGTAAAAACCACGGGACCTCATCCAGATCAACAATCCACTATGAAGTAGAACGTTATAACCTTCTTCACTCACGCAGGAGTGGATAAACAATAAGAGAAATAGAGAAAACGGAGAGATCTAACCGATTACGAGGACATAGAAGTGCTGAGATATAGATTGAACAGTAGATAACCTCCACGAGTAGAACCTCCCTTCTATAAGCTTCCTCTCTCTCTCTCTTTCTCCCTCTCTCTTTCTCCCTCACTCTCACCTTTGATAGCCCTAAACCCTTTAGCAAATCCCTTGTAAAGCTTTAGGAAACCCTCTTGTCATACCTAGAAAACCCTAGGAACTCTTATTTATAGTTTTAGGAAACGCCCTTCTGCATCCCAGTTGCGAAAGGACTTGTGACACAAAATCCGCGCAAAATTGCGGAACGAATCTGCGTAACCTCGACTGGTCGAACCGAGTCCACGACCGGTCGAGAGCCAGCTTCGACCGGTCGAGCACCTCCTTCGACTGGTCGAGCACCCCGGAAAAAAATAGTTCACAGTCCTAGACTTTGAGTCGTGCCACGACTCGACTCCTTCGACTGGTCGAAACCAGCCTTTGACCGGTCGAGCAGGGCTCACGACTGGTCGACGACGGGTCAAAAAACCAATCAAATCTCTCCCTTTTTGACCCAGGAGGGATCTACCTTCTTCAAGCCAGCCAGGTTTCTATAAACCTCAAACTTGCCCTTGAGCAAAGCCTTGGTCATCATGTCTGACCCATTATCATCCGTGTGGACCTTCTCAAGCTGTAACACCTTTTACACACTTTGACTATCGCAATAGACTATGTGCTCCTCCTTCTTTAGGCTAAGTTCCTATAGGAACATTTTCATCCAAAGCATCTCTTTACATGCTTCTGTGACTGCAATGTACTCGGCCTCTGTCGTCGACAATGTTAAGACCTTCTGTAGCTTGCTCTGCCAAGAAACTGCTCCCACTGCAAATGTGAACATGAACCCTGATGTAGACTTCCTGGAGTCTATGTCACCTACCATATCTGCATTTGTGTAGCCCTCTAACACAGGTTTACCGTTACCATAGCATAGGCTCAATTAACCTGAATGAGCCTCTTAGATACCGTAATATCCACTTCACCGCTACCCAATGTTCTTTGCCAGGATTGGCAAGATACTGGTTGATAACACCAATCGCATATGCTATGTCTGGGCGTGAACACACTATAACATACATTAAACTTCTTACCGCTGACACGTAGGATTTCTTCTGCATCTTTTTCACCTCTGCCTTCATCTTAGGACACTGCCTGTCGCTCAATCTGAAGTGACCATCCAATGGAGTACTGACTGGCTTCGCTGCATTCATATTGAATAGCTCTAGGACTTTCTCAATATACCGCTCTTGTGACAGCCAGAGCTTCCTGCTGCTTCTGTCACGGGTTATCTCCATTCATAGGATCTGTTTAGTCGGGCCCAAGTCTTTCATCGTAAAAGACTTGCCCAATTCCTGTTTCAGCTTGTCGATCTTCTTGATGTCTTTTCCCATGATGAGTATGTCATCAATGTATAATAACGGAACTAAGAAATCACCATCTGAGAACTTGCGCGTGAACACACAGTGGTCTGACTCCGTTCTGTCATACCCATTTTCAACATAAATGAGTCAAACTTCTTGTACCATTGCCGTAGAGCTTGTTCAGCCCATACAAGTTCTTCCTCAGCCTACACACCATATGCTTTTTGCCCTTGACTTTGAACCCCTCTGGTTGGTGCATGTAGAGCTCTTCTTCTAGGTCACCATGGAGAAAGGCAGTTTTAACATCTAACTGCTCTATCTCCAGATCCATGCTAGCCGCTAACCCAAGCAACACCCTTATGGATGTCATCTTCACCACTGGTGAGAATATCTCCTCAAAGTCTATGCCTTTCCTCTGACCAAACCCTTTCACCACAAGTCTGGCCTTGAACCTCGTCTGTGAATTCTTCTACTCAATCTTCTTTCTGAACACCCACTTGTTGCTTAGAGCTTTCTTGCCCTTAGAAAGTTTCACCATATCATAGGTGTGGTTCTTATGCAAGGATTCTATCTCCTCTTACATAGCTTTCAACCACTCCCCCTTATGCTCGTCGGCTAGGGCCTCAGAATAATATTCTGGCTCTCCCCCATCAGTCAGCATAATGTACTCATGTGGCGAGTACCTCTTGGACGACTGTCTGTCCCTAGATGACCTCCTCACCTGTGGCTCAACAGGTGGATCAAGTGGGGGCTACTCCCCTTGCCCATCTTCTGAAGGAACTCCTTCGTCATCTGTACCTTACTGTACTCCCCTGTCATCAGGCACCACGGAAGGAGTAACCGGATCCATGTCCTCTAGCTCACCTGAACTAGGCTGGTTCTTCTCTGGCTTACCAATGTCTTCTATACACTGATCTTCAAAGAAAACCACATCTCTGCTCCTGACGAGCTTCCTCTCGGTCGGATCTCATAATCTGTAACCGAATTTTTCATCACTGTACCCTAAGAACACACACTGCTTGATCTTCATATTGAGCTTGGACCTCTCGTCTTTTGGTATGTGACCGGATGCCCTGCATCCAAACACCCTGAGATGACTGTATGATGGATCATGTCCAGTCCCACCTTCTCAGGTACTTCTCCATTCAACGGGGCTGATGGAGACCTGTTTATCAAATACACTGCCATGTGCATTGCTTCTCCCTAGAACGTCTTAGGTAATTTCACATGGGATAAATGCATCTGATTCTCTCAACAATGGTGCGATTCATTCGCTCAGCTATACCATTATGCTGGAGGGTCTTGGGAACCGTCTATTCATGCCGTATACCCAGGGACTTGCAATACTCATAAAAGTCGCCAACGTATTCACCACCATTGTCAGTGCGGATGCACTTCAATGGTTTAGCTGTCTCTCTCTCGACCATAACATGAAACAATTTAAACACACCAAAGACCTCGTCCTTGGATTTCAAAGCATAAACCCAAACCCTCCTAGATGCATCATCTATAAAAGTAACAAAATACAATGCCCCACTCAAGGTTTTTGTCCTCATAGGACCACAAACATCAGAATAAACCAAATCTGATGTATGCACTTTATTAACATGAGAAGCAGATTTAACAAATGAAACTCTATGTTGTTTCCCTGATAAACAATCAAGACAGGTTTTGAGAGATACCTGTCACGTCTGGAAGGAGCCGCTTCTTTGCTAGTACCTGAATCCCTTTTTCACTCATGTGGCCTAGATGCCTGTGCCACATGTCAATTGCTGAATCTTCCGCTGCGTTCAACCCACCCTTGCACATACTGACACTTGCCTTGTAAAGGGTGCAACACTTCTTTCCTCTGTCTACGATCAACGAACCCTTGATGAGCTTCCATCGCCCACCAGCAAACCGGCTTTCATAGCCATCATCATCCAACCTTCTCGTCGACATCAAGTTGAGGCGAAGGTTTGGGATATGCCTCACATCCCTAAGAACTAATGTGCAGGCCATATCAGTTTTCACACAAATATCACCGACTCCCATGATTTTTAATACCCCAGAATTTTCCATTTTCACAGTCCCATAGTCACCTGACTTATAGCTTGTGAAGGAGTCCGTGCGTAGAGTCGCATGAAAAGAAGCTCCCGAGTCTATCACCCAGTCGGTGTCTTAACTCGTAGCCATGAGACTACATCATGATCTGTAGAAAGAATAATTACAACGTCGCTATCTGAAGTGACCGTAGTGGAATCTGATTCATCTTCCTTCCCTTTTCCTTTCTTGTCGTTTTTCTTACCACGACATTCATACTAGTAGTGGCCTTTTTTACCACAATTCCAACAATCAACATCTTTTCTGTTACTCGACTTGCCTCTTGATTTATCTTGGGCCTTCCCGCCCTTCTTGTTCTTTCCTCTCTCCCGTTCCTGTGTCACAAGGGCCTCTTGCTGAGTAGACCCCTGAGACTTCCTCCTTGTCTTTTCATTTAAGAGACAGCTAGTTACCTGTTCCATGGATATCTTTCCGTTTGGCGTGGAGTTACTTAAAGACACCACCAATGTCTCCCAACTGTCAGGCAATGAACTAAGCAATAACAAAGCATACAGTTCATCATCCAGGACCATCTTCATAGAGGTGAGTTGGTTCACTATATTGCTGACCTCATTCATGTGCTCGGCCACAGAGTCACCATCCTTGAACTTGAGATTCACAAGTCACCTTATTAGAAAAATTTTATTACCAGCTGTTTTCCTCTCATACAGCCCTTGTAATTTCAGCCATAGTCTAGCGGCTGAGGTTTCTGTAGACACATGGTGGAACACTGAATCATCCAACCATTGTCCAACAAACCCCACTGCCTTTCGGTCTATCTTCTTCCAATCATCATCAGTCATATCCTTGGATTTTGCTGATATGCCTAAAATTGGAGAATATAGGTCCTTGCAATAAAGCAAGTCCTCCATCTTAGCCTTCCATATGGTGTAGTTAGAACCATTGAGGCTGATCATCCTTGATGAGCCACCTTTCATAATTCAAAACCGATCCTACCCGTTCAATGAACTTGGCTCTGATACCACTTTGTTGGGGGCCTTGCACAAAACCTTAGGATCTAGCCCTCCAGAACAAACCAAAATTATGGATAATAAAATAATGAAAACAATCAATGCATCAATCACACACCACACAAGAGATTTTTACGTGGAAAACCCTCAAAGAGGTAAAAACCATGGGACTTCATCCAGATCAATAATCCACTATGAAGTAGAACGTTACAACCTTCTTCACTCACGCAGGAGTGGATAAACAATAAGAGAAATAGAGAAAAAGGAGAGATCTAACCGATTACGAGGACATAGAAGTGCTGAGATATAGATTGCACAGTAGATAACCTCCACGAGCAGAACCTCCCTTCTATAAGCTTCCTCTCTCTCTTTCTCCCTCACTCTCACCTTTGATAGCCCTAAACCCTTTAGCAAATCCCTTGTAAAGCTTTAGGAAACCCTCTTGTCATACCTAGAAACCCTAGGAACTCCTATTTATAGTTTTAGGAAACTCTCTTCCGCATCCCAGTTGCGAAAGGACTTGTGACACGAAATTCGCACAAAATCGCGGAACGAATCTGTGTAACCTTGACTGGTCAAACTGAGGATTTCGACCGGTCGAGCACCTCCTTCGATGTAACGCTCCAGATTTTTGCCAACTTGGAGTTAGATGTCCTTAGGCAAGGGGTTGATCCTAACCCCTAATTAACCTCTCAAACCTTAAATCCTTTAGAAATTAGACAAGTTTAACTACGTGCTAAACTAGATTAGCTGTGAAATCAGCTTGAATCACTTTAAATACGATCTACAAGATCCAAAACTTGTAGAATCATCGACGCTAGGTTACCCTAAAATCTAGGATCAATCTCATTACCCAGTTGCTCTCGGGAGCACATTGAAACTCCGTATCGGATCTGGACCGTACGTCGAAAGTCTGATTACTACGAAATTATATAATCAAGACCGCCTTGCTGGGCTTGGCAACCACCTCGGAAATCAAGTTCAGATAGTGTCCCAAAGTAATTCGCTTAAGCCTGGAGTGAAGTGTGTGAGAAAACGTGGTTTCCTTTAGAAATTAATTCGAATCTGAGACTTGTTATTTGTGGGCCGAATATAAGCAATCAGACTGTCAGAATCTAACCCAAATACACCCTCAGATCAGGAGAAATTTCATACACAGGTCAGTGTACTTGTGGCCCTGATCGAGTTTCTGTGACCGTTGAACTGAAACTGGTCCGCCGCGTGTGATTTGGGAACCCGACTGGAACGAAACCTTAACTTGAGCTAGATCCAAGGTCAGTGAGCTTAAGTCCGACCTTTGTCTCAAGGGAGGGCTCCGAAAATGCTCCGTTGAGTCGAAACAGACTGGTTTTGGACATAACCTAAGTATACCTTGGACCTGGGGCCATTCCCATCAGTTTTGGGCCTATATAAGGGCCTTAAGCCCTCACTCTCTCATCCCATACGAATTTGGAAAACCCTAGGAGAGAGAAGAAAGAAAAGAGAGAGAAAGAGAGAGAGAGAAGTGGGGATTCCTCTTGGGATTCTTCCCTGCTAATCCACCTGCTGAAACACTACTCTCGTGTAGTTCTTCCTATGTTTCTGACGTCGTATTTAGGTAAGAAATCCTAACCCTAACTTGTTTTAGAGATTCAAGAGATTCAAATAGAACAGTTGATAGAATAACTAACCTATTCCCTGTTATAGGTTGTTCTGGTGCCGTAGACAAAAGCTCAGTGTTTAAACTGATTTTGTTACGCTTCTACGGCGTAAGGTGCGGGCTATAGATGCTTAGGTTATGGTTTTCAATGCTTTCAATGTTAGATAATGATAAATTCATGATCTGGATGCTATTGCACATGTACAAAGTGTTGTCCGTTTCGTTTTTCAGTTATATGTTAATTATGTTGAATATACTGTTTCCATGTATTTATAGAAAATACCGTATACGTATAAAATTTAAAATTGTGTTGGCCATGATTAACTACTGTATATGTATGCTAGACTTACTAGTATTAACTTCTGGGTGAACGGATTTACCCTAAGGCATGTTATATCAACATACGTTGTGTATGTTATATTGTGTAGCCTATGTGTTTGCGAAAATGACTGAATGAGTATAGAATTTGCATTCGTGCTCGCCAGGACCAACAGTCATGGATATATAATGGTTGTATAGGTGATAACCCTTAGCGAAAGGATTTGCTCTAAATCACGCCATGGCTAATGCACGTATATATGTCTAAGTGTGTAGCCCACGTGTTTGTGGAAATGATTGAATGAGTATGGAACCCGGATTCATGCATGCCATGATTATCCGTCGTGGGTATATGCGTATGGTATACGGAGCAACTCCCTAGTGAAAGGATTTGGCCTACTACCTGTGTGATCAACATACGTCATGTATGTTGATATACGTGTAGTCTAAGTGTTTGTTAAAATGAGAATGAGTAAGTGGTTAGTAAATTAAAATTTATATGGGTGTTGAGCTATGATTCCCAACTCCCTTAACTATGTGTATGATTTCCTCCATGTACCATATATTATAGCGTTTGTTTTATCTATGGGATGCATATGTGTGGATTTATGTTTAAGTTATAGTCCATAAAATGTAGAAACAAATCCGTGACGGGTGATGGGGGAGCAGTGTAACGATTCCGTGCAATAGCCCTCACAGCCCTAAAGCGGACATTATTGGACCTTTGATTATATGATTTGCAATCTTGATTCATAACTGCTTTAACTATCTTCTAGGATATTTTATTGTAATTGAATGTGATTGGGGCTATTGTATAGTCCAGGCAATCGGTAACAGGCCTTAATATTGTGGCTGAGGTCATTTCGCCACAAAAGACATGTTCGATGAATCTGAGTCGTACAATGGTTGTCGACAGTGGTACCTTATCGGTTACTTCACCGTACGCTCGTACCAGTTGAACTTGTCTAATAAACCGATGGGCCTATTATGTGTTCACCATGTTTGGATGCTACTGCTTGAACCTAAGGTACCAAACTTACCAGTGAAATCCCGTTAACTTTGGTACCTCGATCCGCTAAGACTCATGAGCTGGACATGGTGGTATGGGACACTGTGGTCGAGTTGTCGGCCTACGCTGGGGCGACGAGCCTCCCCGTAGTGACCAGTGAGTAACCAGACTTGTGAGCCAAATACGGTGGTATGGAAAACTGTATTCGAGCTGTCAGCCTACACTGATCAGAAGACGCGTTGTGCGTGAGCCTCGTGTAGGCCATTACCAAATAAAACCACCGTTGCGCACTCTGATACCTGTTGGTTAGACAATATCTGAAGGGGTGTTGCGATTGCGTCAGCCCCGGATGATGCGTTGGTGTAGTGACCTCGAGCATACTCTGAACCTGCGTTGAGGCGACGAGCCTCTCCGTAGTAACTAGAGTATAACTAGGCCTGCATTGATAAGGCGACGAGCCCTTTACAGCGACCTAGAACCGTATCATCGTATGAGATTTACTAGGACTGACGACTCTAGAATGGATCCTTGTTTGGGAAGTGATATAAGGGAGGTACCTTAGTTTTCCAATCCTACTGTATGAAAATGACTAATAAAAAACTTGGTAATCACGTTCATGCACCGCATATATGTGCATTTGGCGTTAATGGTCAAACATTGGGGGAGTGTGGCATGCCGCGAACGTAAGGAGTCGCTGAGGGAGCGTAGGCGAGGGCATGCATCATACATACATACCATTCTTGCATTAACAAGAGTACTAAGGGATGTGTGATTTCTTGCTTTATTATTACTGCTTGATTAAATTGATAACATGTTAACCTGTGCTTTATTGTTCTACTGAGTTAGCTACTCACTCCCACGTTACGGGACAGTGTTGTACACACCAACCAGACCCTCTTGTAGTTTCAGATGATGGCGATGCTTGTGAAGCGGAGCCTGACTTTTATGATGGTGAGGAGTTCTCCTACATGCAATGTCTGGTGGGTCTATGTGGACCTGAAGTTGCGCGCCGGGGCCACAGGGATATGGATAGTTGAACATTACACTTTATCATTTGGTAAATTTTGAAATTTTACATGTAATTATTGACCTGGCAACGCATACATGCTTTGGGGACTTGTACTGGTTTAGAAGATTTTATATACTCATATTGCGTATCACAACTGTCCCTGAATTATGTTTGCAGTTTTGGCTTAATCTCATTCATGTTTCATACACTAATACAGACAACATACAAATATCACTTCATTTGTTGCATAAGTGATGCGTTGGAACTCGGGAGTTGAGTTTCTACTCGACCCCCTATTTTCAGGGCGTTACATTCGACTGGTCGAGCACCCCAGAGAAAAATAGTCCACAATCGCTGGACTTTGAGTTGTGCCACAACTCGACTCCTTCTACTGGTCTAAACCAGTCTTTGACCGGTCGAGCAGGGCTCACGACCGGTCGACGACGGGTCAAAAAACCCATCAGATAAAACTCATATACCATGACGACCCTCTGAGCCCCTGCACATTCCTAGCTGTGGATGAGTGGGGTTAGTAGTCATTGGTGTTAAGCTTTTGTAGACATTGACCGTTGGTTTCTAATCACACAGGGTAGAGGAAGAGAGAGCCTGATAATAAAAGAGAGTGCATTAAGTGATGAGAGAAAGTAGATAGAAGAGGATTGCTTCGAAAGAAAATGGTATAACTGGATAAGTTGTATGTGTGTGATACAATCATGAGATACACAACATATGTAACAAATTCGGTCAGTTAATTAGGTACAGTTTCTTATAAGCATGTGTAGGATATAATATATATATATATATATATATATTTGTAATTAATAGCTAACTATTCTTTTAAAAAAAGGTGGGCAGTTAGAAATCTATTCCAACAAGTTAGATTCAGCTTGTATATGTGTCTCTAATAATAAAGATCATTTACTAATTTTTGATAGATAAATTTAAATTAGTAAGCCTAATTTAATAAACCAACTAGATCTATGATATATATTTCTATCATATGGATATAAAACTGAGTGTCACATAAACTCCGATAAGTGGACATTACATGTGGATAAAAAAGATATTCTTACCATTTAATGCATAGCTAGTTGGACCAATTTAAATGGTCCAAATAGTTGTGTGAATTTCAAATATTTCAGTTTCCTTTCAAATTTAAAATTTTTGTTGGTTTTAAGTGGTGTGTTAAGAATCATCATATTTGTCAAAAAAAAGAAGCTTGAGCTTCATTCAGAGGATACGTCTTGTGGGGGCTATGCCAATATTTCTAATCTATGTTATTGATCACATACACGTGTGCACCGAGCTGAGCTGAGTCCATGTGCACGTGTGCGGCGGGACAAGACAGGACAAGTTGCAGATGTACTCGCATAGGTTTGTGTATAGATACTCGCAAGACTTTATTTGTGTGAAAATGTACTTGCATTTGCGCCTTTTCATCTTAAACTGGATAAATGTAACCGGTCAATTGGTCACACATGTTGGGTTTGAATCCAATGGACTAAACCCTTTCTAAAGAGTGCTTAATGCACTACTTCGAAGACTATATAAAGACTTCCATTTTGTTTTCAAACTACATAATTTGTTATTATTATTATTATTGTTATTTTACTTTTATAAAAACTCTCTGTTTTCTAATGTACGAGTTTTGGCTCTTGAATTCATCGTTGAGTTAACTCAGCACTTTCGAGTTAAACCGTAAGTGGTTCAAGCTCGCATATATTGAATACACCACTCGTACTGAGTTATAATCATCGTATCTTGAAGGTTGATTGCTCTAAAAACTTGTTGCACTTGGAATGAATAGTTGTCCAAAAGAGCAAATTTGATTTCAAGCTGAGTGACTCACCTCACGTCTTAACTCAACTTTATAAGTCTTCTTATCTTAATTTTTATTTTATTTTAGATTTTTTATTTTAAATAATCTATTTCATTCTACCAAATATTCAAAGGGGAGACCGTTGATTCCCATCAGCAACTACAATCCATGGTCCCTCTAAATAAAATCCTTTTTCACATACAACAGCTTAGTGTTTCAGTACCATTTAAAACACACACAACCCAAGGATTGATATCTGTTATGGTGGATCACCTACCGGTTGCCACTGAAACTGGGTCATCTTGCCCACATATCGGGCCGTTTCCACCCGACAGAGCTGTATCATTCATGGATGAAACTGGGATATAATGGTTTGGGACGACACCTTAAACCTTTCATACAGCCACATTTGAAAATGTACAAGTCCATGACCATGTCAACGAGGCCTGATGATGGGGGCCACAAAGCTTAAAAGGTTGCTACTGGAGATCTCGGATGAAGTAAAAGGATCGGTAGTTGAGTATGACGACGATGGCAACGGTCCGCCTCTAGCATCAGTAACTGTGAATTCTGATGGTGTGATGTCGATTTCAGGCATCCTCTGCCTTATGATCTCTAGCTCCCTGACCACCTCAGCCATTGAAGGTCGCTCATCTGTCTCATCATGGCAACATCTGAGAGCTAACGAAACGAACTGCTCGACACATTCGGAGGGATACGAGCCCATTCGACTGTCAATGACTGAGAACATCAAACCAGACTGGCATGCCAAGTTCACCTGTGATAGAAGAATAGAATATGAGACAACAACCATCAATCCAAAACAAAGAAGACTACATTTGAGATGCATGTACAATAGGCGATATAACATAGCAGCTGACATGATTGTTGTATAAAGGATTTTGTTTAAAAACATTCATTGTGCTTGTTGCATAACACGCCAACAACGCAGTGAGCCTAGATCCAATCTCAGGCCTCACCCACAAACGATAAACAAGAAGAAATATATAAACTAGAAACAGATCAAAGCAATCCAAACAAACCACAAGATAAGATATACGTGGAAAAACCCCAAACTAGGGTTAAAAACCACGGATGCAAACTTCCACTATGAAAAATAACGAAGATTACAAGGTAACATACTAACCTCTCCCTTGAAATTACAGAGAAAACCCTTTGCGCATACCTTAGAATAACTCCCCAATATTCACCTTTAACCCTAGAATAGCCCTAGGGACCCCAATTTATAGTTTTGACAACTTCCATTCTGCACCCTTGTGAAAGGTAACACAGAAATCTGTAGTCCGCATCAGATTCGGAAACGAATCTGCGTAACCACGACTGGTCGAACGGACCCTACGACCGGTCGAGCTTGGGTCACGATCGGTCGAGCACCTCGGAACCAAAAATCCTATGCTCTCTGGACTTTAAGTCGAGCCAGTCCATGAATGGTCATGACCGGTCGAGCAGGTGCCACGACCGGTCGTGCGCGGCCCTAGATGTGGCTCCACTTCTCAACAATCTCTCACTTGGAGACACATTGCCATAAACCTTTGTCTTCTTCATCCGGAGTGCACTACCTCCATGTCTTCAAGCCTAAAGACTAATCAAAGCTGAACAGAGCTTCAGCTTCTCCCGTGTGACCGCCTTGGTCAGCATATCTGCAGGATTCTCACTTGTATAAATCTTCTCCAGAGCAATCGATCCATCTTCCAGTAACGAACGTATGAAGTGATATCTGATGGCAATATGCTTGGTCCTTGAATGAAAGGCTGAATTCTTAGCCAAGTATATTGCAATCTGACTGTCACTATATAGCTTACAATCTGCTTGCTTCTTACCCTACTCCTCCATAAACCTTGCATTCACACCATCTCCTTGTACACTTCTGTAGCCGCAATATATTCTGCTTCCGTCATACTGATAGATACTATCTTTTGTAACTGAGAGACCCAACTGATTGCCACACTACCTAGAGTAAAGACATAACCTGTAGTGCTTCTTTTGCTATCGATATCTCCTGCCAAAATCTAAATCTATGTAGCCTTGTAGCTTGATTTTTGATTCACCATAGCACAACCCTACATCCTTAGTACCTACCAAGTATCTAAGGATCCACTTCACAGCTTCCCAATGTTCCTTCCTGGGATTGTTCATGAACCTGCTAACAACTCCCACTGCTTGAGCAATGTCTGGCCTCGTGCTCACCATAGCATACATGAGACTCCCAATAGCTGATGCGTATGAGACTTTAGCCATGTAGTCCCGTTCCTCCTGCGTCTTTGTACCTTGCACCTTAGATAGCTTGAAGTGGTTGGCTAATGGAGTGCTAACCGGCTTAGTACCTCCCATATTGAATCGATCAAGTACCTGGAGGAGAGATGAGGGGTCGGTTGCCAGAGAGAAGGAGGAAATCTCCCTACTGCAGATCGCCAGAGAGAAGGGGGAAATCTCCAAACGGCAGGTCGCCAGCGAGAAGGGGGAAATCTCCCTCTCACAGTCGTCACCGGAGGTCGACAGGCAAGCACCTTCCTTCCCCTTCACCCAACCCTAAAAAATCCAGGTCAGATTTCTATTTATTTGTAGGTACCGTTCCGTTCGATTGCAATAGAGCAGATTTGTGGCTCATTTTCGGTAGGTATGGTAGGTTACTAAATGTTTTCATCTCGACTTTTTTGGGATCTTCCAAATCTAGGGGTTTTGCATTTGTCCGGTTCCAGTATGAACAGGACAGGAGCGCGGCAATGGGCATCCTTCACAATTGTAAGATCGATGGGAGGTTGGTCACCGTGAAATGGGCTGTCGGGAGACGTTTTAGACCTCCATCGGCCAATCGCAAGGTCCCCTTCCATTATAGTTAGCCTGGGGCGGCTCGGGCCACTCCTTTTCCTACACAGTCTTATGCTGCAGCGGTTGCGTTATCGATCTCGAAGAAGAGCAACTCCGGAAATAAGGTCCATTCCGGTGCGGGGTCTACACTGGAAGGATCTTTCACCACTATGGCTGACTCAGCATCAGTGGCCCATCGGCGCCAAGTTCTGAGCTTAGGGCTTATTGACATTGCAACTGCTCCGTCGGTGTCTATTATGCGAGTTTCGTTGCCACCAGGGCTTTGGTTTTCAGGGCCTTTGTGATCGACGTGGCTAGGGTATCTCCTTCTAGGTTCCTGATTACCCTCAAGTCCAAGTCCGAGTACTCGGATTTCCTCATCAATGCCGACCTTCATAAGCAGATGGGATTAAAATCTGTAGTTCCATGGAGCCTGGAGGAAGTCATTGGGAACGAGGGTTTCTGGCTCAGGCTCTTTGGAATCCCGGCCCACGCCTGGTTCGAGGAGGTCATTCTCGATCTGGGTAGCTACTTCGGTAAGGTGGTTAAGATTGACCCAATTTCTACATATGGTCTATTTCAAGTCCATGCCTGTGTTAAGGTGATCCTCCGCCTAGGAACAAATCTCAAGCAGGTCTTGGAGCTTCGGGTGGCTGAGGAAACCTTCCCGATTTTTGCTGAAATGGAATCCTTTATGATAGCTGTTCCCTCCCCCACAACAAAATCTCATGATGAATCAAAGCGAACCAGAGATTGAGTTCTCAATAGGTTCCATGTGAACCCCGGCATTCTCTCGCTTCCAGTCTCCATAGACCAAATGGAGGATGCCTTATAGCTGGGTATGCCAGATGTTTGTCGAAATGGCACTGAGGATCCGCAATAGTTAGCGGTGGCTGTAAATGCCTCTCAGGGAGAGCTATCGAGTCTTACAGCCCCTTCGGCTGAAGTGGGTCTGATGCAAAGAGAGATGGAGTTGCCACCCTTTTCCCACGATCCTGTTGTCCCTCAAAGAGGATCAGACCCATTAGCCACGCAGTCTGCCAGAGCCATTGAGGGAGACGGGGCAAGTTTGAGCCCAGATCAGGCTCCCAACCCTTGCCAGGAGTTCTCCAAGTCAGCGCGTGAGGTTCCTCTCTAAGACTAGGGGCCATATCGGTCTCGCTCTGCCGGTTGCTCCTCGCTGCACCACTCGATACCCGAAGAAGATTTGGGTATTCCTAAACGCCAGGACCTATTCTACTTACCTCAGTCTACCTCGGAGGGCGTTGAGGAATTCATCAATCCCCCCCACAAGAGATGAATCAGGTCCCTGTTTTCGCGGTGGGCTACTGCCGTTGCAGAGAGTACCCTGACTCGGGGGAAGCCAGGTTCCAACTCCAGGTTGACCTATCCCCTTTCTTCTCCTCTGCTGCTGAGGCAGAGGTCCTCCCAGTAGTTAGAGTAGCCGTTGTTGGCCAGGAACGGAGTAGTGCCTCCAATGAGGCTGGGAAGGATCTTTCGGTTTCTCTCAGATCCGGCGATGGGGATGTTGCTCTCCAGTATCTGAACATTTCCATGCAACCTGGGTAAGCCGGGAATGCCAATCACTCATCCCCTACGGATAGGCAGGAAACAAGAAGGTTTAAAGGTGCAAGATTCATTACACAAAGGGGGACTGGGAATCTCGGTTGCGTCGAGTAAAGCGCATGGTTGTGAACTCCGGATGTGTAACTGATGGATAAGATCATTGTGTGGAACGCTCGAGGTATCGACAATCCTGGTACCTTGAGGACGAGAAAGAGGCTTATTCGTTTGAATAATTCCTGGATCGTGGCTATTCTCGAGCCTATGCTTAGAGAGGAGAGGAGAGTGGGGATTGGCTTGGCTCTTGGCTTCCATTCCTCTTGCTCAAATACAGAGGAAGGAGGGAAGATTTGGGTGTTCCATAGGAGCTCCATCTCTCTTTCGGTTGTAAATATGACTAGTCAGAGTTTCTCACTCAATGTTACCTTTCAAAATATTTTCATCCCTATCTCCCTCACTTTATGTATGCCAGTTGTAATAGGTATCGCAGGAGGGCCCTTTGGGATGACATGGCTGCTATCTCCTCTTCAGTGCAAGGTGCTTAGGCTATATGTGGAGATTTCAATGCTACGATCGACGTCTCTGAAAGGAGGAGCCGTAGGCAAGCAGATGGGCTTAGCTCCTCCGATTTCTCAGCAGCTATAAACAATGCGGGTTTAATTGATGCTGGCTTCTCGGGGAATCGATTCACGTGGAGCAATAACCAAGCGGGGGCGTCCAGAGTTTGGGAAAGATTGGACAGGGTCTTGATCAATGCTACCTGGTCGGCTTTTTTCCCCTCTTTCCAGGTCATGCACCTCCCTAGAATCAGTTCCGACCATGCCCCGCTCCTCCTAACTTTCCTTGCAACCACTCCTTCTGCCCTAAGACTGTTCAGATTCTAGCGGATGTGGTCCAGCACGATTCCTTTCAACAGGTGGCCAGGGAGGCTTAGGGCAAAGCCGGGTCCATGCACCCCTTCTTTAACGTTCTTCTCAAGCTCAGAGCAGTCAAGTTAGATCTTAAGGTATGGAACACAATGGTTTTTGGAAATATCTTCGAAACGGTTCGTTAGGCAGAGAAAATGCTTGCTGATATGGAGTTAAGGGCTCAGGGTCAAGCGATCAGTGCCAATCAGGGCAGCGATATGCACTCTAAGTTACAGGCGGCCGTGACCAATCTTTAGAGACTGGAATTCATGCAGGAAGTGTTTTAGAAACAGAAGTCTCGGGTGAGCTGGTTGGCCGACAATGATAGGAACACACGTTTCTTCGATGCTTCTGTTATCGAGAAGTAACGGAGAGTCATCATTAGTAGCATGGTGTTGGAGTCTGGCCAGACCATTGAGGACCTCGACGCTATCAAGGAGGCAGCAACAGCCTTCTTCGAGCGTCAGTTCAGTGCGGAGGATGTCTCAGTTGATAGTAACCTCTTGTAGGCTATTCCCAATCTTGTCACTCAATCGGAGAACGATAGTTTGGTGGTCCTCCCGTCGCTGACAGAGGTGCATACGGCTATTCAGTCCATTCCCATTGACAGCGTCCCTACCCAAACAGTTTGTCTGGGGCCTTTTTTGCATCCTGTTTGGAGGTGATTAGTTATGATCTACACAAGGCAATTGTGTTTTTCTTCCAAGGTAGGGACCTTGCTAGGGTTGTCACTACGTCGTTAATTTGTTTGGTTCCAGAGTCGCCGTCACCTAAGAGGTTCTCGGATTTTCGCCCCATTAATCTTTGAAATTGTCTATATAAGATTTGTTCCAAGAGCCTTACCTCCAGACTTGGGCTTCTCCTCCCCAGGTTAGTCTCCCAGGAGCGGGGGGTGTTTATCTCAGTTTGGTCCATATTAGAAAGTATTGCACTCACCTAGGAGCTCTTCAGAGATCTTCCTAGGAAAGTTAGGGGAGGTAATATGGTCATCAAACTAGATATGGAGAAGGCGTATGATAGAGTGAACTGGAGTTTTCTCAAACAGGTTTTGGAAAGGTTCGACTTTAGCCCCTCATGGGTTAGCATGGTAGAGAAGTGCTGGATGAATAATTAGTTTTCTGTGCTTATAAATGGGGTCTCTGTAGGTTTTTTCAAGTCCTCTAAGGGCCTGCACCAGGGGGACCCTCTCTCTCCGGCTCTGTTCATCTTATCAGCGGAGGTGTTGAGTAGGGACCTGCAGTGTATGTTGGACCAGGGGGTGTGTCTTCACTTCAAACTTCTGCGGGGTTACCCAAGAGTCTCCCATCTTCTATACGTGGATGACACTATTCTATTCCTCAATGGGAGCCTCCCCTCCTTGTGGGCGACTAAATCTTTCCTATAGGCCTACCAAACAGCGTCAGGTCAGCGGATAAATCTCAGTAAAAGCTTTTTTTTTTTTTCGGTAGTAGGGTTCCGGTTTCTAGAGTTTTAGCGATGGAGCAAGCTATCAGTATTGCCAGGTCATCTTCCCCTTTCACGTACCTCGGGGTGCCTATGGCGATGGGCAGGCAGAAGGCGAGTGATTTTCAACCGCTGGTGGAGAGGATTAAGGGCTGTATTAGGGGATGACAGGCCAGAATCCTCTCTCAGGTTGGCCGAATGGTCCTGGTAAAGCATGTCCTGGGTAGCATGGCGGTTCATTGCATGGCGGCTACTCATATTCCGTCCCAGGTTATTAACAAGCTGGAAAAGTGTTTTACTAAGTTCTTTTGGGGATGGTCGGAGGACAAACGGAAGTTACACTGGACTACTTGGAAGAAGATTGCGGTGCCTAATGTCGAAGGCGGCCTGGGTGTGAGAAGGCTGGGTGATGTTATGAGAGCCTTTCGCCTTAAAATGACATGGGGCATTTTCTTCAGAAGATCCGATAGTTTGTGGTGCTCCTTCAGGTCGGCAAAGTACAGAAATCAGTTATGAGAGGTTGGTGAACCTACTACAGCTAGCTTTGCCTCCCCACTGTGGAAGAAAATCTGCTCGCAATGGCAGATTATGTCTCCTCTCGTGCAGCGGCAGATTGGCGAGGGTTGCTGTAACCTGTGGGCCAAGAACTGGACAGGGTTAGGCCCCCTCCAGAGTCTTGTGGTGGAGCCCATTCCGGAGGGTCTGCGGGATATGTCAGTTAATTAGTTCCTTGGCCCAAACGACCCTTTTCCTCCATCCTCTGTCTTTAGTTACCTATCGCAGGACGTGGTGAACTTCATTTTCAGGTAGGGTTTAGCATTTTCAATGGCCCAGATGTTGTTCTTTGGCCTCTCTCCCCCTCTGGTTCCTTCTCAGTCAAGTTGGGGTGGGGCATTTGCAAGCAATCACTCCCAGTTCGCGAGTGGGCCAAGTGGATGTGGCATGCGAGGATGCCCCGAAAAATTTTGTTGCTAGGCTGGAGGGCATTACATAACGCTATGCCGGTTGAAGGTGCGGTCAAGGTGCGCGGGATTCACATTGCTTCAGCTTGTGTGTGCTGTCGAGCCGATCCGAACTCTCCCAGATCAGAGGAGATGCTCATCCACCTTTTTCTAGATGGCATTCTGGCCAGGACGGTGTGGGAGCAAGTAGGGGCCTATTTTGGAGTTGCTGTCATATCGGCAACTTCGCTGAATGTAGGTTAGCGCAGTGGTGGTCGTCCTATCCCGCTGATAGGGGGAAGACAGTGCCATTCAAGTTGGCCCCTTTTATCATTCTTTGGGTGATTTGAAAAGCTAGAAGCGCTCGGATTTATGACGACAGGCCGGTCTCGATTCATGCCATGGTTGCCAAGGCGAGATGGTGGTTAGACCACATTCAACGCCTAAGTAGTCAGCCTATTCCTCTTCAAGGGCTGGTCCATTGGAGTGGCCAGGCTGATCGGTTTGGGGATACTAGTGTTATCGGTTGTTCGCAGGTTGTTAGATGGACTAAACCCGACCCAGATTGGTTAAAGATTATTGTAGATGGATCCTCCCGAGGAAACCCAGGTAAATCTGGCGGTGGTGGTGTGTGCAGGGATGAAAATGGAGGGTTCATGTTTGCTTTTTGTACAGGTTACGACATTAGAACAAATACAGGGGTAGAGCTTCGCTTCATTCACGATGGGCTCTCTTTGTGTCGGGGTAGGGGCTTATCTCAGGTGATCGTGGAATCTAACTCCCTTTTGGTAGTTAGTATTCTGAATGGTGAAGCCTGCCCAAGTTGGAAATGGAGCTATTGGCTTAAGAGGATTGAGGGCATAAAGGGGCAGGCTTAAATCCATTTTGTTCATATTTTCAGGGAGGCCAACTCTCTGGCTGACGCTTTGGCCCGATTTGGATCCGTCAGTCAATCCTTGGTGTTATTCTCTTCCTTGGCTGACCAGGGACGGGTAGAGCTGAGCCCCATTTTCAAGTGGAGGTCGATATCTTCCTGTTCAACTTTGGCCCGATTTGGATCCGTCAGTCAATCCTCAAAATGGATTGAGCTGAGCCCCAGAAACTGAGTTTCTAGAAGCTGAGCCCCAAAAATTGGATTGACTGAGCCACATTTGAAAATTGGATCCAAATCGGGTAGAGCCCCATTTGAAAATTGGATCCAAATCGGGTAGAGCTGAGCCCTAGAAACTGAGTGAAATCATCAAAACGGATTGACTGACGTATCAAACTCTCTTCTAGGGGTTTCTCTCGCCTAGGGTTTTCTCCAATTTGGGGCACGAAGGGGCCCTCTCCTAGGAATGCCCTCTCGCAGAGGATTTTCGTCCAGCGTTGGACGTTCTTCTCAGATCTTTGGATATAGTTTGTTTATCGGCAACATCCCCTATGATTGCTCATCCGAGGATCTCTGGGAAATTTTTGGGAAGTACGGTAAAATAGTCGATGTTTTTGTCCCGGTCTCTCCTGTTTCTCGCCATCCCAGAGGGTATGCGTTTGTCCGATTTCTTTACGAACAAGATGCGAAGTCGGCAATGGACATCCTCAATGGTCATCGTATCGATGGTAGGGTAGTGTCTATCAGCCCGGCCAAACCCAGAGGCAAGATTCAAGCAGGGCACAGTAGCAATTTTCAAAAGCGACCTCCATTTCAGAATCATCCTCTGGCTCCTTTTTCGGTCGCCTCTTATGCGGCTGTGGTGGTTGGCAACGGGGATGTCAGGGCTTCGCAGAGATCGCAGATCTCAGGAATCACTACCATTGCGGATGCAGGGACGGTTAAAATGAAGTTGTGGGATCTCCAGCTAGCCATCCTGAGGACCACCAAGGATCCAAATGTTTCTATTCTCTAACCTATTAGAGCTATTAGGGCATCCTCTTTCTGCTCCTCGTCTAGCGAAGTGGTTCAACTAGCTCCCACCCAGCTCCTCTTCAAGTTGAAATTAAAGGAGGATATCATTCAGTTTCTGGAAGATATCGACCTCCACTTGAAAATGGGGCTCAGCTCTACCCGTCCCTGGTCGCCATAGGACCAACACCCGACTCATGGGGTTTGGATTAAACTATTTGGGATTCCCCCTCATGCGTGGATATAATTGGCTATTCTGGACCTGGCCAACTATTTTGGAAAAGTTGTTGCGATGGATGCTAATTGCAGGTTCGGCTTGTTTCAGGAGTTCGCACGGGTGAAAGTTGCGCTTCGCCCTGGTGCCGATCTCTCTTGGGTTCTCAATTTATTGGTGGAAATGACGTCCTTCCCTGTGCATGTCATGCTGGAATTTGGTCACTGGGAACCTACACAGTGCTCAGCAGTTCTGTCCATACCTGACCCAGTACAAAGGAGTGGGTGCAAAGTAATTTTAATCCCCTGCAAGGGGACACCAGTAATGGGGAAGTGGCCTTAATAACAACAGAAATCTTGGTGCAGGATAACTGCCCTCCACATGCTCGCTCTAATGCTGCTGAGGTGTGCGCCTATGAAGATACAGGAAAGGGCCTCACCTTTCCGTACGGTTCACCTGTTCGATACAAGGACCCAATCAGGGAGATTAATGCAGAGTCTTTGAATCGCATCACAGTTTGTCGTACCTTTGATACAGGAGAGGGCCCTGGATTGGAGGTAGCCCCAGAATCTGAAACTGGTGTAGTTCCTCCTAACCAACGGGGGAGTGAAGTTTGCCCTGGTAGCAACAAGGAAGCCAACCAGCTCGAAGTAAACCTTCACAAGCCAGGATGCAACAGTCATACTACCCATCAAGGTACTCCAATTCTGATATCCCCAGCATTCCTGGACCGGCCCGCTGTAAGCTCTCCTGACCCCCCTATTTTTCGAACTGATTTTAATTTCTCTCCGATATTTCCTGGGGGTGATCCTGTTCATGGGAGATACAGGATAGTGAAATCCAAATCCGTAGGGTGCGTGCCCTGTGATGTTGAACATTTTGCTTCAGACTCAGATACTGTTTCATCCTCCCTGTCGGCCACTTCTCCAGTCTCCCCTTTTTGATCCTCCTCCTCCCGGTCTCCATCCTAAGATACTCCCGGAGGCAGGGGACCTATCCTAGAAGTGGATATATCCCCTTATTTTGACCACTCTAGAGTAGAGACAGGGGATCAGTCGTCGTCAGTGGGGACAGGGGTTTTCAGCCTGCTACATCAATCTGTCCTCACTTCAGATCAGAACCTCCTAGCAGCTGTTGAACTGGGCTCCTCTCATTCCCCCTCGTTTCCTACCGCCCAAACCCTAACCTTGAGTAGGCCCACCCTGCTCAAGAGGACAGTCTTGAGAGGGAGGCCCAGAAGATGACCCAAATTTCACCCCAACAGCACTTCCTTAAGGGGTGAATGGATCTCCAGGCAGGTGAAGAAAGGTACTAGAAGGGGTTGTGAAATATTATTTCCTCCATGTCAGACAAATTGCGAATCTGGAATGCACGAGGGGTGGGTAATCGTCCTACCATTAGATCCCTTAAGAGGATCATCAACCTCTATAAACCTTGGGTGATTGCCATCTTAGAACCCATGCTTTCGGATTCCAAGCGTGTGGCAATCGGCCTTAAGTTGGATTTCCACAATTCTTGCTCCAATGTTGACGAAGGGGGCAAAATCTGGATTTTCTTCAATAACCTGCCTTGCTTCAGGGTGATTTTTAGATCCAATCAGCTTCTATCTTTCTCTGTTTCTCTGCCGCAACACCAATGTCCGATCTCATTTTCGATCTTCTATGCCAAATGCTCGAGCGCTCATCGCAGGATTCTCTGGGAGGATATGGTTAGTATGTCTTCCTTGGTGCAAGGTCCCTTGGGTCGTGGGAGGGGATTTTAATGAGACATTGGCTGTCTCTGAGAGGAGGAACTGCAGGAGGTATAACAGCAACTCTTCTAGAGATTTTGCTGATGTAGTTAACAGAACTGGGCTTCTTGATGCTGGCTGGATTGGGAATATGTTCACGTGGTGTAATAATCAGTTTGGAGCGGGACGAGTGTGGGTAAGGCTAGACAGAGTCTTATTCAATTCGATGTAGAATACTACTTTCCCTACTTTCCAAGTGGAGCACCTTCCTCGTGCTAACTCGGACCACGCCCATCTCCTGCTTCATTTCCATTCAAATCCGCTGACAGCCCCTAAGCCATTTCGTTTCCTTAGAATGTGGCTTCATCACGATACTTTTAAGCCCGACCACGATTCAATGCGCAATCTTCTGGAAAAGTTGCACGCTACCAAGACTGCCTTGAAGAGTTGGAACAAGAATGTTTTTGGAAACATTTTTGGGCACTTTAAAACTGCAGAGGAATCCATTATTCAGCTAGAGGATCAGCTCCAGAATTTAGACTCCTCTGGGGAGGCCAATCTCAGGGTCCATCAATAGCTTATAGATGCCAAAGCCAACTTGTGCCGGCTTGAACTCCTCGAGGAAATATTTTGAAAACAAAAAGCGCGCAACCACTGGCTGACAGAAGGAGATCAAAATTCTAAGTTCTTTCATGCTTTAGTGACGACAAGACATAGGAAAGCCTTCATCAGGTCAATCACGCTAGATTCGGGGAATGTTATAAATTCCCAGGCAGCGATCAAGGAGGCAGCGGTAAGGTTTTTCCATCAGCTCTTTTCTGCAGGGGCCCCAGAGGTTGGAGAAGATCTTCTTGCTACTATTTCCTCCCTGGTAGCAGAGGAAGATAACGGCTTCCTCATGGCCTCCCCGTCTTTGCTTGAAGTTAGAGAAGCGGTTTTCGCCCTTCCAGCTGATGGTGCACCTGGCCCCGATGGTTTTTCAGGGGCTTTTTTCTCCGAGTGCTGGGATATTGTGGTACACGACCTCCTTTTGGTGGCTAGGGCTCTTTTCAATGGGAGCCCCCTCCCTAGGGCCTTCACTTCGTCGCTGATTTGCCTAATACCCAAAGGGGATTCGCCGTCGACGTTTGCTGATTTTTGGCCTATCAGTTTGTGCAATTGTGTCTACAAGATTCTCGCCAAAATAATATCAACAAGACTGGCCAGGATACTTCCAAACCTGATATCTCCCTAGCAAGGCACATTTGTACAAGACAGAAACATAGCTGAAAACATTGCTTTAGCCTAGGAGATGGTCAGGGATGTAAACAGGAAAGTTCGAGGTGGAAGCATCATTATCAAAATTGATTTGGAAAAGGCCTATGACAGGCTAGATTGGTTCTTCCTGCGTAACGTCCTGTTGCAGTTTAGGTTCTCCTATAGTTAGGTTTGGATGGTGAAGAGGTGTTGGAGCAACTCTTGGTTCTCTGTTTTAATCAATGGTGAAAAGGGGGGTTTCTTCAAGTCAACCCGTGGGATCCGGCAGGGGGACCCCCTCTCCCCCAGTCTCTTTATTCTCGCTATGGAGGTAATTAGCCGTGGCTTCAAAAACCTGATGGACAGGGGAAACTATCTCGCTTTTCAGTCAGGAGAAACAGCCTAAAAGTCTCTCATTTGCTTTATGCAGATGACACCCTCCTATTTTTAAACAGAGGACTTTCCTCAGTCCGGGCAGCTAAGACTTTCCTTGATCGTATCCAACAAGTTTCAGGTTTGAAAATCAATTATCGTAAGAGTAATTTTATGTCTTCAGATATTCTTCCTCTTTCCAGGGTGAACGCGATTCAGGGGGTACTGGGAATGGCTAGAACCTCTGCCAAGTTACTCTACCTTGGCGTTCCGATTGCTGTGGCAGACAGCGGGCAGTGGATTTCCAACTGCTGGTTGATAAAGTCGATAGCAGGATTGCAGGCTGGCAGGCCAAGTGTTTATCCTAGGCAGGGAAAGCCATTCTTGTGAAGCATGTCCTGTGCAGTGTCCTAGTGCATACCCTCGCTGCTGCAGTTGTCCCGACCTAGACTCTAAAGGGCCCAGAGAGTCATTTTGCAAACTTTTTCTAGGGATGGGCTGAAGGTAGAAGAAAATTTCATTGGAAGAATTGGATTGCCATTGCATCCCCTACAACTGAAGGTGGCTTGGGCATCAGGAGTTTAGCTGAGGTCATGGTTGCCCTCCAGTTAAAATTGGCTTGGGCTGTCAAGTATAAGGAGTCGAAAAGCCTCTGGGCTAAGTACATGCGGGTTAGGTTCCCTCATGATATTTACCCTCCAGACCAGGTGCGTCCAGTGGTATCTGTTTCACCTTTGTGGAAACGGATCCGGGATCTCTTCCCTCGTTTGGACTCGAACATGCAATGGCAGATCGAGAGGGGGGATCGCAATTTTTGGAGAGATAATTGGTCAGGTTTCGGCCCCCTCTGTTGCAGAGTGGACATCTCTATTCCTGCAGGGCTGATGGATCTCAGGATTAAGGACTGTTTGGGGCGCATGGGGCCTCTTCCCCCTCTTCGGTTTTCTCTCTCCTGCCACAGGAACTGATTGATGATATTTTCTAGAGCGGATTTTGTATCTCTGATGGCCCGGATCTCCTGGTTTGGCCCCTGGATCTGTCTGGTACTTTCTCTGTGAAATCTGCTTGGAAGCATAGCAGATCTCCTCGACTTCAAGTTGATTGGTCAGAAAAGGTCTGGCTCCCGCAGTTGCCGCCAAAGATAGCCTTACTGCTTTAGAAGACGATTGTAGGAGCCATCCCAGTGGAGGCAGCGGTCCAAACCAAGGGCGTCCAACTCGCTTTGCGGCGTGTCTGCTGCACTGAAAACTCGACATGGACCGGAAACTGAAACTGTCCAGCACTTCTTCCTCAATAGCGCACGGGCTGATGCATTGTGGTCCATTTCGCCTCCATTTTTGGTTTTTCCTTGTCAGGGGCTCATTCAGTCCATGACAGGCTTATACAATGGTGGAAGCGTCCTTCTCCTAAGGCCTTAGCGAAATCTCTACATAGGTTGGCCCCAGGTTTCATCGTTTGGGAATTATGGATGGGCAGGAATCAAGCTAAATTTGAGGGACCTCATCCCTCTACCCAGGTGCTGGTCTTGCGGGTCAAAGGTTGGCTCCACGCGATCTTTCACGGAGGTTTATCTGATTGTCCCCTCTGCAGTTCCGATAATTCCTTCCTCTCCCGTTTGGGTTTGCATTTTCAAGTTAACCCCCAGCCTGTGCCTTTGCTTCAGGTTGTTAAATGGGAGAAACCCTCGGAGGGATGGGTCAAAATTAATGTTGATGGTTCGGCCAGGGGAAACCCCGGCCTCGCGGGTGGGGGTGGGATTTGCAGAGGGCACGATGACCTGTTCAGCTTCAGTTTTATTGAAGGGTACGGTAGGGCCTCCAACACCCGAGTGGAACTTCGGGCCACTCATGACGAGCTGCTCCTTTGTCTCAAGAGGGGCTTCAATTGGATCATCCTCGAGTCAGACTCTCTCATGGTGATCAGCTTCCTTACGGGAAAGTCCAACGTGGGGTGGAAATGGCTGTATTGGTTGAATAGGATTTTCGCTCTCCAAAAGGCCGAGGAAGTCGAGTTTCGTCATATTCTTAGGGAGGGGAATGGGCCAGCAGATAGGCTGGCTAGACTTGGTAGCGGGTCTCAGTCATCTTGGCAGTTTCTTTCTCTCTCGAACGTCCCTCGGGAGATAAGAGACCTCATTTTCCTGGATAAGATGGGCCTGGGTGCCCTAAGATCATAACCCTGTCGGGGCTCTTTGCATAGTTTCTGTTCTTTGTATAGTGTTTTCTTTATGATAGGTTCGGGCATGCCTTTTTATAACTGCCGAACTCGTATTTTGTATAGGTCTCTTGTACCCCTTGCTATCATGAATACAGACGCAGTTTGAAAAAAAAAGTGCACCCTGCATCTAAAAAAAAAATAGTGGTCTGCATGACATCTCCTAAAACTGTTTCCTGACATGAAACTGTCGAACTTTTTATACCACACCTCGGAGCCTGCTTCAGGCCATATAGACTCTTCTTCAGTCTGCACACTTTGTTCTCATTTCCTGGTGTCACGTATCCTGTCGGCTGATGCATTAATATCTCTTCTTCAAGGTCCCCATGAAGAAAGACATTCTTAACATCTAGCTGCTCTTGATGTAAGTCCTTTGTAGCCACTATACTCAAGACCATACGAATCGTAAACATTTTCACCATAGGTGAAAATATTTTAGTGAAACCGATACTTGCTTTCTGTTGAAACCCTTTCACAACCAATCTAGCCTTATACCGTTTTGAACCATCGTGCTTCTCCTTCAGTCTGTAAACCCACTTGTTATGAAGAGCTTTCTTAACCTTAGGTAAAGTGACTAGCTCCCATGTACGATTAGACTCAAGAGAGTCCATCTCATCATCCATGGCTTACTCCCACTTAACCCATGTATTTGACTGTAACGCCTCTTCAAAACACTCTGGCTCACCATTATCTGTCAGTAGTAGATAATGTAAAGAGGGTGAGTATCGGACTATGGGTCTCCTCTCCCGAGTAGACCTCCTCACAATTGGTGTCTACGGCTCTGCCTCATAATGCTCTTGTGCATGATCATCCTATGGCGCTGTAACACCCATGTCCGGTAACTCTTCCAACTCTACGAATTCCTTTTCCTCGGCCTTATTTTTCTGTACACTGTCCTTATGCATCACTTTTTCATTGAAGACTACATCCTTGCTTCTGATGATTTTCTTATTTTCTGCATCCTAAAACCTGTAGCCAAAATCATGCTGCCAGTAGCCTATAAACTTGTACCTCCTGGACTTTGCATCCAGCTTTTTTCTATGCTCTGCATCAATGTGAACATATGAAGTACAACCAAACACTCTGAGATGTGCAAGGTTCACTTTCTTCCCAGTCCACGTTTCTTCTGGTAGCTCACCATCCAATGGTGCTGAGGGACTTCTATTGATGAGATATGCGAAAGTATTCACAGCATCTGCCCAAAAAGTCTTGGGCAACCCTACATGTAACCTCATGCTCCTTGCACGCTCAAGGATGGTCCTATTAATGTGCTCAGCCACACCATTCTGCTGTGGTGTCCATGGAATCATTTTCTGATGTTTGATTCCATTTACTGCACAATACGCCTCAAATCTCTTATCACAGTACTCTCCCCCATTATCAGATCTGAGACATTTTACTATTTTACCTATCTCGTTTTCTACCATAAGTTTTCACTTCTTAAATACATCAAATACATCAGATTTATGTTTTAAGAAATAGACCGACAGTTTTCTACTAGTATTATCAATAAAGGAAACAAAATAACATGAGCCACCAAGAGATAATACCTATGCCGATCCCCTGACATCAATGTGTATAAGCTCCAACAGATGCGTCTTTAGACCGCGTCCCGTCTTCTTGAAACTTATCCTCTTCTGCTTACCATACACGCAGTCATCACAGAATTCTAAGTCAATAGACTTCAGCCCGGTAGCTTCCCTTTTGACAATAGCACTTTCATCCCTTTCTCACTCATATGTCCCAACCTCTGATGCCATAACTGTCCATTCACTCCAGTTGATGCGACTGCGAGTGAACTATACGATCCTGAAGTCACGTACAAAGTACCTTCCTTCTTGCCTCGAGATATCACCAAGACACCTTTTATGATCTTACAGGAATCACTGGTGAATGTCGTCACATAACTAGTATCGGCCAACTGTCTCACTGAGATCAAGTTACGTTTTAAACTTGGTACATGTCTGACATCCTTCAATTTTAAAACTGTTCCATCTTTCTGATTTACATGAACGTCTCCTTTTCCAACAATACTGCACGGCTCATCATCACCCAGGTAGACTCTACCAAAGTCACTTGACACATAATCACGCATAACTTCCTTACATGAGGTGGCATGAAATGAAACACCTGAGTCTATAACCCAAGACTCATTCCTCGCATCAAGAGACAAGATCAACGCCTCTGTGTCACTCTCCTCAGATAGATTCACTGAATCCTTCCCGCCTTGAGAGCTTCCTTCTTGTTTCTTGAGTGCCCTGCAATCACGTTTCATGTGCCCCTTCTTGCTGCAATGCCAACACCCGTCTTTGTCTTTCGGTCCCTTGGACTTTTTTCTCGACTTAGAATGCCTGTGTTTATTACCTCTTTTGTTCAGCGATCTTCTTCTTTCTTCAACATTTAGAGCATTCCCTGAAACTCCTGATGCATTTCTTCTAGATTCTTTGCTAAGAATTAGACCGGCTATATCATCAAATTTCAGCTTTGTCGACCCTGAAGAATTGCTCGCAGCAATCACCAAACCATCTTAACTGTATGGCAAACTGGATAAGATCAATAACGCCCTGACCTCACCTCAAAAACAATGCCAACGGATTCCAACTGGCTCGTGATTGTATTGAACTCGTTTAGATGTTCAGCCACGCTCCCACCATCTGACATCTTCATGTTGAATAGCTGTCTCATAAGATGATCCTTGTTAGACGCAGAGGGTTTTTCATACATAGTGGCTAGGGCTTCCATTAATTCTTATGTAGTTTTCACCTTGGATATGTTGAAGGCGACGCTCTTAGACAAAGAGAGTCAGATCGTTCCTAAAGCCTTCCTATCCAGTAAAAACCATTCATCATTTGTCATCTTTTCTGATTTCTTCTCTTTTCTTCCTAGAGGAATATAGAGGTCCTTCTGATATAGATAATCCTCCATCTGCATCTTCCAGAAGGCAAAGTTAATTTGAACCATCAAACTTCTCAATTTTAGTTTTTCCTTCTTCTGTCATCGTTTCCAATAGAATTAAACCAATAGCTCTGATACCAGTTATTGCGCATCATGCGAACAACGTAATAAGCCTAGATCTAATCTCAGGCCTCACCCACAAACGATAAACAAGAAGAAATATAAACTAGAAACAGATCAAAGCAATCCAAACAAACCATAAGACAAGATATATGTGGAAAGACTCCAAACTAGGGTAAAAAACTATGGATGCAAACTTCCACTATGAAGAATAACGAAGATTACAAGGCAATATACTAACCTCTCCTTTGGAATTACAGAGAAAACCCTTTGTTCACACCTTAGAATAACTCCCCAATATTCACCTTGTAATTATCTTCGTCTTTTCAATGAATCGGGGCCGCCCACTCCGTTGGGCTATGCCTCTTATATATATAAAAAAGAAACCCTAGAATAGCCCTAGGGCAATTTATAGTTTTGACAACTTCCCTTCCGCACCCTTGCGAAAGGCGACACAGAAATTTGCAGTCCGCATCAGATTCGGAAACGAATCTGCATAACCATGATTGCTCGAGCAGACTGCACGATCGGTCGAGCAGACCCCACAACACGACCGGTCGAGCATGGCCACGATCGGTCGAGCACCTCGGAACCAAAAATCTTATGCTCGCTGGATTTTAAGTCGAGTCAGTCCACGATTGGTCACGGCCGGTCGAGTGGGCTCCACGACCGGTCGAGAAGGGGCCACGATCGGTCGTCCGCGGCCCCAGATGTGGCTCCACTTCTCAACAGTGCCATGCACATGGGGCCCACCATGATCTCCATTTCTATAAAATCTGGGACATAACAACAATGTATAATCTATTTGAATGCTATTTATAATTGGTTCTTGTATTAATAAGTGTAATTGGTTGCACTAGGCATCATGAAATTTCATGATATTTTGCACCAAAATAGATTTTATTTATTTATTTTTTACACTGGCACTCACACCCACCCCCACACCGTAGTGGGATTTCACCACCTATGGGTACTCAAACCCTTGACCTAGTGTTGAAACTCTTGCACTAAATTAGACTGATTATGAAATATCATGATTTTGGTGCAACCAAACACACCCTAAAGTTATTGTTTTCTGATCTTTCCAGCATGCTAGATTTAATCAAGTAGTTAATGTTTACAATTTTTACCGCACATATATACATATATAAATGTGTGCATGTGTGTTATGTGTTATGCCATGTAAAAGATTACCATATGATTCAGTTGAAACACATCCCACCAGTATCTTCTTTTTTTTTTTTTAAATTTAAAAAAAAAAAAAAAAAAATTTTTTTGTTTTTTTTTTCAAAATGCTTAACTCCACACACCTGTTTTTTATTTATTTATTTATTTTAAAGAAACAGAGCCTTCATTCCAAGATCAAGAACTGTACAAGAACTGCACATCCCACCAGTATCTAGTCTGTCCAGCATAATATATTATTTCATACATGGAAGCATCCAGATGGACTGTGATTAGTCTGGCTGTTACTGGGTGGTCCCTCCTTGGAATGCCCATGCTCCTAAAATCGCTATGATTGAACAATCCTGTTTGATCAAGAACCTGCAGATGGACAGTTACACATGCACTCATAGATCGCACATGCATCCATCCGCATTCGACAGCCAAAAATCCATTTTAAGGGCATTGTTTGTTAAATAAATAAATTAATAAAATGCCAAATATTGTAATAACCAACCACTAGTACCTGGAACCAACTAAGTGGTTTGGGTTCAGGTTCAGGTACCATATTTGAGGTCCCGGACACGGATCCCATTGGGTATGGGTACCCATTAGTTTTTTTTGATCTTCACTCCAGGTCAGGTCCGGGTCAAGTTGTAACCAACTTGATGATTGCAATCAGCCGATGTAATATACTATAAGATCATGCTTGATTGTAATCAACCTATGTAATAGTTTATTATATTGCACCAGCGGAAAGTTTTATGCTCTCATTACTGGTCCCTAACCCATATAAAAGAGGGTTGTGTCAGGATGGCGTCCATTGTCAAACTTCATAACTTTCATCATGAATCCTTTCCTACGTGTCCTTATGTTCCCATGCGTGTACACATGTGTAAATCTCGATCAAACGCAGGGTGGACGGCGGAAGCAAAACATCAATGGACCGCACCAAAACTCGACTAAAACCACCCCTTCTCAACTGATTTTTCACCAGGAATTCAATGGACGGGGTGAATTTCATCAATGACATCACCGTGGGGCCCACCGAGCATCTCAACACCGGTTTGAAACCAAGATCCGCGTCCGGGAAAACCGAGACTTCCAGGCCGTTCCACGATCAAGATTATGATTGGATCAACAATCCGAACCGTTAAAACTCATCAACATGGGGCCGTGACCATCACAAGGAAGGCCGAAAAAGGAGAAGGATGGCCATCCGTCCCAAAACAGTCCAAAATGCAAACAGTCTTGCGTTTTCTCTGCGTAAATGCCCGACATTCCGCACCGACTCTCGGAGTTTCGCACTCCAGCAAACCGACCGACTTCCTTTACCTATAAAGGGAGAGAGAGAGAGGACATGTAGAGGTATCTTTGGATCCATTAGATCAGCCGTGGAGGTACTAAACGTGGGAGAGAGAGAGAGAGAGAGTCGTCGACTAGGGAGTCTTTCTCCCTCTTTCTTCTTAGTGTTTTCTTTTTTCTTCCTTTTCCTCTATGTGTTTAAGAGTCTTTGGTCCACCATGTCTGCGATGGGCTAAACCTCTTAGCTGGGGCTAAGAGGTGAAGCTTGTAGCGTGATTGGGGTGTTAGCTTTGCTTTGATTAGTTTTAATAGTTTTAATGGTTTATCGTGACTCAAATTACAATAGATCTGCGATAGCGTGAGATATTCTCTTTTCATGTATTGAGATTGTGAACTTGGGAACCCTGTTGTTCACCATCTGGGCATGGTTGGGTGATAAAATCCTTCATAACCTCCACAATTCTCTTATGATTAGCTGTGAGATTGGTAAATTGCTGTTGTTTGCCATCGTTTGCTGGGCATGGCTAGGTGACAGGATCACTTCCAAATCTTCACTACTCTTATCTATTGATGATTAGATCTATCACTTTCTACCAATTGGATAGGATAAGACTCTGATTCCAGTTGTGTCCTTTTAAAAAAAAAAATAAAATTGAAATCTTTAGCTTTATTAAAACCTGAAGGTATACAATCTTTCGGGAGGGTCCGAACAAAAAGGATAACGGACCACTCCTATCGTGTCACTCCAATCTTTACAACTAAACAACCATCCACACGGCAAGAAACAGATGGAATGCCCAGCACAAAAGCCCCTGCATGCCGCTAAAGAGCACGCAACTAAAGGAAAGGAAGTTGCAAGGAAAGACGGGCTAGGAAGGGGGGTGAATCATACCCAGGCCAACCTTGTCCAGAAAAATTAGACCCTTAACATGTGTAGGGAGCGAAGATAATTGATCATGAGTTGACGAAGACTGGGTCGCGCTCCCGATCTTTGCCAAGGCGTCTGCTGGGCCATTACCTTCCCGGTAAATGTGCTTGAAAGTGAAGTTTCATGACCTCCTCAGAGCATAGATCCTGTCAACCCATGGTTTCCAATTCCACGGACCAGTACTCTTCGCTAGGAGGATGTCGGTAACTAGCTTTGAATCCGATTCAACTATGATCTGGGCCATACCTTTAGATAGGCTGATCAACATACCGTCGTGGATTGCGCGTAATTCTGTGAGGTTATTGGAACCCACCCCATAGCCTGCATAGAACGCGAACAGAAATGCGCCATCCTCCTTTCTACAAATACCACCACCCCCCGATAGGCCTGGGTTGCCCCACGCCGACGCATCAACATTTAATTTATACCAGCCCGGGGAGGGGTGCAGCCACTTGATCAATGAGGGCCCATACCGAAGAGGTCTTGACGAAGGCTGAATTGGAACGTCATTGGAATAAGCAAGGGCCTGAGAATTTGCCTGAAAATTGGGAATAGTTCGAGCCACCCACCAGGCTATACGACGAATGGAATAGTTTTTTTTTTCCAAAAAAAAAGCAGAGCCTTCATTTCACGGAAAGGACACTGTACAGAGGACGAATGGAATAGTTTGCATTCATAGCAACGCCACCGAATTTAGCTTCATTTATGGCCCTCCACAATTCGCAAAGAATCAGAAGGGGGAGGAACGATCTGACTGCACAAGTGGCTGAACCTGGCGCTTCCGCGTTCCTCCATTGGAGGAGTCTACCATAGACCGAGACATGAGCAACCGGTGAGACCCCACAAAGGCTGTGGAAATGGGACCAAATTTGAACTGCCTTCTGGCCATGAAGAAAAACATGAGTGATCGTTTCCACCATGGGCTGGTTGTTTCCTTCCTAATTGCAGCAGCAACATTTAGAGGCCAGTGAAATTCCCTTCTCCTGAATTCTGTAGTCAACCGGGATGGCATTTTGGAGTAACCTCCAAGCAAAAATAGAGATTTTTGGGGGTATGGTCTTGCACCAGATCCAATCCCCCCAAGCATTTCTGTTGATGTCCCCCCCTGAGGAGCTTCCACGCGGAACTGAGAGCAAACTCACCTGATGGAGAGTAGGGCCACACACTTTCAGCTGGAACATCAGAGGTGGCGAAGCCCCTAGCAAATACAACTTCAATGATATGCTGCGGAAGATACTCGAAAAGACTGGAAGGAGGGAGAGGACCTTGACAACCAAGGAAATCATTCACCTTCAGGTTCAATAATTCCAGCGGGATCTCTTTTTCTACATGCTGCTGCAGAGGACTGACGCCGCACCAATTAGAAGACCAAACGTTACTCTCGCCCCTTCCCACTGTCCATTGCACGTGTTGGAGCAAAATAGGGAAGAAGGATCTGATTTTCTTCCAAAACAGGGAGCAACAATGTTGTGACGAAGTTGACGATGCGTCTTGAAGGTCTCTACCGTGAATCGCTTTCGTCAGCTGAACCCACGGGCTTTGATTTGGACCGTATTTGACAACCCACGCAAGTTTCATATGGAGAGCGTTAAAGACTACCTTAAGATCTCTGATCCCAAGCCCTCCCTCTTCTTTGGGTTTGGTTGCTTTCCTCCAAGTAATCCAGTGCAATTTCTTCCTCCCTTCAGTCTAGCCCAAAAAGAACTCCGCGAACTTGCTCTCTAACTGATTTATGACCTGAGAAGGAACGCACATCGCTGACATGATGGGTATAGGAAAGCTGCCTAACACATGCTGGATGAGTGTCGATCTTCCAGCTTGCGATATATGCCTGGCTACCCAGCCAGAAATTCCCCTGCTGACTTTTTGCAAAAGGCGCTGGAAATGCGACGCTCGAATTCTCCCCCTGACCAGCGGGGCTCCCAAATACTGCAGACCTTCCCCGGCCCTCCTAAAACCCAAGATGGCACTTACACTGCGGAATTTTGTCATTGACCACGTTGACGGGCCCATAAAGCTGCTTTTGTTGACACTGATTTTTTGGCCAGTTGCTTCTTGGAATCTACGCAGGAAATCCTTCATAGCTTTGAGCGAAGGGCAGGAAGAATTAAGGAAGACCAACATGTCATCAGCATACAAAAGATGTGAGATGAGCGGGCTTCCTTGAGGGAATCTGAAAGGAATGTAGCGTTCTTCTTCGAACATCCTACGGCAGTTAATGGAGAAAGCTTCCATGGCTAAAATGAAAAGAGCCGGGGAAAGGGGGTCTCCCTGACGGAGGCCTCTCGACGATTTGAAGAAGCCTGCAAGTTCTCCATTAATGAGAACTGAGAACCAGCTATTGACCCAACTGGATTCAAGGAGACGCACGCTTTTTTCATTGAAATCGAACCTGCTGAGGGCCTGCTTGAGATACGACTAGCTCACCCTATCATAAGCCTTCTTGAGGTCAATCTTAAGGATCAGATTTCCTCCCCTGATTTTCTTGTTCAATTCTCTCAGCACTTCCTAAGCAAGGGCGATGTTTTCCACGATGTATCTCCCCTGAATGAAAGCACCCTGCTCCTGCGATATCAGCTTAGACAAAACACAGCTAAGCCTGTTAGCAAGGACTTTAGCTAAAATTTTATAAATGACATTACAGAGACTGATTGGCCTGAAATCAGCAAAAGTAACAGGCGATTGAGTCTTCGGGATCAAACAGATGAGGGAAGTAGTGAAGGCACGCAGAAGGGGAGTCCTTGCAAAGAAGGCCACCACAGCTTTATGAAGATCTCCGCCCACAGTGTGCCAACAGCTGGAGAAGAAGGATGCAGGAAAACCATCGGGGCCCGCCGCCCCATCCACTGGTATAGAGTTGAGGGCTGACCAAACTTCCTCCTTGGAAGGAGGAATCTGCAAAGCCTCGTTATCTAAAAGAGTGACGTGATGCGGGACAGGGACGAGGAATTCTTCCTCGTTAGATATGTCTTCCGACTAGAAAATGTTCTGGAAATAGGAGACAGCTGCCACTCTAATTGTCTCTTGGTCCGTGACGACGACCCATCTTCGGAGGCGATGGAGAGAATAGCAGCTCGTTTAATCCTTTCATTGGCCAACGAGTGGAAAAATGAAGTGTTTCTGTCTCCCTCGTCAAGCCATGAATTCCTCGATTTTTTCTTCCAGAACACCTCCTCTTGGAGCTCCAATTGAGACAGCTTATGTTTGATACGATGGCTCTCTTGAATGAGAGCATCAAAGGGATCTGACTGCAACCTCTTATCGAGAATTTGAATCTCCTCTTCCGTCTTTTGGATCTGATGGAAAATATTTCCAAACTGCTCTTTGTTCCACACTTTTAGGAGTTGTTTCACTTTCTTTAATTTCAGCAAGATATTTATCATTGGGTCGACTGCGCACTCCCTAGCCCAGGCCTTTTAGATCATGGACTGGAAGGACTCATGCAGAGTCCACATGCGGAGGAATCTGAATGGCTTAACCTTGGGCTGGGAAATTGAAGGGAAGAAAAGGTGGAGCGGCACGTGGTCAGACTTGGAGCGATTGAGATGTTCTACCCGGAACAAGGGAAAATTATTCGCCCAAATGGAGTTCATCAGAATCCTTAGTACCGAATTTTGGAAAATTCTACCCGGAACAAGGGAAAATTATTCGCCCAAATGTTCTACCCGGAACAAGGGAAAATTATTCGCTCCATTCGCCCAAATGGAGTGGCGCGTGGTCAGACTTGGAGCGATTCCAGTTGTGTCCTTGAATCATTGCAAGGTAGCTTCCCAATTGCTACAAGTGAATCCTTGGTACCCTAGTTTCCACCTTTATTTTTATTAGTTTTTAATTAATCTACTCACAATTATTCCCTTCCTTTTACCTAATTTAGATTTCAACTTATCCTAGTTCTAGTTCGAGTTATTTTAAGATTACGTACAAGGTTCAGTTCCTGTGGATTCGACCTCGGTCTTGCTTTTCGCCAAGGGATCTTTTTCGCTGTGTCACATTCTCCGTGAAGCTAATGGTCCAGCGGATAGTCTAAGCTGGGAAGTAAGCAACAAACTGATAGCCTCTTCTCCACTTTGTCCTCTCTCCCACGACTCATTAGAGGGTAGATTCTCCTGGACAGATCAGGGCTGGGTTCACTCAGAAACGTCCAATGAGGCTTGGGCCTTTTTTTATTTTTTATTTTTTATTTTTATAAATTTTATAAAAGGGTTATATATATATATATATATATATATATATATATATATATATATATATATATATATATATATATATATATATATATATATATATATATAGTAAAAGATGTACAACGAGAGGGCCTTCCTGGGACAAAAAATTAGCCAGGAGAGCAAGAAAACCCTGAGAAAGCAGAACAATAGGACTCTCTAATTGAGCCCAACTCCATTTTGTGTAGTCTAAAAGAGCCCCTAACACCAAAAGGTCAGAGACTGAAAGAAAGGTAGATTTCTGCAGGTGCCTTGCCGTGAACTTTGCTAGGCCATCCGCAGTACCGTTACCCTCCCAGGGAGTGAGGGTGATCAAAAAATTACCCCTAATCTTCAAGATTAGTAGGAATGTTCTGTTGCAGTTCCTGGGTTCTCCTTGGTTGTGTAGTTTTCTTTTTTGCTTTGTGGATATATGATAGGAGTGGTCCCCGTAATTTTTGTGGGGAGCCTCCCGAATGGGTGTAATACTCAGCATTTTCAATGGAAAAAATGCTTGGTTAAAAAAAAAAAAAACAACGTATTTTTCATTAAAAAAAAAAAAAAAACCTATACTTGGGGTGTGAACAGGAGCATGTTGTGCACCTAGAAAGGACAGATCAATCATACACGGTGATACTTGTAAGGGATATATTTGGAGTGAAAGGATGAGCGTACCTCTCGGACTATGTTTTTGCCATGCGATATGGCTTGCATTCCTGTCAAGAGCTCGAGAAACACGACTCCGAGGCTATAGACATCGCTTTTGTCGGTCAGCTGATGGGTTAGGACGTATTCCGGATCAAGGTAGCCCTGTGAGGAAGATGCATTTATAAGTTCAAAGCGAACAGGGTGTAATAAACAGATCAATCAATGATCCTAGCCATCTTATCGGTGGCCTTCCAAAATGACAGTGGAAAACAAAAACAGTTAATGGTCAACATTCCGGAGAAATTCTGTAAAGTGATAGCTACAATTGTCTAATAGGTGTGATCTTGAACCACAGATGACCATCCATCATAACAACCACAAGATGGAAAGTGACCCTACTGCAGGTATTCTGGGAGATAGCTCTACCATATTTCCATCCACTGGCTCTACCGTATCATTGTCCCCCATCTTTAAAAGCTAGGGAATTCAGACCATCCAAATGGCATACATCTATGGAAATCCAGACCATCCAAATCATGTGTTCTCGCGTGGATGCAGCACAGCCGTAAAATCACACTGATTTGACAATATTAACCATCTTTTTTTGCTGTTTGAATTTGGACTGCAGTGCCCAAACTGTACATATGCTGTACATATATGGTAGTGCCCTAAAATCACATGGTGATATTAACCATTTTTTACCATCCATTTGGTGGCTACAAATTATACATATACACGAATCCAGACCATCAAAACATGGGCCCCAATGTAGATGGATTGCAGTCCTAAAACCACACTGACCAGAATCTTAACCATCTGAATTCACCCTTTGAATTTGGACCTCCGACCATTCCATTTTAGTAGTCCAATTGATGGCCAAATACTGTACATGTAGGGATTTCGTTTATGTATATATCCAAGTATCTAGATTAGGGTTGTTTTTCCTTTACAGTTAGGACCATCGAATCTGTAAAATTTCAGGTTATGCTACATCTACAATGGTCTGCAACGTGTAAAGTTGATGGTCTCCACCATTTAAAAATGATGACAAATGAAGACCATATTGTTGTTCCATGATTGTTGGTCGAATTAGACATAGCTATGTCAGGTTATAAACAAGAACCAACAATAACTCTCAAACTGGTATGGAGAAAGAATGGATCTCTATGAGATGGGATTATCAGAACAGAACTTACTGGTGTGCCCTTCACAATAGTGGATACATAACCGGGCACAGATCCATCAATTTCGGGAAGCGATGCAAGCCGCGAGATCCCAAAATCAGCAACTTTGGCGGTGAAGTTGGAGTCCAGCAATATGTTGGTGGCTTTGATATCTCGGTGGAATATAGGGGGATCAGCTTCCATGTGGAGGTAGAGTATGCCCTTGGCAGAACTTATTGCTATACGCAACCTCGTAGTAAAACTCAGAGGTTGTTTTGCTCTAGCTGTCATATCATGGATAACGTGTATTTAGAGCTCATAAGGGGGGAAAAGCAACTGAAATCATGAATGACATGTGTAGGCATAAGAGTCAGTAAAAAGCAGCATTATGGATGGGTAAGTTTAACCCGAGCACAGCGTACTGATTTCCTTCTCAGGTGATGTGCACTTAAAGTGGACACGTGGCACAACAGTCCATGATTGGACTGTTAACACGTGGCACAACAGTCCATGATTGCCAAGTCATTAGAAATCGTATGAAAATGTTGGAAGAATGCAGATAATAGTTATTACTCCATCTCCGTGTAATAAAAATTAAAATTTATCGGATGCTTGAACATCTGCTTGTATATAGGTATGAATGCATGCATGCATGGCAGCATACAGGGTTTATCCAGTATCAAATGGTTGTAATGCACCGGTAATTCCTCGTTTTATGCAAGACCAACAATCACCTGTCTTTTACAGTGTAGAATTTGAATTTTTCACACTGTTATTCCAAGAGAAGAAAATCATGAAGCGTGAGATTATATTGATCATAATAACTAAGGCAGCAAGAATGTTCAAAAAATTTATTTAAAAAAAAAAAAAACACTAAGGCGGCAAGAACAGTTTATTTTTTGCTTTCTTATCTGTCCATCTGTCCGACTCATTGTTAGGCAGCAAGAATGTTCAAACTCTCTCTCTCTTTCTTTTCTGTCCATCTATCCATCTCCTCGTTAGGCAGCAAGAATGTTCAAATTCTCCCTCCCTCCCTCCCTCACTTTCTTTTCTGTCCATCTGTCCATCTCCTTGTTAGGCAGCAAGAACTCTCTCTCTCTCTCTCTCTCTCTCTCTCTCTCTCTCTCTCTCTCTCTCTCTCTCTCTGTGGCAGCAAGAATGTTCTCCCTCCCTCTCCCTCACTTTCTTTTCTGTCCATCTGTCCATCTTGTTAAGCAGCAAGAACGCTCTCTCTCTCTCTCTCTCTCTCTCTCTCTCTCTCTCACACACACACACACACACACACACACGAGAAGAAAAAGAAATTTTAAAAGAAATGTTAAAAGGTTTACCAGAAAGGTGATCCCGCAGCGTGCCATTTGGCATGAACTCATAAACCAACATCTGCACGTGACCAACAAAAAAAAATAAATTTTAAATGAACGGTTAATTTTTCTTCTCCAAAGTAAAAAATCTCAACTAGTGATCTGAAAAATGTAATTTACCTGGAAGAGCAAATTCTATGTATACTCTATAGCGAACACATTTGCTCATATCCTTGGGGAAAGATGCAATAATTGAAGCTTTGCTTAAATGAAGTTAAAACTAACTTGAAGTTCTGGAAGAATAGTTAGGCCTGTTTGGGGCAACACTAAAATATTCAACTTTAAATCTGCAAGGGTCTGGTACTGTTGTCAGGAAAAGAACTTGGATCCTTTCTTTAGAAATGAGCTAGGGAGGCATCCTTCTGCCTGCTTTCACACATGCCAATTGGGCACATGCGACCTTCCACATATTGCACAATGACCTGAAAGATCGTGGCCATAAAATCAGGCCAATCCTATGTTTAGGTGGGCCACACTATGCAAGAGAGCCATAACGGTTCACAACTTAGCCAACAGGCGATGACAGGTACAGTTGAACCTGTCGGCTACAAATTAGTTTAATCAAATTTTTTTAAAAAATCAATTTATTGGTGGCAAGCACTGATGATGCAGGACATGAAATTCTAAGTATGATCTATAAGATTTTCAGGCTTTAGATCACACTAGTTCAGAAATAATTACACAAAATTCCACATCCCACGCAAAAGTTTAAACACTCAATCAAGGGGAATCTTACGCGGATCCAGGCCTACACATGTTAGGGCCGTATCAATCAAAATTATTGACCAAACAAGAATCAACGGAAGGTAAATTAATCATCCACGCATGCACAGAAATAATTCCTCAAATCCAAGGGATTCAGAAATTTCAATTTGGAGAACCCTAAGGTTGAACAAAGGGCATAAAATTGGGGATTTGAGTAATTTTGGGTTAGGTTTAGGGATTTTGAGTGAAGGAGGAGTGAAAGAGAGGAGAGAGATGAAGCAGAGAAGTACCGAACATGTGGACAATAGCAATGGCGCGACGCACGTGCGTGTGATCCCTGTCACACGTGTGTGGGGCTCACTATTCAGAAAACGGTCACCTTGGCCCTAGTCGGCCAGGGATGGACTCTAAAACCCTCAAATCTCAACTCTATCCGATACATGGTTTGTGTGTGGTGCTTCGCCGATGTTTCAGCCCTCTTGTAGGGCCAGATTCTAAAAATCTGTTGTAGAGAGAAAAACACCTACAAATATTGATGAAATTGTAGATGAAATACTTATAGGAGGAGAAATATGGATGGAAGAAGGTGGGGGTGAATCGGGATAGGTGTGACTTCGAATCACTGTAGTCAGCCGCATGCCCTTCGAGGAAGGGAGAGTTTCGCACCCAAGTGGATCTCCACAACTCAGAAATTTAGAGGAGTAGAAAAATGCAGTAATTTTATTAATCTTCATCAAGAAAAAAAGACTAAAAGGGGTGCCTATTTATAATAAAACCCTATACCCAAAAACTCGCGCCATATGCGTAACCCATTACTTGGAGACGAAGTAATAAAAAATAATAACTAATCGAAACAATATAAACCGTCCATGAGATTATTAATAACAGTAATAAACAAAACCCAAAGCATCAGATTATTTAGAATAGTGGGTTACGATCATGAGAACCCATGGTAGTAGAATTCATATGCCGATCGGGTCCACTCCAAGGAACCAAAACACAGTCCTCTAATTAGGAGGCCCTCCCTAGACGTCGTCATCGATCCAGATCGATGGTGGGGCCCTCCTCATTGCTTACATGCGTTGGGGGCATGCGCGTGCGCGCGACATCCTCATCAACTCTCCCCGGCTGCGAAGATTTCTCCATTGGCGAAACAAAACTCATGAACCGCTCAAAGATGTTAGGATCAAGTCTTTGAAGCTCATCTTCAGTGAGCCACGTACTGTCTGAATCTGGGTGTGACTTCCACTTGACTAGGAGCTTTTTAAATCCGCTGTCCGATGTCGATACTATCTGACGGGCTAGGATATGCTCTATCTCCTCTCTGAGTGTGGGAAGGGTACGTATGAGAGGTAGAGGCTAAGAAGATGGGTCGGGATGAGGCGATGGATCAAAGGAAAGGTTTGGGGAATAAGGATTGTTAGGCGAAAGGCTGGACAATGCATCAGTGGCCCCCTGAAATCCTCCACATTGAATGTGACCATTTCATTTTATAAGTTTGAATGGCCCAGTGCCACGCGCATGTAATTTACGAACGACTCCCTGAGGGTACCGATCTGGCCTGATGCGGACGATTATAGAGTCCCTCACATTAAATTCTTTGAAACGTTTATATTGGTTTGCAGAATGTGTGTAATGTTCATTACTAGTCATAATCTTCTGCCTGATTTCTTAATGCCATTAATGAATGTGATGCGCGAAAGACTATGCAGACTCTGACAGCCTATGGGACAGTGACATAAGAACAAGATCAATATGTTTCCTAGGTTTATAACCAGTAACGACTTCAAAAGGACTTAGACCTGTGGACCTATCGTCAGAACTATTAAATGCAAACTCGGCTATAGGTGGTACGGTATCCCACGTCCTGGTGTGTTGTATATTCCTCATAGGTGAAAACTCATCCGATAGATCATCAAGAAAGATATCACGAAACTCATCCATTACCGGAATGGCTTCAGTGGGTAACTCTACACTAGCATTTGGTGCACTCTCTCTAGCCATAAGGTCGTACAACTCATAAAGGTAGTCCATGTTTGCCAACTAATCTTGAAAAGCTTTAGGGTCCAAGTAGCCATCAAACGTGGAGGCATCTACTCTAACTCCTTTGAGAAGTTGCGCATTAGGGTCATAGTGGTCTTGATGTCCCTCATGGGGAGGGTGCACAAGTGCGTGCCCATAATCGATTCCTTGGATACCTCCATTCCTTGGTTTACCCTCCTGATCACCTGCCTGAGATTGGGTATCTTCCCCAATGGTGGGGTTTGCCCTGGCGGAGGTCTCTAGTTGGGTAATATGCACATAAAGCTGTTCAAAGCGTTGATCTATACGTTGTTCCAAGCGCTTACCAAAAGGTCATTGATGTCTACATCCCAAATTTTCCTGGTTCCCTAAAACCTAGGGGTTTTGGTTTTGCTAGATTTTGCTATGAGCAGGAGGCGAAGAACGCCAAGGATGTGCTAAATGGAAAAAGAATCGACGGTAGAGTAGTAGAAATCAGATGGGCCAGATCTAAAGTTTCCCATGGGAGACCGGTTCTTAGCCATAGTACATCTATGCAGGGGAAGCAGAAAGACCAACAGTCCCAGAAGAACACATATGCTGCGGTAGTTCAATCGGCAGCGCAATCATTTTCAAGACAGATTTCTAATGAGGTGGATGAGAAGACCATAGCAGATACGCGTGCAGTTGAAACTAGGCTCCAGGTTTTAAATCTAGGTGTGATAGCAACGGCTGTCAGCCCAAATATTTCCATTCTAGGGGTCAGAAAGGCTATTAAATCTTCCAGGTATGTCTCATCTGTACTTGAGGTTATTCGGACATCCCCAATGAAATTTCTCATCACATTGAGATCGAAGGAGGTTTTTGATCAGTTTTTGAGTGACTCTGTTACTCATAAAACCATGGGCATCAGCTCAGTGAGAAAATGGAGGACAGATGAAGTGTTCGGGGGTGAAGGCATTTGGCTGCGATTATACGACATCCCAGCCCATGCATGGTTGGAATCAGTGATATTGGATTTGGGAAACCAAATGGGAAGGGTGATACAGATTGATCCAATCAGTGCTTATGGTTTATTTCAGATATTTGCTCGTATTAAAGTGGACATTAAACCTGGAACTCATCTGAAAAAAGTTTTGAAACTGGTGGTGTTAGGGAAAATATTCAACATATTTATAGAAATTGAGCCGATGGATTGCTGCATTATAACAAATCAAAGAATCCCAACCCCCATAGGGGAGCCAGCAACAAAGGAGAGCACGAGGGAATGGGTAGAGAGAAATTTTAGCTCCAAACAGGCTCCAAACCTGGAACGTGCACCACCTGTTTGTGAAAAGGTCCACTCAGCAGAAGCAGGAGATGCGACTCGGAATAGGGAACATGATATAATCCCAGGAGATCAGATCCAAGAAGTGGATGAAATTCATGGTGCTTCGAAGGAAAAAAGTCTATTTGAGCCAGGTATAGCAGGAGTCTTGGGTGAGGAGAATCTAGATACGGTAGCAATGAAGAGGCCAGATCCACCAGCGGTAATACAAATTGAGGACGATAGGGTGGACGATCAACTTGGTGAGCAGATTTCAAGAGCAGAAGAAAGTACAAAAGACAGGGAAACTCTAGAGACAAGCCAGTTAAAAGTAGATAGAGCTCCTAGTGCAGAAGAGAATCAGGTTCAAAAGGCTGATCATTGTAATAGAATAGTCTTAGAAATATTTCCTGTGAAGATCTACAGCTCCAGCCCATCGATTCAACAGATCACAGAGAATTCGCGTTCCCAGAAAGTCATGATGGTAATCACCAGAGACCTTTTTCACACCGAATATGAAGCTGTAGTAGAGGTTCCAGCACACGCTGTTGAGGGTCAAATATTGCATATCAGACCCTATTTATTGCCTGGATTTACGAACATGGTATTGATTAACGGCTCAATTTAATCGTGTTTTCGATGCAGGATGTATTTAGGAGCTTAAACTGAAATTGGGTATTAAAAGTATGGTTTTCACACTCAAGATTCATCAAGGCAAGGGACACATCCCACAAGACCAAGATGGATGGATTTACACGCCAGAGATCCGAGAAAAATCGAGAAATTGACGCTCAAGTGGCCTGAAAGGTGTCCTGAATGCAAGATCATAAGGTTTCCACCATCTGTTCGGCTCGAAACTTCACACATGGCCTGAGGATCATAAATGAACCGTACATGTCAATTTTCAACCCTCAGACCCCTGTGGAAGCATCCCAATGGATAGATCAGCCCGTAAATTCTTAATTTGGGGCCCGCCTGATATCTGGATATACTTCAAGTCTGTTGTCAAACCCTTAAATGAGGTGGTGAAACCAATAGACGGATCAGATCTCTCACACACATCAAGTGAGACCCACTTTATGTGAATAGAGTGCACAGGAAGCTGTGCACTCACAATGCATTAAACCTTGCAAACAGTCAAACTGCGTTTAACCATGCAGTTTCAAACAGAGCAGGAGACTCTGTTTTTCACCAACGCGTGGCCGTCCGTGGGATGATTGGTGGGCCATCAAAACGACCCCAGGTGCAAAATCTAACCCGACTACCAGGAGCAGGGCCCAGGTTCGACCGAACCCTGATGTATTTCACACAAAACCGAGCCCATTCGAAGACACAAATCTCTTACAAATCGATTGTGCGCAGGGCCTCCATCAGCAGATGATACCAAAAAAAAATCAAGTGGGCCGCGTCAAGGACGACCTAAAACCGTGCAATTTTGACCGAAATTCTGAGTGGAATTTAGTGGACGGCGTGGATTCAGCAAATGATAGGGAATGGGGACCCCACCAGTTATGCAGACCAGATTTTACGCATGCGTTACGCACGGATGTGCGTCTGGACTTCGTGGGGGCGATGTATGGCCCATATAGTGATCGGATCTCTGATCCGAACCGTCCAAAATCTCACCCAGGGAGTCTTTACTCTAACCATGAAGAAATTTTGAATGGAAGGACGATCATTGTCCTGCGAGCGCATTCTAAACGCAAGTCAGTCCACGTTTCTACGTAAGCGGTTTGAATGTGCTGGCTACGTAAGTTTTCTAGCGATTCCGGCTACGAACCGACTCTTTTCACACCTATAAAATTAAGAGAGAGAGGGAGGTGATGGGGGATCGATGGAGAGACGTGAAGAGAAGCAGAGAGAGAAAGAGTTTGGATTTTTTTTATTATTTTATTTCTTTTCTGTTTATGTTATTTTTTCTATGAATTTGGATGGAGTTTAGCCCATTCATGTTGGGCTAAACCTCTTAGCTAGGGCTAAGAGGTGAAGCTTGTAGCGTGATGGGGAGAATTCGTTGCTTGTGCCTTTTGTTTGGACTGAATTGATGTTGATTTCAGTTTTAATTAAGGGAATGTTTTTAGTTTTTAATGGTCTGTTGTGACTAAAATTACAATGGATCTACGATGGCTTTGAGTATTCCTATTTCCTCTTTATGATTATGACGTCAGGAAGCCCTGTTGTTCACCATCGTCTCCTGGGCATGGTCGGATGTCGGTACCCTTCCTGAACTTCATGACATGTTGATTGGTTGGTAATTAGTTTAATTCTGTTGTTTGCTTTGTCTCCTGGGCATGGTTTGGTGATGGAATCCATTCTAATTCATATACCCTTCATCTCTTGGGAACTATATCAATGGCAGTTCAGTTGATTTTTATGAAACAGGCGTAGATCTCCCTGATCTCTACAAGTGGATCCTTGGCACCCTAGTTTCCTACCTTTGAATTCCTAAAATTTTAGATTAATATTTTCACCATTATTCCCTTGATTTTTCCTGATTTAGATTTCATCTTATTCTAGTTCTAGTTCTAGTTACTTTCAGATTACGTACAGGTTTCAGTCCCTGTGGATTCGACCTCGGTCTTACCGAGTTTATTACTACATCACAACCCTATACTTGGGGAGTGAACACACGCTCAGCAAAGCTGTCATCCAGATACAAGCAGGTTTGACAGACAGAAGTTTTCAAGACGTCGAGCAAGATCTGCTGGTAACTCGCCGATGCGATTCGAATCTAACTGGAAGGAAAAACCCAGGAAAGGTGTAACGGAATTTGACATTCCTCGATTAGGCCCAAACGATGAGAGTAACAAAGCCCCACACTGCGAGCAGATGCAAGCGACTGAAACCATCCCTCCTTCTCCTGGAGAACAACTCCACATCTCACGATGTTCCCAGGGAAACTTTGAGATTGATCTGTCCCCGTACTTCACCTTCCCCGGAGACGAGACAAGGAATCAAGGTTCAAGCTCTTCAACAGAACATCTTCATATTCTTCAGCAACAGGAGATAGATAAGGCATAGTCTGCTCAGAACAAAGAATTTCAGCAGGAGCTAACAGACAGCAATCAGGTGGCTCATGAACTAAAAATCACTGTGGCGCCTAAGAGGAGAGCTCGCACTTCCTATAGCAGAGGCCAATGGGAGTCAAGATTGAGGCGACTGAAACAGAGGGCAATGAATACAGGATGTGTCACGGATGGATAAGATTCTTGTTTGGAATGCCAGAGGCATTGGAAACCAGAAATCAATCAGAACATTGAAGAGATTCATCAGTAACCATCACCCATTGATTGTGGTTATCCTTGAACCTATGCTCAGAGATAGTTGCAGAGTGAGAGTCGGCCTTTCTCTTGGCTTCCACCTTTCCTTTTCTAACGGGGAAGAGGGGGGTAAAATCTGGTTCTATTACAGAGAATCGTTAAACTGCTCTATGCTTCGAGTGACTAACCAATCTCTTACGATAAATATTAATGTGCAGAATCCTCAGCTATCAGCTCACTTAACTTCTGTATATGCAAGCTGCTCCAGGATGCTCAGAAGATCTCTTTGGGAGGAACTAGCAGATCTTTCAACTTCCCTGCTCGGCCCGTGGGGTGTTTGTGGGGATTTCAACGCCATCACAGAAGCTACAGAGAGACGGAGCAGAGGGATTTTTGATGTTCGGAGTGCAAGGGAGTTCTCGAATGTGATAGAGAACGCGGGTCTATCAGACGTGGGTTTCTCTGGGTCCCGTTTCACATGGTGCAACAATCAAACAGGTGTTGCTAGAGGTTGGGCAAGGCTGGATAGAGTGCTCATTAACACTCCCTGGGCTTCCACTTTTCCTCGATTTAAAGTTGATCACCTTCCCCACGTGAGTTATGACCACAATCCGCTACTCTTGTCTTTCCCTCCTCAACCCTCTAGTGGCCCAAAGCCGTTTAGGTTTCAGAGAATGTGGACGAAGGATGGCTCTTTACTGCAAGTAGTTAAGGCAGCTTGGGACAAAGTGGAGTCCTATCACCCGGTATACAATTTTCTGGCAAAGATAAAAAGTCTCAAAACAGAGTTAAAGATTTGGAATAGGGAGAGCTTTGGAAACATATTTGAGCAAATCAAGTTAGCAGAAGCTGAGATAGCAGAAATTGAGTTGAAAATACAGCAGGATTTGCAGGGTCAGGATCAGGACAACAATCAAATCAGATTTCAACAAGTTTCCGACCGTCTTTATCAATTAGAAATCAAGCAAGAAATATTCTGGAAACAAAAGTCCAGGATAAACTGGCTAGAAGAGGGAGATAAAAACACAAAATTCTTCCATGCAAGTGCTACGGAAAGACAAAGAAGAGCGATGATCAGCGGGATAGAACAAGACTCAGGTTAGGTGGTAATAGAGATGGAGGATATAAAGCAAGATACGGTGCGACATTTCGAGAATCTGTTTACAAGTAGCCCAGGAGAAATAAGAGCTGAACTGTTGAACTCTGTTCCTCATTTAGTGATGCAGGAGATGAATGAGAGGCTTTTGGCCCTCCCATCCTTTCGTGAAGTTCAGGAGGCTGTCCTCTCCATCCCGGCTGATAGTGTGCCTGGTCCTGACGGATTTTCACGGTTCTTTTATTCCACGTGTTGGGATATAATCGGGCAAGATGTGCACAAGGTGATCACTTATTTTTCCAAGGGGGCAAAATTCCAAGAGCTATTTCCTCCATGCTGATTTGTCTGATCCCCAAGGGGGTTGCTCCTAAGAGATGGTCAGATTATCGTCCCATCAGCCTCTACAACTGTATATATAAAGTCTTCTCCAAGATCATTGCTAATAGACTAAGTCAGGTTCTCCCCCATTTGATATCCAAGAGCAAGGAACCTTTATAAAAGGCCGATCGATATCAGAAAATATTGCTCTATCTCAGGAATTGTTTAGAGATATCAATAGGCAGACTAGAGGAGGTAATGTGGTTCTGAAGTTAGATATGGAGAAAGTGTACAATAGAGTGGAATGGACGTTCCTCAAACAGGTCCTAACGCGGTTCGGTTTTTCCTCAAAGTGGATAGGAATTGTAGAAAATTGTTGGGCTAGTAGCTGGATATCTGTGTTGGTTAACAGGGAAGCTGCAGGATTCTTCAAACCTTCTAGAGGGCTGAGGCAAGGGGACCCGCTCTCCCCAAGCCTCTTTATAATTTGTATAGATGTGCTTAGTAGAAACCTCAATCGTCTTGTGGATCAAGGCCACTGTCTTCCATACAAACTCAGGAGAAGCTGTCCAAGAGTTACTCACCTCCTATATGCGGACGATACTTTGCTTTTTCTTAATGGGAGTAAGACATCACTTCGCAAAACCGTGGCGGTTCTCGAAGACTACCAGAAAGCTTCTGGTCAGAGGATAAACCGTCGGAAGAGCTCCTTCTTATGCTTAAATAAGATAACGTCGTCTAGGATCAGGTCTATCTCTAACTTGCTGGGCATAAACAGGGCCGGGGGGGCTTTCTGATATCTAGGGGTGCCGCTGGCAGTGGGAAGGCTGAAAGTTAGACATTTTCAGCCCCTCATAGACAAGGTTGAGGGGCGTATTAGGGGGTGGAAAAACAGATTTCTATCTCAAGCCGGAAGAGCGATCCTAATCAAGCACGTGCTCGGAAGCATCCCCATTCATTCCATGGTAGCTACTACTATTCATAGGAGCGTGCTTAAAGAGTTAGAGAGCAGGTTCTCCAGCTTTTTCTGGGGGTGGGCTGATGGGAAAAGGAAACTCCATTGGAGAAGTTGGGGAACAATCACCAGGCCAAAGATGGAAGGTGGTCTAGGAATCCGAAAACTATCAGAAGTAATGCATGCTTTTCAAATAAAGATGGCCTGGACTTTGAAATTTCAAAAGGACTCCAGTTTATGGGCAGTGTTCATGGCAGCTAAGTATGGCACGATGCAGGAGGACTCGGCCTCAACAATCAACGATAGAGTCGGCTCTCCAACCTGGAAGAAAATGAGGAACCTGATGCCTTTTCTAAATGATAAGGTCCAATGGAGCATGAGAGGGGCAATGTAGATGTTGGCAAGAAAATTGGACCGGTCTTGGGCCTCTGCAAAATTATGTGTCGGGGGATATTCCAGAAGAGATAAAAAACTTAAAGGTGAAGCATATTTTAGGTCCGGCAGGACCTCTCCCTCCAACAGTGGTACTCTTGATGCTTCCTTAACAAGTTGTAGATGTAATCTTTCAAGGGGGTTTCTGTCTATCAGAGGGTCCGGATTCCCCTGTGTGGCCGTTCACTGCATCAGGTAAGTTCACAGTAAAATCAGCTTGGGAAGTGAGCAGGCCGATTTCTGCTATGAAAGAATGGGCGAGATGGATCTGGCACAGTCACTTACCTCCAAAAATTTCGCTGTTTGTCTGGAAACTCTTTAACAACTCTCTCTCGGTGGAAAATGAAATTCAATCAAGGGGCATTCATTTAGCGTCAAAGTGCGTGTGCTGCAAAGAAGAGTCAGAACAGGGGCCAGCTACAGAATCCTTAGCCCACCTTTTTCTGTACGGCGAGGTAGCTGCAGCGGTGTGGAATTTTTTTGGGAGGGCCTTCAACATCAGAATTATGCAAGCTCCCACAGCGGAAGCCAGATTTTCACAATGGAGAATGGCTTACACGGTCAGCAACTCTCGCCATATCAACAAAATGCTAGCGCCAGCTTTCATATGGTGGGAACTGTGGAAAGCAAGAAACAAGGCGGTGTTCAAAAATATAGCTCCAGCGGCAGGATCAGTGATCGCTCGCATTGCCAGGTGGTTATCCAAACAGGATCACAAAGTGGAAGGGAGAAGATCAGGTATGTTTTCTAACGTTTCCCCTCAGCCCCCTATAAGTATAAGCGGTGTCAGGAATGGTACCCAGAATATAGTTAAATGGCACAAACCCTTGTGGCCTAGGTTAAAGTTAATGTTGATGGATCGTCTAGAGGGAACCCAGGTCTAGCTGGGGGTGGCGGAGTTTGTAGGAATGACAAAGGAGACCTCATTTTTACTTTCTCGGTAGGATATGGGGTGATGTCTAACATTGGGGCTGAAGTCAGAGCTGCCCATGACGGGGTAGCTAAGTGTATAGAAAAAGGTTTTTGTAAGGTGGTGGTAGAATCGGATTCGGAGTTGGTGGTCAAGGTGTTTAACGAGAACTTAAGCCTTGGATGGAAATGGAGAGGCTGGACGGCTAGAACAAACCACCTTCGTCAAAAAGGGCAGATAGTTTTTGAGCACATGTTCAGGGAAGGGAACGCTCCGGCAGATGCACTTGCCCGCGAGGGGAGCTTCTCTCAATCTCGGTTTTGTAGTAGTTCTTGGGCCAAACTTCCTCAGCAGGTGCGTGGGCTTCTTGTCTTAGACAGGGTAGGGATTGGTTCTATCAGGGAGTGGAAGTAACTTTCCATCCTTATCTTCTGTTGGTGGGAGGTTTTTTTTCCTTCCTTTTGTTTTGGTTTGTTCCGGGTTTTGTGTTTAGTGGGATTGGTGTGGCCCGGTTTTGTTTATTTTGTTTGGTCCTCGCCAGGTCCTTTTTCTCCTGGGAGGGCCAGGTTTTGTAAGTTTCTGTGCAGAAGATATATATGAATCAAGTGTTAAAAAAAAAAAAAGTGCTTACCAAAAGATTCAAACTGCAGGGTCAGCTTGTTCATTGACTCTTGCAATTGCTCCATGTTTAGTGTAGGGTGCAAGCCAAAACTACGATCCGTACGTGTGGGCGTACAACTACTAACTCAATCTAAGGACCTTCTACTACGACTATATGTGCCTAGATAGGACTAATTAATGCTCCTATAGGACTCTATATGTAGAAAACGACACAATACTACTAAATTTCCAGCAACCTATTTACCCAAAAAAATATTTCAATAGAAAATTTAGCAAAGAGATATGCGAATTTTCTGATAGCAGAAAATTTAGCGGCCTATATCAGAAATTATAGACCTTTAAACAACTCTATATGAACACCTGCTCTACTGGGGATCCGCAGATGCCAGCCCAACTGTTAATCTCCCTGCTTTTTAAGACGAGACCTTGGACCACCTTCTCTGTTGGGGATCCGCAGCCTCCACGACCTGAGCCCATTTTCACCGAATCTTCGATGTTCCCTTCATCCCCTCCCACACCATTCCTCAGCGCATCAATTTTTAGGCCTCAAGAGCTACTTTCGCTCCTCGCCCGAAGCTTCTTCTTGGTTTGACTCCTGCTCTTATTTGTTGAGAATTATGGCAAAGCCTGAACGCATCCTGCTATGAAGGCATTAGAATGTATGCTCATAGGATTATCGCCCGAGTGTAATTGTGGTTACAGGAATTGGGTAGCCCTCTGCCAGCTAGCGTCTCTACTTCCTTTTTTGTCATTTCTGATTCGGGCTCCCTCGTGCACGACCCCGTCCCTGCCGAGTCGTCTGCCTGGCTTCGACTAGTTATCTTGCATAGACCTCACCCCGAGTGGGTTAACTTGAACGTTGATGGCTCCTCTCGAGGGAACCCAGGTGAGAGTGGCGGTGGGGGGTCTGTAGGAACTCTCAGGGTCATTTTATTTTTGTGTTTCATAGATATAATGGGATTGCGATGAACACAACTGCAGAAGCGCAGGCGATGCTTGATGGTATCCTTCTTTATGGTAAATTGGGCTTCTCCAATGTTGAAGTTGAGTCTGACTCGAAGACAGTAGTCGACGCTATAGCGGCCCCTTCTAGGCATTGTCCTTAGAATATATGGTACCGAATGAGGGCTATCCACCATCTAAGTTGTTCCCTTAACATCTCCTTCAGCCACATATTCCGTGAGGGAAATGCAGTGGCGGATGCGCTTGCTAGAGAGGCAAGCGATGGCTACCCAAATTCATTCTTTCGCCTCTCCTCGGACCTACCTAGGCGTATCAGGGGCTCCCTCCTTCTTGATAAGGTAGGTTTGGGGACTCTCGGATTTTGAGTCTGTTGTTTTTTCCTTCTTGCTGTTTTTCCATTTCTGTTTGTGTCTTGTTCAATGTGCACTCCAGTATATGATAGGTGGGCCTCGTCTCTTTTTGTTGGAGCCCGCCTGAAGGCCTGTATAGCACCTTTTGATTTTCAATAAAGAACAACCTTTTAAAAAAACAACTCTATATGATGATACTTAATGCATAATGGATACAAATAAACTAAACCCTAAACATGCAATGCATTCCCCTATAAAAACCTTGTGCTCTAATACCAAATTTGATGTAGGACATGAAATTCAAGTATGATGTGTAAGATTTTTAGGCTTTAGATCTCATTACTTCAGAAATAATCACACGAAATTCCACATCCTATACAAGTTCAAACACTCAATCAAGGGGAATCTTATGTGGATCCAGGCCTACACATGTTAAGGCTAGATCAATCAAAATATAAACCAAACAAGAATCAAAGGAAGGTAAATTCATCTACACATGCACAAAAATAATTCCCCCAATCCAAGGGATTTAGAATTTTTAATTCGGGGAACGCTAAGGTTGAACAAAGGGTATAAAATTAAGGATTTAAGTAATTAAGGGTTAGGTTTAGGGATTTTGGGTAAAAGAGGAGTGAAAGAGAGGAGAGAAACAAACTAGAGAAGTACCACACATGTAGACAACAACAATGACCCAGACGCACATGCGTGTGATCCCAGCTGCACGTGTGGGGCTCACTATTCAGAAAAAGGTCACCTTGGCCCTAGTCGGCCAAGGATGGACTCCAAAACTCCCAAATCTTAACTCGATCTGATGCATAGTTTATGCGTGGTGCTTCGCCGAAGTTTCAGCCCCCTTGTAGGGCTAGATTCTGAAAATCTGTTGTAGAGAAAAAAATACCTGCTAATATTGATGGATTTATAGATGGAATACTTGTAGGAGAAGAAAAATATGGATGAAAGAAGGTGGGGGCGAATCGGGATAGGTGTGGCTTCGTACCACGGTAGTTAGCCCTTTGAAGAAGGGAGGGTTTCGCATCCAATTGAATCTCCATAACTCAAAAATTTAGAGGAGCAGAAAAACGCAACAATTTTATTAATCTTCATTGAGAAAAAAGGCTACGAGGGGTGCCTATTTATAATAAAACTGTATACCCAAAAACTCATGCCATGTGCACAACCTATTACTTGGAGATGAAGTAATAAAAAATAATAACTAATTAAAGCAATCTAAACCATCCATGATATTCCTAATAACAATAATAAACAAAAATCAAAGTACTAGATTATTTAGAATAGTGGGCCACGATCATAAGAACCCATGGTGGGATTCACATGTCGATCGGGTCCACTCCAAGGGACCAAAATGCAGTCCTCTAACTAGGAGGCCCTCCCTAGATGTCGTTATCGATCTAAATCGATGGTGGGGCCCTCCTGCTTGTGTACGTGCATAGGGTGGCAGGCATGTGCACGTGATGTCTTCATCACAATGGATTCTCAGGTAACAATGGGAATTAATCTGGAAATGGATAGAAACGCAAACGGGCCAAAGACAAACCATGCTTCTTTTGTAATAAGACAGGTCATCTAAAGAAAGATTGGAAAAATTATAAGAAATGACTAATAAAGAAAGGTAATCATTCTGTTCTTGTCTATTTTGAATCTAATCTAACCGATGCGTCGACGGATTCCTGGTGGATAGATTTGGGGAACTACTATTCACATATGCACTTCTATGCAGGAATTACTACAGGTCAGATCACCAACTAATGCAGAGCGCTCAGTATATATAGGCAATGGTGTCAAGGTAGACGTGGAGGTAATTGGAGTCCATAAGCTTAAGTTAGAGTCTGATTATTTTTTGGATTTAGTAGATACATTTTGTGTACCTTCTATAAAGTGTAATTTAGTTTCAATTTCTTATTAGGATAAGTTAGGATATTCATTTCAATTTGGAAATAAAAGTTTCAGTATTTACTTTAATTCAATTAAAGTTGGCATCGGCTCTATAGTGAATAACTTATACCAGTTAGACTTGATTGCCTCACACGTTTATAATGTTAATGCCTTGCATGAAAATAAAGTATGATCCAAGCGAAGGATAGATTATGAGAATTCCTCCATGTTGTGGCACAGGCGACTTTGTCATATATCTCGTGAGAGATTGGACAGGCTTGTGCGAGAACGAATTCTCCATTCTCTAGACTTCTCCGATTATAAATTGTGCATTGATTGCATAAAAGGAAGATAGACCAGAAGTAGAAAGAAAGGTGCAGCCAGGAGTGTAGGTCTCTTAGAGGTAATTTATACGGACATTTATGGACCATTCCTTACGACTTCGTGGAGTGGACACAAATATTTTATTACCTTTATAGATGACTACTCTCGTTTTGAGTACCTCTATCTTATCAGTGAGAAATCAGATGCCCTAGATGCTTTTAAAATTTATAAGGCTGAAGTTGAAAATAAACTCGATATAATGATTAAAGTTGTCAGATCTAACCATGGTAGTGAATACTATGGCAGATATGACGAATCATGACGCAATCCAGGGCCATTCGCTAAATACCTATAGGATTGTGGCATTGTCGCCCAGTACACTATGCCTGGTACTCCAGAACAGAATGGTGTAACTGAGAGACATAATCGCACCCTTATGGATATGGTGTGAAGTATGATTAGTAATTCGACATTGTCAGAATCCTTATGGGGTGATGCAATCAAAACCGTAGTTCATATACTAAACAGGGTCTCCAGCAAAACAGTAAGCAAAACTCCTTTTGAGTTGTGGAATGAGAGAAAACTAAGTCTCCGATATCTGCATGTTTAAGGTTATCCTGCTGATGCCAAAGTTTATAATGAAAAGAAGCTTGATCCTAGAACTGTATGTGGTTTCTTCATTAGATATCTAGAAATATCAAAGGGTTATCGATGCTACTGTCCTTCACACTCTATCAGGATTGTTGAGACTGAGAATGCTAGATTCATTGAGGACACTGAAAACAGTGGGAGCGCGAACATTAGAAATTTTGTATTTAAGGAACAAATGACTGTGACTCCAGTCATAGTAACTCAAGATCACGTGGATATTAATGATGTAGTTGATCCTACAGTCAATGCAGAACACATAGAACCTCGTGTATAGACCACTGATGAGGAAAATAAAAATCAAAATCACACCCAACAAGCTGAACCATTGAGAAGATCTGAAAGAGAGAGAAGGCTTGTAAATCGAGACGATTACATTGTATACTTACAGGAGTATAATTTTGACATAGGGATGAAAAAGGATCCTAAATCCTTTATACAAGTCAAACAAAATACTAATTTTTCTTGTTGGTTTGATGCCATGAAAGATTAGTTAAAATCTATGAGGAACAATAAAGTATGAGATTTTGTTGAATTACCCACTGGAATAAGGCCGATTGGTTGTAAATGGATATTTAAAACTAAGCGGGACTTCAAGGGTAATGTCGAAAAATATAAGGCTAGACTTGTTGCTAAGGGTTTTAACCAGTGTGAGAGCATTGTCTTTAAGGAGACTTTCTCACCAGTATCTAAGAAAGACTCATTCAGGATTATAATGGCTCTTGTAGCTCATATGAACTTAGAGTTACATTAGATGGATGTAAAGACAACATTTCTCAATGGGGATCTGCATGAGAATGTATACATGTTACAACCTGAAGGTTTTGTAGCACATGACTCAGAACATTTAGTCTGTAAACTGAAGAAATCCATCTATGGGTTGAAACAGGCATCGCGTCAGTGGTACCTAAAGTTTCATGAAGTAATTTTCTCATATGGTTTCATAGAAATATTGTAGATAAATGTATCTACATTAAAATCAGTGGGAGTAAGTTCGTTACGATGATTTTATATGTTGATGATATTTTGTTGTCTAGCAGTGATATCAGGATGTTGAGCAACACCAAGAAATTCTTATCTCAAATATTTAAAATGAAGCACTTTGGTGAAGCTTCTTACGTCATCGACATTTAGATTCGCCAAGACAGATCCCGTGGACTGTTCAGCCTATCATAGAAGGCGTATATTACTAGGGTACTCGAAAGATATGACATACAAAATTGTGCTTCCGAATAGTCGCCCATTATGAAGGGTGATAAATTTGACCTGTTTCAGTGTCCAAAGAATGATTTGGAAAATAATCGAATAAAGGAATTTTCTTAGGCATCAGTAGTAGGGAGCATCATGTATGTTCAAGTATGTATGTGACTGGATATTTCCTTTGTCGTTGGAATGTTGGGGAGCTACCTATCTAATCCAGGAATGCAATATTGGATAGCTGCAAAGAAAGTGTTGCAATACCTACAGAGAATGAAGGACTTCAGACTCATACGAGAAGATCTGATTAGTTGGAGTTGATCAGATATTCAAACGCAAACTTCGCAGGTTGCGTTGATGCTAAGAAGTCTACTTTAGGATACATCTTCATGATGGTTGGAGGAGCTATCTTGGAAAAGCGTGAAATAGTCCACCACAGCCTCATCCACCATGGAAGCTGAATTTATTATCTATCACGAGGCATCTAATAAGGCAATATGGTTACAGAGTTTCTTCTTAGGTTTACGAGTATTGGAGCATATCCCGAAACCATTGAGAATATTTTGTGATAATTCAGTTGCTAATTTTTTTTCTAGTAACAATAAGCATTCATCAAGGTCGAAGCATATCGACATCAAGTATCTTGTTGTAAAGGAAAGAGTTCAGAATCATCAGGTATTTGTGGATTTCATTGGCATTAAACAGATGATTGCAATTCCGCTTACTAAAGGGCTCCCTATCATGCTATTTCAGGAACACATAACATCCATGGAAATTATTGATCCCACAGATGTTTTCAGTTAGTGGGAGTTGAGCTTATATTGATTTTCATAGACATTCTAGAGATCTCATTTCTTATAGTTTGATGATTTGATATAAAGACTTATTTCTACTTCTCTATTTATATATAAGCGCAGAATTTTGAGTAAGTGGAATTACAGTTATGTCTTGTTGGAGACATTTGAAAGCTTCGGGACCTCTTAAGGATAGGCACACATTATCACATTAAGTGTATAATCCTTATATCACATTTCTTAGTACTTGATCTATGTCATTAAGATTAATAATACTTGTGACCGCGCTTAGCCTCACTTCGTAAATTAAATGTTGTGACGACTACCGTGATTCGATACCGACAGTTTTAATGGACCAGATTGAATAACATTATACCCATATTGTCCAACAATTTCATTGGTTAACCATTGGATATTTTCTTAAATCAAAACTTATTTTCAAAAGTATTTCTACTTGTTAATCATTGACATTGCTCAATGTGGCCCAAGTGGGAGAATGTAAGAAACTCTATAAGGTGGGCCTTATTGATCAACGGTCTGGATTATCCTATGGGTTAGACTGTATGTTTGGGTAAACCAGTGGACTTCACTTCAGTGTGATTTGCATAGTGTATCTGTGCAAGTATGCATATGGGGTGGAATGAGGACACTGTAGTGACACAGGCAGCAATCAAAGAGGCTGCCGTCAGATTCTTCCACGCTCAATTCTTTGCTGGGATGGTCGACCAGGAGGAAAATATCTTGGAGATTATTCCGCCTTTGGTTACGAATGAGGACAACAACCTCTTATGAGTAAACCGTCACTTCAAGAGGTTCATCATGCGGTTATGTCTATCCCTATCGACATGTTCTGCATTGGTTTTCATATCTTTCTTCTCAACGTGTTGGGAGATTGTCGGTCATGACCTCTTGAATGCAGTTATTTCTTTCTTTGAAGGTACCTCTCTCCCGAGAGCCTTCACGTCATCCCTCCTTGCTCTCATTCCCAAGAAGGAAGCTCCTAAGTGTTTTGCAGATTATCGTCCTATCAGCCTTTGCAATGTCATCTACAAGATCTTTGCTAAAGTCATTGCCAACCGTTTGAACAAGTTGCTTCCATCTCGATCGCCCACGAGGGTGTCAACCTTGTTAAAGGTCGTTCGATCTCGGAAAACATTGCCCTTGCACAAGAAATGATTAGGGAGATAAATAGAAAAGTTAGAGGTGGAAACATAGTGATCAAGCTTGACATGGAAAAGGCTTACGACAGAGTGGAATGGCTCTTCTTAAAAAGAGTTTTGAGTCGTTTTGGCTTCTCTGCCCAATGGATCCGGCTGGTGGAGCGTTGTTGGAGCAACAGCTGGTTCTCAGTGCTCATCAATGGGGAGGCAGATTCTTTAAGTCCACTCGCGGCCTTCGTCAAGGAGATCCGCTGTCACCAAGTTTGTTTATTCTGGCATCTGAGGTTCTTGGGAGAGGCCTCCAAAAGCTGGTGTCTTCTCGTTCCTGTCTCCCCTTCAGAGGAAGGAGAGGCGGTGTGCTAGTGTCCCATCTTCTTTTCGCAGATGATACACTTCTGTTCCTAAATGGAGGCATGCTTTCCATCCGGGGTAAAATATGTCCCTCGACCTCTATCGGCGGGTCTCGTGTCAAAAGGTGAACTTTCACAAGAGCATGTTCATGCATCCCGAATGAGTATGACGGCTGGATTGCGGCTATACGAAGGGAGTTAGGATCACCAACCCAACCCGGTGGAGAGCATGGTGTATCTAGGGGTCCCAATCGCGACGGAGTGTTGATATCAAGGAGGAAAGACGCTTACCGAGACTTGTGGATAGAGTGGATGGGCGCATTAAGGGTTGGAAAGCAAGGTTTCTCTCTATGGCGGGTAGAGCCACTCGGTGAGTCATGTTAATCAGCTAGTGTTCCAGTCCACACGTTGGTCACCCATGTCCCGGTTAGGCGTTATCAAATGCTTAGAGAGTCGGTTTGCGGATTTTCTTTGGGGCCGTGGAAGGACGGGAGGACCTAAAAAAGTATCTCCATTGGCGTAGTTGGAAGTCCATTGCTCTTCCCATTCAAACTAAGTGCGAAGGCGGCCGGGTATTCGGAGTCTACAAGATGTCATGACCACCTTCGCCTTAAGATGGCATGGACAGATATTGAACATAGCAGGACCTGGTCTATGGGCTGCGTTTGTGAGGTCATGGACGATCAAATGGATCTTGAAACCTTATTCTCAATGGTCGGCTCCTTCTTTCTCCTATCGTTTCCCCTTTATGGAAGAGAATCAGAGCCCTTCTTCCTTCCATCAAGAATGTTATCCAATGGCAAATAGGGGAAGGAAACTTGAGCCTTTGGAAAGATAACTGGTCCGGGTTGGGCCCTTTGCAAGATAGGGTGATGAACTCAATTCCCCCGCTCTTCAAGAGTTTAGAGTGAAGGACTTCTTGGGGAAGATGGGCCCTCTCCCTCCTTAACTGTTTTTCCGTGCTTTCTCAACATCGATTGATGTGATTTTTCATGGTGGCTATTGTCCGACCGATGGAGTCATACACCCCTTTACGGCCCCCAATCCATCCGGCAAGTTCTCGGTTAATCGGCTTGGGAGAGCCACATCGTGCTCGCGGTCCCCAAACCCTTTGGGGTCGAAAAATCTGGGATGCATTCATTCCCCCGAAGCTATCCACTCTAGTGTGGCGGATCCTCAGAGGGGCGGTTGCTGTGGATGAGGCCGTTCAATCCCGTGGGGTGCAGATGGCCTCGAGGTGTACCTGTTGCGATGAGGCAAACAGGCAGAGGCCCTCAGTGGAATATGCTCATCATGTCTTTCTTCACAGCGCTAAGGCGAACCGAGTTTGGTCCCATTTTGCCCGCATTTACGGAGTCCCCATGGTTCGTGCTCAATCAGTCGGTGAGTGGCTCTCCCACTGGTGGGGCTCGCGTCCAGTTTATGGTCCCTCTGGGCCTTTTAAGAATCAGCTACCATGTTTCATTTTGTGGGAGTTATGGGTTTGCGAGGAATGCCTCCCCAGATTAAGGGAGAAGGCCGTGGATTCGGAGAGCCTCATCGCACGCATCTCCTGGTTGGTGAAGAAAAAAATACAGAAGAGTAGTTCACGGGAGGGTTCTTCCTGGTTGGCGTTGTCTCATTTAGCCATACAACCCATAACCTTAAACGGTGTTGCTGTCCTTGGGGTTTGAGGTGCAACCCCATCATGAAGAATCCCAAGTAGTGAGGTGGAGGAAACCACCACTTGGGTGGGTTAAACTTAATGTGGATGGTGCATCTCGGAGTAATCCGGGAGTGGCAGGAGGGGAGGAGTGTGCGGTGGATCCAAGACGGCAAGGTCCTTTTTAGCTTTTTCATGCGGGCTACGGCATTGCCTCTCTACCTTGATTGGGCGGGTACGTGCATTCATGATGGCCTAGCCCACTTGCATCAATCATGGATTCAACAATATAATCGTTGAATCGACTCGTTGTTGGTGGTCGGGTTCTGCAGAGGCAAGTGTTTCTCCTGGGTTGGAAATGGAAGAGTTGGATATGAATCGGACTTCTTAATTCCTCCCGTAATGTTGAATTTTAAGATGATGATATCTATAGAGAAGGAAATGGACCGGCGGATGGCATGGCAAATTTGGGTTGCGGGAGACAAGAATCCTTTCCTTCTCTCCTCCTTTGCGGCCCTTCCTCGGGAGGTGAGGGGCCTCCATTCTTGATAGGACAGCCTAGGGTTATCGGGAAGTGTACCATTCGAATTGCTATGATGCGGTAGTCGTTTCTCTTTCAGTTTTGGTTTGTGCAGTTCGGTTTGTTTTCCCCCTAGCGTCTCCGCCCGTTCTCAAGGGGAGTTTTTCTTTTCTTAGCTTACATGTGAATTTAGGATATGATAGGCGGCTTGTATAGGGCGTTCTGGCCGCCCGAATGTGGGTCTGATGGGGTGTGGCCCATCCTTTTTGATCGAGCCCCGTTTTGTATAGCTCTGTTTCTTGAATGAAAACAAAGTTGCAAAGTTTTTTTTTTAAAAAAAAAAAAAAAAAAAATGCATATGGGGTGGAATGCTATAACTACAATATGCAGTGGTTGTTTGAAGACTACTAGGATGCTAATATGTGGAGCCGTGGGGAGAGAGTTGTGATGGGATTCAAACTCTCTGCACCCCAACCAATCTATAAAAGGAAGGCTAGGTCCTCGATCCTACACCACAAAATAGAAGTAAAAGTCCCATCGATTCTTCTATTATTAGGGTGTTAAGGAGAGGAAGATCATAGCATTATATCTATAGTATTATGCTATTCTGTTTCTTCATATATGGCGTCTCAAACAGGTACGCCCTAATTCTCCTCTTAATCATCATGTTCTATACACAGCTAGGTCCGTGGGCCAATTCCTCATATCATATTAGTCCCACACATCGAACTTGGCGATGTATTCTGTCACCGTCATGGATCCTTGGCGCAAAACGTGTCATTGATCCAACTTCTACCTGTAAGAAAGGGGAACATACTTCTCTCGCAACAACTCTTTCATCTCAATCCAAAAGAGAATTGGCTTCTCTCCAGATCGTTCACGACAATACTCTATATTTCTCCAATATAGTTTTGCTTGGCCTACCAATTTTATCTTGGTGAATCCGACTCGTCGTGAGTTTAGTAGACTGTGCCACTCAAAGAAGTGTTTCATGTTTGCTAACCAGTTAAAAAAAAAACTTTGGGGTCCAATCTCCCATCAAAACTGGGGGTGTCAACCTTAATGCCCTTCATGACCCTAGAAACAGGGTCCTCGTGCTCATGATATCTCTGGAGGTGTTGATGACGCACCCCATCATGGCCCTCCCATTGGGGGTGAATAACGGGATTACGATTGTGTGTGGGTGGTAATGGATATACCCCATCGTGTCTGTTGTCAGGCCCATAGGCCTGGCCTACGCCCAAACCATCCCTAGGCGGATCAAGGCCCAAAACTTGGGACTGATCAATAACCCCGGTGTTGGGGGTCGCCTGGGCTCCATCTATAGTTGTGGTTGGAATACCAGCCTTTAGACGCACAATCTCCTCATGACAAGTGAACCTACCATCTTGATGCGCAAACTGTTGCGCGATATCATCCCTCAAGGTTCGAAATTGTTGATATATTCTCTTACTTAGGCCCTTCATAGCCTTGGCAAATTGATCGGAGTCCATGGTGTAATGGAGACCAAATCCACGACCGGTATGTGTGGGTATACACCAGGAATGACAAGTGAATGGTCCTAGATCTATGTACAACAAATGGTAAAAACGATGATACCAAAGCAATGCAACTACCCTATATGGCCTAGATTTCTATGGGGACTCAACAAAACCTAGAAAAAGGGTTGACTAAACAAAATATGTCCCCTTCGCAGAGCCGGTCACGCGGGTCGAGTTGGAAGAGACCAAACATGCATAAATTGCTGCTTAAAATCTTGTTGTTCATTTTTTAAATAGTATTAATGACTGAATATCTTGAGATTAAAGAGATTGAAATCACCAATTAAGAATCGATACTCACTTATTGAAATATTCATGATCGTTTATAGGATTCATTGATATCAAGTATAGACATACATCTAGCTTGTGTACCACTTGAAACTTAAATGATTTTTTAAAATTTGGGTAAAGGGTTTCTATAGAAATTTTTTACCACGAAGACGAATTAACAATAAACTGACCTACGCTAAAATTGAGCTCTGATATCAAATTTGATGCAGGGACATGTAATGACCTAATCTTAGATGCATGTATAATCAAGTTAAAGAATGTTCAAGTAAATACACGTATCAACTAACCATATCCAATCAAAGGGATTAGGTAAATTTCAACACGAAGATGAGGTCATTCTGTCAGGATCATGCCCCTTAGTATTAAATCGCGTAAACAGTAAAAATGGAGGACCTAAAGATATGAGGATATCCCAGATCTAGCTTAAGTCAGTCCGCAGTTAAGTTTGGATCTGATTCTATTGACTAACCATCCCTCTTTTCCATTCAAACTATAAAGGGGTATCCAGAGAGGAATGAAATGGGTGAAGAATGAAGGGTTCGAGATGAAGAAAGTACGGGTCCTTTTGTCATCAAAAGAAAAGAAAAACGATAATTCTTACCTTTTCCTGCACCTCGAAGATCTAGAAAGAAGAAAACCTGAAATCGAGGTGGAATCCTCAACATCTAAGGGTCAATCTTGAAACCTTATTCTCTTGAATAAAGATGAAGAAAAATACGAATTTCTATTCATCCAATAATAATGAAAATAAGGTTTCTCACAACGTATATATAAGCTATGAAAAAAAAGTAAAAGTGCACTAAAGCGCCTGAAAACAAGAAAAATATCAAAAAATTCAAAAAATAAAGAAAGTGCAATAAAGCCCTGAAACAAGAAAAAAGAACAAAAACTCCTAAAACTAAAACACCCGTGTGGTAGGGTGTGAAATCCGACCCATGGATCTATGGTAAGGGTGTGCTCATGCCGCTCTTGCACTTGTTGCATGTTAGAAAATGGGTCCAATGGACCCAACATCCATCCACATTAACTCCTTTGCTCCGGTACTCTGTCGGCGACGCCTCCTCCTGATGTAGGACATGAAAATTAAACGTGATATGTAAGATTTCAGACTTTAGATCATACTAATTTAGAAACATTCACAAAACTTCCATATCCTGCATAAAGTCAATCATTTAATCAAGGGGAATCTATAAGGGTCCAAGCCTACACATGCTAGGGCTGGATCAATTAAAATTATAGACCAAACAATGATTAAAGTAGAGTAAATTTATCCACACATGTAAATGATTATTTCCCCAATCAAAGGGATTCACATGTTTCAATTCGGGAAACCCTAAGGTTGAAAAAAAGTGGAATAGAAATTGGGATTTAGGATAATCTAGGGTTAAGGCTATGGAAATATGGTGAGAGAGGAGTGAAAGAGAGGAAAGAGAGAACCTGGGATCAGTCCACGAGTGTGGGCAGCAAGCGGGCCAGACGCACGTGCGTGGATTGTGGCCCGCACGTGTGTGGGGCCCACGAACCTAAAAAGGGTCAGCAAGGGGTTGGTCGGCCAGGGATGGGCCACCCACACCAATTTCAGATCGAACGGATGACTGGTTTAAGCACGGGTGCTCCGCCAAGCTTTCTGCCCTCCTGCAGGGTCTGATTCTGAAAATCTGTTGTAGAAGAGAACTTGAGTGCTAAAAGAGGATAAATTTAGAAATAAGATGGTTGTGGAAGATGGTGGATGTGGGGTGGAGGATATGGAGATGATTTGGGATAGTTGTGGCTTCACACCACGGTAGTTAGCCCTTCGAAAAAAGGAGGGTTTCACACCCAATTAGCTTCTTCAACTCAGAGAGATAGAAGAAAAAATACAAAATTTTATTCATAAACTTCAATGAAAAAACCTACATGGGGTTGCCTATTTATAAAAAAACCCTAAACCTTAAACGCCGCGCCATGTGCGCACACTAAGACTTAGAGATGAAGTAACAAACATAACTAATCAACGCAATCAAAATGTTCATGATGTTTTTAATAGCAATAATAACCAAAACTTAAAATCCTATATCACCTAAGGTAGTGGGCCCCGATCATGAGATCCAATGGTGGATCCACATGATGATTGGGTCTACTCTAATGATCCCTAGCATATCCTCCTAGCTAAGAGGTCCTCCATAGATGTCATCATCGATCTAGATCGATAGTGGGGCCTTCCTCCTCCTTGATTGCATATGTAGGGTGGGGGGCGTGCATGTGCGCATGATGTCCCCATCACCTCCTCTGGTACACTTTAAAGGGTGCACCACTAATGTCCGCATCAGAGTTGGTGCAGGTTGAAGGCTCTAAAAGGACAAGGGGGGAGGCCCCAAAGGACGTAGGTGAGGTAATAAGAAAAGACTTGATGAGCTATGGTTTAAATGAAGGTATGGCCCTTGATAGAGTGGTATGGCAGAAAAGGATTCTTGCGGCCAACCCCAAATAGTTGGGATAATGCTTAGATGATGATGATTCTATATTATATGCAATGATAATATAGTATAGCCTTTTCCAATTATAGTATAAGCAATGATAATAGAGTATAACCTTTTCCAATTGGCATGTACATCTGCATGCTGATTGTCAAAAAAAGAATTTCTTGTCCACTCTTTGAAACCACCAAACAATGTCGAACATAATACATGGACTATCGGTTTAGTCTCAATATGACATTATATGATGCGAATATCTAATGTTTACAATTCCTTCTCATGTATTTCCCAAGGCCCGGCTACTCTTTTATTTCATTCAAAATAAGTACTAAAAGAATCATACCCATCAAATGGTTGACTATCTTCTTCTTTTTTCAAAATTCCATGCCATAAAACTTGCATTTGTGTCCTCACCACATGATTATTGAACTAACCAATGCAATCCTAGATCCCACGAAATTTTTAACCAAGCCAAGGGAGATACTGCATATGCCGTAGCTAAATCTTCTTTGATCGAGACAACAAAGTTAAAAAGAATAGCGTAGCTAAATCTTCTTTAATCGAGACAACAAAGTTAAAAAGAATAGAATAGCTAAATCTTATACAGGAAATATTAAAAAATAAAATAAAATTGGAAGGCCAAAAATAAAAATAAAAATTAAGACAAGTACCTGTTCATTTTCTTCATTACAGTATCCTAACAGAGAGACCAGATTTCTGTGATGCAATCGCGACAGCAACTCTATCTCTGTCAAGAACTCTTTTGTACCCTGCAAGGAATCTTCCTGTGCACGCTTTATGGCAACAACTGTACCATCAGCTAGAATGCCTTTATAGACCTTCCCGTAGCCTCCTTGGCCAACTTGACTGCAAAGGCCGAAATTGCTTGTAGCCAATGCCATTTCTCCAAAAGTGAATTCTTTCACACCATCGATTTTGATTGAGATTTTTGATACTGTAGAGAAGTGTTAAAAATAAATATTGACAGTTGTTATTCTAGTGAAGAGAAGTGCATAGTAAGATTTTCAGAAATTTGTGCTTTCAACAGACTGTCAAAGAAAGTTATACAGATTGGAACATGTTAACTAGAAACTAGATAGCCAACGTAGAATTCACAGTGGAGCTAGGATGGAAGAAACAAATCTAAAATATTGAAGTAATTTCATCATCACCTAAACCTTATCCGAACTAACTGGGGTCAGCTACATGAATCCTGTTCCAACATTCCACTCTATCAAGGAGTCACAATATGTTCGCATAATATTTAACATACAATAGGAAGTGACTTAATGAGCAATCAAGTCAAAGCAGTGATAACAAGGGTAGCAGGTGGACGGTGGTAGTATAGCAACCGGTTTTTTCAAAGTATGGATTAGATTCGCTTGATATTTAAGACTTGAATTGAGATTTAGCAACCAGGTTGCATAGGTTTGTCACCAGAACTTCCTCTAGAGTATCTTGAGTCATAGGATCGTTGTTAAAGGACAAAGGGAAGTGCAGATTGAGTTTGAATGGTGGAAGAAGATAGATGACCATGCGTGAACAAAGATCTTCCATTTATTTATATGCTGGATTCTTGAAATGACAATCCTTAGTTTAGGAGGTAAGAATTCATCAACATATCACCAAAGATAAAGTTGTTTACGAAGGTTCTTGAGAATTCAGGAGTTTCGATGATTTTAACTCGAGGAGTGAAAGATTAAAACATAAGAGTTTCCATTGAGCCAGATTATTTGATCCTGTGATAAGCCGCAACAATCTTTTATATTAGGATTAAAATTCATGAACAATCTGATTTCCAAATAAAGGTGGCAGCGGCTGGTTCTGGTTTCGATCAGGGTCAGGCCAAGCCTCTCCCTACTATTAGTCAGGATTAAAAGTCAAGTTCTGTCCTGGGCTTTTAGGATTTGGGCCTTTGATTTCTGACCCAAGCCCTCCATTAATGTCATAAATGGGGCTTATCTCGGGCTCAAGCTGGGCCTGGATAGGAAACTTTTGAAAAACATAGGCCCAGGCCTGGCCTGTTTATTAATAGGTTTCAAAATTAGGCCCATATTTGGCCCACAGGCCACCATTACAGACCCAAGCCTGACCCATATTGGGCCGGGATTCAAAACCTAACAGGCCAGCCTGGCCTGTTGCCACCCCTATTTCCAGGATTCAGCTCGGTGTCGTGAGAAATATTCAGCAGTCTCCTTTATTGAGGTTATGCTAGGAATTATTTTGCAGTCCCATTGGCTGAAATAAAGAGTGAAGAAGAAGGCACGAGCAATCTAATCCAAGTATCCAAATGCTACAAGCCTGTTTTGGGAGCTTGGAAAGAATTTGGGTGGAAAATACTTTCCAAGAAACATTTCACCTGATTGGGAGTCACTTTAAGGCGGAAAAACATTTTCCAAGAACATGTTTTTATAGCAGAAGTCCCAAAATAAAATCCCACCCCTCCCCTTGTGGTTTCTATTTTAAATTCTCTCCAAATGCTTTCTTGGACAATAACTTTCAAAGAAAATGCCACTTTCTCTCCTTTTATTTTCCAAGCTCCCACACATGCTCTACAAGACATGTTCCCCTAATTTGGTCTTCATTTCATGTAGTATGCTCGTCAATGAATGGTTGTTGTCAAAATCCTAGGATTTATGATTTACGATATATGATTTGAGTTGAATCTTAAGCAAAAGATTTGAATCCCACCTTTGAATTCAAATCATGATTTACGATTCAAATTATACTTATTTTCTTCTCTTTTAAACTTCACTTGGCCTTCATTTTATGTTTTTAAATTGGTTGGGGCTTTAAGAATCATTTAGAAAAGACCTTTTAAAAAAATCCTTTAGAAAAGGTAAATTCTTTTATTTATTTAGTTTTTTTTTATGATTTCTTACTTCTTAATTGGTCGAAACACCAAATTGATGTATGACTTGTCTAGAATGTTTTTATGGATGGTTATGATCATGCTGACTTATTTATTATGGAATGATGGTTAGAAATCAAAATATCTTTTTTTGTTAGTCTACATAATCAAATGCTGCTTTTCCAATGTGATTCTACATTCAAGAAAGGTTACAAGAACATAAATTATTAAAAGATCCTTGTATGTTTTTTAAGGAAAATTTCTTGAAAGACAATTAAAAAAAAAAAAAAAAAAACAGAGGAGGAAAGATAAGAATCCTTTATATATATATATATATATATATATATATATATATATATGGAAAAGATTCTTTTCATTTAACAAAACAAAAGGATGGAAAAGATTCTTTTCATTTAACAAAACAAAAGGATGTACAGCCTAGGCCGCAGGATGCGGCAATTTCAGGCCCCCTAGCAACAAAAAATTCTGAGGGGCCTATCGTAAGAGGAAACCTAAATATAAGGAGGCCAGAAACCACAGAAAGGAAACGGCTACCGGAGGCGAAGTTAGGAAACGAGTCTGAGGGATCCTAGTCCGACTTTGTCTAGGAATATGAGACTGTGAATGTGATGTGGGAGCGAGGGGACATGGAGGTACATCATATCAGAGCGATTTCGGCTGCCTTCCCTGGCCAAACCATTTGCAGGGCCGTTACTTTCCCTTAACATATGCGAAAAGGAGAAATTTGCTAGCTGTTTTAGGTGGTTAATTCTAGCAATCCATGGTTTCCATTTCCATGGAAACTTAGAGCGCCCCGCTAGGATGTCAATCGCCAATCTAGAATCCAACTCTACCATGACATTTGAAAGCCCCTTTTGGATACAAATCTTCATCCCGTCGTAAATTGCTCGAAGTTCCGCCAGGTTGTTAGAGCCTTTACCATAGCCAAAAGAGAAGCCAAAAATAAAGGACCTGACTTCACTTCTACAAATTCCATCACCGCCTGAAGGGCCGGGGTTCCCACGGGCCGATCCATCAGTATTCAGCTTGACCCAACCAGGGATCGGGAATCTCCACTTGACAAGAACCGCAATGGGGAGCCGCTGAATAGCAGACGTGTGAAAGGGGATTGGACTGCGGACTGGGTGGAAGACCTCCTCGACAGCGATGGGACCAATAATTTGATGGGCCCACCATCTGATGCGGGCAATCACTCCCCTGATGTTTATCTGTTTGTCGTCGAAGACTGCCTCATTTCGAGAGAGCTAGATTACCCAGAGAATGATGATTGGCAACCGGTTTCTAACGGGGGGGGGGGGGGGGGGAGGGAGGCGCGCGCTGGCACTCGCCTGACGCCAGTGGAGAAGTCTGTGTTCGACAAAAAAGTGAGGCAAATGGGGCACTCTACACAACGAGCCGAAGAATGACCATAAGGACGTTGCAAGATGGCCAGATAGGAAAAGATGAGAGGTCGATTCCCTGTCTGAGAGTCTGTAATTGCTACCAGAACAATAGTGACATTTTGAAGCCATCGCCACACCTTTTGCCTGGATCCTGTCATCAATCGGGAAAGACTCATGCAACAGCCTCCACATGAAGACTAAGATTTTTGGAGGAATAGAGCTATGCCAAATCCAACCGGCCCACCGCACTAGGGGGAATCGCCTCTACTGATCTTCCAGGCTGATTTCAGGGTGAAAATCCCTGATGGATCGTGGGGCCAGGTGCAAGAGGCTTCCTCGTCCGAAGTAGCAAAGCCACCTTGGAATATATCATCAATGATCTGTTGGGGGAGAAATGAGAAAACCCCAGATGGGGGAAGGGGGCCAAAAATGTCAAGAAGGTCCTTGACCTTAAGATCTTGCAGCATGTTAGGGATAGGGGATTTAACAAAAGTGATAGGGGAAAGATAAGAATCCTTTTTTTTTTTTTTGAAAGTGGACTGCTGCTAGGGGTGTACACGGGTCGGGCCGAGTCGAACTGGCCTCAACTCATCCAGGCCCATTCAACAGCCACACCAGGTTCGAACCCGACCGGGCCTAGTCACCGGGCCAACATCTCCAGCCTGAACCAGGCCCGGGCGAGTTCGGGCCGAGTTCGGGCCACTTTCGAACCTTCGAGTTCGGGCCAATTTCGAACTTGAGTTCGAGCCAGTTTCGAACCTTACAGGAAGTTCATGGGAAGGGCTTTGACAGGTAATCTGTGTTCCATTAATTTACAAGGCCCTCGATCAACGGTTTAGATAGTTGAACTATAGACTCCACAAAAAATCTTCTGGCCTCTAACGTTCAATTCCTCCCGGTGACCATATTGCCCAAAACAAATGGGTGACTAGAGAATTTGTTTTAGCCGTTTATTTGTTTTATTCCTGTGGCCGACCTAAGGTGTTTACCGGCCTGATTTTCGAATCAGAAGATCTAATTAGTACATCCAACCAGATGGAACTAAGATTTCATTTTTCTAATCCATATTAAGACAAGAAATGTGGCACATGTGTTTCACATCTAGGCCGTCCTTATTAGGTCCCACTTTGAACATCCAATGGCCCAAAAATAGGATGATAGACTCACCATCAGTCATTATTGCTTTTCCAACCATTGATTCTTTCCGGTAGAAATGTGGCCCAACTGATAAGTGGGAACCAGGGCTAGCCCACCTGATGACTCGACCCAGATCTTGTACACATGACATTTTGCCATGTTGCAAATCATCTTCACAATCTTCATGAAGAAATGATTTGATACTCTTGCAGAGTGATGGATGAGACATGAGTAGTTAGAAATTACTTAGAAATTACATATATGGCTTTAAACCTTTCAAATTACAAGAAGTAGTTATATATATATATATATATATCATGAACCGGGTTTCGGACCAAGTCGGGCCGGGTCGGGTTGGGTCGGAGCGAGTCGGGTTTCGGACCGAGTCGGGTCGAACTGGGAGGTATCCGAACTCGGCTTGAACTTAGTTTCGAGCCTAGAAATTGAGAAAGCCCCGACCCGAACTCGGCCGAGTCGAAGGCCGAGTCGAGCTTTTTCGGGCCGGGTCGAGCGAGCTAACCGGGCTAGCCCGGTTTGTGTACACCCCTAACTGCTGCCACTGCTCGTATTAATCACAGGAAATTACAATCTTTCAGGTGTGGCTGAACAAAAAGGCCACCGTCCACACCTATCATACGAGGATAGAAAACTGAAAACTGAAAATAGAAACGGGAGGCTGAGGAAGAAACTGTAGCATCACCCCACTAGCAAAAGCAGGAAAACGGCCTGGGTGGCTAGGCTGTCAATCTAATCGCACCAAGCCCGACCCTATCCAAAAGGATCATGCCACGGACCGCAAGAGGGAGGGAACTGATATGAAGATGGATCATAGAATTTTGAAGGCGGCTTCCTTCCTGTGCTAAACCATCAGCTGGGCCATTACCTTCTCTTTGAATGTGAGTGAACACAAAGCTACCTTCTCTGAATCCTTTAACACTACTATGGCATGGTATTACTTGGTGCATATTGATGGTAAAAGGATGATTGTTAAATTTTTTATTTTTCCTTATTTTTTTAATATTTTTTTATATTTCAAAGAAAATCATAAAAAAATCTGACATGACCCTTATTATGAGTTGTGATACGATAGTGATTTTGGCAACATTGATGGTAGAGCCAAGGTATTCAAAACCATTTATGTAATGGCCGTTACAAAATGGTAACGGTGGGAACCATTACGCGTTATGGAGCTGTAACAGGTGTTACAAAAATAGCCTATAGTGGCTCCATACTGGTACGTTACGGGGCTGATATAGGTTATTGTAAAGGTAACAGATACCGTTATTGAAAACTTTGGGTAGAGCAGTGAGAGTACATTGGTCAAACACAAATATTTTCAGAACATATTTTTTCCTTTTATAATGACCTTGGATATTAATGAGGAGATCTAACCTGTGCGAAATGGTTAACATTCGTTGCAACAGCATGAAAATAGGATACCCGGCACACAGGTCCAGTGATGAGGACCTTTCATATAGCTTGCTTGCCATGTACGACCCGATATTCAAAAAATTCCAATTTGAAAGTCCTACTTGCATGGCTGGTGGATTTGTACCCATTCAACATAAACCATTGATTGTATTTTTATTTTTATTTTTATTTTTACCGTGAGGCATTTATAGGCCCGCCTGATGAATGACTCAGATCATGGATCATCGTGCCACATGTCCAATCTTGTGCAGCACACAGGATAATTAAACTTGTACACCAGGCACAGGTTGGATATCCCTTTAAAATAACCTATAATGACCTTTGAAAATCGGGACATAATCAAGGAACTTACGCAGACGTCTTTTTGAACCCAAACGGTAGTGTCTGGTAAGTCGCCTCATGATAAGAATTGAGATAATGGCAGATATAGTCAGTGTCCCAGCAACAGCGCCTATTACAATGCCAGCTAAAACACCCTTGCTTATTCCTAATTTTGAAGACTCAGCATTCCCTGCAAGCAAGAGGGGGGCAAAAAAAAAAAAGAACCAGGAACAGTTAGTATCAGAAACACGATGTATACAGACTACGAAAAATATGCTCATAAGCACAACAAAATTTCTACATCAACCTAGTTTCAAAATGATTGTGAGATTGAAGCTGTCATTTATAAAGGGTGAGACCCATAGTCTAGAAAATGAAAGACCACATGCCTGGCTTTCTTGTAAATATCCCCAATGATTTCACAAACAGTTTTTTTTTTTTTTTTTTTTTTAAATGCGAGGACCCTTAATCATCATCATCATAGCCTTGCCCCAACTATTGGAGTTGGGCTTACAAATCTTGCTTCTTCGAAACAAGAATTCTCATGATTTGCTTCGAAAAAGTTTGACAAGAATTCTCATGATTTGCTTCGAAACAAGAATTCTCATGATTTCCTCAATCCACTTATTCGTTCCTTCATATACCTCCCCCTCCATCGACTCTGTGCCTAATCAGACCAACAGTCTGGAATCTGGATGAACACTCTGTGCCTAATGTATGGAATCCTAAGCATCAGCAAACTGTGTGAGGCTCCAGACCCTGTAATTCCTCCTTTCAAAATTTACACTTTAAAGATGTGCGCTTGAAGACGTACCTTTAAAGTTGAGCAGTTCAGCTGGTCCAAAGAAATCGCTAGCAGGAATGCTCCAATCTGCGAACATGTCTTTAATGCGCAAAATCTCGCTGTCATTAAATGTATGTCTAGAAACACTGGTACAATTATCATACGGAAAGAGCTTCAAATACATCCTTAACCTACGACCTGCTTCCCAGGCAAATGAGTCAATGACTAGCTGATTAGGATGCAAACTGAGATGAGAGGTTAGGAAACCCTCAAATAGGAGCTCGTATGGAGGAAAATCCGATATTCCAGGACTTTTCAAACGATATCCAACTCTAAGAGGCGCAGCACAAAAGCATGGACCTGGAGAGGATGCTTGAATGGGGCAACCATTAGTGAGGTTTGTTGAGCCTCCAGATGCCGGTCCGCTTCCATTTTGAGATCCACAGAACTTGACTATGTTGAATTGGTTTGCATTCACGCAGATGGGATTTCCTTGAAGCCTGAACATGTCGAACTAATGATAATATGGCAACCGGTAACAGGACTTCTAATTTGAATCACATTTCAATTTTTCAATCATTTTACCAAACTAAATAAACTTTCAGATGATCAGATTCTATATTGGGCAAGAATGGACACATCACAAGTTTTGTCATTTACAAGCCACCCTGAGTATGAAGCACAATAAGCACATGAAATTGCCACAAAAATATAGAGAAATGACAAGAACATGGGAAGAGAAGTGCCATTAGCATCCCTGCATCCAAATTTCAAGGTAATATTTTACAATCCATGTCTTCTAGTATAAGAGTATAGCTATTATACTTCAAACCCAGTCATTCTATGAATATTAAGCACATGAATGACTGAAGGTGAGCTTGTTTCTAGATGACATAGTTTTGATTGACAAGACAAAGCATAAACACAAAGCTAGATTTATGGAGGGGTGTGCTTTAGAATCTAAAGGATTTAAAATTAGTCAGACTAAAACAAAGTGTATGGAGTGCAAATTTAGTAATGATAAGAGTGGGAGTGAGGAATTAGTTAAGGTTGTTTCCCAACATGACCACTTTCAATATCTTGGGTCGATAATTCATGAGTGCAGAGATTGAGAAGAGTGTTACCCATAGACTTCAAGAGGGATGGAAGAAATGGAGATAAGCCTATGGAGTTTTATTTGGTCGTCGTGTACCACTCAAACTGAAAGGGAAAATTTATAAGATGGCTATAAGACCAACTGTGCTTTATGGGATAGAATGTTCGGCAATTACAGAACAACACATTCATAGGATGTGTAGCTGACGTGACGAGGTTGAGAATGATGAGTGACAAGATCGAAGGATAGGATTAGAAATTAATCATACAAGGGAATTTAGGAGCAGCACCAGTAGGTTATAGGATGAGGGAAAGTAGACTTAGATGGTTTAATCATGTGCAGTGGAAATCAAGAACTGCAACTATTAGGAAAATATCTGAAATCTTTGGGAATGGAAGGGAAAATATCCGTAATTTAAATCTTTCCCAATAGAAACGGTTAGGATTGGGTTGGTACAAGTTGAAGGCTCTAAAAGGGCAAGAGGAAGGCACAAAAGGATGCGGGTGGAGGTGGTAAGAAAGGACTCGATGACCTATCTTTTAACTGAAGTTATGACCCTTGATAGAGTGGAATGGTGGAAAAGGATTCATGTAGCCAACCCTGATTAGTTGAGATAAGGCTTAGATGATGATGATAATGAATGACTGTAGGTGAACAACGGGATAGGAGCATACATGTAGACAAAAATAGGGAAGCAAATGAGCCAATCTATTCTCACAAAACGTGTAGATAACCTGCTGGCAATGTAAGAAAGAAAGGCCTTGAGTATCCAATGATAGACTTACAGTTTGATTGTGCCCTAGCTTGAACCACAAGCATATTGATTTCATCAATATCCTGTACCCAGGCTAGTCGGATTCGGATCTTGTCAGGTCCAAGCGCTGTTGTGTATCCATCGTGTCGTCGGACCTTGATTTTGAGTTGGGTCCAAGTCAAATAAGGGCATTTACATGATCGGGACCACCCGATGGATGGATTAGATCAACTAACATACATTCAAGATATATTAACTAGGTCCAAGACGGTGGACTGACCCAAAACTAATTAGACCAATTTTTACCTGGTCCAAAATGGTGGACCTGAACAAAGCCCGATTTCTGAATGATTCAGCAAATTGGGCCCATACCCATAAATATCGGGTCAGGTCTGACAATACCCATTGGGTCAGGGTACCTGTTCACAGCCCTATGTCTAGGACTTGAGGATTAACTTATTGTTGGGATAGATTGTTTAGTATTGTGATTTAGATAATGAACCCATCACATCTGATGGTGGATCTTATAGCTTTAGGTAGATGAATGGAATCTTGAAGATCAAGAGAATTTGCTGGGAAAGTCACTTCCTTAGCCTTGATGATAATCATATCATGGGATGAATTAAACTTCCTGAGTTAACAATTGAATACATCAAATGGATGGCAGAGTCAAATCTGCGGCCTTCCAGTTTCTATTAGACAAGGTGGACAGGAGGATTTCGGGTTGGGTGGGTAGACTGATTTCTCAAGCAGGAAGAGTTACGCTTATTCGTCATGTCCTGAGCAGTCTTCCCATCCACATCATGTCTGCAATGAATATCCCTGGTCATATAATTGACAAGATGGAAAGAAGCTTCTTTAATTTCTTTTGGGGCTGGTCTCATGGGAAAAGGATGCTACATTGGCTAGCTTGGAAGCGGATCACCAGACCCATCGATGAGGGAGGTCTGGGAATCAGAAGGCTGAAAGAAGTCATGGTTGCTCACCACCTAAAATTAGCATGGGGAGTCAGGTACAACAAACCTCCTAGCCCTTGGGCAAGACTGATGTTCAGCAAGTATGCTAGTGATCTTCCAACCAACACCCACGTACCAGCTTCTTCTAACCCCTCGCCTCTCTGGAAGAAAGTCAGATCCCTCCTTCCTCTTCTTTCAGATTCAGTTCAGTGGTCTGTGGGTAATGGCGAAATCAATTTCTGGGCCGACAACTGGTTGGGCAAAAGGCCCATCTAACACCTCTTGACGGCCCAGTCCCTGTGGAACTCAATGAACTAAGAGTGAGTGAAGTGCTGGGTCGCTTCGGTCCCTTCCCTCCTTCACGGGTTTTCTCTATCCTGCCCCAACACCTCTCAGATAGCATAATCAATGGGGGATTTTCCACTTCTGATGAGCTGCCAAAATGCTTCTGGCCCCATGAAGAGTCAGGAAGATTCTCAATTCGCTCAGCTTGGAAGCTGCTGCGCTCGCCCTCCCCGCCCGTCCAGTGGACTTCCTGGATTTGTTTTCCCAATCTTCCCCCAAAATTCTCCATCTTCATGTGGTGAACTCTCCACAACGCCCTCCCAGTAGATAATAGAGTTCAACAGAAGGGTCTTGCCTTGGCTTCTTGTTGTAGGTGTTTCCCTCAACGTTTGGGCGCCTCTCCCCACCAGGAATCTATTCCTCACCTCCTTCTTTTTGGTCATCACGCTCAAGCCCTATGGTTTTTTTTTTTTGGCTCCTTCAGTGGTGTCTCTTCGCTACTCCATAGCTCCATTGCTGGCAGGTTAGCCCACTGGAGATATGCCTCCGCGCCTGGTGTTGCCCTGAAATCTCTTAGATGCTTGCTTCCCATTTTGATCTTATGGGAGATATGGCGATCCAGAAACGAAGCAGTTTTCGACAGCTCCCCTATGTCCTCTGGCAAATCAGTGGCACGCATTAAATGGTGGACTAAGCTGATCCTTCGGACTAATCTAAAGGATGACGCTGGCTGGAATCATGGTTTTCGTTCTTAGATTTCTTTAGCGGGTCAGATTCACAATGCTACTTCCTTGGTGAAGTGGTGTCAACCAACCCCGGGTTGGGTAAAATTAAACGTTGATGGTTCGGCGAGGGGTAACCCGGGCCCTTCAGGTAGGGGTGGCATTTGCAGAAATGATAGCGGTATCTTTCTGTTCCGCTTTGCGTCCGGCTACGGGGCTAGTTCAAATAATTTGGCAGAACTTCGAGCAATTCATGACGGAATGTTGCTCTGTTTGGAACGGGGCTTGGACAAGGTTATTGTCGAATCTGATTCCAAATTGCTAATTGACGTCCTCACGAGATACTCAAAATCCCCTTGGAATTGGACTCCCTGGTTATCTAGAATCAGTTGTCTTCGTTGGTTGGGAGAGTTTACGTTCGTACATATTTTCAGAGAAGGCAATGGTCCGGCTGATGGGTTGGCTCGGGAAGGGAGTCGCCTCCAACAGTCCTTCATATTTCTCCAAGCCAGAAACCTTCCTCAAGCTATCCATGGTATGATCTTTTTGGATAGGGTCGGCTTAGGTGCGCTCAGAACCCACACCTAGTTTGGTTCTTTCTTTTCCTTTCTCTTGTAGATAGCGGGCCATCGCGTCCTTGGTGCTTCCCCTCACCCCTTTTTGTTGTGAGGGGTTAGCTTCTTTATGTTGACAGAGCTCTGTATAGCCTTTTCTTTCTTGGAATGAAATACGTCTTTAAAAAAAAAGAATGGATGTTTATTAACGACAACCAGACGCCAATTGTTCTAAATTCTTGTTTTCACGAAAACAAATATTTCACAAAATGAGACCTGGATTTTCCATATTTTTTATGTATATAAATATAGTAATGCAAGAGATACTGCTATTATAATGATTGAATTTGAAAAACTAATGCTTTCTTGTTGAAGTATAGCAATTTGGAAAATATGGCATCAAAGTCAATTTCTCATAGGATGATGAATTGAATACCTTCATCATATGAGAAATTGGATATGAGAAGACTTTCAGCTTTTACCTATAAGTGATGGGATTGATCTAGGGCTTTTTTTTTTTTGTTAGCTTGTTAGTACACAACACTGTCAGTTCACACTTCACTGTTAGCCACTCCCACTAGAGATTGATACCAAGACCTCAGTGTTGAAATAGATTGATTTAGGGCTTGCCCAATAATGAAAGTAACGGATAAAGATTCCATCTCCAAGGAGATCAGTGATGGGTTTTTTTTTTGACCCGTCGTCGACCAGTCGTGAGCCCTGCTCGATCGGTCGAAGGCTGGTCTCGACTAGTCGTAGGAATTGAGCCATGGCACGACTTAAAGTCCAGCAACTTGGGCTATTTTTCTTCGGGGTGCTCGACCGGTCGTGGGTGGCTCTCGACCGGTCGAAGGTTCGTTATGACCAGTCGTAGTTACGCAGATTCATTCCGCGATTTTGAGCAGATTTCGTATCGCAAGTCCTTTCGCAATTGGGATGCGGAAAGGAGTTTCCTAAAACTTTAAATAGGAGGTACCTAAGGCTTTCTAGGTACAACGAGAGGTTTCCTAAAGCTTTACAAGGGATTTGATAAAGGGTTTAGGGCTATCAAAGGTGATAGAGAGTGGAAAGGAGAGAGAGGAAGCTTATAGAAGGGAGATTATGCTCGTGGAGGTTATCTACTGTGCAATCTATATCTCAGCGCTTCTATGTCCTCGTAATCGGTGAGATCTCTCCATTTTCTTTGTTTCTCTCATTGTTTATCCACTTCTGCATGAGCGAAGAAGTTTGTAACGTTCTACTTCATAGTGGATTATTGATCTGGACGAGGTCCCGTGGTTTTTAACCTCTTTGAGGGTTTTCCACGTAAAAATCTCTTGTGTGGTGTGTGGTTGATGCTCTGATTTATTTCATTGCTTTGTTATTCCATAATTCTAGTTTGTTCTGGAGGGCTAGATCCTAAGGTTTTGTGCAAGGCCCCCAACAAAGTGGTATTAGAGCTAAGTTCATTGAATGGGTAGGATCAGTTTTGAATTACGGAAGGTGGCTCATCAAGGATGATCAGCCTCAATGGTTCTAACTGGACCATATGGAAGGCTAAGATGGAGGAATTGCTTTATTACAAAGACCTATATTCTCCGATTTTAGGCATATCAGCAAAATCCAAGGATACGATTGATGATGATTGGAAGAGAATGGACCGAAAGGTGGTGTGGTTTATTAGACAATGGTTGGATGATTCTGTGTTCCACCATGTATCTATAGAAACTCAGCCACTAGCCTATGGCTGAAATTATAAGGGCTGTATGAGAGGAAGATAGCCGTTAATAAGATTTTTCTGATAAGGCGACTTGTGAATCTCAAGTTCAAAGATAGTGGTTCTGTGGCTGAGCACATGAATGAGGTTAGTAATATAGTGAACCAACTCTCCTCTATGAAGATGGTTCTGGATGATGAATTGCAGGATTTACTATTGCTTAGTTCATTGCCTGACAATTGGGAGACATTGACGGTGTCTCCAAGTAACTCTGCGCCAGATGGAAAGATATTCATGGAATAGGTAACCAGTTGTCTCTTCAATGAGGAGACAAGGAGGAAGTTTCAGGGGTCTACTTAGCAAGAGGCCCTTGTGACATAGGAACGGGGGAGAGGAAAGAACAGGAAGGGCGGGAAGGCCCGAGATAAATCAAGAGGCAAGTTGAGTAACAGACATGATGTTGATTGCTGGAATTATGGCAAGAAGGGCCACTATAAGCATGAATGTCGTGGTAAGAAGAACGACGAGAAAGGAAAATGGAAGGAAGATGAATCAGATTCCACTGTAGTTGCTTCAGATGGCGACATTATAGTTATTCTTTCTGCAGATCATGATGTATATCTCACGGCTACAAGTCAGGACACCGACTCGGTGATAGACTCGGGAGCTTCTTTTCATGCGACTCCATGCAGGGACTTCTTCACAAGCTACAAGTCAGGTGACTATTGAACTGTGAAGATGGAAAATTCTAGCATATAAAAAATTATGAGAGTCGGTGATATTTGTGTGAAGACCGATGTGGACTACACATTGGTTCTCAGGGATGTGAGGCATATCCCGGACCTTCGCCTTAACTTGATGTCGACGGGAAGGGTGGATGATGATGGTTATGAAAGCCGGTTTGCTAGTGGGCGATGGAAGCTCATTAAGGGTTCATTGATCATGGCCAGAGGAGAGAAGTGTTGCACCATTTATAAGGCAAGTGTTAGTATGTACAAGGGTGGGTTGAACGCAACGGAAGATTAAGCTATTGACATGTGGCACAGGCGTCTAGGCCACATGAGTGAAAAATGGCTTCAGCTACTAGCGAGAAAGTAGCTCCTTCCAGACGTGACACGTACACCTCTTAAAACCTGTCTTGATTGTTTATCAGGGAAACAACATAGAGTTTCATTTATTAAATCTGCTTCTCATGTTAATAAAGTGCATGCATTAGATTTGGTTTATTCTGATGTTTGTGGTCTTGTGAGGACAAAAACCTTGGGTGGGGCATTGTAGATGATGCATCTAGGAGGGTTTGGGTTTATGCTTTAAAATTCAAGGACGAGGTCTTTAGTGTGTTTAAACTATTTCATGCTATAGTCGAGAGAGAGACAGGTAGATCATTGAAGTGCATCCGTACTGACAATGGTGGTGAATACATTGGCGAATTTCATGATTATTGTAAGTCCCTGGGTATACAGCATGAACAGACGGTTCCCAAGACCCCCTAGCATAATGGTGTAGCTAAGCGAATGAATCGCACCATTGTAGAGAGAATCAGATGCATGTTATCCCATGTGAAGTTGCCCAAGACATTCTGGGGAGAAGTAATACACACGGCAATGTATTTGATAAACAGGTCTCCATCAGCCCCGTTGAATGGAGAAGTGCCTGAGAAGGTGTTGACTGAACATGATCCATCGTACAGTCATCTCACGGTGTTTGGATGCAGGGCATCCGTTTACGTACCAAAGGACGAGAGGTCCAAGCTTGATATGAAGATCAGGCAGTGTGTGTTCTTAGGGTACGGTGATGAAAAATTCGGTTACAGATTGTGGGATCCGACCGAGAAGAAGCTCGTCAGGAGCAGAGATGTGGTTTTCTTTGAAGATCAGTGTATAGAAGACATTGGTAAGCAAAAGAAGAACCAGCCTAGTTCAGGTGAGCTAAAGGACATAGATCTGGTTACTCCTCCCGTGGTGCCTGATGACGGGGGAGTACAATAAGGTGTAGAGGACGAGGGAGTTCCTTCAGAAGATGGACCAGGGGAGCAGCCCCCACTTGATCCACCTGTTGAGCCACAGGTGAGGAGGTCATCTAGGGACAGACAGCCGTCCAAAAGGTGCTCGCCGCATGAGTACATTATGCTCATTGATGGGGGAGAGCCAGAAGATTATTCTGAGGCTCTAGCCGATGAGCATAAGGAGGAGTGGTTGAAAGCCATGTAAGAGGAGATGAAATCCTTGCATAAGAACCACACCTATGATATGGTGAAACTGCCTAAGGGAAAGAATGCTTTGAGCAATAAGTGGTGTTCAGAAAGAAGATTGAGTAGAAGAATTCACAGACGAGGTTTAAGGCCAGACTTATGGTGGTCAGAGGAAAGGTATAGACTTCGAGGAGATATTCTCACCAGTGGTGAAGATGACATCCATATGAGTGTTACTTGGGTTGGCGGCTAGCATGGATTTGGAGATAGAGCAGTTAGATGTTAAAACTGCCTTTCTCCATGGTGACCTGAAAGAAGAGATCTACATGCACCAACCAGAGGGGTTCAAAGTTAAGGGTAAAGAGCATATGGTGTGTAGGCTGAGGAAGAGCCTATATGGGCTGAAACAAGCTCCACGACAATGGTACAAGAAGTTTGATTTGTTCATGTTACAGCATGGGTATGACAGAACGGAGTCGGAACACTGTGTTCACGCGCATGTTCTCAGATGGTGATTTCTTAGTTCTGTTGTTATATGTTGATGACATGCTCATCATGGGAAAAGACATCAAGAAGATCAACAGGCTGAAACAGGAGTTGGGCAAGTCTTTTACGATGAAAGACTTCGGCCTGGCTAGACAGATCATAAGAATGGAGATAACCCGTGACAGAAGCAGCAGGAAGCTTTGACTGTCATAAGACCGGTATATTGAGAAAGTCCTAGGGTGGTTCAATATGAATACAGCGAAGCCGATCAGTACTCCATTGGATGGTCACTTCAAATTGAGCGACAGGCAGTGTCGAAGACGAAGGCAAAAGTGGAAGAGATGCAGAAGATACCCTACGTGTCAGCTGTAGGAAGTTTGATGTATGTTATGGTGTGTATACGCCCAGACATAGCATATGCGGCTGGTGTTGTCAGCCAGTATCTTGCCAATCCTGGCAAAGAGCATTGGGCAGCGGTGAAATGGATACTGCGGTATCTAAGAGGCTCATCCAGGTTGAGCCTATGCTATGGTGACGGTAAACCTGTGTTAGAGGGCTACACAGATGCAGATATGACTGGTGACATAGATTCCAGGAAGTCTACATCGGGGTTCATGTTCATGTTTGTAAGGGGAGCGGTTTCCTGGAAGAGTAAGCTACAGAAGGTCGTAGCGTTGTCGGCGATAGAGGCCAAGTACATTGCAGTTACAGAGGCATGTAAAGAGATGCTTTGTATGAAGAGGTTCCTACAAGAACTTATCCTAAAGCAGGAGAAGCATGTGATCTATTTCGATAGTCAAAATGCTATACACTTGAGCAAGAATCCAAGTCAGCATTCCAAGTTGAAGCACATAGAGATTCGGTATCACTGGATCAGGGATACTTTGTAACAGCAGGTGTTACAGCTTGAGAAGGTCCACACGGACGATAATGGGTCAGACATGATGACCAAGGCTTTGCTCAAGGGCAAGTTTAAGGTTTGTAGAAATTTGGCTGGCTTGAAGAAGGTGGATCCTTCCTGAGTCAAAAAGGGAGAGATTTGATGGATTTTTTTTTTGACCCGTCATCGACCGGTCGTAAGCCCTGCTCGACCGATCGAAGGCTAGTCTCTTCCAGTCGTAGGAGTCGAGCCGTGGCATGACTCAAAGTCCAGCGACTTGTGCTATTTTTCTCTGGGGTGCTCGACCGGTCGTGAGAGATGCTTGACCGGTCGTGGGTGGCTCTCGACCAGTCGAAGGTTCATCACGACCAGTTGTAGTTACACAGATTCGTTTCACGATTTTGCGCGGATTTCGTATCGCAAGTCCTTTTGCAACTAGGATAGGGAAATGAGTTTCCTAAAACTTTAAATATGAGGTACTTAGGGCTTTCTAGGTACAACAAGAGCATTTCCTAAAGCTTTATAAGGGATTTGCTAAAGGGTTTAGGGCTATCAAAGGTGAGAGAGAGAGGAAGCTTATAGAAGGGAGATTATGCTTGTGGAGGTTATCTACTATACAATCTATATCTCAGCGCTTCTATGTCCTCGTAATCGGTGAGATCTCTCCGTTTTTCTTTGTTTCTCTCATTGTTTATCCACTCCTGCGTGAGTGAAAAAGTTTATAACGTTCTACTTCATAGTGGATTGTTGATCTGGATGAGGTCCCGTGGTTTTTAACTTCTTTGAGGGTTTCCACGTAAAAATCTCTCGTGTGGTGTGTGGTTGATGCTTTGATTTATTTCATTGCTTTGTTATTCCATAATTCTGGTTTGTTTTGGAGGGCTAGATCCTAAGGTTTTGTGCAAAGCCCCCAACAATCAAGGATAAGCTTAGGCTTCCCTAGTTAAAGTGAGACATGGACTGGGTGGGTTTTTTCTCCTCTATAGATGCTTCCTCATATCATACTTCCAACAAAGTCGCCCACTGGATTTCTTTCACCCTGGAAAATTTGAGAGAAAGGGACACAGGTGCCTGGAGGTGGAGCAATAGGATCTGAAACACAATAATTGTAATCATTTATGACAACTATCAAATTCCTCAAGATTCCAAGGGGAATCCAACATAAGATCCTAACTGATCTAAAGTTTTGGTGATTAATTTAATGGAAAAAATCTGGTTACTGCAATATCCCACTGCGTGACCTTTGAAAAAACAATTCCAACATCCAGTGGTAATTATCCAAGCATTCACCACAGAAATTCGAGTTATCAAAAGCAACAGGAAGCAGAGCCAAGAGCAGCAACAAATTGTTGATAGAAGTTACTTTATGACCTCAAGTAACCCGGGCTAGGGCCACAGGCTCCCAGAGCTGGTGTGACAGCCTCAGTAGAAGAACTGCAACTATAAGATATAAACATGGAAACAGATATCGACATGGTATTTCCAACACAATCCTCAGGCAATTGTACAGGAAACATTTTGGGGCATTGGGCGTGATGGTTTGGAACTTCTCTACCTTTCAGGGGACCCTTTTGTCTAACACATTGATCCCAATTAAAGGGTATAAAAAATTCTAGCAACTGCAATTCACGAAACCTTTTGGAAAATGTTTGCTGCCAAAGATCCTAGAGTTTCCTATGGGAAGTAAGTGATACAAATCATTACCCTCCAACTGTTCCAACGCTGGAAGTTGGTACAGAGCACAGATTAAAATTCACATTTAGAATTCTTCAGAAAAATGCTCAAATATTTCAGCTAGGTGAGGTTCTAAAGGGTGGTGATAAAAATAACCGTATACGTTGCCAGAAATGCTAAAGCTTAATGGAATGTATTGTATGACTTCAAGAATAATGATCTCACAATGAAAAGAAACAGACAAACAGTATTGAAAAATGGAGCTTCAGTCACAACAGAAGCAGTTGACACAAGCCTAGAGTCGTACAACTACAGTTCATGAATAGGCATACAATACAAGAATATGGCATAAACATGACATTGTCGTAAAATAATATGCACACGGTTATCAAGAAGATTAGGCATACAATACAAGAATATGGCATAAACATTTGGGCCAAAATAATGCACTAAATCATTGTCGTAAAATAATATGCACACGGTTATCAAGAAGATTAAACTGACTAATCCATTGTTGGCTTTACAAAGCCTTAGAAGATGATTCAAAACACCTCACACACTTGCACAAGAAGGGAATATAAAACAAAAAACAAAAGGCTCTCTGTATTGAAAAAGCTTTCAAGCTTGATTTCTCTTTTCTTTTTGTTTTTCTATTTCTGTTTTCTGTATTCACTTTGCTTTTATTCGAACGTACAGCACCCAACTGTTTATATAGTAAATTGCTACCTTTTGAAATACCTAATATGCCCTTATTAACTACATTTATTCTACTAGTTTCATACGTTTGGAAACCCATCAGCCACACCACGTGGAAAATATGGAAATAGCCATAACGTGTGGCTGTTTCAAATGCTATGAAACTGTAGCATCTGAACCGTTCATTTGGTTTGGACTGTTGTCCAGACTTACCACAAGGGCTCTCGTATCTCTTATAGAGAGAATGGTTTTCCATGTGTATTCAACATCCATGAACTTTTGTTCTGCAAATAAGTCTCTGGATATGTCCCAGCTTAGTTTAGAATCAACTTAGACCACTCTTTGCTCATTCTTGAATTGCCATTGTCTAGGAGGATGTGCTCTGATTTTTACATCATTAGACTGAAGATGGCATGAAACAAATGAAACCCACCACAAATTATTGGTTCATGAAAAGCGAGAAACACTAGGCTAAGATGACACAAGCCTAGAGTTGAACAAGGACAGTTCATGAATAGGCATACAAGACAGGAACATGGCATTACGGTGGCATAAACATTTGGGCACCTTTTGAAATACCTAATATGCCCTTATTAACTACATTTATTCTACCAGTTTCATACGTTTGGAAACCCATCAGCCACACCACGTGGAAAATATGGAAATAGCCATAACGTGTGGCTGTTTCAAATGCTATGAAACTGTAGCATCTGAACCGTCCATTTGGTTTGGACGTTTCAACATCCATGAACTTTTGTTCTGCAAATAAGTCTCTGGATATGTCCCAGCTTAGTCCCACTCTTAATTCTTGAATTGCCATTGTCTAGGAGGATGTGCTCTGATTTTTACATCATTAGACTGAAGATGGCATGAAACAAATGAAACCCACCACAAATTATTGGTTCATGAAAGCGAGAAACACCAGGCTAAGATGACACAAGCCTAGAGTTGAACAAGGACAGTTCATGAATAGGCATACAAGACAGGAACATGCACTAGGACCGTCCTTGATCGAGTTAGCAACTATCCGCCCGTCTAACTTTGACATTTTGAGGACCGCCTTGACACCGTTGTGGGTTCTATTCGTTATCCTTTAGATAATAGTGATATCATCCGGATGCATTTTTCATAGTTATCCTTAGATAACTTTTGGAATTCTTAATTTTGGCCGGATCGAAAGACGCCATCACTTCTTCATACCACGGATCAACAACGCCCTTTTTTTTTCTTTTTTTTTTTTTTTTTTAAACATTACAGTGGCAATACCTTGATCACACAATCTGAAACTTCAAACTATACCTGGTCCCTAGGATTGTCTTCGCTTTCGATACCAATAATCATTGCTATAAAATAATATGCACATAGTTATGGACAAGATTAAACTGGAAATGTCTTAAGCTAGTCCCACTCTAAATTATTGAATTGCCATCATCTAGGAGATGTGCTCTGATTTTTACATCGTTTGACTGAAAATGGACATGAAGCAAATGAAATCCAATACAAAGGATTGGTTCGTGAAAAAGGAGAAACACTACGTTAAGATGATCCAAGAAACTTGATGACAGGAGCCACGCAAGAACTAGTATTTTATTAAACAAACTGATAGCAAGAGGATCACAAATTATTTTTACTACCACGAAACATACCAAGTAGAAGGAGAATGATGTAAAAAACTAAACATAAGTCTTGGTCATAAATGAGTATATTGGATACATAGATGCAAGCATAAAAAGAAAATGGAAAAAGAAGGTGACCACAGCACTAAGAATGTATAGAAACCAGTGATATTACAAAATCATAAATGGGCGGGACTTAACAATATACTTCACTAGGTTGTTGTTGTCTTCTTCTTATTCTTATTTTTTTTTTTTTTTGAATGCATTGCAGATTAGTTGGGAGGATGAGCAAAGCCAGGAGAATAATTATTTGGCAACATTAGAACATATATGAAATTTAAGCATACATGATTGTGACGTTTGCAGGAGGATTAAGAACGCCTGAAATATTTGAAAGTAAATTATTCTGGAAATACCTGCAAAATCAAAGATCATAGAAAAAATTTAGCAAAAGATTCAAGCTAAAACTTTCGAGTTACACAAACACATAAAAGTCCATCCAGAGGACCGAAACAAATTTGATCTCAAGACCAGGGCAAAACCAGAACTACAAAACCATCGTTGGGCTGCTTACTAAGATACACCAGAGGTTTTTTGAGAAGCAAACATAAGACTAGCAAAGAGAAATGGTGGTTTATGGTCTCAGGTCTTACAGAAAAAGTCTTGTCTTGCCATCGAATGTCATATTCTGCCAAATAGATGGAACAAAACCAGTCAATGAGTTGTTCTCAAGGGACCTGCAATGGAAAATGAGTCGCTCAATAATCCCATCAGGAGCATGCCAAAATTCATCAGTTAATATGCATAAAAGTTTTAACTACAACTGTTGGGTGAATAAATAACATTTACAAATCATAACAAGTTTACCCAGCAGCCAGCACAGAGAACTAAAAACAATCAAGCGTCAAAATTAGATTAACCCACTTTTGAACTGCAATGATGTAAGGTACTCATAAAACTTATTGCCACGTACAGCCATACAATCAGCAAAGAAAAAGAAACAGTGGAAAGATAGTCTCACAATGTCTGCAGAATTGGAAGGTCCGAGAAGATTGTGGGAATAGATCCATTAAGATTGTTGTACGCCAGCTCACTGTAGTAATTGTTTAACAATATCAATTATCATATTGAAGTCAAGAAGATTAGTTACATGGAGGTTCAATCAATGTTCCTGGAAACATTGGGATACTTGTAATGGAAGAGAACTAATAAGTGGAAGTTTAATGAATTGAACATATTCAACCAAGCAAACAGAAGTGGTTGCAGCAAGTGAATGCCTTAGAAACTCCAAGTGGGGAAGTTTACTTACATAGTAGTGATATTAATAGAAAGTTTATTTGATGGGATTGATCCAGTGAGATGGTTCCAGCTAAGATCCCTAAAATATGAACAGCATCACCAAGTTAGACATGCACATTGACCTCAAACAGAATGAGTCTGTAAAATATGTAAACATGAACAGAGAGATTGTGACCCTAGCCCTGAGAAATTTATTACTACAAACTTACAAATAAAGAAGGTGTGTTAAGCTGCTTAGGTCGGGAATAGCACCTTGCAAGCTGCAGTTCCTAAGACTCCTGCCAATTCAGGAAAAGAAAACATATGCACAAGTCGCAAAAGGATTTCTGGAAACATGTAAACATGTGCTCTCTCTTTTATTCGATAGGTTAGTATGGGCTCAAACCCAACACCTCTATGTTAAAATGCACCCTGCTACCATTGAAGCACGAGCTCAAACCCATAGGTACAAGCTACAAACGCTACATGTAAGGCTTCAAGTAACACATAGGCACAAGCACACTGCATAAACGTTGTCAATTAATAACGGCAGTAGAAGGACATGGAAAAAAAGAAGAAGAAGAAGAATAAGATTTCAAGCATGATCTCTACAGCAATCAACAAAGAACAACAAAAGGAGCCTATAAGAAGTATTTTACAAAAAGCCAGAGGAATCTGTCGTGGAAGATGTAAGTGGTGACAAACTCATGATGGCACTCAAATCGACTTACATGCAGAATAAGGTTGATTCATAGGGGGAAACAAAAAACAGATCAAAGAGTAGCTGATTGCATGCAGTCAAATAAAACGCTTGATCATAGTAAAAAGATCTGACTTTGCCTATGTGATGGGAATGTATAGTCACCTAACTTTCCATGTGATCTCCGTCAACTCGCAGCAGAAGCTACTGCTACAAGAAGGTTATAAAGGTCATTTTGTCTTGAATCTGTGGGTTATCTAGCTTGCTGGTTGCTATGATTTGGATTTCCATGATTCTATTATAGTTTATACTTGAATGGTCTCCCAACAAACAAGTAAAAGACTTTGTGCAGCTTTATACCTTGCTACAATTATTGTGATAAACATCATATAATTTTGAAGCCCATTTTAAATGATAGTTCCATCATGGTTCCATCAAAAGTTCAAAGAGCAAGTATCCCACCTTCGATGCACACGCGCGCGCACACATATATTGTGGTCCCTTGGTTTTCTTACAAGTCTCCATCTACAATCATCCATCTAGAAATGTTCCATGCAGCAATGCTCTTTCTGTCTACCTATTTGGTCGTTGGCCTCCTGCATGTGTTAGACGCCCTGGATGAATAATTCATCACATTCCAGGCTACTCATCTCATAGCTTCCCTTTGTTTTGCTTTTTTTTTTTGACCCATAGAAGAGTAGAAGGTGAAAGTTTCGAAAACATATCACCAACTCGTCTAGAATATGATCATATACTGTGGGAAGAGAATATGAGCACATGAACATACACGAGGGAGGGACAGAGGAAGTCATTACAATGCCAACACTGACACATATAGAGTCATGCACCTTGCGAAGCAAGATCTACCACTCTGTCAGTGTTGTCACTGTTAGACAACCCACATTCCTTGTATAGAAGATTTTGTATTTATCATCTTACCTTATATAGTCGTTGTAAAACTTTATGTATTCAACCCTTTAGGGTTGTCTGAAATACAGAAAAACATTCTCCAAATCCATGTGTTTTCATGGTATCAAAGCTAGGTTTCTGAACCGGCGCTCCTCTTTTGATTCCGGTGGTGCCTCATCGATTTCCGGCAGTCCACGATTCCGGAAGCCTTCTCCATTGATTCCGGTGGCTCTGTCATCTTCTCTGCAACCTGCCATCATCTCCATCGTGCTCCATCAGCGTGCTCGCTGTCAAAAAACCATCTCTACATCCTGCTGTAGTTGCGGCCAGTTTCTACCATCTCCAGATCTGGCGGCCTATACCTGCTACACGACCACAAAAACCTCTAGATCCACATCAGATTTTGTCCTGCTCGTTAGATCCGGTCCTGCTCGCCAGATCCGATCCCTGCTACACCAGATGCGCTCGCACCTACTACATTTAACCCCTCCTGTTACACACGCCCTGCATACGTCCTTGCTACGCACGATCTGTTTGTTGCTGCTATTGCGACCGCCCTTGCTGCGCTCATCCTTTTGCTGTTGCGCATGCCCCTACTACTGTTGTTGTTCTGATCTGATCTGGCTCGTCTCCTGCTGCGCTCCCTCCTTTTGCTATTCTGATCTGTTACCGTTTGCTGGTTACAGTTCTGATCTGTTGGTGGTGATATAAACCCTCTTGCTGATTGCCGTTCTGATCTATTGCGGTTCTATTGCCTGCAACCAACTCTCCTGCTGCAAGGTACCTTCTTCCTTGGTGTAGTTTATATCTTTTCCTATCTATGGACAAAGACTCCGGTACAGAGGCCCCATGATGTAGTTTCGATGGCATCAACTATAATTTATGGGCCATCCACTTTAAAAGTTTTCTCAAAGGTCGTGGGTTGTGGGGACTGATTGATGGATCTGTTACTGTTCCTGTTTCTACCAATGCCGATAGAATGGTTGATTGGGAAATGAAAAATGGACGGATTATTACCTGGATTCTTGATTCCGTCGATCGATCACTAGTTGTTGGCCTCACGCCACATTGCACTACTAAGGTTATGTGGGAGCATCTCCAGACAATATATCAATAGAATAATGCAGGTAGGTTATACCGCCTGAAACAAGATCTGGTTCACCTTACTCAAGGTGACAAAAGTATTCAATCTTTCTACTCTATAATGGTTACAATTTGGACAGAAATGGCTATGATGGATCATGACTTCCCAAATGACTTTAAAATATTCCACACAATGCGCGAGAGTGCGCAAGTTAGACAGTTTTTTATAAAACTGAGTCCGGAATTTGAGCATTGCAGGGCTGCTCTCCTGAATCATAGCCCAACTCCTTCAATGAATTCGATTATTAATGATTTATTAGCCGAGGAACAATGACTGTAGGTCCTTTCTCAGGGGACATCTCACGGACCATCTGACCTGGCACTTACTATATTCACCTCTGCACCAAACCGTGGTTCCACTCCTTTAACTTGTCGCAGCTGTATAAAGTGGGACATGTCGTCGCTCAGTGCAAAGATTAGTGCACGTATTGTCGAAAGACTGGTCATGATCTTCAGGACTGTCGTTCACGTACTTACGCAACCTCATTCGGCCATGGACGTGGTGGTCGAGGTCGTGGCCGTGGTCATGCTCTTTCTGCTACTTCTGTGTCTTCTTCTGAGCCTTCTGTTAGTGATACTGCATCCACTAGTTCTGTTGAAGGTCTTTCCTCACCTTTAACTCTTGCGATGCTCCAGCAAATCGTGTAGGCTCTTTCTGTGGCCGGTATGTTAGGTATATCCGCGTCTTCACCATGGTTTTTCGATTTTGGTGCTTCAAATCATATGACTGGTGATGTATCCCATCTTCGCAATATTCGTCCCTACACTGGCAATTAAACTATTTCTACTGCAGATGGAACTAAACTACCAATTCAGTCCGTTGGTTCCTTAACTTTCTCCCCTTCTGACCATCGCCAGTTTACTCTTCATTATGATATTTTTCATATCCCTAAACTCTCCTCAAATTTAATTTCGGTTGGTCAACTTACATCCAATAACTGCCTAGTCATATTTCTTCCAAATTATTGTTTTGTGTAGGATTTGGCAACGGAGAAGGTACTTGAGAAGGGTATACGGCATGAATGTTTGTACGTGCTAGATTTTCACTCATCAGTTATTCCAGCTCATTGTTTCTTCTTTCCCTCTTCCTCGGATATTTATTCGGCAAATAAAATGTGGAAACTCTTGCACTTTTGCCTGGGTCATCCACATTTTGATCGTTTGATTTAGCTCTTTTCTTCTGTCATGTTAGGGAATATTTCTCTTAATAAAAGTGGTTTGGATTATTCTTGTTCTTCTTGTTGTCTTTCAAAAAGTAAGTGTATTCCCTTTTCTCTAAGTATTACAAAATCATCATCTATATTTGAACTAGTGCATACGGATGTCTGGGGCCTTTCCTCAATTATGTCTCTCTCTGGACTACGATATTATGTTATATTCATTGATGATTTCATCCGTTAGACCTGGATTTACTTTCTGCACTCTAAGTCATAGGTGTTTGAAAAATTCAAAATATTTCATTCTATGGTGGACACACAATTTCAAGTAAAATCCAAACTCTCCGCTCTAACTCAGGGGGAGAGTATCTCTCTACAAATTTTCGTACATATCTGAAGGGTCATGGGATTACTCATCAGAGCACCTGTTCTGATACTCCATAATAGAATGGGGTGACTGAACGAAAAAATCGTTATATTGTTGAAACTGCCAATACCTTAATGATAGCTATAAGTGTTCCTCATTCCTTTTGGGTGGAAGCTATGATGCATTCAGTCTACTTGATTAATCGGTTGCTAACTACAGTCCTGAATAGTAAATCTCCCTACTTTATTCTCACTGGTTATCTTCCTCCATATTCCACATTTCGTGTTTTTGGTTGTGTATGTTATGTTCAGCTGGCATCACGTGAACATAACAAACTTTCCCAAACTTAGTCAAATGTATGTACTTGGGATTTGGAGAAACTCAAAAGGGTTTTCGTTGCTATGATCCGGTCTCTCATTGTGTACGGGTATCATGACATGTTATTTTATAGGGTAAAACACAGAGGTCCGTTGCTTTTAGGAGGGTCAATTTTCCCAACAAGTACAAAGTAACCGAATAGATTCATCAGATTATTAGAATGTCAGCATGCTGAATAAGGATATTTAAGGACATTTTCCAAGAAATAATGATGAAGATAATGGAAGGAACAAGACTATTACAAGAAAAGCAATCACACTATGGCCAAATGGATGTGTCACCTAGTGTCAAATTCATGATTGTAAATTCAATTGTGGTCATTATGCATTGGAATTGGAACGTGAAAACTGATCTGATGTCACGACCCTCGCTAAAACCATAAAGGTGTGGCCCTAGGTTTGGTGATTCAGCCATTGAGCTGCAATCGCGGATTCCCAAATATCTTCATGGCTGTATTTTTCTTAACCCTCTATTTTGAAGCTACTTAATGAAGGGGTAGGATGTTCCAGCCGAGAAGACTTTTGGAGCATCTTCCATCCACAATGGAGCCCATGAGATCAATGGTGGATTAAAAAAAACCATGAATCCCACTTACAAGGTCTGACACACTAGAATACTATTCATGCTTTGATGCATCACAGCCTATACTATTTCTTGAACTAGTCATTTTCCTAAGTTCCCATTTCAAATCTTCTCAAATATAAAAGCATTAACCATAATACAGCTTCATTCCAATACGAACAGTTTACAGTGAACCAAAAAAGGACAACTTTCTTTCTATCTTTTTTTCTTTTTTGACAGATAACAAAGCACTGATTTCTAAGTTTATCCCATGGTTAGCAGCCATGTTAAACAAATGGTTGTACCATCGAATGTGTTAGATAGCTAATCAAATGAAGCCAATCCCCAAATATGCATTGAAATAGAAAGGAAGAGGATGTGGGAAGAAATCTACCAAGCAGTCCCCATCCCCAGTGGCCTTAAATGCCTAAGATACATCCTCTGTAGCATTTTTCGTTTAAATGTATCCAGAATCGGGAATAACCCTGATCCTCATTGTTTAACTAAAAATAAGGACAAAAACTATATTGAGTTTAAGAAATTGCACTTACAATTTCAACAGGTTTGACATGTTGCTGTAAGAAGCTGGAATTTCACTCCCATGGAAGTTATTGTTATCAAGTTGACTGCAACAAAGAAGTGGAAAAATGAAAAACATCAACCACAAGGCTCATAGAATAGACAAATGTGAGTACCAGTTGATAGATGGCATTTACAAATTTGACCATGATGTAGGACCGATGCATGAACCAAAGAACATGTGAGATCGAGTAGTAGAATTACGACAATTAACAAAAAAGACACAACATTGCCATAATCATCACGAATCCCATGAAAACCAAAAGAACATCATGCATAATCCTAGCCTAAGTTACCAACATCGTCACAAGATCATTAAATAAGAAAAACTAGGATTTAATGGATGTGGGGACATCCAATTAGTATAAGGTATAGTCTATTTCAAAGTAGAAAACCTAATACAACCTAGGGTAAAAATTAGAGTTTTGGGTAATTTGGGAAAGTAGGAAAGTTAGAGATTTTAGATTTAGGGATAGAATTTCGGGAATGGAAGAAAGGGGTTTAGGAGAAGACAAAAGCTTAGGTTGTGAGAATCGAAGAACTTGAAGACATTATCTTGATGGAGGGGAAAAGAGATGGTGGTGTGGGAATAGATGGATACCTCAAACTTCCGTTGATGAAGATTAGCCTCACACCAATCTCTCTTCCAAATCGCATAGAAGTATCTTCAAATCGCATGAAAATTGAAGAAGAAGAAAGTAGGAGCCTTTTCTCTTCTTTCTTTTTTTCACAAAACCAAATGAGGGAGAGGGTCACATGCCCACCCTCTTTTTATAGCTTTAAGAAAGTTAAAAAATTTACAATTAACACCTTGTTTTGTGAATTTTAACGAAAATAGCCCTAATCTAACTAAAATCAACGAAAACACTCATAATGATCTCAAAACATAATATAAATAAAACTAAATCCTATAATGGTGATAAAATCTAAGAAAACTAGTGTGGACGATTCACGATCACTGGCCTGATCGTCACGTCCCTCCGATCTAACGGTCTAGGTCACTCCATAAAGCAACTCATGTGCATCTTTCCAGTGTAGAGTCTTCCAGATGCTCGCACATGCACATGGGGTCTTCAGTGCGATTATGAGTACTTGCCTAGGCACTGAGAAAGCGATGTGGCCTGCCTCCTCTGTACGTAAGCAAGGGTGTACGTGGCGTGATGTCCTCATCAGACTATCAATAGGTAGCTTCTCATGAAATTTATAAATTCTAGTATTAGATAAAATGGATTTGTGAACTCGTAATAAGAGGATCAAATAAATAAAAGGCCACATCAAATAATGAATGCAAGATATAGAGTCAAATAAAGATTCCTAACTATGTGTAGGATTTTATTTTTATTTTTATTTTTATTTTTATTTTTTTTTGGAGAGGTAACGAAATTTCATTAAAATAAAGAGTAGAAACAAAAAAAGGGGAGAATCAGTCCGCTGAGATAGCAAACTGAACACCCACAAGAAAAGGGAAAAAAATAGTAAAAAGAAATAGCAAGCAAGACGTAGCAGAATTTACACCCTAAAAGGGTGATCAGAAGAGAGAGGAAGCCCACTAAGATTGACCACGTTGCAGGCCTATTCAATAACAAACTACTGAACTCTCTTGATCACGCAAACCACAGGGTTGGAAACATCTCTGAAGCAGCGACTGTTTCTCTTCCCAGATTGCCCACCAAGCAGCCCATATGGCCATTCTCCAAACCGAAGATCTAACTTTGCCCAGGGAGACTCCATGCCAAGCTGCAAGAACACGATCCGTGGAGCTAGGAAAGGTCCACGAGACGGCAAAGGAAAATAGAATGGCAAACCAAACTTGCTGGAAAAATGGGCAGTGAATGAAAAGATGGTCCATCGATTCTTCGTTTACCATGCAACAGACACATACATTGGTGATGATCATGCCCCTTTTCCTTAGATTGTCAATTGTAAGAACTTTTCTCTTGCCAATCAGCCACCCGAAAACAACGATCTTGGGAGGCACCTTATATTTCCAAACTTTCGCTGTAAGCACCTCCTCAGATTTGTCTATCTTCCTACCGAGGTAGCGTTAGAGAGAATTAATTGAGAACAGGCCCTTTGTCTAACCTCTTGACGATCCTATCTTGCTGCTGAGGATCTGGGTGACACATGCCGATTCGCTCGAGAAGGGCCACATATTCTCCGACTTCCTAATCATATAGGTTTCTTCTACAGGGCGGTAGCCAGGACAACTACATTACCATGAATGGAGTAACAGTCAGCCACTGTTGAGAGGGGGTACGGAGCCAACCGATATATAGCTGGAAAGTCCTCTTTTAAAGCATTGAAACCCACCCATATATCCTCCCAAAACCGTATTCTGTCCCTTTTTCCAATAGAGTACTCGATGTGGCTTTGCACTGCCTTCTGAGAAGATAATACACCTCGCCATAAAGCAAACACGCTATAAGAGGAAGAGCTTTTGGTCCACCAACCTTCAGTCGATCGTCCATATTTACATTTAATCAACGTATTCCAGAGAGCCCCATTTTCGGATCCAAGTCTCCACCACCACTTGCTGAGGAGGGCCCGATTCATAGTTTTGAGGTCTCTAACGCCTGCACCCCCTTCTTGAAAATGTTGGCAAACCTCTTTCCAGCCCACCAGATGAAATTTCTTCCTATCCTCCCGGCCATGCCAAAGAAAATCACGTCTAAGTCTTTCAAGGGTGGATATGATCTTCACCGGACATTTGAATAGGGACATAAAATATAGGAGGAGATTTGAGAGCACTGCTTTGATCAAGGTGAGCCGACCCCCTAATAAAAGATACCTGCATTTCCACCTAGTAAGATAGGTTTCAAACCGATCAATAACTTTATCCCATAGAGCTATCGGGGGCTTGCCAATGCATAGAGGGAGCCCGACAAACAAGGTTGGAAGGGAGCCCGACGCACAACCAAAAAAATCAGCAAAATGGCTAGTTTCGGTCGTGCTAATATTAACTCCAAGCATCTTCAATTTACGCAGGTTAACTTTAAGGCCCGGCAGTTCTTCGAAGCAAAGGACGGAGGTGCGAAGATTGCTAACTTTATCCAAGTCAACTTCACTAAACATGAGAGTGTCATCTGCGTACTGGATGTGAGATATGGGATGATCCATGCCTTTCATCTGAAAACCTCGAATAATACCTTCAGCCTACCCTTTTCTCAACACGTAAGAGAAGGCCTCCACCACAATGAGAAATAAGAATGGGGATAGCGGATCTCCCTGCCGCAAGCCTCTAGAACTCTTGAAAAATCCTTTGGGGGGAATCGTTGATAAGGATAAAAAAAAACGCTGACCCTACGCACGCCTTAATCCAAGCTGACCATCTGAGAACAAACCCCATCCTCTTTAGCATATTGCAAAAGAGGAAATTCCAATCTACATGATCAAAGGCCTTCTCAAGATCGAGTTGACATAAAATTCCTTTAGAACCAAACTTATGGCTAGAATGTAGGCATTCGGAAGCGATATGGGCGTTGTCAATAATTTGTCTTCTCGGAATGAACACACTTTGGTGATGAGAGATGATCTTATCTAGAACCCCTAGTGCCGAGAGGCAAGAACTTTGGCTAGGATTTTGTAGGGGCCTCCAAGTAGACTGATCCCATCAGGGCTCGGGGCTTTGTCCCCTCCTAATGACTAGACCGCATTTTTAACCTCTTTGATCGAGAATGCAGCTTCAAGGGTAGCAACATCCAAGTCAGAAATGCAGTCAAATGACAAAAGGTCCAGTTTCAGTCTACGGCAGATGTCAGTCTTAAGGAGGTTGGAGAAGAAGTTGATGGCCCCTTTAGAAATTTGTTGCTTGTCTTCAATGCACATCCCATTTATCGACAAACTACTGGTCTTGTTGAATCTCGCCCGAGCACTTGCAATGGAATGAAAATATTTAGTATTTTTATTGCCTTCCTTTTTCCATTTACATCTAGCTTTTTGCCTCCAGGAAATTTCATCTTCAATCACCTTGGCTGAATAATCTTGGACTAACTAAGCTCTTCTGGACCAGGTGTCACTATTGATTAGAGATTCTTCACCCGCAGTGTCAATGGACTGAATTTTAGCCAGGATAGCTTCAGTTTCTTCCTACCTTTTACGAAGAACTGTCGTCTTCCAGACTTTTAACTTCTCCTTAAGCAGACTTAGCTTCTTACTTAGTCTGTATCCCGTGTAGCCATCAACCTTAAATCCTCTCCACCAATCTGTAATAAGCTGATCGAAGCCAGCAATCTTCAGCCATGATATGTCAAATCGGAATGGCCTTGGGCCCCAATTCTCCTACTCCATTGAGAGCACAATCGGAGAATGATCTGATGTAGGCTGATGGAGTGCAGTCTGCGATATGTTGGGGAAGGCATCTACCTAGTCACCGGAGACCAAGAATCTATCCAATCTGGCTAGAGAGGGCTCCGATCGCTGACTAGACCATGTGAATATGGATTCGGATAGGGGAAGATCCACCAAAGTGCAGTCGTCGATCCAGCAGGAGAAGGACCGCATAGCTACAAAGACTCTGCCAGGATGAGATCTCTCTTCCCCATAGCGCGTGATATTGAAAACCCCTTCGATACACCAAGGACCATCAAAGAATTGCCTAGCTACATGTAAGTCATCCCAAAAAGCAGACCTTCTATCTACTTGGTTAGGACCGTAAACCGAAGAAATGAGGTAGGAAAAATTAGAACTGACCTGTTTGAGGACAACAGAGATAGAGAATTCACTGATTCGACTGCGCTCCATCGACCATAAGGCCGCATTCCAGGCTATTAGAATACCTCCCGCACTGCCTGCCGCATTCAAGGACACCCACTTCGCATCGACCTCTTTCCAGAGGGAACCCAAGAGCTTAGCTGAGAATTCTTGGGCCATAGTTTCCTGAAAGTAGATTATTTCTGCCTTACTTCTACCAGTGATATCTTTAATCAAACATATCTTCTGCTTAGGCCCCACCCCTCTGACATTCCAAGACAGGATGATCATTTAGGAACCGATCTTCCCCGACGACCGCCTCTGATGTTACCCTCCAATATTTCCTTAATGAGAGAGGGACTGGATTGAAGATTCTGTAGCTCTCTATTCCTGGCTAGCTTGGGAGAGAATTTTCTGGGGGACTGGGGACTTTGCAGAGGGCGACCACGAGATTCAATCAGTGAAAGAGCACTATGAAATCTTCTGGATAATCTCCAAACGAGAGACCCAGAGATCTACCAATATGTCCCATTTCATCCCTAATCCACCTTTTTTCTGGATAGAATCCACTAGCTCTGCTCTCTGGACAATGACTTCTTTCTCTGCATCGTGAGGTAGACTTCCCATTCTGATCCGAAGCGACTCAGCTTTAATGATATCTCCCCCTTCTCCTTCCTGAAATAGAGCTACCAACACTGAATCAGACATGATCTTAGAGTGAGATGCGGAGTGGGGAGAGATGTCGTTCACAGAGTTAGCATAGTCTGTCGAAAGGAGAGAGGGCTCAGATGTGGAGTCCGAGAGGTCTGTAAATCCCAGGGCTAGAGGAAGAGGGTGCATCTCAGGATCGCGATGCTAGAGCTAAAGCTTCGGTCTCCTAAAGAGCCCATCGGATGCACCTGCTGCTTCTAATTTCAATACACTAGGGATTATATGATGTTCAAAAGAAGGATAGAATCGGAGGGAGAGGTTTAGGTTTAGGGAACCCTGGTTTGGGGAAATCGAGTCTCCTTCGCGGCTAGGGCGATTGATCCGATCCTGGAGGAGTCACGGGCCTCCGGATGAACGTCATTTGTCATTAGGAGCAACGCATGGTAAGCTGGTGGCAGCTAGTAGAGAGGCTCGGTCGCTTTCGAGAGAAGAATCCTTCTCCACCGTCCATCTGGACACGTGTTCGTCATCTGGGAAAGAAGAGGCTCGACACATGTCCGAGGGAGAAAAGGCGTTGACACCTTTATACGGTGTCTGCCCAACTTTATCGGCACCTTCCATGTAGTGAACGTCTTCAACAGATAGGAGACATCTGTCTCTACGATTGTATGGTAGGTTTGCTAAGCAACGACCCTAGTTAGCCATCTGCAACGGCGCACCTGTGGAGCACCGAGATCGTGTACCTTCATCCTCTTCCCTAGTAGATCTGATATCGGAAGACCCTTTTAACAATTCTCTGGACCTCCAGAGGTCACCCCATCTAAGGATCGAGTCGTCCCTGCGTTCCTGTTGAATAGGAAGGGAGATGCACCTACCATCAGCCTTAACCTGGATGAAGGACGGCAATGACGCACCCTTCTTCCTGCGAACCATCACCCTGATGACTCCCATCTCCTCTCTTGATAGAGATTTTGGATCCTCCTGAATGAATATACCTAGGCGAGAGGCAACATTAAGGAAGAAATCGTCATTCCATAGTTCCAATGGAACCAACCAGATCAGAATCCACACCTCTTCGAAACCAAACATCGAAAACTCTTCCCAGCTCTAGATAGAGATAATCAGACCATCCCTGTACAACATGCCTACCATGATTAAGGGATCAATGTTACAAACTAGATCCAACTTGATCCACAGCTCGTTAAAACCAATAGGTTTAATCGTGTAGCAGGATGCTGGAACACTACAACATTCTTCAAGCCATCGTGTAACTTGAGAAATGGAAACTCGCTCTCTGGTGATGGCTACCACCAAGTTAATCAGATATTTTTTTTTCTTTAGCAATGGAAGATGGATTAACGCAGATGCAGTTCTCTTCCCTAATCACTGTCTGCTCTACCTCCTTCAGGGAGGAAAGAACACCACCATTCAAAAACCATATATGTGTGTGTGTGTGTGTGTAATGTAGTTTTGATAACTAAAATCAAAATAAAAATGACATAAAGGTATGACTTTATATATATATATATATATATATATATATATATATATATATATATGGTTTCCGAATGGTGGTGTTCTTTCCTTCCTGAAGGTCGCCCAGGCTTTATTCTTTTTAAGAAGCTTCAAATGTTGAAAGTGAAGCTCAAGTCCTGGCATAAGGAGTTCTTTGGCGCTAGAGAGGTAGAAATTTCCTCTTTACTCTCAGTTATTCAACAATTGGACATGAAGGAAGAGATTGAGCTCCTATTCAAAGAAGAACACGCTCTTAGGTTCCAGCTCTCTGCCAACTATTGTGCGACACTCAAGGAAGAGGAGATTAAATGGAAGCAACGATCCCAGGCGCTATGGCTAAAGGAGGGGGACCGCAATACAAAAATCTTCCACAATTATGCTTTTGCTCAATCTTGAATCAACTCTATTGCCTCCCTTTATATTGATGGTCATGAGCTGGTAACAAATAAATCTGTTGTTTGTAATTCAATTGTTGACTTCTACTCTCAATTGTTGACTGTAGAGGATGTGGACCGGCAAATGATCGATAGTCTGGAATCAAAAGCATATCGGAAGATGAAGCAATATAGCTCGAAAAACCAGCAAAGCTCAAAGAAATAAAAGTGGCAGTTTGGGATCTTGGGAGTGATAAAGCCCCAAGCCTTGATGGATTCCCGATAGCGTTCTTTAAAGCCTTCTAGGATATGGTTAAGAAAGATCTATTTGCTTTTGTTTAGGAGTTGCTCGAGCACAACAGACTTTTTAAAGAGCTTGGAAGTACTTTCTTGGCCCTAATCCCGAAGATGGAAGGAACCCAAAGCATCAAAGACTTCCGTCCAACTAGCCTCTTAGGAAGCCCTACAATATCATTTCCAAAATTTTGGCTCAATGTTTGAGAAAGTGATATCTAGTGTTGTCTCCCCTTTCCAATTTGCATTTTTAGAGGGTAGGTAGATTCTTGATTCGGTTCTTATTTCTAATGAATTCATTGATTCGTGTGACAAGGACAAAAAATCAGGTATCTTATGCAAGCTTGATCTCCAAAAGGCCTACAATCATGCAGACTGGTCTTTCCTGTATTATATGCTACAAAGATTAGGGTTTAGTTTTACATGGAGATCCTGAATGAGAATCTGTCTCTTCTCCTAAATTCTCAGTCCTGATTAATGGATCCCCCTTCAGATACTTCAGATCTTTTAGAGGTCTTCGCTAAGGGGACCCCCTCTCCCCCCTTCTGTTTGTTTTGGTGACAGAAACTGTTAGTGGAATGCTTTCCAGGGGTCAGGCTATGAGATTATATTGGGGATTCTCGATTAGGAATTTTTCTATTTGTATTAATCATCTGATGATACGCTCCTCTTTTGTGATGCAGATGAGGTGATGATAACCTTCCTAAGTATGACAATCTACTAGTTTCAAGTGGTGTCTAGCTTAAAGGTTAATATGTCGAAAATGGAGCTTTTTAGTATAAACCTTCATGTAGAGGTGTGCTCTTCCTTTGCTAACTCTTTTGGTTGTAAGATAGGAAACCTCTCCCTACACTTTATCTCGGTTTGCCTTTGTGTATAGGTAAACCCCCTCTCTTCCTATGGGATAAAATTGTGGAAAGGATGGAGAGAGCTATCATCCTAGATGCTTAATGTTTTGTCCCCTAGGGGGAAGAATCAACTTGATTAAGGCCTCTCTTTTATTGGAAGTCCAAACCAATCTGGTGCATCTTCCCACTGTCCGTTAGGATTCTCAAAGACAGTAAACGTTGGAGGAAACTTCTAGCAACCAGTTGCATTTTTCCATGCGGCTGTTCAGTTCCAGATGCCTTGAAAATATAAAAGCTTTTAATATTTCTTTTGATATTTGTTATAGCAGTTAATACCATGCCCCTATAGTGTAATTTAAAAGGGCATTCTTGTCTTTTTACCTTGGTGAAAAATGTCTATATAAGGGATCTCTTGTAGTCCGTTTGTAACCAAGTTAGCAAGCTTGTAAGCAACAGTAAAAAGCAAAGTTTCTTCTCAATTTTCACGTGTCCAGTGAGTTCGAATCTAAGGCTTTGTAAAGCCAAGCAAAGCCCTAGCTTATACAACCATCAAGTTGGTATCAGAGCATATTCTTCTCGGATTCAAGGGTAGCGGTTTTAGAATTCACAATCTCTAGCTCTCTAGATAGCAACAAGGTGTTCTTGTTCATTTCATCAACTAATTTCGTAGCGTTTTCCAAGTATGTTTCAAGATCTCCAACAACTCCTTCTTTAGGCTCTCATGAGCTGCTGCTGCATCTTTCAACTCTCCCGTCACAGCAACTAGCTCTTGCTTCATTTTTAGTAGAACTTCTTTAACTAAAATGAGTTCATCTGAAAGTGTTTTCGAAGTCAATTTTGCCTCATCCAGACTCTGACTAAGCAATTTTTGCATTTCTGCAAATTCTGCCTAAAGCCTGGAGACATCCAATGCAAGTTCTTCGCATGACTGTTTTGACTGTTTCAATTGCTTTGACAGATTGGTGGCCTAAGTCTAGACACTCCCAAATCTGTTTTTAAAAAAATATTATTTTTAAAAATATTATTTTTTTTAAAAATATCTGGTCAAAAAAAAATTAGATCATCTATCCTTCTCTCCCTTCATTAAAAAAAATCAGTCATTCCTTCCTTAAAAAATAGAAAAGATGGCCAGCACGATCCAACCGCAGGTTCCTAAGTTGTCAAAGGACAACCATGAAAAGTGGTGCATCCAAATGAAGGCGTTGTTCGGGTCGTAAGAACTATGAGATCGTCATCGATGGGTATGTAGAACCCACTATGGAGGAAGAAGCTGCCTTCGCCAATGAAGAAAAGATTGCTCTAAAAAATCAAAGGAAGAAAGACAACAAGGCTTTGTTCCTCCTCTATCAAGGATTGGATGAATCAACCTTTGAAAAGATTGCTGAAACAACACTTGGTGAAGCGAGTTCGCCTTCAAATACTAAGAGCCGAGTTTGAAGCGGCACACATGAAGGAAGGTGAAAGTATCTCTGACTACTTCTCACATCTAATTGTTATTATTAACAATTTAAAAAGAAATGGTGAAAAAATTGAAGACATACATGTCATTGAAAAGGCACTACGATCTCTCACAACAAAGTTTGAGCACGTGGTTGTGGCGATTGAAGAATCATAGGACTTGAAAAAATTGTCCATTGAAGAACTGATGGGATCGTTGCAAGTGCATGAGCAACGAATGCAAAAGAATACTGGTTCAATGCTTGAACATGCCTTAGAGTCTAAGTTGACTCTAAATGAATAAAAGAATGGCCATACACAATGAGGCGGTCATGACACTAGCAATCGTGCAAGAGGCAGAGGGCATAGATATCATCCAAGCCATCAATAAAATCAACAAAAGTTTACCAGTTTCCATGGAAGAGGAAATGGTAGAGGCCGGGTCATACGTGGTCGTGGAAACACAAAGAATGTTCAATGCCACAATTACAAGAAATTCTGCCATTATGCCTCTGAGTGTTGGAGCAAAGTGGATCAAGATAAACGATTCGACTATGCTCAAGCATCACACCATGAACAAGAAGACTTCACACTCCTCCTCACACAAGAAAATGCATGCGAACGGTCAGATGTGTAGTATCTTGACACGGGTGCAAGCAACCACATAAGTGGTAACAAAGAACTGTTTGTGGAACTCACAGAAGGAGTTCGTGGTGACATGAGCTTTGACGACTCGTCAAAGATACCCGTGATAGATAAAGGAAAAGTTAAAATCTATCAGAAGAATGGTGAGCCAAATTACATCTCTAATGTGTATTATGTACCAAACATGAAAAGTAACATCCTCAGTATCGTCTAACTCCTTGAGAAGGAGTATGCCATACACATGGAGAACTATTCTATCTCCATAAGAGATGCTCACAGGAGACTTATGGTACAAGTCCAAATGGCGAAGAATCGCATGTTTCCGCTTCATATTAACACAAAGGCTGAGAAGTGTTTCTATGGATTCGTGAAGAATAATTCATGGAGATGACATCTTTGCTTTGGGCATCTCCATTTCAATGGTCTTAAACTCTTATCCTCATCAAGCATGGTGCATGACTTACCAGCTATTGAAGCTCCAGAACATGTATGTGAGGCGTGCACACTTGGCAAGCAACAAAAGAACTCCTTTCCAAGTGGAGTGTCTAGAAGAGCAAAGGAACCACTTCAGTTGGTTCACACTAATATTTGCGGACCACTTGAAACACCCTCTCTTGGAGGTAATAAATACTTTATTACCTTTATTGATGATTTCAGCAGAAAACTTTGGGTATATTGCATTAAAGAAAAATCTTTCACTTTCACTATCTTTAAAATTTTTAAAGCTCGTGTTGAAGTTGAAAATGGTCATAAAATATTAAAGTACTCAGATCTGACAAAGGTGGAGAGTACACCTCAAATGCATTTCGAGATTTTTGTAGGAAACAAGGTATCAAGCAACAATACATTGCAGCCTACACACCACAGCAGAATGACATTGCAGAACGAAAGAACCACACCATCCTCGACATGGCGAGGACCATGCTGAAGGAGAAAGGCCTTTCAAAGAGCTTCTAGGAAGAGGTAGTTGCATGTACTGCCTACCTGCTCAATTGGTGTCCAACCAAGAGCGTAAAAAATATGACACCACAGGAGGCATGGAGTGGCTACAAACCAATCGTGGAATACCTAAGGATTTTTGGGTGTGACGCTTACGCTCAAGTTCCAGAAGCAAGAAGAAAGAAGCTTGATGATCGGGGCGAAAAATGCATCTTTATCTGCTACAGTGAAGGATCTAAAGCCTACAAGCTCTACAATCTACTAACTAATAAAGTAGTGGTGAATAGAGATGTGGTCTTTAGTGAGGAAGAAGTATGGAAATGGAACGATGAAGAATCGACTAAAGATATTCTAGTCAAAACAGAAGAACATGAAGAAAGGCATGACCGTCAAGAGCAAACGCCCGCAATACCTTCTTCGGCCGCATCATCAGTTCACAGAGGTCCAGGAGTACATTCTATCACTCCTAAAAGCACTCCATCAAGTCAAAATTCGGCCAGCTTGTCCTCACCCATGACCCCTATAAAAATGAAAAGCTTAAGCGACATCTATGAGCAAACTGAAGAGGTCAACCTTTTTCTGCCTGTATGCAGATCATAAGCCTCTGACATTTCAGGAGGCCATAAAAGAAGAATGTTGGAGAATTGCTATGAAAAAAGAAATTCATGCTATTGAGAAAAATGACACATGGGAGCTGACTACGCTTCCTAATGGCCAGAAAACTATTGGCATCAAATTGGCATACGAGATCAAGCAAAATGCTGATGGTAAGATCGAACGCTACATGGCAAGGCTCGTAGTAAAGGGCTATAAACAGAAGTACGGGGTGGACTATGAAGAAGTCTTCGCTCTTGTTGCTCACCTTGACACTGTGAGGATGATTATCTCCCTTACAACCCATCACAGTTGGATGATCTACCAACTGGATGTGAAATCTACATTCCTGAATAGAATTCTAAAAGAAGAGGTCTATGTTGACTAGCCTGAAGGCTTTGTTATGCAAGGGGAGAAACACAAGGTGTATTGACTGAAGAAAACCCTCTATGGGTTGAAGCAAGCTCTACGTGCTTGGAATGCACGCATCAACAACTATCTTCAAGAGAACGGCTTCGCCCAATGTCCATATAAGCATGCAGTTTACATCAAGAAGAATGCTCATGGCGATATGCTTATAGCATGCCTATATGTTGATGATTTACTGTTTATAGGAAACAGCCGACCGATGTTTGATGAATTCAAGAAGGCCTTGTTTAAGGAGTTCGAGATGAATGACGGAGGTCTGATGTCCTTTTTTCTGGGCATTGAAGTGAAGCAACAATATGGCGGCATCTATATATCTCAAAAGAAGTATGCCAAGGAATTGCTTGAAAAGTTCAAGATGGCCGATTGTAATGCCGTAAACACGCCTGTAGCAACAGGCTTAAAATTGACAAAGGATGAAGAAGGAAGAAGCGTTGACTCGACTATATTCAAGAGTTTAATTGAAAGCCTAAGGTACCTCATAATCACAAGGCCGGATATTGTCTACAGTGTTGGACTTCTAAGTAAGTACATGGAAGCACTAAAAGAATCACACTGGCTAGACGCAAAAAGAATCCTTAGGTACATCAAAGGAACAATGGAATTCGGTCTTTTCTATCCATACGATGATGAAGTAATACTGTATGGATACTCAGACAGTGATTGGGGAGGTGACCAAGATGTAAGAAAGAGCACCACTGGCTATGTATTCTATCTCGGAACAACTACTTTCACATGGAATTCGAAGAAGCAGAGTGTAGTTGCCCTGTCCACATGTGAAGCAGAGTACGTGGCAGCATCGTCCACTGTCTATGCAGGGAATTGGGCTGAGAAACTTACTAAAGGAGCTAAAGCATCCGCAGAAAGGATCCACAGTCATATATGTAGATAACAAGTCGACAATCGAGCTAGCCAAAAATCCAGTGCAGTATGGAAGAAGCAAACACATTGATACGCCCGATACCATTTTTTGAGAGATCATGTGAAGTAGAAAATAATGAAATTAGAGTACTGTCATACTACGGAACAGGTGGTGGATATTTTCACAAAGGCATTGCCGACAGATGCATTCAAACGACTAAGAACGATGCTCGGAATGAAGCCAGGTTTAGTTTGATGGGGAGTGTTGGAAGTCCAAACTAATCCAGTGCATCTTCCCACTATCCGTTGGATTCTCAAAGACAGTAAACATTGGAGGAAGCTTCCAGCAACCAGTTGCATTCCTCCTTGCGACTGTTCAGTTCCAGATGCCTTGAAAATATAGAATCTTTTAATATTTCTTTTGATATTTGTTATAGCAGTTAATACCATGCCCCTATAGTGTAATTTAAAAGGGTATTTTTGTCTTTTTACATTGGTGAAAAATGTCTATATAAGGGAGCTCTTGTAGTCCGTTTGTAACCAAGTCAGCAAGCTTGTAAGCAATAGTAAAAAGCAAAGTTTCTCCTCTCAATTTTCACTTGTCCAGTGAGTTCAAATCTAAGGCTTTGTAAAGCCAAGAAAAACCCTGGCTTATACAGCCATCATCTTTCGAGCATGCCCATTTATTTCTTGTCACTGTTTCACTGCCCCAAATCTGTTATTTCAAAAATTGACAGCATCTGCAGGAAATTTCTCTAGCAAGTAGCGACTCCTTCAAGTTTCCTTTTCTCAAGTGGAAGTGTGTACTCCCTATAGCAAAGGGGGAGTGAACATTAAAAACCTTGATATTGTCAACAGGTCCCTCACTAAATGGATCTGGAGATTCAAGGTTGAATCTGATAGCCTTTGGAGATAAATCATAGTAGTTTAGTATGGGACCTCACCCCTAGGGTGGTGGACTAAGGAATTGTCTATATATAGATCATCCTCTCTTTGGAAAAATATAGACAGATTGACCCCGTGCATTCATTTGAATGTTTGTTTCTCGCTTGGAGATGGTAATAGAATCAGATTTTGGTTGTTGGACCAATGGTGTGGCCACACTATGCTTGTTGAAACGTTTCCCTCCTTGTTTGTTTTATGCCCTAACCAGAATATTGATGTTAAGGATTGCTTTTATCATAATGGTCAAGGGGGAGTTTGGATTCCTCCTTTCAGGAGAAATTTCAATGATGACAAGATTCTTGAATTTACTTCATTGTTATCTCTCTTACAGGGTATCAGTCCTAATACCGCAGCTCAAGATTCAATGCCCTGGAAGCTATCCAGTTCAGGAACCTTCTCTGTCAAGTCGTTCTACAATCATCTATCCTCTCTGAGTATTTTCACTTCTTGCTGCCACACGAGGGTGATTTGGTCCTATTGTACCCCTCCCAAAGTGGTCGCTTTCAGCTAGCTGGATGGAAGGAATAGGATCCTTACCATTGACAATATCAGAAGGAGAGGCATGGTGCTAACCATTGCCTACCTCTTATGCCTAAACGAGGAAGAAGCAATTGATCATTACTTTATCCATTGCAATTTTATTGCTGAAATTTCATGGAGTGTTCTCCGCCTTGCGAGTGTGACCTAGACCATGCCTTCCTCCCTCGATCAACTATTCTGCTCTTAGCATGTGGAGCCTGGTGGAATGTTAGGCAAGAGAAAATGGCAGTGTATCTTGTTAGCGGTGCTTTGGGCAGTCTAAGCAGAGTGATAATCGTATTTTTAGGAACCAGAGCCTCTCCTGCGCAGCTATCTTTTTTAAGGTTCTCGTTATGTTAGGGATTGGGCGCTGTGAGTTGGGTGCCTTTCTGGGGTGTGGCTAGGGATGTAGCCATTGTATTTTTTTCCCTTTTTTTTTTCTTTTTTTTTTTTCTTTCTTTGTAGGGCTTTTGCTCCTTTCGGCAGTTTCTCTGCACTTTAATAAAGTCGCTTATCTTTCAAAAAAAAAAAAAAAGAAGAAAAGAAAACATATATGTAGCCACTCTAGTGTGTTCTTGGGAGGAAAAACAATGTTTCCCCTTTACTCCTATTTTTTCTTCTTTTTGATAAACAATGTTCCTTGATCTTCATTTAAAAAATTAAAAAAAAAAAAATCCAAGTGAATGATCTATGCCTAGATGTAAGGAATATCAACAGGTAGAGAAGTTGATGGTCCTTAAATCATGTTTTGATAATCTTTTGCTCTCTCCGACATTTCTTAGATTTATACCGTTGACTTATGTGAGAACCAAAGAAGCCATCATCACCACCATGTCTCAATACCGCTTACAAGAAGAGCTAATCATGGCAGTTTTCTTAGTCCCCCTCCCCAACCACCCAAAGAAAAATATATGATGTGGTTACCATAGATGACTAGGAAATTTCAGAAGCTCACTACAAAAGAGCTATTCTTATGTAACTCGGCCTCCAAGGAAAACAACATGCTAGATTTTCTAACTACTAACAATGTTCTTTGGAACTATAATGAGAAAGTTAGATACAAGGATAAAAACAAAAACAAAAATAAAAAGATGATATGCCTGAATCTGGAAGGGAAACAAGTATCAATTAATCAGTGAAAGTCAAGAAACTAAATTAAAAGTTACACTTCAGAAAAGCTAGAAAGAACATACAGTATGTGCAAGTTTGACAACTGAGATAACTCTGGTGGAAGGCTCCCAGATAAGTTGTTATTGTCCAGAAGGCTGCAAAGATTCACTTCACTAATTAAAAATAATTATATAATAAAAAAAGGGACGCAACGAAACCAACATACCCTTAGCAACTAAAAATAATTGCCTGAGGGTATGTAACAACTCAAACTTAGAGTCAATAGTGTACTGTAATTATGGTATGCCAAAACGGTTACGTAACAATAACAGTGGTAACTGTTACGCATCCAAAATGGGCATTATAGAAAAAAAAATAAAAATGGCTCATAACGGCCCTATATCAGGACAGAAATGGATTTTTTTTTTTTTTTTTTTTAAAAGAACATCGTAACTGCTACAGTCCATATCATAATAGTAACAGTAGTGGCCACAGTCCATATCATAACAGTAACAGTAGTGGCCGTTACGGCCACCGTTACCATTTTGGAATACCTTGAATGTAATACAAACAGAAAAAAAAAAAAAAAAACCATTAGCTTAACCTACAAGTGAACAAGAATTAGTAATTTGGAAAGCTCAGGTGGAATTTCCCCACTGATTGAATTATTGTTCATGTGCCTGCCAAAGAAAGCAGATCATTATGTCAAAATGGTTAAACTTTTGTGCCACATAACAGCAGCATTGCAAATCAAAGCCCACTCACAAATGCTGTAATTTCTCCAAGTTTGCAAATGATTTTGGTATTGGTCCCGATATATGGTTCTCGTCTATTTGTATTCTGTTCAGGTTAGGAAGATAACCAAGCTCATCGGGCAAAGAACCTGATAATTGATTTCCATTCAAGAGCCTACAACGAATAGTACATAGAAAGGCAAGATTTAAACAAACCGAAAATTTTTAGTCAACAATCAGTAAGCGAACAAATGGACAAATAATCCCTTTATAATGCCCATAGAGTTGTAACATAAATAAAATAATTACTAAAGAAAACAAATGAATGATCCTTCCAGCATGTCTTCAAGCATTAAAAAGCATGTAAATTGAATGCAATTTTTCCAAAAAACTGAACATTTAAGACTTCAAATAGAATATCAAAGAAATTATATTTACATCAATGTGGAATGAGATTTTGACTGTTAAGTGTTAACTAGATCATGCACCAAAAGCAACTAGATGAACAACAGAGCTTTTGGAAACAGAGCAGAACTCCGAAGAAAGATCTTTAAAAGAACAAAGAAGCAGAGTTATAGCCTCAGTTTTGGTTTTAAAATCATTCACAGGCTCAAAAAAAAGACTTGCTATGGGATTGGCAGGATTTTTGTGATTTCAGCGATATTTTCTCTGGGGTTGGATGATTTTATCACTTTGGTTTTTGCTGATGCTGCTTTAAAAAAAAAAAAAAAACTTTCTAATAAAGTGCTTACTGATCAAAAAAGAATTCCAAGATCAAACTCTAGGCAAAAGGAACATAAAAGAGATGGAAAATCTTCAAGATAACTTTTACTAGTAATGGACTATAAAAGGAGTCAACAACAACAAAATTATGTAAATTCCTTTGCCACATGTACAATCGCAAATTATAGGGGTGGCATGGCCTAATCCTACTCCCCTAAGCCCTTGCCCTGGCCTAGCCCTGGTGCTATCAAGGGCCCATATGGCTGAGTTGAGCCAGGGCCAGTCTTCTAAGGGAAAGAGAGGACAGAAAGTGGGCACCTTGTGGGTGCATGATCCTAGCCATCCCTCAGGTGGGTCCCATAGTGTAAATGCCTTGTCCAAAAAACCATGCCTACTAACAAATAAGGTGAGCCACAGTTTACAGAACAAGGGAACGGCCAAGAAAGAATTGAAAAAGTTTTTCTTAGCTGTCCAGTTGTTTTTAACATTATGGCCCACCATTTGAATGAGCAGGGCTGACTTTTGTGCTGAGGCATCTATATTGCAGGACTGTCAAGACGGATGGACTAGATCTCACAATTATTGCAACATAGCATGTCTCAGTGCCTGAGCTGGGCTGGGCCATTCATCGTTGACCTAGACCTGGCCCTCAGGCCAAGTTTAGGGGCCCAGACCCTTCCCTACAGTGCCTGGATACCTGGCCCATTACTACACCTAGCAGATTGTTCATATTCTCCTCAACGACCTTGTTCTAAAATATCCAACAGTCCATGTTTTTTGGCAAGGAAGCCTGGTGCACTAGAGGTTAGTTGATTTTTGTTGGAAAAATGAAATGCTTTTTATTCACTGGAGAGAGAAAGAAGACATGCATATTTCAAGAATACATTTATCATTTTGACATGAGCTAAACAGTACTCGAAGGTCTTTTCCTTGACCAAGAGAGAGAAAAGGGTCTGTGTTTTTCCCTTTTCACCATACAACACTTTTTTGAGGTGTGGTATCCCATCACCTATGCAAGTTTGTACTCAACAAGCTTCTCTAGCACTGCTCGCCCCAGACAACAACTATTCCATGAATTTCCTTTGTGGGCAGTGCGCAATAGTTGTAGTTAGGTGCAGCATGGCCCTGCTCTTATTGACATGCATTCTGAGGCTTGCGACCCTTTAATTCCTCTAGATTGTATGTAATATTTGTTGAGAATTTTATACAGATTAATGTAATATCTGTATAATATGGAAACCAAAAATCACTACGATCAGAACTAAGGACAGGCTGAAGCACGTCTGAAACGCTGTCCTTAAAGCGTTATTTGCCCCTACTCAAGTAGATTGAGTATTAGGTTACAGCAAATTACTTCTAGGATACGAAAGCTGGTGTGGGTCTCGTTCAGCAAACACGAAGGCCCACCAAATGGAACTCTTTTACACACTTTCGGCAATATTACAATATAAGAGAAAAATCCCAAAGAAAGAAAAAGAAAGAAAAAAAATTGATTTTGACCACTTGCACCGGTCGGTCAAATTCGTACCATTGTTGAAATGGCAGTCCTAGACCACACCGCTGGTCTATTCTTCAAGCTAAGGTTCGAGCCTTGCTATATTACTGGAAATACTATAATATTATATGAGTGGAGAGGGGCTGGCTGTCTCTGTTCATATGGGTTTGCTGGAGTGAGCTGAGATGGTTTGGAAACCCATCCAGCAGGCTATGATGGTGAGGGTTATGGTCCAGGAATTAAATTCCATGACCGTTTTCTAGTCATAGAGAAAACTAGTCATTATATGGTCATTGGAAACTAGTCATTATATGGTCGTTGTGAGAGAGCTGACTAGCCGTTTTATAGCTATTGGGCTAGCCGTTTTATGACTGTTGGCAACAGTTTCTTGTAATTAACTCCATAGCTGTTACACATTTGTACAACAACTATATTTTCAGCCTCTATATAATTAGATGGACTCTCATTCAGTTCTCTACAGCCACTAGCACCTCTAGTGCCTCTACAGCCACACTGCCTCACAGTCACACTGCCTCACATTTGTGCAAAGTGCGCCACTAGCGCCTCTACAGCCACACTGCCTCACATGCCCACGCCCTCACACCAAGACCGAGACCGATCCCGAGCCCGAGCCCGAGCGCGCGCGCGGGTGTTCCAGTGCTTCGCACTGGAACACGCAAGGTCTATAGTCCACAGACTACGTAGGTAAATATTATAATACTCCGCTGTTTTCATTTAAACCAGATTTCCTTCTCTTCTCTTTCCCATGTGGGACTATTCCCAAAATCTTGAAAAACGTGTTTTTTCAAACATCTTTTTTCAAATACTTTATTATAATATATTATTAAAATATATATTAAAATCAATATATTTATAACAATCCCCCACTTGATTTTATAAAAATATTTTCTCGGTTTAAACAATACTGCCAGAATAATCAGCTTATATGCATAAAGAAAGATATCTTTCGATTTTAATCTTCCCTTAGTGTAAGTATCTCAAAACTCTATCGAAATTACTGGTAGCCGCAGCTTTGAACCAGTTATTCCTAGATAACAGAGTTGGAGAAACCACACACATATTCGCTATGTGTTTGTTAGAGTTCCCACAATCTTGCTCAGCACATTTAATGGCCATGTGCTTATCCTAATTCGTGAACGATCCCGAGAGAAAACTCCTAACTCTCATGAGAGACGGCACCATCTCTACGTTCATATAGGTGAAATCCTTCCAGTGTCTCCATTACTTTAAAACACTTGTCCTATAGACTGGATTTCATTAAGAGTTCTTAAGACTCAACCCTCTATCGTAACGCTCAGCACTTATCTATTATGGATGAGGTTTTATAATTCAGTGCTGAAAACTTTCCACATATCAGTGACTTGTTCTTACCCATTAAACCCAAAATTAGAGATTTTCTGACTTTAGGTTGGGTTACCATCACTGGTGGAACTTTGGTTGAAGAGTTTCAACCCCATCCCTCTAGATGTAGCCTTTACTACATCTCTCGGTAGAGGTTTAGTAAAAGGATCTGCCAGGTTGTTGCTTGATTTCACATAGGAAATAGCAATGATTCCATCTTGAATCAATTGTCTGACATAATCATGTCGAAGACTGATATGTCTAGATTTACCATTATAAGTGCCGCTATAGGCTCTAGCTAATGTGGCTTCACTATCACAATGTAGTGACACAGCCGATATAGGCTTTACACAGAAAGGGATTTCTAATATAAGATCCCTTAGCCACTCAGCCTCTTTACCTCGTTTGCGGCAAATGTGGTTATGAATTCGACTCCATAGTCGAATGCGTTATGCAAGTCTGTTTCTTGGATCCCCAAGATACAGCTGCACCTCCTAGGTGAATACCCACCCTATAGTAGACTTGTTGTCTCCTGCACTCGATATCCAGCTCGCATCGGTATATCCTTCCAATACGGCAGAAACTCGAATAGAATAGTCCTAAATCTTTGGTTGCTTTTAAGTAACCAAGGACTCTATCGATTGCATTCCAAATTCAAGATCTTGGGGTTACTAGTAAACCTACTAAGTTTACTCACAGCATATGCGATATCTGGTCTAGTGCATTGCATAGCATACATTAGACTTCCTATAGCACTTGCATATTCTAATTGTGCAACTGTTCTTCCAATATTTTCTTTTAGCTTGATACTTGGATCAAATGGGGTTTTTGCTTCCTTTATATTTAGATGGTTAAGCTTGTTTAGTATCTTCTCAATATAATGAGATTGACACAAAGCATAACCCCCACAATGTTTTTTAACTTTGATACCTAGAATGGTATCAACTTGTCCAAGATCCTTCATTTTGAATACGAAAGATAGAAACCTCTTTGTTTCAGTCACACCTTCCATTTTATTACTTATTATTAACATGTCATATACATACAGACAAATAATAACGATATAATTACCATCTACTTTAGAGTATATGCATTTGTCAGCTACATTATGCATGAAACCATGAGATAGTATTTTGGAATCAAACTTCTCATGCCACTGTTTTGGTGCTTGTTTTAATCCATACAAAGATTTGACTAATCTACATATTTTGTTTTCATTTCCTGGTAGAACAAAACCTTCAGGTTGTTCCATGTATACCTCCTCATTGAGATCACCATTCAGGAATGCGGTCTTTACATCCATTTGGTGGATGTGAAGATGATATATGGAAGCTAGCGCAAATAATATCCTAATGGATGTTATCCTAACTACAGGTGAATATGTGTCAAAGTAATTTATCCCTTCTTTTTGTCTAATATCCTTAGCTACTAGTCGAGCTTTAAAGGTTTGGATAGTCCCATCAGTGTGATATTTCTTCCTAAATACCCACTTACAACCTATGGGTCTAGAACCTGGAGGTAAGTTTACTAGTTCCCATGTTTGATTTGATAGTATGGAATCCATTTCATCGTTTATAGCTTCTTTCCGAGAAAATTTGAGTCTCTAGAGGATACTGACCTCTTTATATGATTTAGGATCATCTTCTATAGTCATTACTATAGGTATTTTCCTTATAACATTTTCTCTATCTGCTTTTCTATCAGATGGAAAATGATGCGTTGTGAGTCTATGTAGTCATCTCCTAGATTCTTCTCTATTCTTGTTCTTTGACTCCTACGAGGTTCAATAGGATCTTCCACTATCTGTGGAGTTGTATTATCAGGTTCTCTAGTAGGAGTTTGGATTTCATTATCCTTTGACTCAAAGGATAGTGAGTTCTCAAAGAATTCAACATCTCTAGATTCTATTATTGTATTAGACTCCATGTCTAGAAGTCTATAAGCTTTACTATTGTGTGCATACCCTACGAAGGCGCACTTAATAGCTCTTGGTCCTAACTTAGTTCTTTTGGATCGTGGTTCTGCAATATGCAAGACACCCCCACACTTTAAGATATCCTAGGTTAGGTTTTCTTCCTCTCCATGTTTCATATGGAGATATTCTATATTTTTTAGATGGAATTCTGTTTATAATATGGCATGCTGCAAGCAGTGCCTCACCCCATAGATTTAGTGGCAACTTTGCTCTTATCAGCATTGAGTTGACCATTTCTACTAATGTTCTATTCTTTCTCTCAGCTATTCCGTTTGTTGAGGTGTGTATGGCGCTAGTACATTGATGTATCACCATGTTCTTCACAGAAGTTATCGAATTCATTGGAGAAGTATTCTCCTCCTCTATCGCTACAGAGAATTTTAATCTTCTTATTTAGTTGATTCTCTACTTCTGCTTTATATACTTTAAACATGTTCAATGCTTCATCTTTGCTCTTTAATAGGTACACATACACATATCTAGCGCAATCATCTATAAAGGTTATGAAGTACCGTTTACCTCCACGAATAAGAATGCCGTTTAACTCACAGATATCACTGTGTACAAGATCCAATATTTGAGACGATCTTTCAACACTTGGAAAAGGTTTCTTCGTCATTTTGGATCTTATGCACACTTCACATTTTTCGGTTTCATTATCTGTATATGAGATTAAACCATTCTTAGCCATGAACTTCAAGGTACTATACCCTATATGGGCTAGTCTATCATGCCACAGTCCAGAGGATTTAACCATATACGCAGAAGTGCTACTTTCATTCAGAGAAAACTTAACCATCCCGTTACAAGCATATCCCTTCGCGACAAAATTCCCATTCTTAGACAGAATCAGTTTTCCTGACTCATACACCACCCTTATGCCTGGTTTACCCAGAAGATCCCCAGAAACTAAGTTTCGCCTCATGTCCAGGATGTGCGGACATTGGTCGAATCACTTTCTTCCCAGATGTGAATATCAGTTCGACAGTTCCTTTGACGACCTTTGATCGGACTTCATTGCCCATTTGGACTTCTTGACCATCGGTCAATTCCTCATAGGTTTTGAAGGCTGATTTGTCGTAGTACACATGTACTGTAGCGGCAGTATCATACCACCAACCTGGAACTTTGCCTTGGATGGTATTCACCTCAGTGATCATAGCCACAATATCGCCTTCTTCTACTGCACTTGCCTCTTGTTTAGATTTGCGATATCGGCATACTCGAGCATAGTGCCCGATTTTTCCACAGACATGGCATGGGCCTTTGAACTTTCCGTTCTTCTTTTGGGTGTTTTTCTTGAATTTCCCTTTATTGGGTTTCAGGGAATTGTCTTTCTCGGGATGTTTGTTATTAGAGTTCTCTACTGCATGTACCTTGGACGAGACATTCCCGTTATCATTCTTTCTGTCGCGGTTACGGGATTCTTCCTCAATTCTGAGGTGTTTTTGGATTTGTTCTAGTGTGTAGTCCTCAGTTAATTAATGCAGCAACTTCTTTCTATAGTCTTTCCACATCGGTGGCAATTTGGCAATTATAGCCCCCTCCTGGAATGATTCAGGAAGATCTATTTTTATGGCTTTGATTTTGTTTACTAGTAGCTGCAGTTCTTGGATTTGGGGCAGCAGCGGTTTATTATCTACCATGTTGAAGTCGAAATACCTGGCGATGAGAAACTTGTTGGTACCTTCTTCTTCAGCCTTGTATTTGAACTCCAGAGCAGTCCAGATTTCCTTTGCTGATGACGTCTGTTGGTATAGATCGTACAGTCGGTCGGAGAGAGCGTTCAGAATGTGTCCTCGACACAAGAGTTCGTCTTCGGCTCGTTTGGTGCAGGGCGCCACCGTCAGTGTGTATCTCAGATCGGATGCTTCAGGTAGTGTTTGCAGATTTGGATCTAGTATGTAGTAGATCCTTAGCGCCGTTAGGAGAAATTTCAGCTTGTTTTGCCATCTGGAAAATTGGTTCCATCGAACCGATCAAGACGTATCAAGTCTTGATTCATCAGCTTGATGGATGAAACATTGTCGGCTTCCATTACAAAAATAACGCTTTAAGAATGTTGAGAATTTTATACAGATTAATGTAATATCTGTATAATATGGAAACCAAAAATCACTATGATCAGAACTAAGGACAGCGTTTCAGACGTGCTTCAGCCTGTCCTTTGTTCTGATCGTAGTGATTTTTGGTTTCCATATTATACAGATATTACATTAATCTGTATAAAATTCTCAACAATATTAACTAATGGCATCACCTGTCAAGAACGAAATTTACATGATTTTAAATTATATTCATTCATTCACAATGATCTTCAATCATTTAACTGTCAGCAAATCTAGTAATGCATACAGGGCCCTGGCATCAACGTACTACTCAAAGCTTTTGTCGATGTATCCATAGTAAGACGGTGAAGGCACCATGTGATGAAATCATAGTGTATCTGAAGGGTAGAAGTGACAGAACAAACCCCGTTGTTTTACTGCCCAAAGAAGTGAGAGATTGAATGTTGAGTGGATAAGAACATGTGTCCCTGGAAGATTCTATCATCAAAAACAGAGAATGGTACTGTGGAAGGGTGCAAAGGAACTAGAAGGTAACTGGAGAGGTTAATGTCACCTTTATAAACAATAGGGCGATATTGTTTGAGTTAAGTTCATCAGTGGACGTAGAAAAGTTTTTATTCCCTGAAGAACATGATTAATTAGGGGAAGATAGATGGTTCTACACGTGGAGATCTCCAAATCCTTACCTGAGATGGTTTTTTTTTTTTTTTTTCTAAGGGTAAATGGGTGCAGATCCACAATCTATTGAATTTATGCAGTAACACGAACAAGACACTAGCCAATTGCTCGCATCATTTATCATTATCCTTTTTCCAGCCTATGTTTTCATAAGTAAGCTAATAGTTAGTAAAACAGACAACTATCATGTCTCTATGGAGATTTTGAAACTTGGAATCACATCCCTTAATGCTTCTATTTCTAAATTAAACATTTTTGCCTCTATCACTATCAAAATATTCATCAGCCACAAGAGTAATTTTTTGTATCTATGAGCCCCTAATTGTAGAGAGTTCATTGATGCTTTTTAGTGCCTGTTTCAGTCCCAATTACAGTTAAGCATTTAATTGTTTATATTTTACAGTAATAAAGTTGTCTGTAAGAAGCCAAAAGTTCATAATTGTAGAGAGTTCATCGATTCTGAATGACCAAAATAGAGAAATTATGTCTGGCCACTAGCCCATCCTATTCATATATCATATATGTGGAAGCATCTGCATGTTTTCTTGTCAAAATTGTCTCCATGTATGAAAACATTTACTGGATGTGAAATAGCATCAGTATGTGTGAAAATTGTTTCAATATACAAGAATACAGAGTGTGAAATGGTATAAATTCAACTTACAGTAATGTCAAAGATTTAATATTGCCTATCTCCTTCGGTATGCTGCCACTGATCTTATTCCACATAAAATCCCTTCCAAAACCAAAAGAACGAAAAACATCAGACTACGGGAAGCTTATATGCAATCATGGTATTGTTTAACAGATCAGATATTCATAGCAGTCAGAGGATCAATGTTGCTCTGTTGCATTTTTCTATTTTGAATTTGGAATAAGTTATGACTCACAATGTTTGCAAATGAGATAGGCGACCAAGATCAGCAGCTAAAGTTCCCGAGAGATTCATGGTTAGCATCCGCCTGCAAAATTAAAAACATGGCATGGTCATGGATGTTAGGAATTTACTTTTGGATACATTGAAAATATAAAAAATAAATAGAAAATAAAATATTTCACTAGGTTGAATCACGTATAAAATACATTGTCCTTAAAGCGTGATTTGCCCCCTTATCAACTGCTGATGGGTTACAAGCGAATTACTTCCAGGATAAGACAAGCCTTAACTGGATCCAGCGTGCAGCAATCACGATAGGTCCACTGTGGAACAATTTTAACACAACAGATTTCTTTTGACAGACTCAGACAGTGAAGATGTTCAAAGTATTTTAGAATGGAGCTATGGATCGTATCTGATTTGATGGGAGAGATGGTGTGTTGAGATGATGAAATCGGACTGGAATGGTCCAGTTTATATAGGCATCAGGTATAGTACCGTTGCTGTGTGGTATTCAAGTGCAAAGTGCGTCATCTAGCGCCACTACAGCCACACTACCCACGCCCGTGCCCATGCCCGAGCCCGAGCGCACGCCTGTGTGCGTGTGTTCCAGTGTTACGAACTGGAACACACGCAACCCGTGTTTTATCTCCTCTAAAAACTCCAAGTAAGAATACTTTTCACAAGTCCACATATAAACCACAAAAGTTTTCTTCACATTTCCAATGTGGGACAAAGCACACACACCGCACTTTTTAATTCAAAAAGCGTTTTGGCGGAAAAATTCTGAAATTTTGAAAATTTTGAATTTTCATTTTTATTATTTTAAAAACCACTGATTTTCAACAATCCCCCATTGATTTTTTAAAATAATGAAAACTCTGCCAGAATAATAACAGTTATTATGCATAAAGAAAGATTTCTTGCGATTTGAATCTTAGTGAAAGTATTTTAAAGTTATTTCGAAATTTCTGGTTGTCGCGGCATTAAACCAGTTATTTCTATATGATATAACTGAAAATACCACACACATAATAGCTTCTGCGTTACGTGTTCCTTCATAATCTCGCTTAATACTTTTAATGGCCATGTGCTTATCCTGTTTCATAAACGATTCCAAAATAACTCTAACTTTCATGAGAAGCGGCACCACTTCTATGTTTTTTTTTTTTTTTAAATTATGATTTCATTTAATAAAGAGAGGAGATACAGCTCCACCAAAACAAACAAGTAACCTTCGGACTCCTCCTAGAAAAACTAAGGAGAAGTCTATCCTATGACAAGAAAACTACCTCCTGAACCTCCTTCTGACCGCTCCTAACCCCACTCTATCGAGGAAAAGTTGGCCCCTCACCACAAGTGGGAGGTTTGTTTGGGAGAAGATCAGGTCACAACCTTGAATCTCGCTGCCCCACTTGGCCATCCCATCCGCCGACCCATTACCTTCTCTGCAAATATGAACAAAATTTACATTACAAGTACTACTAATCTTCCGGATTCTAGCGATCCAATACGCCCATTTCCATCCTGCGAGAGAGGTACCCAACAATAACTGGATCACCAGGAGCGAGTCAGACTCAACTATGATGTCTTTTAGGCCCTGACGAATGCAATGTATAAGGCCATCATGTACTGCTTGTAACTCGGCCCGAGTATTAGAAGCTCGACCATAGCCTGCATAGAATCCAAAGCGAAAATCGCCCTTGTTACCCCTGCATACACCCCCACCTCCAGCCACACCCGGGTTTCTTCGTGACAACCCATCGACATTAAGTTTCACCCAACCCAATGGAGGCTTACTCCAACGCATGACTTGAGAAATCTCCTGCTGAGTCTGCCCTGCAATACCCAACGATCCCAAAGCCCCTCCTTGCCTGGCCGCCCGGGAGGGCTGAGCTCCCCACCTCTGAACAATGGCCCTCAGCTAGGCAGAGACACGAGAGATCAACAAATTTATGCTGACCAAGGACCTGTCGAATCTGGAGGCATTTCGGTCCTTCCATAGTTCCCAGAGAATGAAGCAGGGGATGAGGTTTTTAAAAGGAGCAGCAGGCCCGTACACTGGGCGCTGACCCCACCAATGTTGCATCCTGTCCTCAACCGAGCCATTGTGGGTCAGACATATACCAAACAGCCGGACGAAATGGGACCAAGTTTCCTTGGCCTGGTAACTGTGTAAGAAAAGGTGATCCGCTGTCTCTACCGAGGGTCTCTGATTCTGGGAATTGCTGCAGCAGCTGCAATGGGATGCGAGGTGGATTCCGCGCGTCTGAATTGCTCCATCAATCGGCAACGCCCTTTTAATGATTCGCCACACGAGAACGGAAATCTTGGGAGGGATTTTTGCATCCTAAAATTTGTCTCCCCAACTCGTGTATTGGCTGCGAGCACGACCCATTTCCCACGCTGATGAAATAGAAAATCTACCCGAAGGATTTGGCGGCCAGAAAGGGGTATCCTGGCCGTCTGTCAGACAGAAACCCCCCTGGAAAATGGCGTTAATGTCTTGCTGCGAGAGGAGGGAGAACGCCGCTGACGGAGGAAGCGGGCCCATGACACCTAGGAAATCCTGAACTCGGAGATTAACGAGGGTGGGAGGAATCAAGGTTGTTGCTCTATCTTGCAAATGGCCCAGGCCTGACCAGTTTACACTCCACAGGCTAACCATACCTTCACCAATTTGCCACTGGGTTGTAGCTGTGATCGAAGGGAGGAGGGCCCTGACTCTTTTCCACAATGGGGACACTGCAAAAGGAGGGAGGGGCTGCCCCTCTCACTGGAGGTCCTGCCTGTAACGGATTTGCATAAAAGAGCTCCACAGCCCCTTATCCACACCGCTTGAAACAGTCCAGGCCATCTTCATTCGAAATGCAGTCATAACATCTTTAAGACGTCTTATTCCTAGCCCCCCTTCGCTTCTGGGCAAGGAAATATGTTGCCAACTCCTCCAGTGGAGTTTTTTCCGATCATTCGACCAGCCCCACAGAAAATCAGCAAAACGGCTTTCCATCATCTTCAAGATACTATCAGGGACGTGGGTAGCTGCTAACGTGTGAACGGGGATGCTAGCCAGAACGTGGTTCACAAGCGTGACTCTCCCTGCCATGGATAAGAACCTCGTTTTCCAGCCTTTGATACGAGTTTGCACCCTATCAAGGAGCTTCATAAAGGAGTCTTTCTTTCTTCTACCGGCTGAAATCGGCACACCTAGATACGTGATGCTTTCCCTGCACTTCTACGTTTATATAGGTGAAATCCTTCCAGTGTTTCTATTCAAAACACTTGTCCTGTTTAACTGGACTTCATTAAGAGTTTAATACTCATCCCTCTTTTATAACGGCCAGCACTATCATCCTGGATGTGGTTATTTATTTAGTGCTGAAACTTTTCACTTATCAGTGAATTGTTGTTACCCTTTAAACCTAATATTTAGAGATTTTCTAGTTTAGGGTTGGGTTTCTTTCTTTGGTGAAACTTTGAGTAAAGAGTTTTAATCCCATCCCTCTAGATGTTGTCCTTACTACCTTTCTTGTTAGAGGTTTAGTAAAAGGATCAACTAAGTTATTACTTGACTTTACATATGAGATCGCAATGATTCCATCTTGAATAAATTGTCTTACATAGTCATGTCTCAAACTTATGTGTCTGGACTTCCAATTATAGGTACCGTTATAGGCTCTTGCTAGAGTGGTTTCACTATCACAATGAGGTGAAACAGCTAGTATAGGCTTCGTATAGAATATGATTTCTAATAGAAGATCCCTTAACCGCTTAGGCTCTTTGCCTATATCAGCCAAAGGTATGAACTCAGATTCCATAGTTGAGTGCATTATGCAAGTTTGTTTCTTGAATCCCCAAGATACGACTGCACCTCCTAGGGTGAATATCCACCCTGTAATGGACTTGTTGTCCCCTTTACTCGATATCTAACTTGCATCGGTATATCCTTCTAATACTGTTGAAAATTCTGAGTAAAATAGCCCTAGTTCTTTGGTTTCTTTAAGATAACCTAAAACTCTACATACTACTTTCCAATGTTCAACACTTGAATTACTCATAAACCTGCTTAGTTTACTCACAACATATGCTATATGCGGTCTTATGCATTGCATTGCATACATAAGACTGCCTATAGCATTAGCATACTCTAGTTGTGCAACTGCTTTTCCACTGTTTTTTTTTTTTTTGTTAACTTAGTACTTGAATCAAACGGGGTCTTTGCCTCTTTAATTTTCAAGTGATTAAACTTGTTTATTATTTTCTCAATATAATGAGACTGACATAATGCAAAACCTCCACTATGTTTTTTAACTTTGATACCTAATATGGTATCCACTTGTCCAAGATCCTTCATTTTGAAAACTGAAGAGAGAAATTTTTTTTGTTTTAGTTACACATTCTCTTTTATTACTGATTATTAACATATCGTTTACATACAAGCATATGATTACAGCATAATCATTACATACTTTTGAATATATGCATTTATCAACAATATTATGTTCAAAATTATAAGACAGAACTTTAGAATCAAATTTATCATGCCACTGTTTTGGTGCTTGCTTTAATCCATACAAAGACTTAACAAGTTTACACACTTTTCTTTCATTTCCTGGTAGAACAAACCCTTCTGGTTGCTTTATGTAGATCTCCTCATCGAGATAATCATTTACGAATGCTGTCTTCACGTCCATTTGATGGATATGAAGATGATGTACGGATGTTAGAGCGAATAAGATCCTAATCGATGTTATTCGAGCTACTGGTGAATAAGTGTCAAATAATCGATTCCTTTTTTCTGTCGGAAACTCTTAATAACTAATCTTGCCTTAAAGGTTTGAATAATACTATCAGTGTGATATTTTTTCTTACATACCCACTTAAAACCTATCAGTTTAGAACTTAGAGGTAGATCTACTAATTCTCATGTTTGGTTAGATATTATGGAATCCATTTCATCATTAATGGTTTCTTTTCAAAAAGCGGAGTCTCTTGAAGTCATAGCTTCACTAAAGGTTTTAGGTTCATTTCTATAGTCAAAACCATAGGTATTTTCTTAATCACATTCTCTCTATCACCCTCAACTATATGAAAAGAGAGTCGTTGAGAATCTATTTGATCATGATTAAGACTCTTTTCTACTTTTGCTCTTTGACTCCTACAAGGTTCACTAAGAGTTTTCTCTTCTATTTGTGTTTCTTTTATAGTTTCATTAGGAGATTGAATCTCAACATTCTTTTTCTCCGTGAATACAGAATTTTTAAAGAACTCTATATCGCTAGACTCTATGATTACATTAAAGTCTAAGTCTAAAAGTCTATAGGCCTTACTATGTTGTACATATCCTACAAGGATGCACTTGATAACTCTTAATCCTAACTTAGTTCTTTTATATTCTGGAGTTCTGCAGTATGCAAGACACCCCCACACTCTAAGATACCCTATATTTGGCTTTCTTCCTTTCCATATTTCGTATGGAGAGATCTTAATTTTCTTAGATAGAATTTGGTTTAAAACATGACATGCAGCTAACAGTGCTTCTCCCCATAGGTTTAATGGCAACCGTGTTTGTATTAGCATTGAGTTGACCATTTCCACTAATGTCCTATTTTTTCTCTCTACTACACCATTTTGTTGTGGTGTGTAAGGTGCTATGCACTGATGTATTATGTTGTGTTCTTCACAATAATTAGAAAATTTATTAGAGAAATATTCTCCTCCTTGGTCACTACGAAGGATTTTAATATTTTTATCTAATTAATTTTCTACTTCAGATTTATAAATCTTGAATACATTAAATGCTTCATCTTTCGATTTTAACAGATATAAATATACATATCTTGAACAATCATCTATAAACGTTATAAAGTACATTTTATGTGTAAGAACGTCATTTAGTTCACATATGTCAATATGCAATAGGTCTAAATATTTGAGATGATCTCTTAATGCTAGGGAATGGTTTCTTGATTATTTTAAATCGTATGCATACTTCACATTTATCTTTGTCACTATCATTGTATGATATTAGCCTGTTTTAAGCCATGAGTTTTATGGTGCTGTAGCCAATATGAGCTAATCTACCATGCTATAGCGTTACAGACTCAATTATGTAAGTAGAAGAATTCTTTTCATTTAAAGAAAGTTTGATCATCCCATTACAAGCATAACCCTAACCCACAAAGTTTTCATTCTTAGACAAGATCAGCTTGCCTGATTCAAATACAATCCTAATCTCAGGCTTATTTACGAGATCCCTTAAGACAAGATTCCTCCTTATGTCTGGGACATGCAGTATGTTGGTCAGGATTACCTGCTTTCCTGAGGTAAAGAGTAATTCCACGGTTCCTTTTTCTGCAACTTTCGATCGTCCTTCATTTCTCATTTGAATCTCTTGACCATTAGTCTCGTCCTCATAGGTTTTGAAGGTAGATTGATCATTGCATATATGGACTGTGGCACCTGTATCATACCATAAACCAGGAATTTTCTCTTGAACTAGGTTCACTTCTGTGACCATGACTATGATTTCATCGTCTACTATATTAGCCTCTTTCTTAGGCTTTTTTCGGTCCCTACAAACTTGGGCGAAATGTCTGGTCTTGCCGCAGACATAGTAAGCTCCCTTAGGTTTGTCATTTTTCTTCTTTCAGGTTTTCTTGAATTTCCCTTAATCTTTGTTAGGTTTAAGGGAATCAGCTTTCTCATAGGTATTATTTTGGGATGGCCTTTCTACTGCGTTCACCTTGGATGATGATGCACCATTAGCGGTCATCCTTTTTGTCTTGGTTACGAGATTCTTTTTCAATACAAAGATACTTTTGGATTTGTTACAGGGTGAATTCTTCAGATTTATGCAGTAGTTTCTTCCTGTAGTCTTTCTAGCTTGGAGGCAACTTTGTGGTTATAGCTCCGACTTGAAAGGATTCAGGAAGATCAATCTTTATGGCTTTTATTTTATTTACAATAAGCTGTAGTTCTTGAATTTGGGGAAGCAGCGGTAGATTGTCTAACATCATGAAGTCAAAATACCTGACAATTAGAAATTTCTATGAACCTTCCTCTTCAGTTTTGTATTTGTATTCCAACACGCTCCAAATTTCTTTCACTGATGTGGTCCCCGTGTATAAATCGTATAACTGATCAGAGAGAGCATTGAGGATGTGGCCACGACACAACAATTCATCTTCTTGTCGCTTGATTCTAGCAACAACCTGTTCTAGAGTGTCAGTGTCCTTCGCTTCAGGCGGAGGCTGGAGAGTCGGGTCAAGGATGTCGTAGATCTTCAGAGTGGTCAGCATGAATTTCAGTTTGTCTTACCTAGTGAAATTTAAACCATCAAATCAGGCCAATCGGATCAGATCCTGGTTCATCAGTTTGACTGATGCAACACTTTCGGTGTCCATGTACTCACGCTTTAAGATTGTTAGGAATTTACTTTTGGATACACCGAAAATATAAAAAATAAATAGAAAATTAAATATTTCACTAGGCTGAATCACGTATAAAATACGCTGTCCTTAAAGCGTGATTTGCCCCCAACTACTAATGGGTTACAGGCAAATTTCTTTCAGGATAAGACAAGCCTTATTTGGATCCAGCGTGTAGCAATTACAATAGGACCACTGTGGAATAATTTTAACACAGCAGATTCCTTCTAGCAGACTCAAACAGTGGAGATATTCAAAGTATTTTAGAATGGAGCTATGGATCATATCTGATTTGATGGGAGAGATGGTGTGTTGAGATGATGAAATCGGACTGGAATGGTCCAGTTTATATAGGCATCAAGTATAGTACCGTTGTTGTGTGGTATTTAATGGTCCAGAATGTTTGAAAAATGTTTCTGGCCGTTGACATTTCTAGTCGTTAGATCAGAAGATCTGACTATTGGATCATCCTGGCTTGTCCGTTTTCGGACCGTTGTGGTTTTCAAGGTAGCTATCCATTTTTAGAAACGGCTGGACATTTCGGATTTAAGATCCGACCGTGTGCCATTTAGCGCCACTACAACTACACTGCCCATGCCCACGCCCGAGCAGGAGCGCACGCGTGCGTGTGTAGCACTGGAACACGCAACCCGTGTTTTATCTCCTCCAAAAACTCTAAGTAAGAATACTCTTCACAAGTCTACATATAAACCACAAAAGTTTTCTTCACATTTCCGATGTGGGACAAAGCACACACACCGCACTTTTTAATTCAAAAAATTCAAAAAGCGTTTTAGTGGAAAAATTCCGAAAATTTGAAAATTTTAAATTTTCTTTTTTATTATTTTAAAAACCACTGATTTTCAACAATGGAGAGTTGAATGATATGAAAATAAATTATTAGATTCAAAGATTTGTAATGTGTTATTGATCTTTGTCCTAACCTCAACACTTAAGCATTAAATTGTGATGTGGTTAAAATTTGCATTTGTAAATGCAACTGTGTTAGATTCTTCGAATATTAATTCCTTAGGTTTTTCACTTAGTTCTAGATGATGGGTTTTTTGACCCGTCGTCGACCGGTCGTGAGCCCTGCTCGACCGGTCGAAGGCTGGTTTCGACCAGTCGTAGGAGTCGAGCCATGACACGATTCAAAGTCCAGCGACTGTGGACTATTTTTCTCCGGGGTGCTCGACCAGTCGACCGAGGTGCTCAACTGGTCGAAGGTGGCTCTCGACTGGTCGTGGACTTGATTCTACCAGTCGAGGTTACGCAGATTCGTTCCTCGATTTTGTGTGGATTTCGTGTCGCAAGTCCTTTCGCAACTGGGATGCGGAAAGGAGTTTCCTAAAACTTTAAATAGGAGTTCCTAGGGCTTTCTAAGTATGACAAGAGGATTTCCTAAAGCTTTACAAGGGAATTGCTAAAAGGTTTAGGGCTATCAAAGGTGAGAGAGAGAGAGAGAGAGGAAAAGAGAGAGAGGAAGCTTATAGAAGGGAGATTATGCTCGTAGAGGTTATCTACTGTATAACCTATATCTCAGCGCTTCTATGTCCTCGTAATCGGTGAGATCTCTCCGTTTTTCTTTATTTCTCTCATTGTTTATCCACTCCTACGTAAGTGAAGAAGTTTGTAACGTTCTACTTCATAGTGGATTGTTGATCTGAACGAGGTCCCGTGGTTTTTACCTCTTTGAGGGTTTCCACGTAAAAATCTCTTGTGTGGTGTGTGATTGATGCATTGATTATTTTCATTGTTTTATTATCCATAATTCTAGTTTGTTCTAGAGGGCTAGATCCTAAGGTTTTGTGCATGGCCCCCAATAAAGTGGTATCAGAGCTAAGTTCATAGAACGGGTAGGATCGGTTTTGAATTGTGGAAGGTGGCTCATCAAGGATGATCAGTCTCAATGGTTCTAACTGGACCATATGGAAGGCTAAGATGGAGGACTTGCTTTACTACAAGGACTTATATTCTCCAATTTTAGGCATATTAGCAAAATCCAAGGATATGACTGATGATGATTGGAAGAAGATGGACTGAAAGGCGGTGGGGTTTGTTAGACAATGGTTGGATGATTCAGTGTTCCACCATGTGTCTACGGAAACCTCAGCCGCTAGCCTATGGCTAAAATTATAAGGGCTGTATGAGAGGAAGACAGTCGGTAATAAAATTTTTCTGATAAGGCAACTTGTGAATCTCAAGTTCAAGGATGGTGGTTCTGTAGCCAAGTATATGAATGAGGTCAGTAATATAGTGAACCAACTCACCTCTATGAAGATGGTCCTGGATGATGAATTACAGGCTTTACTATTGCTTAGTTCATTGCCTGATAGTTGGGAGACATTGGTGGTGTCTCTAAGTAACTCCGCGCCAGACGGAAAGATATCCATGGAATAGGTAACCAGTTGTCTCTTTAATGAGGAGACAAGGAGGAAGTCTCAGGGGTCTACTCAACAAGAGGCCCTTGTGACACAAGAACGGGGGAGAGGAAAGATCAGGAAGGGCGGGAAGGCCCGAGATAAATCAAGAGGCAAGTCGAGTAACAGGAAAGATGTTGATTGTTGGAATTGTGGCAAGAAGGGCCACTACAAGCATGAATGTCGTGGTAAGAAAAATGACAAGAAAGGAAAAGGGAAGGAAGATGAATTAGATTCCACTGCAGTCGCTTCAGATGGTGACGCTGTAGTTATTCTTTCTGTAGATCATGATGTATGTCTCACGACTACGAGTGAGGACACTGACTGGGTGACTCGAGAGTTTCTTTTCATGCGACTCCACGCAGAGACTCCTTCACAAGCTATAAGTCAGGTGACCATGGGACTGTGAAGATGGGAAATTCTGGCGTATTAAAAATCGTGGGAGTCAGTGATATATGTGTGAAGATCGATGTGGGTTGCACATTGGTTCTCAGGGATGTGAGGCATATCCCAAACCTTTGCCTCAACTTGATGTCGACTGGAAGGTTGGATGATGATGACTATGAAAGCTGGTTTGCTGATGGGCGATCGAAGCTCATCAAAGGTTCATTAATCGTGGCCAGAGGAAGAAATGTTGTGCCCTTTATAAGGCAAGTGTCAATATGTGCAAGGGTAGGTTGAACGCAACGGAAGATTCAGCTATTAACATGTGGCACAGGCGTCTATGCCACATAAGTGAAAAAGGGCTTCAGCTACTAGCGAGGAAGCGGCTCCTTCCAAACGTGACAGGTACACCTCTCAAAACCTATCTTGATTATTTATCAGGGAAACAACATAGAGTTTCATTTGTTAAATTTGTTTCTCATGTTAATAAAGTGTATGCATTAGATTTGGTTTATTTTGATGTTTGTGATCTTATGAGGACAAAAACCTTGGGTGGGGCATTATATTTTGTTACTTTTATAGATGATGCATCTAGGAGGGTTTGGGTTTATGCTTTGAAATCCAAGGACGAGGTCTTTGGTATGTTTAAATTGTTTCATGCTATGGTCGAGAGAGAGACAGGTAGACTATTGAAGTGTATCCGTACTAACAATGGTGGTGAATACATTGGCGACTTTCATGAGTACTGCAAGTCCTTGGGTAAACGGCATGAACAGGCGGTTCCTAAGACCCCCCAACATAATGGTGTAGCTGAGCGAATGAATCGCACAATTGTAGAGAGAATTAGATGCATGTTATCCCATGCAAAATTGCCTAAGACGTTCTGGGGAGAAGTAATGCACATGGCAGTGTATTTGATAAATAGGTCTCCATCAACCCGGTGAATGGAGAAGTACTTGAGAAGGTGTGGACTGGAAAAGATCCATCGTACAGTCATCTCAGGGTGTTTGGATGCAGGACATCCGTTCACGTACCAAAGGATGAGAGGTCCGAGCTCGATATGAAGATCAGGCAGTGTGTGTTCTTAGGATACGGTGATGAAAATTTTGGTTACAAATTGAGGGATCCGACCGAGAGGAAGCTCGTCAGGAGCAGAGATGTGGTTTTCTTTGAAGATCAGTGTATAGAAGACATTGGTAAGCCAGAGAAGAACCAGCCTAGTTCAGGTGAGCTAGAGGACATGGATCTAGTTACTCCTCCCATGGTGCCTGATGACGGGGGAGTACAATAAGGTGCGGAGGACGAGGGAGTTCCTTCAGAAGATGGACCAGGGGAGCAGCCCCCACTTGATCCACCTGTTGAGCCACATGTGAGGAGGTCATCTAGGGACAGACAGCCATCCAAGAGGTACTTGCCATATGAGTACATTATGTTGACTGATGGGGAAGAGCCAGAAGATTATTCTGAGGCCCTAACCAACGAGCATAAGGGGGAGTGGTTGAAAGCTATGAAAGAGGAGATGGAATCCTTGCATAAGAACCACACCTATGATATGGTGAAACTGCCTAAAGGCAAGAAAGCTCTGAGCAACAAGTGGGTGTTCAAAAAGAAGATTGAGTAGAAGAATTCACAGACGAGGTTCAAGGCCAAACTTGTGGTGAAAGGGTTTGGTCAGAGGAAAGGCATAGACTTCGAGGAGATATTCTCACCAGTGATGAAGATGACATCCATACGGGTGTTGCTTGGGTTGGCGGCTAGCATGAATCTGGAGATAGAGTAGCTAGATGTTAAAACTACCTTTCTCTATAGTGACCTGGAAAAAAAGATTTACATGCACCAACCAGAGGGGTTCGAAGTCAAGGGCAAAGAGCATATGGTGTGTAGGCAGAGGAAGAGCTTGTATGGGCTGAAACAAGCTCCAGGGCAATGGTACAAGAAGTTCGATTCATTCATGTTACAGCATGGGTATGATAGAACGGAGTCAGACCACTGTGTGTTCACGCACAAGTTCTCAGATAGTGATTTCAAGGGTTCTACTGTTATATGTTGATGACATGCTCATCATGAGAAAAGATATCAAGAAAATCGATAGGCTGAAATAGGAGTTGGGCAAGTCTTTTGTGATGAAAGACTTGGGCTCGGCTAGATAGATCCTAGAAATGGAGATAACCCGTGACAGAAGCAGTAGGAAGCTTTGGCTTTCATAAGAGCGGTATATTGAGAAAGTCCTAGAGCAGTTCAATATAAATACAGCGAAGCCGGTCAGTACTCCACTAGATGGTCACTTCAAATTGAGTGATAGACAGTGTCCCAAGACAAAGGCAGAGGTGGAAGAGATGCAGAAGATACCCTACGCGTCAGCTGTAAGAAGTTTGATGTATGTTATGGTGTGTACACGTCCAGACATAGCATATGCAATTGGTGTTGTCAGCCGGTATCTTGCCAATCCTGGCAAAGAACATTGAGTAGTGGTGAAATGGATACTGCGGTATCTAAGAGGCTCATTCAGGTTGAGCCTATGCTATGGTGACGATAAACCTGTGTTAGAGGGCTACACAGATGTAGATATGGCAGGTGACATAGACTCCAGGAAGTCTACATCGGGGTTCATGTTCACCTTTGCAGGAGAAGCGATTTTCTGGCAGAGCAAGCTACAGAAGGTCGTAGCATTGTCGACGACAGAGGCCGAGTACATTGCAGTCACAGAGGCATGTAAAGAGATGTTTTGGATGAAGAGGTTCCTACAGGAACTTAGCCTAAAGCAGGAGGAGTACGTGGTCTATTGCGATAGTCAAAGTGCTATACACTTGAGCAAGAATCCAAGTCAACATTCCAAGTCGAAGCACATAGAGATTCGGTATCACTGGATCAAGGATACTTTGGAACAAAAGGTGTTACAGCTTGAGAAGGTGCACATGGACGATAATGGGTCAGACATGATGATCAAGGCTTTGCTCAAGGGCAAGTTTGAGATTTGTAGAAACCTGGCTAGCTTGAAGAAGGTGGATCCCTCTTGGGTAAAAAAGGGGGAGATTTGATGGATTTTTTAACCCGTCGTCGATCGGTCGTGAGCCCTGCTCGACCGGTCGAATGCTGGTTTCGACAAGTCGTAGGAGTCGAGCCGTGACACGACTCAAAGTCCAACTGTGGACTATTTTTCTGCAGGGTGCTCGACCAGTCGACCGAGGTGCTCGACCAGTCGAAGGTGGCTCTCTACCGGTCGTGGACTCGGTTCGACCAGTCGAGGTTACGCAGATTCGTTCCGCGATTTTGCACGGATTTCGTGTTGCAAGTCCTTTCGCAACTGGGATGCGGAAAGGAGTTTTCTAAAACTTTAAATAGGAGTTCTTAGGGCTTTCTAGGTATGACAAGAGGGTTTCCTAAAGCTTTATAAGGGATTTGCTAAAGGGTTTAGGGCTATCAAAGGTGAGAGAGAGAGAGAGAGAGAGAGAGAGAGGAAAAGAGAGAGGAAGCTTATATAAGGGAGATTATGCTCGTGGAGGTTATCTACTGTGCAACCTATATCTCAGCGCTACATGTCCTCGTAATCGGTGAGATCTCTCCGTTTTTCTTTGTTTCTCTCATTATTTATCCACTCCTGTATGAGTGAAGAAGTTTGTAACGTTCTACTTCATAGTGGATTGTTGATCTGGACGAGGTCCCGTGGTTTTTACCTCTTTGAGGGTTTTCCACGTAAAAATCTCTTGTGTGGTGTGTGATTGATGCATTGATTATTTTCATTGCTTTATTATCTATAATTCTGGTTTGTTCTGGAGGGCTAGATCCTAAAGTTTTGTGCAAGGCCCCCAACACTAGATGGGATCATAACCTTGCATTTGCAAAATCATATTCTTGAAATTTAACCAAACTAAAAAGAAAGTGACGAAGTAAGATCAAAACAAACCCAACTCTGAAATTTTCTGTGCTAACTAAAAGTCCAAAAAAACGTTTACAGCAATCATACAAATGGAATTAGATAGAATAAGATATATAATCTATAAATGGCATAGCACCATATAAGGTTATCAAGTGTAATCACACAACTGGAGGAAGGGCATCTCACCTAGAAATTCCCCATCGCAGGAACCAGGCAATAAACTACAGTTATATTTCATAAAAAAATCATCATAACATCATGCATATGGATCTGTAATTTATAGGTTGTGTGCAGCCTTCCAGTACATTCTAGAATGTCTGTCTTTCTATTACAAGCTAAACAACTCCAAATATAGAAATAAATTCTACAGGACAACTATTGCCCAAACAACTACATAGATACTTCTAAAACAGACTTAGAGACAGACAGATATGAATCGATATGGTCATATAGTTGTGGTAGTCCTTCCAAATATAGTAATAAGCTCTGTCCTTCCCATAATATTTTCTGCCACATACATAAAAGTCAAAGACTACAACTGCTGCTGACTGTGTTTTCTTCCAAAAACAGCTATTGGTTGTCATATACTGCTAAGGCTTGAAAATGGACTGCTATTTTTTATTTTATTTTTTTGAAAGATAACGAAATTTTATTAAGAAAGCATCGAGCTAGAGCAAATAACTACAACCCCAAAAGAAAAGAAAAATAACAATCCTCTAATGGACTTTTAAATACAGAGCATATATTGTTGAAATTAGGATTAGATTGGACCAGTGGCCCCCAATAATCCAATCAGTGGACGCATATACTCGTCTTGTTAGGACTGTGGATACACAGTCTGTTAAGGGTCAAATATTGCATATTAGACCCCAGTTATTACCTAAATTTATGAACATAATACTGTTTAACGACCCATTTTAATCGTGTTTGTGATGTAAGGTGTATTTAAGGACCTGGACTGAAAAAGGGTATGAAAAGCATGGATTTAATGCCAAGGCAAGGGACGGACCCCAGGGGCCTAAGATCGAAGAATTTACACGTCAGAAATCTGAGAAAATCAGGACACTCATTAAATGGGCCCGAAAATCGTCCAGATTGCAAGATCATAGGGTTCCTACCATCCGTTCGGTTCAAAACTTTATATATGACCTGAAGACCATAAATTAACCGTACACATCAAATTTCAACTATTTGATCCTTATGGAAGCGGCCCAACGTACAAATCATCCCATAATCTCTGATTTGGGCCCCACCTGATATCTGGATACACTTCAATTTTGGTTTCAACCTCTTAAATAAGGTGAAAAAATGGATGGACGGAGCGGATTTCTCATGAGCAACACAATGGACTACACATGTACATTGCATGTACATAAGGTACACGTGCATGAGAGGTGCACCGAATAGAGAATCCGGTCAAGAGAGGGTTGACCCAACCGTCTTGCTCTAGCACAATTGACCATTTTTGGGTAGTGGGGCCCACCCATTATCCAAATGGATGATCCGAACCGTCCATACTATCCGCGGGGGGGGCACGACCCTTGCCTAGCTTTCCTTTTGGCCCATGCATACATACACATGTGGATTGTCGAAAAATGCAAGATAGACGACGAATTGATTTTCTATAGTGGACTGCACCAAAACTCGACCAAAACTACTCCTTTCTAACTAAAATTTTACCAGGAATCTAATGAACGAGGTGGATTTTCTAGAAAACATTACTCTGGGGCCCACCGAGCATCTCAGCGCAGGAAATTTTACGTCGTACGCACGTCCAATTTTTTTGAACATAGTGGGGTGTTGTGGGCCACTGTTTGTGGTCGGTTGGATGATCTAAACCGTCCAGAATCTTCAGAGGGGGGGTCTTTACTCCAAACATGGAGAAAAATCTGGTTCTTTAATGATCCTTTTGCCAAAAACAAGAACCCAACGCAACTCGACTTGTGTTTTCGCGGCTGCACACACTGCTGTGCGTAAACAACCACTCCATCGACCACCTTAGTCTATAAAAGGAGGAAGAGAGCGTGGAGAAGAGCATCAAATCATTCGGGTGGCCGTGGAGGTGAGGACATGAGGAGCAGAGGGAGAGAGTCATAGAGCAGGCCGGTTTCACAGAGTTCTTCTTTCTTCTTCTTTATTTTTTCTTCCTTTATTGTTTTTAAGAGTTTTTAGTTTGATCATGCTTATGATGGGCTAAGCCTCTTAGCTAGGGCTAAGAGGTGAAGCTTGTAGCGTGATGGGTTGTGCCTATGACTTGGATTCATGTTTTAATTGAACTCCCTTTTAATTCAAGTTTGATTAATAGGAATGCTTTTAGTTTTTAATAATTTGTTGTGACTTAAATTACAATGGATCTGTGATAGCTTTGAGCATGTTCTTAGTATTATAAGGTTTGTGAATTTGGGAACCCTGTTGTTCACCATCATCTCCTGGGCATGGTTGGATGATCGAATCCTTCCCAACATTCATACATCCCTTAGATTGGTTATGGATGGGCTAAATTCTGTTGTTTGCTTTGTCGCATGGGCATGGTTTTGTGATGGAATCAATTCTTTAAAAAAAATGAAATTTATATCATGACGAGAAAGATATAGCCAGTATTTCAGGCCACCTCTAAAGACAAAAAGGACTAGGGGCAACCTATCGTGAAAGAAAAGAAACTATACAAGAACACCCCCAATTCTAATTCTCATACCTATCTTCTATTTGATAACTTGATAAAAAGGAAGTTCATAAAAAGAAAGCGTGAAAACTGCCAAGAATTCTTCCCTTTCTTCTTTAGTTTTTTTTTTCCTTCTTCTATTGATATTTGTTAAGAGATTTCATTTAATCAAATCTATGGTTAGCCAAACATCTTAGCTAAGGCTAAGAGGTGAAGCTTGTAGCGTAATGGGTACTTTCTATAGTTTGATTCATGTTTATGGAACTCCCTTTGATTTTGGTTTAATTATAAGGAATGTCTTTAGTTTTTAATAGTTTATTGTGACTTAAATTACAATAGATCTGCGATAGCTTTGAGTATTTCCTTTTCATTTTTATGATCAAGAAGTTAGGAAGCACTGTTGTTCATCATCGTCCCTTGGACATGGTTGGATGATGGAATCCTTCCTAACATTCATACATCTCTAAGATTGGTTAAATTCTATTGTTTGCTTTGTCTTATAGGTATGGTTTTGTGATAGAATCCATTCTAATTCTTATACCTCTCATCTCTTGAAAACTAAATCAAAGGAAGTTTAGATTTGATTTTAATTGATTATCTTACAACTGGATGAAGATAAGACTTTAAATCCAGTTGTGTTCTTGATTCAAGCGTAGGTCTCTCTAACCTCTACAAGTGGATCCTTGGCACCCTAGTTTCCCTCCTTTGAAATTTACAATTTTTAGTTAATCAAAATTCACAATTACTCTCTTAATTATTCCTGATTTAGATCATATCTTCGCCTAATTCTAGTTCAAGTTACTTTCAGATTACATACAAGGTTCAGTCCCTGTGGATTCGACCTCGGTCTTACCAATATTATTACTACATCACAATCCTATACTTGGGGTGTGAACAAGTTTTTGGCGCCGTTGTCGTGGATTGATGGTTACATTTTTTTTGAGATTAACTAGTTTTAGAATTAGGTTAAGATTAGGGTTTTCTAACTTTAGGATTAGATTTTATTTTTCTAACTTTAATTCTAGGATTTCCTTTTTAGAAACTAACTTACGTTTTAACTTTATGCTTAGAACTTTCCTAATTATTTTTAGAAACTCTCTAATTTTAAGTTTTATTTTCTCTTTTTAGACATTTTCTAATTCTAGGATTTTTTCTATTTTTAGGAACTAGTTTATTTTTAGAAACTTTCCTCTTTTGTTTTTAGAAACTAGGTTAGTTATTTCCCTTTTTAGAAACTCTTTCTAATTTTATAAACTAACTCATCTTTCCTTTATTTATTTTTAGAAACTTTCTAATTCTAGGTTTTTTTTTAGAAACTAACTTAACTTTCTATTTCTAGGTTTAGAAACTTTCCTTTTTAGAAACTAACTTTCTATTTTTGTTTTTAGAAACTTTCTAACTTTAGAATTTCTATCTTTAGAAACTAATTTCTTTTGTTTTCTTTTGCAGGATCTTAACATAGGAACTTCTAATTTGGTAACTTCTTTCTAACTTCTTCCCTCTTCTTACTTTCCATACTGCTGTAGGAGCTTTTCTTTCATTTTTCTTAGGATTAGATTCAGAGTTAGGGTTTCACCATGCATATGCAAGAATGGGAACATCAGTATGCTAAGATAGACACTAGGAAGGGATGTATGATGATTATGATATAAATCAACTTATGTCTCAAAATTTTTCTGAAACCATCATCGAGAATCAACTGCAATATAACTCTCCATCGGTTAAGAAGTCCTTACGCGATCATATAGGGGAGAATAATTACACCCCACGGACAGTACGTGAGTGTTGGGGTTATCATAATTATGGGAGTGAGGACTATTATCATCCATCAGATAAGAAAAAAACAATGCGTGATTACATTATGGGTGATAATATGTATCAATAACCATCAGATTCTCCCACCTATGATCCGGATGACTATAATCAGTGGAAACATAATGTTAGAAAGATGAACCAACAACATGTTATAATGATTATTCTCTTAAATCCCCTACCTTCGAGATCCAACCAAAATTGATTCAAGAGAATTCATTTCAAAGTGACACAGACTCTTCTGCGGACATGAGAAAATTACTAGAAGAGCTTGAATCACTCCTTGATGGGTAAATGGAGGGTAATTCACCTTAGCCTCAACCCAATCTAATTCTCTATTCGCAACTCCTTATCTATAATCAATGGAACCATCAAGATTGGGAAGTTGAATTAATAATGCATCATAGTAACGATTCTCTTGGGTCCTATACCTCTAAAATCCAACAAAAAACGATCCAAGAGAATTCACTTCAGAATTCCATACAAAATCTAGAGTTCATTCAACAAAACATGCTCCAAAGATTTCAAGAACTTGTAAAAGATGTACAATAGTGGAGTTCACGTGATGCGATTATTGAAAATACTGCAATTGAGAATGAAGAACTGGATTGTATTAATGAGCATATGGTTCAATTTTCCAATGAGTCGATCTCGATGACTATTCAAAGGAATGATCAAGAGACGTGGGTGTCTTTCAAATATAATGATAGTGACACACTTCACTTACATGATACACATAATTACAATGATGAGGTAGAGATTAGTTTATTAGAACCTCTACCCAATCTAGGAATAGAATGTGAGGAATGTGATTCCATCCCAAGTGTACACTGCACAGAATTAGATGATGATGAGTTTTGGGATGACGATTATGAATGTACAGCCCAAATTCTCCTGGAATCAATCTCAAGTAGGGTCCAAGTCAATGATCAAGAAGTACATGAAGTGATCGATCATAAGGATCTATTCCACTCCTCTAACATGCCTGATTTAAAAGTGGAAGATGAGTCCCTTACAATCGACCCCTCTAACTCTTATGAGACATGTTTGGACCACTCCCCTAAATTGAATGATGATATGATTCGGGAGAAGGATGAGTAACTCAATACGACTCTGGAATTTGAAGCCACCTAGTTGAGGCTATCATCTAAGATGTATACCTTTGATGATTCAATGCCTCTACTGAGTAGCTTCAATGAACAGAGTATTCACGTTAATGCTTCCCCTATTGATTTTCAATCTATCTGTGTAAGGCAAGAGCAAGAGAGCATGCGTCCATTCATTTTCAGAGACGATGAAATCCTTGGGTAGATCATCACGAGCTTCAATATGGAAAATAAGTCACTCTCAGCCGAATTTCTCAACTCTTTGAATGATTGCTTGGCATACTTTGCAGATTCAAACGATTCCAAGATAAAAGGCATAGTGAATGCCTTACAAGACAATATCTCAGTAGTTGTCATGGACCGAGAAAACCCTTATTCTGAAGCACCTCATTCCCTAGATCTTGAATGTTTACTATTAAAGGAGGAGGAGCTGACAATGGAACTGAAGTCTGGAACTTTGGAATGTGTTGAAACTACATTACTTCCTGAAAATTTTTCTGAATTTTATCTACCTGTAGTCTCTAATTCACCATGGGATACTAACTTTAAAACTTTTTCTAATACAGGTAAATCATATATACTTTGGATACCTCAAGTGAATCAACGACAAATTTTTGTTAAGGTACATAAGTTTCTCTGAACATTCATGCTTCAGGGCATCTAAACCTATTATAAAAACGGCTTTTGAATGATCTTGTTAAGGAACCTACTGAGAAATTTATCAAGATACTGGTCGGAAGAGGAACCTTGGGGCATGACTGAGTAGTTTTTCCCCTGCTTTCATAGCACTAGGATAGTTACTTGATGTCGTTCTAAGATAGTTGGTTTTATGTCACTAGGTTAGTTTGTTTTATATGTTGTTTTAGGATAGTTTACTTTTATTAGATTGAGTCTTGTGTCGAACTACCATCACGCTGAGATCTCTTTCGAAAAAAGTCGCTTAACTCCGTCATCAGGTACTATCTTTCCATCACTTCTCCTTACTTTACTTTCGTTGTTCATATGCATTGCATGATTATATCTTTTACATTGAGGACAATGTAGATTTTAAGTTGGGGATGAGAGATTAGATTACCTAATCAGTATTTTTTGGGTCTTGAGCAAAAATTGTGAAAAATTTTTTAAATTTTTTCTGAAAATTCTTGTGAAGTCGAAGTGATTTTGATAGCCATCTTTGATTTATAATTATAAGATACGTAATGTTGGTAATTTATGACTCTTGGATTCAGCCATCGGTTAGATTTCACAGTAAGTTCGAATTGTTAATTCATGAGTAGAAGTTGTAAACATTGATTGAGTCATGATTTCACATATCACGCATGACTTATACATTAAAGCTTTAGTTCGATATTGAATTGTTAACCTGGTAGTCACTAGGCATGAAAGGAGCCAACCTAGGAAATTGTCCATCATGTTCAAAAGGGGGGGGGGGGGGGGACTATAGGTTTGCTCCCTATAGGTGAGGATTCGATTTCCCAAGGTTGACACGACGTAAAAACTGTTGATAGAAAAAAAAAAAAAAAAAAAAAAAGGAAGAAATTGAACTGTAAGGTAAGTTTTGGTTTAGATTCGGTTATCCGAAGTGTTCCTTTTGGTTATCGATGTTATCATGAAGATTGATGATCGGACCTTTAATTGTGATAAGTCAAGGATGCATTAAACATTACAGTAAGCAGGGATGTCCATCCTCCACGGGTGGGAGGGATCTCGTAGACGAAGCAAATCGATCAGTAGGGACAGCAAGGATCTTCTCCACAACAGATCTAGGCGAAAGGTACGTCAACCGAGTTCTTGGGGATTCAGCTTGTTTATTGGAAACTTGCCTTTTGATTGTAATGAACAAGATCTGCGGGAGATTTTTGGGAAGTTTGGAAGGATCTATGATGTCTATATCCCTCTTCGTGCCCAATCCAACCAACCCAAGGGTTTTGCATTTGTGTGTTTCCTGTATGAACAGGATGCCAAAAATGCAATGGATGTTCTGAACGGCCGTCAGATTGATGGAAGACAGGTCACGGTTAACAAAGCGAAACCTAAGAGCACCACTCCTAACCCTAACATCGATTATTTCTTAAGGGTCAGCCTCCATCAGCTTCTGTTACCTATGCCAAAGTTGCATCCGGAGCTATCAAGCCCACACAAAGGGAGAACAAATGCACTGACAAATTCATATCTGTAGCGGATCCAGGAGCCGTTGCGAGAAAAAAAAACAGGAACTTCAACTAGGACTGATAGCCAGAATAGAACCCAATACCTCAGTCCTCCATATGATGCAGAGTATTAGGGAATCTGCCTTTGCCTCATCCAATATCGATGTGGTCAGACTCTCTGATACAAAGGTCCTTATTAAACTCAAAACTAGATCTGAGCTTGATCTCTTCTTGGGGGAAAGGGATCTCCATAGCATGATGGGAATCAAAACAATTAACCACTGGTCTCCGGAAGAGGAGGGGAAAGGCAGAGGAACATGGATCAGGCTTTTTGGCATCCCGTCTCATGGGTGGTTTGAATCGGCCCTCTTGGATTTGGGAAACTATTTCAGAAAGGTCCTAGAGGTGGATTACATCACCAGATGCGGATTATTTCAAGGGTTTGCTCGAATGAAGGTCCTATTCCATCCAAGGGTGGATATTAGCTGCTTTCTACACCTGGTGGTCGATGGACAATCTTACCCTGTGCACGCAGCTTGAGCAAGAACAGGAAGCTGATTTCGTCTTTCCTTTCCTAGGGCCTAATATTCCAGTGAAACCTAGTAGCACCAAGCAGTGGGTGGAGAAATGTTTCGGTCAAGTAGGGGAAGATGGGGTCAATGCTATCATGGATGTAACAACCCTAAATTTTGGTACATTATAAAAAAAACTAAATTAAATATTTAAAGATTTTATTTTTAAATAAAAAATAAAAACAAGTCAATAGTTGAGTTGGTAGCGACATTCTTAATTGAGAGAGAGGTTTATGGATCAATTCTTAAAGTCGTAATAATAAATTTTTTATCAAATATCATAAAAAAAATTCAAATTCAGGATAAGGGAGGATGTGCTCATCATATCTTATGAGAATTTTCTTTAAAAAGGGATACAGAAGGTTTTTGCATTAAAAAAAAAGGAGATAGGAAGCCCTAAAGTAAAAGGAAGAGGAAATTCTAAGAAGGCTTGATCAGGTAAGTTCTAATCGTTAGATCTTTTTAACTTTTTATTATGTTGTTAATTTCTTCTTGATCTATACAATGGATGGCGTGGATCATCCACACCATCATCGCATAGGTGTGAAGAGTCTATTTTAATAAAGTGATGTTTTTATGATTTCAGATCTGATTAGTAAAATTTTATAGATAAATTGAATGGTTGTAATCTGATTATGCTAAGATAGATCTGTACGGATCATATGATCCCTAAGGCCAAAATACATAAAGGCCCTAATTTTCAGATCAATCTGACCATCAGATGGACTACACTATGAAATCTATAAATGTTTAATAAGGAATCTTAAATATTTTGCGCAAGTGTTGCTATCACTTAATGTAGAAGGTCGAGATGGGCCATTGACGAATGTGTGCACGTGGTTAGATCCACACCACTCCTCAAATGCATAAAGGTAAAACATGATAAGACCTCAAGAATCTGAATGATCTGACCATCCGATGGACCACCCCGATCAAGTAATTATCATTTAATTTTATAATCTTAAAAAGGAAAAAAAAAATAGAATAAATATTTTAATTATTTGATTATTTTGGATCTGGCCACCTAGGATATTAATCAAAGGTGGGCGATATTAATCAGAGGTGTGCCCCACCATATAATAAAAATATATGAATAATAATGTTGTTGATATAACTGATAAGATTTCTAAATTTACCAACCTAATTACCCTGTGGATTCTGCACTACTAGACTCAGGTGAGTAACCCAACTTGTCTCATAATTCATTAAAATTAAAATAAATCTTTTGTGATTATTGGATTGATTTACTGATATGAGTATTTTGATATGATAATGGTATGCTAAATTCATAGGTGAATATTCTGATCAAGACATCTATGTCATATATGAAAAATATGCATTTATATATCATCCATCATTCATTGCAATCGCATAATGTATGGTCGATCCTAGGGGCCCTCCCTGGAAGAAATGTCGATCCTGGTAGAGTGTTACCGAATGCGGGCTATGCCCAAGCCTATCTAATGGGTGGATGTGAGTTGACGACCTCCAACCTAAGCAGATGGACGATCATCCCATCTAATGCATTCATATAGCATTTTACATTCATATCATTGTACATGTATTTTTGTATTATTTTAATTGATATGATTATGAACCATGCTGGGTTATATCACTAAGCCTGGCCAGCTTATATTTTTATTGATGGAAAAACTGTACAGATGTGAATGAGGGTGGGCCGGTGGCTCAAGAATAAAAATATGTGGTCAAGCCGGAAAGGACTTAAGGGACACGTGGCCCTACTTGACAGAGGAAGAAGTTGCTGTCTTAGACTAATCATGATATTTTTACTTTAATTATATTTATTTTTCTTAGATTGTAAATTAATTCTTTCAAATTATTGGACATGTTTATTTCATTTCGTAAGATCCCAATTGAGAGGGTCCTTAGTTATGTTTATGATTGATTATTGAAATAAATAATTGTTTCTTATTTTTTGAGATGTCGTTGAGTATGAATGGAATATGGATCTATGGTAAAGCTACTAGGTAGATGAATAATTGTATAATTGAATGAAATTAGTACACTCAGTGTACGTGTCATGGGCCGAAACTCAGGTCTGAGGGTGCATACTCTGTACTTGAATTTCGGGGCATGACAATGGAGGTCCAACCTGCACAATAGGGTGACCCGGGAAACTGTACACATGATGCTCGAGCAAAGGTCACTATGAATCAGTCTATTCAGCAACCCATCCTTTTAGTCACTTATAATAGTAACCGGCGTGGTACAGCTTAAGACATCAAGGACAGCGGCATTCACAAGCACTCAAAGGGTTCTGATGTGAACAAGCCTACTCTTGCTACTACTGAGAGTAGGGGGAAGGAAGCGTACTCAAACCAAACTTCCAAGCAAAATGTCAGCCCAGCTTTCCCAGAAACTACTCCTGCTCTAAACGATATGTGCTTACAGCCCCTTGCCCTCCTAGGTTGGTCCTCTACAAACAGTCAGGAACGAGAACAGATGACTGAAACTGAACTCTCTCAGAAAGGTACCTCGGTGCGTCCACACGATATGGCAACCCTATAGGAATTGGGATCGGTAAAAGAAAACAAAGATACAAAGAGTAGGAAACAGGATTCACTATTCTGGACCAAAATTCCGCCTAATAGAATAGGCATGGGGAGAATTCCATCTAGATCCGTGGGAGACTGTCCGATCTTTGATATTAGACCTGGCCTATCAGGCCTAGAGAACTCCCCTCTGTCCTCCATAGAGTCTGAAGCCAGGAATTCTCCACACACTCCGAGAGAGCTCCGCACTTCCCTCGTGAGTCCCTCAGGCAGAAGGGGAGGACTGGTGGTGGATCTCTCCCCTTTTTTCTCGAATGAAGAAGTGATGATAACTCCCAAAGCCCAGGATCATCATATAGAGCGACAACAGAGTGAGCTGGAGCAGGATTGTCACTTGCATTCGGATCAGGAGCAGGAACCCCTGCGAGCTCTACTCACTCCCAAAAAGCGAGCGGCAGCCAGTCTTTTCATTCCTTCTAGGAAGAGAGGAACTAGAAAATTAAACAAGAACCCCCTAGGAGCTGTTTCCAGGGATGAATGGCTATCTCGTCTTAGACACCTACAAGGTAGGATCGCTGCTTCTCATGTTTCTAATGACGGATAAAATTCTGGTTTGGAATGCTCATGGAGTGGGAAACAATCCCACTATCAGAGCCCTCAAACGTTTAATCACTGTTCACAACCCATGGATTGTTGCGATTTTGGAACCCATGCTTAGGGAATCTAAAAGAGTGCAAGTTGGCCTACGGATTGGATTCCATGTATCCTTCTCAAATGAGACTGTGGTGGCAAAATTTGGATATTCAGCAAGACTCAAGAAGATGTTATATACAGTGATCTCCAAATCTTCCCAGGTTCTCTCCTTCTCCACTATCGCCCACCGAACTAAAACTCCTATATCTATATCGGTGGTCTATGCCAGTTGTTCTAAAATTCAGTGGAAAATCCTCTGGGAGGATATGGCTTCTCTAGCCTCGTCAGTGCAGGGTGCCTGGGCGATGTGCGGAGATTTCAACGTTGTCAGTGAAGCTGCAGATCTAGGAGCAGAAGTCGTTTCGATATTGCTAGTGCCAGAGATTTCGCCGAGGCCATTAACACGGCGGGCCTTCAGGATGTAGGATTTCAGGGAAATCGTTTCACCTGGTCTAATAACCAATCGGGGGCAGCTCGAGTTTGGGCCAGGCTGGACCGAGTGCTGATAAACACTGAGTGGAGCAACAAATTTCCCTCCTTCCAGGTGCATCACCTCCCACGTCAAAATTCTGACCATGCTCCCCTTCTTTTAGTCTTCCCTTCACAACTGTTTGCAGGCCCAAAGCCTTTTCGCTTTCAAAGCATGTGTCTCCTCCATGAGGAATTTTTACCTATGGTCAGAATTGCTTGGAATTCCACATCTGATCCCCATCCTATGCGTAATATTCTCTCTAAAATGAAGGCTGTCAAGCGCCATCTGAAACAATGGAACAAAGATCACTTTGGCAACATATTCAATGCTGTGCATTAGGCAGCTTCAACCCTGAACGATCTGGAGGATAAACTTCAGAATGAGATAGTTGAGTCTCAAACTGATAGACTTCAGTAGGAAATTTTTGAGGCTAATTTTGTGTTGTCTCGTTTGGAAATCATAAAAGAATCCTTCTAGAAGCAAAAAGCCAGAAACAACTGTCTTCAAGTGAGAGAGAAACACAGGTTTTTTCCATGCGTCGACCACCGCCAAAGCCAAAAAAGCTATTATCTCGTCGATTCGACTAGACTCCGGTCAGACTGTCACTAACCAGGAGGAGATTAAGATCAATGCAGCCCGTTATTTCCACTCCTCTTCTCTACAGGGGCAATAACACTAGATGAGGATCTTCTAGATGTGATCCCGGCTATGGTTACTGAAGAGGATAATGCTTATTTATTGAGGCCGCCTTCAGTTGAAGAGGTTCGTCAGGTAATTATGTCGATCCCTCAGAACAGTGCTGCTAGGCCCGATGGTTTTACTGGCGCTTTCTTCACTAATTATTGGGAGGTTGTTTGCCATGACGTTCATAAAGGTGTTACCGCGTTCTTTCAGGGTGAACCTCTTCTAAGGGCTTTCACATCTTCCCTCATTGCTCTCATCCCGAAGAAAGAGGCTCCCAAAACCTTTGCGGACTTCAGACCCATTCGCTTATGTAACGTCATTTATAAGATCCTCGCTAAAACTGTGACTATCCGTCTAAGCAAGCTGCTTCCTTCGTTCATATCCCTTGAGCAAGGTGATTTCGTCATGGGCAAATCCGTTGCCGATAACATTGCTCTGGTGGCAACATTGTGGTGAAGCTGGATATGGAGAAAGCCTACGATAGAATGGAATGGATCTTCCTCAAGCGAGTCCTCAAGCTATTTGGTTTCTCGCCCCTTTGGATTGATATAGTGGAGCGTTGTTGGAACAATTGTTGGTTCTCAGTGCTTGTGAATGGGGAGGTTGGAGGTTTTTTCAAATCTACTCGCGGTCTTCGCCAGGGGGACCCACTCTCTCCTTTCCTATTCATCCTTGCGTCTGAGGTGCTCAGTCAAGGTTTTCATAAGTTGGTGGCCGAAGGTACCTGCTTACCCTTCCATGGGCGTTGTGGCAATGTGGTCGTGTCCCACATTCTTTTCGTTGATGACACCCTCCTTTTCTTGAATGGAGGCCTCCAATCCATTAGAGTGGTTAAGCATTTCCTAGAATGTTACTAACTCGCATCGGGCCAAAAGGTTAACATCCAGAAAAGTGTCTTTATTCACTCTGAAAATATGACCCATTCTAGGTGTGCAAGTATCCATAGGGAGCTGGGTATGGCAGGATCAGTGGAAGGTTTCTCCTATCTTGGAGTCCCTATTTCGATGGGTCGTAGGAAAAGGGATGCTTTCCAAGGTATTCTTAGCAAGGTGGAAAGTCGTATCAGAGGCTAGAGAGCACATTTCCTATCTATGGCAGGTCAGGCCGCCCTTATCAACCATGTTCTGTACAGCATTTCAGTTCATACGATGGCTGCGACGCATGTTCCTGCGACTGTTATTCAGTTATTGGAAAGGCTTTTCACAGATTTCTTTTGGGGCTGGGCGGATGGTAGGAAGAAGCTCCATTGGCGGAGCTGGCAAGAAATTTGCTGCCCAAGGTTGGAGGGCGGTTTGGGGATCAGACGCTTAAAAGATGTAATGACAGCTTTCCGTCTCAAGCTGGCTTGGAACGTATCACACAAAGCAAAGAAGAGTTTATGGGGTACTGTTATGCATGACAGATACAAAAGTGATATATTGAGCATGGGTCTGGTGGTTTCGGCGTCTGCTTCTTCTCCTCTGTGGAAAAGGATACAAATTCTCCTCCCAGTTATTGCATCTACGACCTAGTGGCACATTATAGAGGGTCACATGAATTTATGGTCTACTAATTGGTCTGGTCTTGGCCTTCTCCTAAACAGAGCTTCTACAGATGTGTTGTCCTCCCTGTTTGATCTCAAGGTGCAGGATTTTCTGGGTGGGATGGGACCGCTGGCTCCATCTGCGGTTTTCAATTACCTCTCCCAGCAGGACATTAATGCCATTTTCCATGAGGGTCTTTACCTCACTGGGAATCAAGATTCTCCTTTCTAGCCTCTCACTCAAGATGGATCTTTCTCTGTTTCCACGGCCTGGGAGATTAGTCGTGCTACATAACCACGTCCCAGCCGGGGCGGAAAGATCTGGAACAATAAACTTCCTCCTAAGATTTCTCTACTGGTGTGGTGTGTTGTCAGGGGAGTAGTGCCAGTGGATGAGGCGATTAAATCACGTGGAATCCACTTAGCATCAAGGTGCAGCTGCTGCTTCGAGGAGCCACACGGCAGGCCTTCTGTTGAAACGGCTGACCATATATTCTTGCATAGCGCTCGTGCGGCTGACGTTTGGAACCATTTCACCAGGATTTATGACATCCACTCTTCCAACAATGACGCTATGATGGAGCGCCTCGATATTTAGTGGGAGTCTTCTTCGGCCCGAACACTTTCAGCACCTTCAGCTCCCTTCCGCTTCCTTGTGCCCTGTCTTATCCTTTGGGAGCTTTGGAGGGCGAGAAATGTATCCAAATTTGACAACTCAAAGCAGAGGTTAGTTACTATAATTGCACGCATCACTGCTTGGATTAGCTAGATGGTTAGGACGTGGAATACCCCCTCTAGCAGAGGCAGCCAAAGCAGGGCTCTATCATCCATGGGAATTGTCCCCAACCCGATTTTTCTGCTAAAACCCAAATCGTGTATTGGACAAAACCGCCAACTGGTTGGGTAAAACTCAATGTTGATGGCTCGTCCAGGGATGGCAGGAGGTGGAGGGGTGTGCAGAGGAGAGAAGGGAGATCTCCTTTTTGCTTTTTATGAAGGGTATGATGCTGCTTCTAACACTAGGGCCGAATTGCGAGCTGTCCAGTGATTAGGGGTCTTCTTTGCCTTGATAGAAAAGGGATTGGGGCGATTCGAAAATGTGGATCTAGGTAGCCCCATTTCAAGGTGTTCTTGCTTCTTTTCTTTTAGGGTCTCTGGGGCTCCGTTTCGGTCCTCCTGGGTCTTCTCCTCTTGTATATCTTCTTTATGATAGGTGACCCAAGCCGTATTTTTTATGCCACTTTTATGGTCACCCGAAGTACAATTTTTGTATCTTCTCTTTTCTGTTGAATGAAATTTAGAGTTTTGCGTTTAAAAAAAAAAAAAAAAAAAAAGAGTCAAGGATGCACTATACACCCATAGAACTTAATGTTTAGAAATTTTCTAATAAATGGATTAATACCTTAAACTTGACTATGAAGTTACTGTACGCTTGAGCATATGAGAAAGTAATGCCCAATATTCATGAATCCTAGAATTCTATTAATTGGATTTTTTTTTTCTTCAAATATCACTTGGGTTTATAGAAATTGTCCCGTAATTCTTAAATTATTTTTCGCATACTTTGTTCGAGACTAGCAAAATGCTGGTTGGGGATTGTGTTCAGGGTCAAATAGTGAATATTAAACTCCAGTTATTACTTGAATTTACAAACATAATACTGTTTAACAGCCCATTTTAATTATGTTTGTGATGCACGGTGTATTTAAAGGTTAGGACTGAAAAAGGGTACTAAAAGCATAGATTTAACACTCAGACATCACCAAGGCAAGGGACGGACCCCATGGGCCCAAGATCGAAGAATTTACATGCTAGAGATCCAAGAGAATTAGGCCACTCACGTTAAACGAGTCCAAAAATCATCCATAATGCAAGATCATAGGGTTCCCACCATCCGCTCGGCTCAAAACTTTATATATGGCCTGAGGACCATAAATTAACCATACACGTCAAATTTTAGCCATTGTATCCTTGTGAAAGTGGCCCAACGGATATCTGGATACACTTCAATTTTGGTTTTGACCTCTTAAATAAGGTGAAAAAATGGATGGACGAAGCAGATTTCTCACAAACATCACGATGGACCCCACATGTACATTGCATGTACATAAGGTACACGTGCACGAGAGGAGCACCGAACAGAGAATCCGGTCAACAAAGGGTTGACCCAACCTTCTTCCTCAAGCACAACAGTGTTCGCCAGCGGGCAGACACTGTTCGATAGTTTTTGGGTAGTGGGGCCCACCCATCATCCAAATGGATGATCCAGACCGTCCATACTCTCCAGAGGGGGAGCACAACCCTCACCTAGCTTTACTTTTGGGCCCATGCATACATACATATGTGAATCGTTGAAAAATGCAAGATGGATGGAGAATTGATTTTCTACAGTAGACTACACCAAAACTCGACTAAAACTACTTATTTTTGACTGAAATGTCTCCAGGAATCTAATTAACAGGGTGGATTTTCTAGAAACCATTACTGTAGGGCCCACCAAGCATCTCAGCGTAAGAAATTTCGCACTGTACAGACGTTGCGGGGTGTTGTGGGCCATCATTTGTGGTCAATTGGATGATCTGAACCATCCAGAATCTTCAGATGATGGTCTTTACCCCAACATGGAGAAAAATCGGTTCTTTGATGATCCTTTTGCCAAAAACAAGAACCCAACGCAACTCGATTTACGTTTTCGAGACTGCGCATGCTGTTGTGTAAGCAGCCACTCCACCGACCACCTTAGTCTATAAAAGGAGGAGAGAGAGCGTGGATAAGGGCATCAAATCATTCAGGCAGCTGTGGAGGCGAGGACATGAGGAGCAGAGAGAGAGAGAGAGTTGTGGAGCGGGCTAGTTTCACAGAGTTCTTCTTTCTTCTTCTTTAGTTTTTCTTCCTTTATTATTTTTAAGAGTTTTTAGTTTGATCATGCCTATGATAGGCTAAGCCTCTTAGCTAGGGGTAAGAGGTGAAGCTTGTAGCATAATGGGTTGTGCCTATAGCTTGGATTCATGTTTTAATTGAACTCTCTTCTAATTCTAGTTTGATTAATAGGAATGCTTTCAATTTTTAATGGTTTGTTGTGACTTAAATTACAATGGATCTGCGATAGCTTTGAGTATATTCTTAGCATTATAGGGTTTGTGAATTTGGGAACCCTGTTGTTCACCATCGTCTCTTGAGCATGATTAGATGATGAAATCCTTCCCAACATTCATACATCCCTTAGATTGGTTATGGATTGGCTAAATTCTATTGTTTGCTTTGTCTCATGGGCATGGTTTTGTGATGGAATCAATTTTAATTCTCATACCTATCTTCTATTTGATAACTAGATAAAATGGAAGTTCATATTTGTGTTTTAATGGATTATCTTCCAACTGGATGAAGATAGAACCCTAAATCTACTTGTGTTCTTGAATCAAATGTCGGTCTCTCTGATCTCTACAAGTGGATCCTTGACACCCTAGTTTCCCTCCTTTAAATTTTACAATTTTTAGTTAATCAAAATTCACAATTATTCCTGATTTAGATCACATCTTCGCCTAGTTCTAATTCAAGTTACTTTCAGATTACGTACAAGGTTTAGTCCCCGTGGATTCGACCTCGGTCTTACCGAGATTATTACTACATCACAACCCTATACTTAGGGTGTGAACACAGTCCAACAGGCGTCTTTGTCAATCTTGCATGGGGACACTGCGTCAATTGGGACCCAGATTGGTTATCCTTTTGCACAGTCAAGTCACAGATGGCCCAATCCCAGATGGATCAAATAGCCATGTTATAAAACAATCCATGTCAATGAAATCAAATTGACTATCCTGGCAAAAGTAGCAACAACTCACTGTTAAGAAGGCATGGAGTTGTGCCACATGTTAGTTGTTAGTAAATGTAAAGCCCTATACAAGTCCCCAGAACATTATACATTATGGGAGCTTAGTACAGTGCTCTTCCACCCTCCACTAAGAGAGTCTTACATCGTTTTGGCTTCTCTGTCAAGTGGATCAGGCTTGTGGAGCATTGTTGGAGAAATAGCTGGTTTTCAGTGCTGGTTAATGGGGAGGTAGGGGGTTTCTTCAAGTCAAAGCGCGGGCTCAGGCAAGGTGATCCGTTGTCTCCCAGTTTATTTATTTTGGCCTCTGAGGTTCTTGGGAGAGGCTTCCAAAACCTGGTGAATACACGTTCCTGTCTTCCTTTTAGAGGAAGGCGAGGTAGTGCGATGGTGTCTCATCTCCTTTTTGCAAATGATACGCTCCTTTTCCTAAACGGAGCAATACGTTCAGTAAGAGCGGCAAAGCATTTCCTTGACCTCTATCAGCAGGTCTCAGGACAAAAGGTGAACTTCCATAAGAGCACGTTCATGCATCCTGAAAATATGGCTGCTTCCAGGATTGCGAATATCCAAAGGGTTTTGGGGTCGATCACTCCAGTGGAGAGCATGGTGTATCTAGGGGTCCCAATCTCGACAGGGCGAAGGAGGAAGGACTCTTTTCAAAGTCTAGTGGACAGGGTGGAAGGGCGAATTATGGGTTGGAAAGCTAGGTTCTTCTCTATGGCGGGTAGAGCCACTCTGGTGAGCCATGTTCTGGCTAGTGTTCCTGTTCATACATTGGCGGCTACTCATGTCCCTATTGAAGTTATCAAACATTTGGAAAAACGGTTTGCAGATTTTCTTTGGGGGTAGAAAGATGGAAAGAACAAACTCCATTGGCGGAGTTGGCGGTCCATTGCCCGTCCCAAGAGCGAAGGAGGGCTGGGCATTAGACAGCTCCAGGATGTCATGACCGCTTTTAGGCTGAAGATGGCATGGACAGTTTTGAACACAGTGGATAGTGGGCTATAGGCTTCTTTCTTGAGGTCCAGGTATAGTCACGATCTGCAGCACGGTGGTCTACATCTGATTTCTCCCTTGGTCTCCCCATTATGGAAAAGAATTAGGTCCCTTCTCCCTATCAGTAAACAAACTACCCAATGGCAGATTGGTGAAGGCAATTTGAGCCTTTGGAATGACAACTGGTCTGGGCTGGGCCCCTTGCAAGAGAGGCTGATGATCAATATCCCCCCTGCTCTCTTTGAGTTCAGAATGAAGGATTTCTTGGGAAAGATGGGGCCTTTCCCTCCCTCCGCAGTCTTCTTTGTGCTTTCTCAACAACAGATTAACGCGATTTTCCATGGTGGTTTTTGTGTGACTGATGGTGCTGATACCCCTTTCTGGCCACCAAATCCTTCTGGTAAGTTCTCTGTTTCGTCGGCATGGGAGATCTGTTGTGCTCACAGTACACAGACGGTATGGGGAAGGAAAATCTTGCATGTTATGATTCCCCCGAAGATATCCACTCTTGTGTGGCGAATCCTCAATAGAGTAGTGGCAGTTGACGAGGTCGTTCAATCTCGTGGGGTGCAGTTGGCATCGAGATGCAACTACTGCAAGGAGGCCAGTGGACAAACACCCAAAATTGAAACAGCTGACCATGTATTTCTTCACAGTGCCAAGGCGATTTCGGTCTGGTCCCATTTTGGCCATCTCTACGGTGTCCACATGGTTCGCAGAATGTCCGTTGGTGAGTGGCTCTCCCACTGGTGGGGCTCGCGTTCAGCTTATGGACCCATCGGACCCTTTAAGAATCAGTTGTCATGCTTCATTCTATGGGAGTTATGGAAATGTAGGAATGCGTCCAGATTCGAAGGGAATGTGCTGACTATAGAGATCCTGATTTCGCGTATCACTGGGTGGCTGAAAAGAGTTGCATACAGGCGGGCTTCTCAGGGTGTGCTTGCTAGCAGCCACAATTCTCATAACAGAGTGCTCATGTCTTTGGGGATTGAGGTGCAAACTCACCAAGAAGAATCCCAAGTGGTGCGGTGGAAAAAATCCCCATGTGGGTGGGTTAAACTCAACGTGGATGGTTCGTCTCGGGGTAATCCGGGAGTGGCAGGAGGTGGAGGAGTGTGCAGGGCTGAGGATGGGAAGTTTCTCTTTGCTTTTTATGCTGGGTACGGCATCACCTCTATACTCGGGCTGAGATTCGTGCAGTCCATGATGGACTAGCCTACTGCATCAATCACAGTTTCAGGAATATCATTGTTGAATCCGACTCTTTTCTGGTGGTCAGCTTCCTGTCGGGAAGCGCTTGTCCAGGTTGGAAATGGAAGAGCTGGGTTGACAGAATTAGGCATCTTACTTCCTCCTGTAATGTTCAGCTTTGGCACAAGGAAATGGGCCGGCAGACGGCATGGCCAAATTAGGGAGCGGGAAACAAGAATCCGCCCTTCTTCCCTCCTTTGCGACTCTCCCTCAGGAGGTGAGAGGTCTTCTGGTTCTTGATAGGACAGGCTTATGGGCGATCAGAAAGTAACGGTGTTTATTGCTGCACATAGTTATTTCTCCTTTTCTTGGTAGGTTCTCCGACAGTTTGTCAGGGGCTTTTGTTAGCGTGTAAGTGCTTAGTAGACATGATAGGTGGCCAATATAGGATCTGGTGGCCACCCGAATGCAGATCTTTTAGGGGTGAGGCCCGTGTCTTTTGTGGTGCCCCCCTGGTTTTTGTATAGCTACCTTTTGATGGAATACAATTGCCGTTAAAAAAAAAATAAAAAAAAAAATGCACCCATGCATTGGATGCTTAGAGTTTTAGTCTGAACTCTGAATGTTGGGTGCTACTATGATCTAGACAGATAGTGCTAATTAATATCTTGAGGAAATTATAAGCAATTTGGCCATTTCTGATCATCCATAATACATGAATTGGTTTCCTAGGTCCCAACAAATTTTAGAAATAGTGAAAATATATACTTAACCCAAAATGGTATTTTCTTTCAATACCTAAAATACGAAAACATTCATTCTATCAAGACAACACTTTCAAATGCAACTTAGGTCATTCGCAGGGACTTTTGGCGCCTTGGATTTAAACCAAAAGGAGGAAAACCATATAATTCAAAGTACAAACTTTCCCCATATTTCTCGTCATGGCTGTAGAAAATATCACACTAATGCGCCTATCATTTTGGGCCAGAGCAGCATCCATTTCTAGGATCTTGTAGATTGTTGGAGTTCTCTTTTAGTGTGGTAGTGACTCATACGTATTTGTATTAGATCTCTCCTACTCAATTGGATGGCATTAGATCTCCCTCCCTCCCTCGGAAATACCATGAAACTAAACATTACCAATAGTATCTAGGATGATGAACACTGATTTTCCCCTCCCATAAGGTGCCAATAGTATCTGGGATGACGATTAGAATAAGGTGTAATCATCCTAAAGTGAAATCGTATTTGTCTATGGAACGTGCTTTACCTGCTTAAGAGTGGCGTTTTTTTTTTTTTTTTTTTGGCATTGCTCCCACATATTTATCAAGACATCCCAGTTGGGTTGTGCTACGTGAACATTAAAAAACATCATTCCTTGTCCTATTTTGTCCATAATTACTCATTTGGCTTCTGTTATGTTATCTCATAGGCTATAGAACTAAGACTAAGAAAGCATCATTTACACAAGAAAGCAGTGCTAGTACACAAAGCTTAAAACTTGATGGTGACCATGTTGGCTGTATTAGCCAGAGCTCTTCTTGGCTTTGCAAAGCCTTAGATTCAAACTCACTGGACACGTGAAGATTGAGAAGAGAAACTTTGCTTTTTTACTGTTGCTTACAAACTAGCTGACTTTGCTTTTCTTGCTACAACCGGATACACAAGATGCCAATTTATAGGCCTCTTTGTGGGGCTAAACAAAGGCCATGTTGTAACTAAAAGAGAATTGGCTCCCCGCCCATCTGCTAGAAAGGGGAAAACAAGTAAAAGGGTCCATTTTGTCAGGAGTATAATCAGGGAAGTTGCAGGATTTGCACCTTACGAAAAGAGGATCATCGAACTTCTTAAAGTTGGGAAAGACAAGCGGGCATTGAAAGTGGCAAAGAGAAAACTGGGCACACACAAGAGGGCAAAAAAGAAGCGTGTGGAGATGTCTAATGTTCTACGCAAGATGAGGTCCGCTGGAGGTGGAGAGAAGAAGAAGTGATAAAAGTGGAGTGGGAAAGAAGTGAGAAGTGGTGGTGTTTTTAATTTTCTCTCAAGTAGTAGCAACATCCCTCTCATTGCTGTTCGAACAGGTTATTAATTAGCTCATGCAATGTTTGCATTCCGAAATTTTTGTTTCATTTGTTTCCGTTTATAATTACAAACCATGCCACCGCACACCTGACTTATCTATCAAAAAAAAAAAAAAAGATGCCAATTTATAGGCATTTGAATGTAATGCAAAAAGACAAAACAGCCCCTACTAGGAGCTTCCAACATTAAATATTCCTAGAAAATACACGAGCATTTTTCATCTTCCAAGAGCAACTACATGGGAACTCTTGCTGTTCATTGGAAGATGAACGGTCATAGTAAATGCAGGGTTTTGGTTTGCAATTCCAACACTCCCCTTCAAACTAAAACTGGCTTTATTCCGAGCATCGTTCTTAGTCGTTTGAATGAATTTGTGGGCCAAAAAAAAAAAAAAATGCATCTGTCGGCAATGCCTTTGTGAAAATATCCATCACCTGTTCCGTAGTATGACAATATTATAATTTCATTGTTTTCTGCTTCACATGATCTCTTAGAAAATGGTATCGGGTATCAATGTGTTTACTTCTTCCATGTTGCACCGAATTTTTGGCTAGCTCGATTGCTGACTTGTTATCCACATATTTTTTTTTTTTTTTTTTTTTGGAACTTCATTTAATCCATTGAAAAATGACAACAATGTACATCTTCGGGCTGACCCTACAACAAAAGGGGCAGGCCACCTATCATATAAGGCCGCAGAAAAACGAAAACTGAAAAAAGGAGAACACTGGGTTCATGATCTGGAGGCATAAGTGACGGTTCTAATCAAACCAAGACCGACCTTATCGAGAAAAACGAGGCCCTTTGTTTGTCTGGGAAAAGAATTAAAATGATCAAGACAAATTTAGCATCTTTGAGTCTCACTCCCCACTCTCGCCAAACTGTCACCGACCGTTCCTTCACGAAGAATGTGTTGAAAAGAAAATGTGCCGAATATTCTCAAGTTGTTAATCTTATCTACCCATGGTTTCCAGATCCACGGGCATCTTGCATCACCAACAAGGAGGTTAATCACCAGCTTTGAATCTGATTCTACTATTATCTTGTTTATCCCTTTAAGAAGACATAACTCTAAGCCGTCAACGATTGCACGTAGTTCTGCGCTATTGTTGGTGCCAATCCCATAACCGGTGGAGAAAGCGAAAATAAAGGAACCATCATCCTTTCTACAAATACCCCCTCCACCTGAAAGACCTGGGTTTCCCTTAGCTGATCCATCAACATTTAGTTTCACCCAACCCGGAGTGGGATGCTTCCATTTAACTAGAATAGAGTCTGACCTGTTTCGCCTGGACGCAGAGATGGAAGAGAGGACTCTATGAGGATGAGTATATGAAAGTTGTGCCTGGAAGTTTTGGATCGTTTGGGTGGCCCACCAATTTATCCGAGCTATGGATCTACGGGCGTCCATCGCCTTGTCTTGGAACGAAGCTTCATTCCTTGCTTCCCACATCTCCCAAAGAATCAGAAGAGGGAGTGACGATCTGATTTTCTGAGGAGCTGCACCTAGCGCAGACGCATTTCTCCACTGGTTGATTTTACTAAGCACCGAAATATTAGGGGCTGAAGTGACTCCACACAACCCTTCATAATGGGCCCAAATTCGGACCGCATAACGACCTGTTAAAAATAGGTGGTTGATTGATTCAGTGTCTGGATTAGAGTCATTTTCTCGAGGGCAGCAGCGGCATTTAGAGGGAAGAGCAATTCCTTTAGCTTTAACTCTACTGTCCACAGGAATGGCGTTATGCAGGAGACGCCAAATGAATATCGTTACTTTTGGCGGAATTTTATGTAACCAAATCCACTTTCCCCATAGAACCTGAGGTTGATCTCCCCTAATAAGTTTCCAAGCAGACCTAAGGGTGAATTCTCCTGAAGGGTCATGAGGCCAGACCCGATCCGCCGGTTCATCTGTGATGACGAAACCCCTGGCGAAGATTACATCAATGATCTCTTGAGGCAGAAATTCTAAGACCCTGGATGGGGGTAACGGACCTGATTTCCCGAGCAGATGTTTCAGCTGCAACTGTTGCAGATCTTGAGGGATAATTCCTGACAGAATATCTTTTTGACCTAAACCACCCAATTTTTCTCCAAATGTTTGCTTCTCCGCGACCCACTGTCCAATGTGTATTGTCCTGAATAGAATGTAGAAAGCACCTGATTCTCTTCCACATTGGGGATGAATTGTGTTGCCTGACCGTTGCCGTCCCTGTTATCAGCTCAGTGGAGTGTATGGACTGCATCAGCTCCACCCACGGTCCTTTGTTTTTACCGTACTTCACATTCCACGCAAGCTTCATTCGAAGTGCTTGTAGCACCTCACTCAGATTTTGGATTCCCAACCCTCCCTCTGCTTTAGGCTTGGTCACTTGCCGCCACGTAATCCAATGGAGTTTCTTTTTCCCTTCGGCCCATCCCCAAAAAAAATCAGCAAACTTGATGTTTAACTTTTGAATTACCTGCGCTGGAACGTGCATAGCTGCCATAATATGGATCAGATAGCTACCTAGAACATGACGAATCAGAGTCGCACGACCCGCTTGCGTTATGTGTCTTCATGATTCCCCCGGAGATTCTTTGATCTTTTTTCTGAAGAGCATGAAAATCCGTGGATTTGATTCTCCCTCTAGTCAGGGGCGCCCCCAAATATCACAAAATATCCCTCGCTTGGCTAAAACCAAGCACTGCAGTCGTCGTCCTGATTTTAGCTGCTGTCCATTTAGAAGGACCAATAAAAACGCTTTTGCTAGAATTGATTTTTTGACCTGTGGCTACTTGGAAAACTCGTAGAAAGTCCCTCATAGAGGAGAGTGAAGATTTACTGGCGTTAAGGAAAACCAACATATCATCCGCATATAGAAGATGGGAGAAAGAAGGGCTACCTTGAGGGAATTTAAAGGGGCTGCAACGGCCTTCTTCAAAAAGGGATTTTAAATTGACTGAAAAAGCTTCCATGGCTAAGATGAAGAGCGCCGGGGAAAGGGGGTCTCCCTGCCGGAGACCTCTAGATGATTTGAAAAATCCTGTAGCTTCACCATTGATGAGGACGGAAAACCAATTGTTTGCCCAGCAAGCTTCCAGGAGTTGCACACTTTTATTGTTGAAACCAAATTTCAGTAAGGCCTGCTTCAGATACAACCAATTCAACCTGTCATATGCCTTTTCGAGATCAATCTTAAGGATAAGATTTCCCCCCCTGGTTTTCCTGTTTAACTCTCTCATCGCTTCCTGAGCAAATATGATGTTTTCTGCAATATACCTCCCTTGGACGAATGCTCCTTGTTCCTGTGAAATAAGTTTAGGTAAAATGATGCTAAGACGGTTAGCAAGAAGTTTTGCAAGAATTTTATACATAACATTACACAGGCTGATTGGCCTAAAATCAGAGAATTTGGATGCGGAGGGAGTCTTTGGGATCATGCAGATAAGAGTGGTTTTGAAAGCTCGGGGAATAGGTTCCCCTGAAAAGAAAGCTCTCGCGGCTTTGAATACATCGTCAGCAATGATACTCCAGCAACTATTGAAAAGGTGCCGAAAACCGTCGGCCTGCATGCCCCATCAATTGGGATAGATTTGACAGCAGATAATAGCTCCTCCATCGTGGGAGGACTTTAGAGAGAGTCATTTTCTTGTTGATGAAGCCGACGTGGGAGGTTTTGGACAAAGGTAGCCGAGAGAGAAACTTCCTCCTCCTGAAACAGACCTCGGAAAAAATCCACAGCTGCCCGCTTAATATCATCCATATTGGATATGGAGGATCCATCCTCTAATGTGATGGTATGAATTGCTGATCTTCTAATCTTTTCTGTTGCCGACGCGTGGAAAAAGGTCGTGTTCTTATCTCCCTCCTCGAGCCAAGAGTTCCTTGCTTTTTGTTTCCAAAAAATCTCCTCCATTAGCTCCAAATGCTCTAGCTTTTGTTTTAGGCCTAGATGTTGATGTACGAGCTCCTCGTAGTTGTCGCCTTGCATTCTGTTGTCAAGGATGTCTAGATCCTCTTCCGTCTGTTTGATATGCTGAAAAATGTTTCCGAACTGCTCTTTGTTCCAAACCTTCAACAGTTGTTTCGTCTTTCTCATCTCGAGATAAATATTTATGAAGGGATCAGCATCACAGATGCCTTCCCAAGCCTTTGAAATCACCGACTGAAATGTGTCATGAAGAGTCCACATTCGGAGGAAGCGAAAAGATTTCGGCTTAGACAGCAATTGAGGAGAAAGAAACAGATGCAAAGGGGTGTGGTCTGACTTGTTTCTGGGGAGATGTTCCACCCGAAATCTTGGAAAGGCGGTGGCCCATGAGCTGTTGATAAGGACTCTATCGAGTCTGGCCCAAACTCGGGCATTGCCTGGTGAAGCGGTTTCCCTCATAGCCCGCATCGATGAGGCCAGCAGAATGGATTGCATCAGCAGATTCAGACATGGAAGAACTGTCAGAAGGCCGGTTACCCCTCCTTTCCTCACTTTGAGTCACAGCATTAAAATCTCCTGCTATAACCCATGCTCCTTGAATTTGGGTACTGAGAGAGCAAAGGTCATTCCACAGGCTTCTATGTTGTATCTTGCAGCATCGACCGTAGACAATTGAGATAGTAATCGGTTGTGATTGAGGCGTTATGGTTGCTTCAAAAGTTATCATTTGGTTTGAGATGGAGATGACTGAAATATTCAACTGGTTTTCATAGAAAATCTAGATTTTTCCTCCCATGTCAGAGTTAGAGATAGAGGAATGGAACCCAATCTTCAGTCCCGTAGTCACTCGCCTATCATCCTTGAGCATCGGTTCGATGATTGCAACCAGCCGAGGGTTGAACTTTTTCACTAGCTTCTTGAGCACACGAGTTGTGGGAGCGTTTCCGACCCCGCGCGCATTCCAAATTATGGCGTTATCCATTAGATACACACCCTATATTCACTGCCCGTCTCTTTAACTTTCTGATCCTACTATAGCAGATGCAGGTGGTTTGCCTGTCTTCTGTTGTTCGGAGAGGAGAGTTACTGATTTTGAGCGGAGCTGTTGAAGATTGCTTTTTTGAAGAGTGCTTCTGCACTTGTTGCTGTCGCATTGGATCGAGGACCTCTTCTTCTGTTGCTTGAGAGGGGTTATTTGGACTGACTTGGTGAAAATAAGGCGATAAATCCACTGAAATCTCCCCCATGTCTTCATTCATCCTTGCGCTGATTTCCTTACTCCTACGTCTAAGTTTTTGCAATGTAATTCCCAACTCATTTGTTGTCAATTCAGACAGTCCATTAGACTCTCTCTGATGAGGATACAAAGGAGAAGCCCCGTCCGATCTGGTACGGGGCTGATGGACACTCTCGGCTACTGATTGATGAATTGCACCAGTTATATGTAACTGATTTGGGGAAGGGGTAGCGTTCTTGTCCTGATTGGGATTGCACCGAGGCTGTTGCATTTCTGTCTGCAGCGGAGGCTCTATATCAGGCATGGCATGGAAATTTGTTTGGGCGGTGGGGATGGGGATCCAAGTGTGGGTCAGGATGGGGATGGTCTAATCCTTTTAGAGTAGAGCCTCAAAATAGGTATGTGGGAGTGGTTATTATCGGCAGCCTTCGCAATGGCCGGGGTGAAATTCTCTCGTGGGGTTTGGGTCAATGGGAGAGATAGTTTGAATTCTCTTGGACTTTACTGCATTTAAATGGACAGTGTGGGTTTGGGGTGAGAGCATCATGATTCCCGGTGAAGGTGGGGAATTGGGGAGGAGTGTTGAGTAAGGGAAGGTGGTAGAGGGTTGGGGGGTGAAGCTTTAGGGGTGGATGGTGAGGTAGAGCGAGGAGCTGGAGAAGCTGTTGGGTCCAAAGTCGGTTGGGCATTATGACAAGCAGGTGAAGTGGGTTTTGGGAAGGGCTGATGATTTGGCTGAAAGGTTTGCAGAACCCAGTTTTTAGTGGAATTGGGATGGGAAAGAATACTAGGAAGGGGATGCAAGAGAGAGGAGAAGAGTCTTTGATCTTCCAGAAATCCTAAAACAGGGTAGATGGTCCCTTCTACGTTCAAATGCCTGGGGAGATGAATATGGTGCTGGCTAGAGAGTTTTATCTTGACTCTAGCAAAACTAAGGAAAGTGCCATGAATGGACATAGAATCGATTTCCAGGATTTCTCCAAAACTCTTGGCGAGTATTGATATCACATTTGGGTGCCAAGCATGCGGCGGAATTCCAAGCAATCGAATCCAGGTACCTTGCAGAAGTCCTGCTGTTTCCGGAGCCCATTGTTGAACTGATTAAAGCTTCATTTGAATGTGTAGATCGTGGTCAGAGGCAAACAGTTCCAAATCCTCACGCGATTGGAATTTGACTAGGAATTGTGTTGGGGAGAGCCTTGAGAAATCCACCAGCATGTTGCCAATATCCGATTTGTGGAAGACCTCTATAAGGTGGAGAATCGAAATAGAGCCGTCTATAGCTGTTGCCATTAGAGCATGAAATAAGGAGCGTTTGAGCTGTCTCACCAGCTGATCTTCAGCCCGAAATTCGAATCGCAGGCGGGGTTGGTAATCTGCTCTGTGAGTATGAGGTTGGTTCGGAATGATATGGCTGGTACGGACTACCTGGGAGAAGGATCTTACCTGCGAGGAGCCTGGTGTACCCGATGTTCCGACTCGCAAAGGATGGCGATGTGGTGGTGGGTGATCTATTCGGTACGGAGCATTTTCATGGGGTGTTTGGGGAAGCGGTTTCTGAGAAGGTTGTTCTGTTTTCCTAGAAGCAATAGGTTGCTGTATTTGAGGCGACTGTCCGCGGGAGCTCTTGGCCCAGTGTGACAAGAACCACTCTCCCGTCTATACGGCCACCGTGCTGTGATTAATCGCATTATACGCTTCCTGTTCGTGGTGAAATCTGATGAAAGCAAATCCTCTGGCTCGATTTAGGGCTTTGTTCCAGGGGATGAAAACATCCACCAATTTCCCATAGCGGCTAAAGATGCGATGAACGTCTTCTACGGTGGTGTCGAAAGTGAGATTTGCAGCAAAGACGGTGAAGAAAGAGGGTCGAGATCTAGGTTTTCGTCTGGTAATCGTCACCCAAGGGGATTTCAAATCTTTTTCCTTCTCACGCTCACGCTCTCCCATTGTGGCTGACAATACCATACTGACTTGGCTGACCTTCGTAGTTTATTCCAGAAGAAGAAGGCTTGCATTGGACTCTCCATCCATACCAAAACCAGCAAACTCACTTTCTAAAATAGGAAATCTCTCCTTTACATCCTCTCTTTCACTCCAAAAACCTCTCACCCTCTTCTCACTTTATCAGCCAAGCACCTTTAAGGGTCGTTTGGCACCATGGATATGGGGGAAATTGAGGGGATTTCAAATCCCCTGGATTGTTTGGCACCGTAGAATAGCCGGGGGTTTCAAATCCAAGGTACAATGTTATCCACATATATGACTGTGGATCCTTCCTGCGGATGCTTCAGCTCCTTTAGCAGGTTTTTCAACCAAATTCTCTCACAAATAGTGGACGATGTTGCCACGTACACTGCTTCACATGTGGACAGGGCGATCACACTCTGCTTCTTCGAATTCCATGTGAAAGCAGTCGTTCCGAGATAGAATACATAGCCAATAGTGTTCTTTCTTTCATCTTGGTCACCTCCCCAATCACTGTCTGAGTATCCATATAGTATCGCTTCATCATCGTATGGATAGAAAAGATCGAATTCCATTGTTCCTTTGACGTACCTAAGGATTCTTTTTGCAGCTAGCCAATGTGATTCTTTTGGCGCTTTCATGTACCTACTTTGAAGCCCAACACTGTAGACGATATCCGGCCTTGTGATTGTGAGGTACCTTAGGCTTCCAATCAGACTCTTGAACATAGTCGAGTCAACGCTTCTTCCTTCTCCGTCCTTTGTCAGTTTTAAGCCCATTGCTACAGGCGTGTTTACGGCATTGCAATTGACCGTCTTGAACTTTTCAAGCAATTCATTGGCATACTTTTTCTGAGATATATAAATGCCACCATGTTGTTACTTCACTTCAATGCCCAGAAAAAAAGGCATGAGACCTCCGTCGGTCATCTCGAACTCCTTAAACATGGCCTTCTTGAATTTATCAAACATCGATCGGCTGTTTTTTGTAAACAGCAAATCATCAACATATAGGCATGCTATAAGCATATCACCATGATCATTCTTCTTGATATAAACTGCATGCTCATATGGACATTGGGAAAAGCCGTTCTCTTGAAGATAGTTGTCGATGCGTGCATTCCAAGCGCATGGAGCTTATTTCAACCCATAGAGGGCTTTCTTCAGTCGATACACCTTGTGTTCCACCCCTTGCATAACAAAGCCTTCAGGTTGGTCAACATAAACCTCTTCTTCTAGAATTCCATTCAAGAATCCAGATTTGACATCCAGTTGGTAGATCATCCAACTGTGATGGGCTGCAAGGGAGATAATCATCCTCATAGTGCCAAGGCGAGCAACAGGAGATAAGACTTCTTCATAGTCCACCCCGTACTTTTGTTTGTAACCCTTTGCTACCAGCTTTACCTTGTAGCGATCGATCTCACCATCAGCATTTCTCTTGATCTTGTACACCCATTTAACATCAATAGTTTGCTGGCCATTAGGAAGTGTAGTCAACTCCCGTGTGTCATTTTTCTCAATGGTATGAATTTCTTCTTTCACAGCGATTCTCCAACATTCTTCTTTTATGGTCTCCTGAAATGTCAAAGGCTCATGATCTACATACAGGCAGAAAACATTGACCTCTTCAGTTTAATTATAAATGTCGCTTAAGCTTTTCATTTTTATAGGTGTCATGGGTGAGGACGAGCTGGCCGAATTTTGACTTGATGGAGTACTTTCAGGAGTAATGGAATGTACTCCTGGACTTCTATGTACTAATGATTCAGCCGAAGAAGGTGTTGCGGGTGTTTGCTCTTGATGATCATGCCTTTCTTCATTTTCTTCCGCTTCTTCTTCACTACAGACCACATCTCTACTCACCATTACTTTATTAGTTAGTAGATTGTAGAGCTTGTAGGCTTTAGATCCTTCATTGTAGCCAATGAAAATGCATTTTTTACCCCGATCATCAAGCTTCCTTCTTCTTGCTTCTGGAACTTGAGCGTAGGCGACACACCCAAAGATCCTTAGGTGCGCCACACTCAATTTGTAGCCACAACATGCCTCCAATGGTGTCATATTTTTGACGCTCTTGGTCGGACACCTATTGAGCAGATAGGCAGTACATGTAACTACCTCTGCCCAGAAATTCTTTCTCAAATATTTCTCCTTCAGCATGGTCCTCGTCATGTCAAGGATGGTGCGGTTCTTCTGTTCCGCAATGCCATTCTGCTATGGCGTGTAGGCTGCAGTGTGTTGCTGCTTAATCCATTATTCCCTGCAAAAGTCTCGAAATGCATTTGAGGTGTACTCTCCACCTCTGTCGGATCTGAGTACTTTAATTTTGTGACCACTTTCAACTTCAACACGAGCTTCGAAAATTTTAAAGATAGTGAAAGCGGAAGATATTTTTCTTTGATGCGATATATCCAAAGTCTCCTGCTGAAATCATGATGGTAATAAAGTATTTATTACCTCCAAGAGAGAGTGTTTCAAGTGGTCCATAAATATCAGTGTGAACCAACTGAAGTGGTTCCCTTGCTCTTCTAGACACTCCACTTGGGAAAGAGTTCCTTTGTTGCTTGTTGAGTGTGCATGCCTCACACACATGTTCTGGAGCTTCAATAGCCAGCGAGCCATACACCATGCTTGATGAGGATAAGAGTTTAAGGCCACTGAAATGGAGATGCCCAAAGCGAAGATGTCATCTCCATGAATCATTCTTCACAAGTCCATAGAAACACTTCTCAGCCTTTGTGTTAATATGGAATGGAAACATGCGATTCTTTGTCATTTGGACTTGAGCCACAAGTCTCCTGTGAGCATCTCTTATAGAGAGAGAATAGTCTCCATGTGTATGACATACCCCTTCTCAAGGAGTTGGCCGATACTGAGGATGTTATTTTTCATGTTTGGTACGTAATACATATTAGATGTAATTTGGCTCACCATTCTTCTGATAGATTTTAACTTTTCCTTTGCCTATCACGGGTACCTTTGATGAGTTGCCAAAACTCACGTCACCACGAACTCCTTCTGTGAGTTCCACGAACAGTTCTTTGTTACCACTCATGTGGTTGCTTGCACCCGTGTTAAGATACCACACATCTGGCCGTTCACATGCCTTTTCTTGTGCGAGGATGAGTGTGGAGTCTTCTTGTTCATGGTGTAATGCTTCAGCATAGTTGGATCGTTCATCTTGATCCACTTTGCTCCAACACTCAAAGGCATAATGGCCGAATTTCTTTCAATTGTGGCATTGAACGTTCTTTGTGTTTCCTCGACCATGTATGATTCAGCCTCTACCATTTCCTCTTCCACAGAAAATAGTAAACTTTTGTTGATTTTGTTGATGGCTTGGATGATATCCATGCTCTCTGCTTCTTGCACGATTGCTAGTGTCATGGTCGTCTCATTGTGTATGACCATTCCTTTTGTTCATTTAAAGTCAACTTAGTCTCTAAGGCATGTTCAAGTATTGAACCAGCATTCTTTTGCATTCGTTGCTCATGCGATCCCATCAGTTCTTCAATGAACAATTTTTCAAGGTCCTTTGATTCTTCGATTGCCACAACCACATGCTCAAACTTGGTTGTGAGAGATCGCGGTGCCTTTTCAATGACACGTATGTCTTCAACTTTTTCACTATTTCTTTTTAAATTGTTAATAATAACAATTAGACGTGAGAAGTAGTCAGAGATACTTTCACCTTCCTTCATGTGTGCCGCTTCAAACTCGGCTTTTAGTGTTTAAAGGCGAACTCGCTTCACTCGATCAACACCCTTGAAGATGGTGCCAAGAGTATCCAAAGCTTGCTTGCTTGATGTTGCTTCGGCAATCTTTTCAAAGGTTGATTCATCCAGCCCTTGATAAAGGAGGAACAAAGCCTTGTTATCTTTCTTCCTTTGATTTTTTAGAGCGGTCTTTTCTTCATTAGGGAAGGTGGCTTCTTTCTCCATAGTGGGTTCTACATACCCATCAGTGACGATCTCCCATAGTTCTTGCGACCCAAACAATGCATTCATTTGGATGCACCACTTTTCATAGTTGTCCTTTAACAACTTAGGAACCTGCAGCTGAATTGTACTGGCCATCTTTTCTATTTTTTAAAGAAGGAATGACTGATTTTTTTTTTAAATGAAGGGAGAGAAGGATGGAATAGAAGATCTGATTTTTTAAAACAGATTTTTTTTTTAGCTGGAAAAAACTTCTACAATCTGATTTTTTTTTTTTTTTTTTTGGCTGAAAAACTGCTGAAATCTAGCTTTTTTTTTTTTTTTTTTTGAAATCTGATTTTTTTTTTTTTTTTTTTTTGAAAATACTGCTGGCAATCTAATTTTTTTTTAAACAGATTTTTGGCTGAAAAACAAAACAGCTGAAGTCTGATTTTTTCCTTGGCTGAAAAAAAAAAAAAAAAAAAAAACTTTTGGAATTTGATTTTTTTTTAATAGATTTTTCTTTCCTTAGCTGGGAAAAATTGCTGGCAACTTCAAAAAAAAAAAAAAAAAAAAAAAACTGGCTCTGCAATCTGAATTTTTTTCAAACAGATTTTCCTTCAGAGAAATTTGTACTTTTTTTTTTTTTCAAAGAAGAATTTGATTTGAAAAGGGCAGGGCCCAAGGCTATGCAGAGGATTCGAGAGGGCCAACGTACAAAAAGGAAAGTGGCCCTCCTATCATGTAAGAAAGCTGAAAAACCTACGGACTACTGTTCCCGAATATAGCCCAAGGCTATCTTGTCGAGGAACATGTGACCTCTAGATATAGCAGGCAGGGAGTTAAGATTATGAAAAATAGAACTGGATTGGGTCAAGCTAGCCAGCCTGGCTAGCCCATCTGCCACTGTATTCGCCTCCCTCGGGGCTAGGGAGATGGACACATTCAGATTTTCTCTCTTCTTCTATTCTTCTTCTCCAGTACTAGGAGGTCCATGGGTCGGAAGACTGACCCAAAAAGCTGCAACCACCGAGCTAGAGTCGCTAGCAACCATAATGTTGGAAAACCCCTGCCGAGCAGCCAGAGATCCCATTCGAATGTACCGCATTTCACCACCCGTAATTTGTACCAATACCATATCCTGCCGAGAAAGCAAACAAGAAATTTCCCCTATGATCACGTCCCACTCCACCTCCACCCGATTGCCCCGGGTTGCCTCTAGCAGCACCATCCACATCCACCTTGACACATCCCAGCGGGGATCTCCTCCATTTGACAACCGTATGAGATTTAGACTAGGGGCTTGGCGTGTGACACCCAGGAGGTTAAAGGTGAGCTGAGCCGGAAGTTTGAAGGCTTTGGGGCGCGGAAGCGAGTTACCGACGAGCTGGACCCAGCTGCGGACCTTAGCAATTATGACTGATGCGTTCATCTCTTGTTCCTCGAATCTGGCCCTGTTACGTGCCATCCAAATTTCCCAGATAATGAAGACTGGAATGAGGCCCTTCAGCAAGAGAATGGAGTTAGACGAGGGGGAGTTCGCCCACCAAAGAGAGGCAATTGTTGTCGTTGAAACGGCGGGGGTGAGCCGAACGTTGAAGATGTGCCCGAAGTGCTGCCAAACCTTCTTAGCCGAATGACTAAGGGAGACAAGATGATTCGTGGATTCCACACTAGGGGAAAGTGGAGCAGGACAGCAGTGACATCTAGAATAGAGGTGGACTCCCTTCTTCTGGATGTGATCATCAACTGGGATCACCTTATTCAGGATCTTCTAAATGAGCAAAGGATGTGTTTTGGAGGCAATTTGGCATGCCAAACCTAGTAAGCCCAACGTTTAACGGCCGCCCGAGGCCTGATTATGTCCCACACTTGACCCACCCTGAACTTCCCATTCTTAGAACGTTGCCAGATTTTCAAGTCCCTGTTGGTAGAGGTGCAAATTCCCTCAGCTGAAATGAGGTAAAAAATGTGCTGAGGCAGGAAGGAGGCTACCTGAGATGGCGAGATCCAGCCCCGTGGGCCAATGACGTCTTTGACTTGGAGGTCTTGCATCTCAGGAGGGATTGGTGAATCAACGGCCTCAAGTAACTGACCAAGCCCAGTCCAGTTGCTGTTCCATAAATGGAGGTTCCCCTGCCCCACGATCTAGCAGGAATGGCCTTCGATCTTGGGCAACGCTTTACACAATCTTTTCCACAGAGGGGAGGCGAATGTGTAACGGGACTGGCCAGCAGAAGAGAGCAGGTCAGCAGCATATTTACCGTTGATGAAAGAGCACCAAACAGTCTCGGGTTCATTATTTGAGATAGCCCAGGCGAGCTTCATCTTGAGGGCATCCATCACTGACGGGAGGGTCCTCAGGTTCAGCCCACCTTCCTCTGCAGGAAACGCCATCCTCTCCCAGGAAACCTAATGGCGTTTCTTCCTAGGCCCGTCGAACCCCCAGAAGAAATCAGAAAAGGCTCTTTACAGACTATTAAGGACTGAGATTGGGATGTCCAGGGCTGCCATCAGATGCACAGTCATGCTGGATAACACATGATTAACCAGCGTGAACCTCCCCACCTGGGACAAGATTCTGCTCTTCCATCCTTCAATGCCCTTTTGGATTTTGTCCACCAGGGATATGAAATACGCCTTCTTCGGCCTTCCTTTGAAAATAGGGACTCCAAGATAAGTAAAGGGGGCTACTGCTTTTCTAAACCCCAAAATTGCAGCTGCCTCTCTGCACCGCGCTTCTGATATGGAGTCCGCTGGAATAAAGAAGCTCTTGTGGCGACTGATTTTTTGACCCGAGGCCCTCTCATAGTTCAAAAGAAAGGAAGCTATGGCAGTAAGAGATTTCCTGCTCCCGTTGGCAAAAAGGATGGTTTCATCTGCAAAGTGCAGGTGAGAAACAGTGGGGCAGTTCCTAGCAGTCTTAAATTGAAGAGCAACTTCTCTTGTCATGAGCTAATTGAAACCCCTGCCTAGCACCTCTGCTGCAAGGATGAAGAGACCTGGAGAAATGGGGTCTCCTTGATGGAGACCACGAGAGGATTTGAAAAAACCTGTTGATTCCTTGTTTATGATGATCGAAAACCAGGAGTTAGCACCTTTCTACCAAGGCGATCCAATCTTCCCCAAACCCGAACTTAGCGAGCACCTGCCTGAAGAAGGACCAGTTAAGTCTGTCATAAGCCTTTTCCATATCTAGCTTAATTAGAATGTTTCCGCCACGCGATTTCCTGTTAACATCACGAAAAATTTCCTGGGTTAGAGCACAATTTTCAGCTATAGATCGACCCTGCACGAAAGCCCCTTGCTGAGGGGAAATGATAAGAGGGAGGATTTTCCCTAGTCTGGATGCTAAGACTTTTGAGAAGATTTTATACAGGCAATTACATAAGCTAATTGGTCTAAATTCCGCAAAGGATCTGAGATTGTTTGTCTTTGGAATGAGACAAAGGAGGGACGAGGTCAAAGTCCTGGGCAAGACGCCTCCTTTGAATAAGAAATGAATCGCTACCAGAATGTCGTGGCTAACTGTATCCCAACTAGCTTGGAAGAAAGTCCCGGAAAAACCATCTGGTCCAGGCGCCCCATCCAGGGGAATGGCCATAGCTGCCTCCCGGACCTCGTCCATCGAGGGTTCGAGGAGGAGGTCCAGGTTATGTTGGTGGGTCACTAGAGGAGGGATAGATTGAAGAATGTCCCCCACTTGAAACTGGAGACTGTCATGATCCTCTTGCAAAAGATTTTGGAAGAAGGCCACAACTGCACCTTTGATTTCATCACAACCAGTAATCACCCTACCATCCTCTGCCATGATCTCCTGAATTTTTGACCTCCTAAGTTTGGCCGAGGCGGTAGCATGAAAAAATTTTGTATTTCTGTCACCTTCCTTCAACCAGTGATTTCTCAACTTTTGCTTCCAATAAACTTCTTCACACTGCTCCAGGTGAACCATTCTGTCTCTTGCCTCTTGAAGCGAATACAGGACTCCGGGGTCAGTCGAGCCTTGAGCCTCTATTTCGGTTGCGCTCAAGACCTGTTCAGCCTTCTTTAGATTGAGGAACGGGTCCCCAAAGACCTGTCTATTCCAGAATTTGAGGGCTGCTTTCGTACGTTTCAATTTACCTATCAGGGATTCAATCGGGTTGCCCGGGGAAGGGCCGGCCCAGCTGCTAGCAATCAAGTCCTTATAGCCTGCATGGGAGATCCACATTCACTGGAATTTAAAAGAAGTGGGGGCTGAAGGGCGCTGGCTAGGAAACGAGATGAGCAGAGGAGCATGATCTAAATTTCACCTGGGAAGATGATTAACGAGGAAATACGGAAAAGCTTGGAACCACCGATTGTTGCAGCAAACCCTATATATCTAGTCTGGCCCACACTCTCGGCTGACCAGACTGACTGTTACACCAAGTAAATCTGCTACCCGAAAATCTTGCATCTTGGAGACCCGCTCTATCCAAACCATCTGCAAACTCGGCCGCACTGATAGCGTCGAAAGAGCTTGCCCCCAGCCGTTCCGAAGGCGAAACAACGGCATTGAAGTTGCCGCAAACAGCCCATGGGAGCGCCACTCCTTGCCCTTGATTGATTAGGTCCTCCCAAAGGTCCCTTCTCAACACCCGGGAGCACTTGGCATAAACGAAGGAAAGCCTGACTCTGATGGGACTTCCGAGGAACCCCATCGAAAGCAAGATTAGCTGATTAGAAGCAGCTACCACTTCAGCTTGGATGGGAGGAGCAAAGAAAACCCAGATCTTCCCTCCTTGAGCCCCATTGGAGGTCGACGAGTGGAAACCAAGTTTTAGGCCGATTCTTACGCGTTTATCATCACGAAGCATTGGTTCAAGGATGGCAATAATGAACAAAACTGAAAACTTCTTCTAGAAAATCTGGAAACAAAACTGAAAACTTCTTCTAGAAAACCCAGGTAGACGAGAAATCTGTACTTTTTTTTTTTTTTTTTTAAATTTTTTTGGCCGAAATTGCCCCCTTTTTTTTATTTTAAGGAGCATTTCATTTAATCAAAAAAAAAAAAAAAAACCGGCCAATTACATTCGGGCGACCCCCGGGAGAAAAAAGACCCAAGGGATGCCCATCGTAGGAACAAGAACTAAAACAGAGCACTATACAAAGGAAGAGAGGAGAAACTCCGCAACCTAGCAACGGCCACTCTCAACTCTCGAACCATCCCTAATGGAGCCTAGGCCCACCTTGTCGAGGAATAACAAACCTCTAACCATGGCCGGGAGATTTCCTTGGCTGTGAAATCTGTACTTGGCTGGAAACAAAACTGAAAACTTCTTCTAGAAAATGAACTAGGCTCTGATACCAGTTTGTTGGCTGTATTAGCCAGAGCTCTTCTTGGCTTTACAAAGCCTTCGATTCAAACTCACTGGACACATGAAGATTGAGAAGAGAAACTTTGCTTTTTTACTGTTGCTTACAAGCTTGCTGACTTTGCTTTTCTTGCTACAACCGGATACACAGGATGCCAATTTATAGGCATTTGAATGTAATGCGAAAAGACAAAACTGCCCCTACTAGGAGCTTCTAACATTAAATATTCGTAGAAAATACACAAGCATTTTTCATCTTCAAGAACAGCTACATGGGAACTCTTTCTGTTCATGATGAACGGTCACAGTAAATGCAGGGTTTTGGTTTGCAATTCCAACGGACCAAATCATACAAATCAGGCAAATGAAACAATTTCGAAATCATGTTGAGCACAAAAAATGTAACAAAATTCAAATCTTTTAAAGCTAGGCCTTGGGATAGCACTCCCTTACTATAACAGGCACAGACAGAGAAACTCTGAAAGAAATAGACTAAAATCGAAAGGTAAACAGATAAGTATCGAAAACATACAATTCTTGAACATGAAGGTAACCGTCATCCAATGTTGTATTGCAGATCACAATCCCTGCCCACTTCGACATACATGGATCTCCCTTATTCCAACTTTTAAGATTCTTCAGAGGATCTATCAAACTGCTCTTGATAGCTACTAATGCAGCAACTGCAAATTAATACAATTTGTCACTAGATTTTCATAACCATCCTCAATGATAAAAGAAAGAAGTAATCATACACATGCTACTTCATTGAACAACCCCTTGCTTTAACATCTACAAGTTCTTATGCATGACAATGGGAAATACATGCGACGACTGGAAAAGAAAAGGTGACTGCATTCCTTCTCCATTTATTATTCATCACAATTTGAAAAAATTATAATTTGCAGCAAATACACAATTAGTACATCTAATAGATCGACATCCAAAGAAAATCATAGCAACAACAAAAAGCAAGAATACCAACTAAAAGTTATTATAACATCAGAGCAAAACATGCTGAATTGCTGACAAGGATTCACTATCCGGTGAAGGAATGCATCAAATGCAAGTTAATGCCAAACACTGTGCAGTACTTATGCATAAGAACAGTAAAATTCAAGCAAACTCGCCTTCAGATGGATCAGTTGTCTGCGCTTTCACAAGTAGTGCAGAGCAACACAGATAAATAGCGAGAATGGCTCCCAAGAGACAAACTCTCACACCAGACATCACAAAATCCTTGAAGGCGGATGAAGCGGTGAACATCTCTCAATATCCAATGCCCTAAACTGGTAGACGGCTTGAAACCCCAGAAGCAAACTGAATTCTCAAACAGTTCCAATTGATTGAAAGCTATAACGTGCTCCAGAATCCAAAAACCAATACAACGTCAAAAATCAAGATACCCCTCCTCAAGGCAACTCAAAACCCTAGAAACCCAATGAGTGCCAAAATATTTCTGCAGAACTGATGCAGTACAAATATAGACTACTCAAGATTCTGAGCCGATACAAGTATATATTTCTGAGCTGATGCAATATAAGTATAGACTACTCAAGATTCTGAGCATCCACATGCAGTCAAGAAAAAGCACAATATCCAACTCCAGATATATACCTCGAAATTCAAGAAATTGAACGAGTTACGGCAGATTTTCACGTATACAATGTTTTAGATATGTAAACTACTTCCTAAAGCAAGAACCCACCTATTTGCATCCGATGATGAGAAAAAAAACGCGCGCACACACACACACACACACAAAAGGCTCCAAAACAAGCAGAAACCACAGTTCTTAAACAAGTTGCGGAAATACAAGTCTAGTGTACTCTAGAACATGAACAACTCCGGATAGCAATTAATCCACATAATTTCATCGGATGCCTAGAAATATCCTTCAGACAGCCGAGAATGAATGTGTTTTCTTCCAAGACAGAAAAAAACACTAAATATCGCCCAAGAGAGCTCTAGAGCTCAGGAAATCAAATGAATTGCAGCAATAGGCAACTTCAGAAACCGAGGTCCATGTAGTTCTACAAAAACCTTTCACTGGAGAGCTCAAAAAGCCTGAAATGATATCAGATGAATTACTGCAATAAGCAACTTCAGAGATAAGGAATCCAGGTATTTTCATCCGACGTCAAGGAAAATGTCAGAAGCTCGCTCCAGAGCTCAAAACCCATAGGAACCTATCAAACTACTGAATTTTCCAATCTAAACAACTCCAGAAAAAGAAGACTCCAGGTAATTTTCACCGGACGCCAAGAAAAACAGTGATAACCCTCTCTAGAGAGCTCAAAAACTCTAGAAATCTAACCCACGTAGACAGAAATTTTTACTCAAACAACTTCAGAGATCGAGAATCCACGTAATTTCATCCAAAACCGAGAGAGAAAAAAACAAGATCTCATTCTAGAGAGCTCAAAAACCCTGGAAATCGATTGAAATACAGCAAACGGCGACGAAATTTCATCTGGAAATCCTAGGAATCGGAGGGATTGGCCAGGTTTTCTTAAGCGTTTGTGCGGATTGGACGGTGCAGATGAGTTCAGGGATTGAAATTTCAATGATGATGAAATCTGAGGAGGAGGAAGAGAGGGTGTTGTCGATGGGAAGAGGCCAAAAGCAGCTAATGCAGATATCAGAAGATGACATGTTTTTATATATTGAAGCGATGCTTGACTTCTTCGGAGCTGTTGAGAGTATTTTCTTTGTCAGAGAGGGATCTTTGGCTTTTCGCAGTTAAATATATAGCTGAGGGTGACTCGCGCCGTTTTCATACTCTCTCAGAGCGGCAAGTCGAAGATAAAACACAAAAATCAGCCTGACTAAAAACTCACACATACCACCATACGTGAACTTGGCTTATCTGATAGCAACTTTACATTGTTTCCATTTATGTGGTCCATTTTAGTTTTTAGTCAGTCTTATCTTTTGGATGTACGGCCAAAATAATGGTTATCACTCCATGTACCCAATGGATTTTACATATGCAATATGGTGGACCGTATAAAGCTTATAGGTTTAACATGTGCATGGACCCATGGGATGTGTCGACGGAATGCTAACATTCTCGTAAAATCTCTGACTATAAAAATTGGACACCCAAAATTTTAAGAAGATCCAACCATAGTATGTGCGACCATGGAATTTTGGATTTTTTTTTTTTATGGAACTAAGATCATGCATCTGCCGGGGAAGAAAAATCAGGACTCTTGATTGCATCCAATTCTATCTAAGTCTTCCCATCCATTTTTTTCATACCATTTTTACAGCATGAGCTCAAAAATAAGGTAGATCCAAATCTCATATGGACCATCGAAATCTCATATGGACCACACCACCGGAAAAGAATGGTGATTGAACACTCACTTCTTAAGGGCTAGCTACAAAGGTTTTAGATTAAGCTGATATTTGAGTTTTCTCTTCATTCAAGTGCGCTTGACCTAATTAATTGGTTGGATGACAAATAAACATTACAGTTAGCCTTAAAAAAGTTTTTAATGGTGGGCATTCAATCGCCAAGTGGTGTGGTCCACTCAAGATTTGCATCTCCCTCATTTTCGGTCTCTTGTACTTTATAATAATGATATGAAAAAGTAGATAAATAGCTTAGATAAAACACATATATCATACAGTATTAACATAGCTGTCCATAGCCACCTTGCTACTAACACTGTCAGTACACAATACCCATTTGAAAAATCTTGCTTCCTTAGTCATGATTGGTCTATGTCATCACGGCCTTGTGTTCCAATTAGATTGTAACAAGCAGTATTTTCATCCTTGAGGCAACCATAGGATCTACATTTTTTTTAATGATTGTCCATTGTTCTTTTACCTTAGCTCACATAATAATTATATAGCTTTAATTTCATAGTCACTCCATAATCCTAATAAGACTTATATAATGGTCGGATGGCATATACACACGTTATAGACAAACACTTAAAATCCTTCAAATTTCATAAAATGGAATCTTTGATGGAAAGGTTGGATACTATTCATACACCCAGCTGGGTTGCATGTGGAATAATTACATGATACGATCAGTCCGTGCAGGTAATGAAGTAATGTCACCAAGTTCTGTGGGCCTCACCATGGTATATTTGTTTTATCCGCACTGTCCATCCATTTTGGATGGTTAACTTTAGATTATGAGCCAAAGAATGAAGCTGATCCAAAGCTTAAGTGGACCCACCATAGAAAATAGTAGGGATTGAACGCCTACCATTAAATAAAAAAAAAAAAAAAAAATCATTGTGGTCCTAGGAAGGTTTTAATGGTGGGCATCATTGTCCCCACTGTTTTTTATGGTGAAGTTAGCTTGGGCTTTGACCATGCCTTGTACTTTGGCCCATGTCCTAAAATGATCTCTATAAATGAATGGACGGTGTGGATACAACACATACATCATGGTAAGGCCTACAGAGTGCATCACTTTAATAGTGAAGTTGGCTACGTACTCAAGCTGTCAGTAGCTAATCCACTCCCAGATTAGCCTACAACGACTAGTAAAAGATCCAAACTTGTAGAAGAAAACAATCAGAATAAGTAATTAACATCCCTTCTCAAGCTTGGGTAGATAACATTAATTAGCAAACTTAGGATTGGGCCTGCAGAAAACAGGAAAAGAAGGCAAGAGAGTAGAGAAACAATAGCAAGGGAGTGTTTGGTCTTCATCCCTTAGAAATAGTTTTTAGTGACCCAAATGGGCCATTTTATAGGATTGCCAGGATGGGAGATGCTGAAAAATCTCTCAAATGGTAAATTTTAATCTTTTGATTACGAGAAGGTTATGGTGGCTATTCATATTCAAACCTAATGAGCCGAATTATCATAGTGTTGAAATAATTCACATGTCGAGCTTTTATTTATTGTTATGCTCTGTTATGCTCTTTTTTTCCTTTTTTTCTTTTTTGTTAGCTTGGTAGCACACCCACTGTCAGTTCATACTTCGCTGTTAGCCACTTCCACTAGGGAATCAATACCAAGACCTCATTGTTGAAACAGGTATCTTTCACTCAGTTTACCACTTGAGCTATGGATGAGGGTGTTATTGTTATGCTCTTTACAAAGTAAGACGCATTGTATAAATGACTGGGATAATAGGAATATATTCTGAAGGGAATTGCGTGGTATGCCACACACTACCTACCTTTGTGGTGTGTTGATGTCACCAAGTTCTATGGGCCCCACCATGATGTATGTGTTATATCCAAACTATCTAAGTTGTATGTCTGTTTGGCGATATTGTTTTATGGCTTGAGTATAAAAATGAGAAACATCCAATGCTCAAGTGGGTCACATTAGATAAAGAAGTGAATATTGAATGTCTACCGTTGAAAACTTTTCAAAGGTCATAGTTTTGGATCAATTTAATATTTGATTTTTTTTTTTTCCTTCATCTAGGTCTACTTGTATTCATGAACAGATTCAATAGCAAATAAAAGTCAGAGTGGTCCCTAGGAAGGCTTTAAAGGTGGTAATCATTATCCCCACTACTTCTTATTTCTTGTGGTGTGGTCCATTTGAGCTTTGAAGCTTCCTCACTCTTTAGCTCATAGCATAAAACAATCTTAAAAAGTGGATGGATGGTGTGGATATAACATTTATATCATGGTGGGGCCCATAAAACTTGGTGACATCAACCCACACCATGGAGATTAGTGATGTGTGCAGTCTACTTACAGATTCCAAGGTTAAAGTCCCTAAATGTAGTCCCACCTCTGTAGTTGACCACGGTGGAAAAGTCTACACAAGTAGGTAGTAATAAGTCCCACTTTTGGTTTAGACCCAGGTGATCCAATTAGAAAATGTGGAAAGTTGTGGAAACGTTGAAAGAGTATGCATTGTATCTTTATTTTATTGTTACCGAGCCAAAAAGCCTGTGCATTACATGAGCATGACCTGAAACATGCATTTTCACTGCACAAACGTACTCACTGGGCTTAGTAGCTCAAGCTTTCCTTCTTTTTTTTTTTTTTTTTTTTTTTTTTTTACAGGTGAGAGTAGGAAACTATAGGAGTAGAGGCTATAGAATCCAGTTGTCCCTTTTGTTTTGTACATATCAGTGTATATTTTTTTATAATACCCTGAATATGTACATCAGGTATAGTAAATATGACATGGTTTATGTTTTGGTTTTGCCTTGATGTGCTCAGTTGTACACAGTAATATATGTTGAATTTGATGAAAGTTTGAGAAATGATACATGATTGTTGTCTTTACTTTCAGAAATCCTCCTTGTGAAGTCACGCTTATGGGACTTAGTATGTGATAGTTGGAAGTCCCACAATCGGAGTTCTATGGAGGCTATCAACCAACATTTGGTGTCTAGTAATCATGAATTACCAACATTAGATTTAAGGTTGTGATAATATTAGACGGAGTAGATTTTCATCCAAATTACATCTTAGATGGTGATCTCAACCGTTCATGTTGTCAATATTATCTTAGATAGAAATCATGATTTTATAATCATACTCTATTAATGATCAAAATCTTAATTCTTGGATTTAATATGAGTTATTCGAACTTTATTTTCCAAGGTTCCAAATTCATCTTAATAGATTATCATTCATTAAATTGTTTCTTGGGATGGCCCATGTAACATATAATTTATAATATGGAAAAAAGAAAAGAAAAGAAAAGAAAAAAAAAAAAAAACCCACCTCATGCGATAGCTATGGTACATGGGCACCCTATCTAACAAAACCTATTCTCATTGGTATTCGAACTTAAATAGCTAAATTATCATAATCTATCTTTTATATATATATATATATATATATATATATATATATATATATATATATATATATATATATATATATATAGGGTTGGAAATGTCCACAATTGAAACCTTCGTGGGCTTATTGAGGGATCTTGTGTCTCATCTTGTAGTAGAGCTGGGCATTGAGTCAAGTCGAACTGAGTTAGAGCTGACCTGACTCAATTCAATTTTAAAATAAATTTGACTTGAGCTCGACCCGACTCGATACCGAGTCTAGCATGACTGACGAGATCCGAGTTAGGATCTAACCTGGACTAATCCGGACCGCGTCCAACCCGGTCACAAGAACTAAGTCAGGTGAGTCAGGTGATGTGCAGTGGGTATCCACGAGTTGAAATCGCTACTCAGAACCTATGTGAACTTGCCATAATTGCAGCCTCTCCATCTGCTACATGACATCTTAGATTCACTTTATAAATATATATATATATATATATATATATATATATATATATATATATATATATATATATGAAAATGCTCACCCTGGTTCGTACATACTACATACGAACTTTTTTGAGAACTCATCATATCTGATGAGTTTCGAAAATCTGAACGGTCCACATGAAGCAGAACCTCATGAAACCCCCTGGTACGAAATTTTACTTTGATCCAAAACCTTGGTGGGCCATGAAAAATGCAAACAGTTTCTTCCCTTGATTTGAATTTCTCTTTGCTATGGCCCACCAGAATCTTAGATCAGGGTGAAAATTCACTCCCTAAGGTTTCATGGGATTCCGTATCTTATGGACCATTCGGATTCGACACCCATGACACGTGTGCAAAGGTGCACACGTGCCTAGGTGCATAGGTGAGCATGCCTCATATATATATATATATATATATATATATATATATATATATATATATATATATATATATATATATATATATATATATATATATATATATATATATATATATACATACATACATATATGGAAAAGGTATTATGCACTCGAGCTGATTTTAACGCCCCACCGTGATGTGTTTCGAACATCAACACCGTGCATTTGATGCGTCCCCTTTAAATTATGGGATATCCCAAAAATCAGCCGTATACATAACTCAGGTGGGCTATACCATCTAAAATCATGTGAAGACATGCCAAAAACATATAAAAGCACTTGGTGGGGCTCACCTGAAATTTGCATGCGTCTGAAACTTGGTCTGAACCCTCATCCAAGTGGTACACACATAGTAGATGGGCTGGATTTACAAACCACATCTTGGTGGGCCCAAAAAAAATGGTTATGAATGTTTTAATCGTACACGGCCCCTCTCAACTTCTGTATGTGGTGTGGCCCACAAAAGTCACGAATTGACTTGATTTTTGAGATCTAGGGCCACGATTGAATGGTGCATCTGACTGATGGTGTTGATGTTCGAAACGCATCACGGTGGGGCCCACACAGCTTGACCTCATGGGACGTTAAAATCAACTCGAGGGCATAGTACCTTTTCATGGAAAAAGGTCCAATGTCGCTCGAGCTGACGATAAGCTCCCGTGAGGTCGAGCTATGTGGGCCCCATCGTGATGCGTGTCGACCATCAACACCGTGCATTTGATGGGTCCCCTTTAAATTATGGGATATCCCAAAAATCAGCCATATACGGAACTCAGGTGGGCCATACCATCTAAAATCATGTGAAGACCTACCGAAAACATATAAAAGCACTTGGTGGGGCCCACCTGAGTTTTGAATGCTGCTGAAACTTGGTCTGAACCCTCATCCAAATGGGACACACATAATGGATGGGCTGGATTTGCAAACCACATCTCGGTAAAATGATTATGAATGTTTTAATGGTGCACGACCCCTCTCCACTTCTGTATGTGGTGTGGCCCACTCAAGTCACGGATTGACTTGATTTTTGAGACCTAGGCCCACGATGGAATGGTGCATCTGACTGATGGGGTAGATGTTCGAAACACATCACGGTGGAGCCCACACAGCTCAACCTTATGGGCCGTTAAAATCAGCTCGAGCGCATTGTACCTTTTCCATATGTGTGTGTGTGTGTGTCGAGTTTTAGACCGAATTGGATTTTGGGTCGAGTCAAGTTGTCAAGTTATTGGGTGACCCGAATTCGACCGGTTTGAGTTTGTACTGGACGAAGTCTACTTGATTCTAAACGAGTCGACGGGTTGGGTCTAAACGAGTTGACTGGTTGGGTCGACGACTTGAGTCTCAAGGAGTCGAGTCGTCCCATGTCCCGTGCCCAGCTCTATCCGGCCGTTCATCGGGCTGATTCTTGCCCGAATGAGGCAAAAACACAGATATCAGCACGAACCAAAACATATGCAGTCCAGATAAGATTTCAATGGTAGGCATTAAATCTCTACTGTTTTTTTTGGCATGGCCACCTGAGTTTTGGATTTCCTTTCGTTTCTGGGCTCGTAACATAAAATTAGCTGGAGAAATGGATGTAACGAGCGGATGTAATACAAACACTACGGTGGCCCGGAGAGCTTGAGCTTGAGGGATTCCCATGACACCGGTTTCACTTGGAAAGTAGCTTCTGAAATTAAGGCCGTTGCCGACAAATGTCACGGATGAGCTGATATCTGAGTTTTTCCTTCATCCATCCTGGTCTTTGTGACGTGATGAACAGGTTGGGCGGCAAATAAATATCATGGTGAGCATTACTAAAGTTTCAACAGTGGTTTTTATTATCTCCACTATTTCCTGTAGTGCTTGAGTTTTGGATTTCCTTCATTTTGTTTTTAACTCATGCCCTGATTTCCTTCATTTTGTTTTTAACTTATGCCCTGATTTCCTTCATTTTGTTTCTAACTCATTCCCTGAAATGATATAGCAAAACGGATGGACTGAATAGATATAAAACAAATACATCATGGTAGGCCCCACAGCGCCTGCCAACAGGGATGTCCTGTATAAATAGTTCATTGTCGTTAACGTTGCATAGGGAAGCGGATGGACTTCACACTAGCTATATAGCTGCTGTATCTACATGAGCAAGTTCCGTGGGTCTGATCATGAGGTAGGTGTTAAATTCAACACTATCAAGTGGACCACACTGTAAAAACCAGTGGAGGATTGAAGGTCTACCATTGAAACCTTTTTTGGGGTCACAGAAGTTTTGGATCACTATAAAAACTTCTTTCTCTTCTTCATATGCGTCTACGTGACCTTACGAACAGATTGGATGGAAAGTAAACGCTACGGTAGATCCTACAAAATTTTTAACGGTTTTTCACTATCTCTGCTGCTATATGTGGTGTGGTCCAAATGATCTTTGGATATGATTAATTTTTTGGATAATGCTCTAAAATGATCTCTAAAAATAGATAAACGGTATAAATATAATAAATACATCATCATAGGGCCATGTAACTTTGATCTACTTTGAACCGTTCGTACAACTCGGAGGTCGAGGAGCGTTAGTGCTCGTCTTCGCACGACACGTACCTACAGCAGCTAGCTGGTGTGTGGCACGCTAGCCAATCCGCTTCCGTTGCATAGGGATTCGGACACACGTGTCAACTAGTCAAGCGTGCGCGTCTCCTGGTCCAAAAGATCAGGATGTGACTTCCTGGCGGTGGCTGAATCTATAGATGGCCCACGATCTACATTTAAGGTACACATGTGGAGCACTTAATGAGCCACCCTGATTTTTTGGACCGTTGCATGGTCACGGTGGGACCCACATAAAGATTGGCCTAGGTCTCGCACATACGTTCATGCGTTGCCCGGAAAAATGCTATATCATGTCACATGGGATCCGCTGTTCTTCCGGATCAAGCCATTATCAGGTGGGGCCCACCATGTGCATCCCCTAGCCCAAAATTCAGGCTTGTAAATTGAACGAGGACCGTTGGATTATCCATTCTTCTCAAATATGGCGCACCAAAAGAGTGGATCTGCTTGATTTTAGGCCAAGGCATCTCCACGGAGGGTCCCACCTGACGAGTGGTCTGGATCTTGCACGAAGGTGCCACACGAATCTATATCCACTTGTAATTCGCGTGATGATCACCAGTCTGTTAAACAGGATTGCGACATACCGCCCCTTGAAAATAACATCTGGAGATGTAAATGCCAGCAGGGCAGGAAGTGGGTCCCACTTGCTAGATTTAGAGGGGCCGGTGGATGAAGTGGGGCCCACTTTGAATATCAGTGATGAGGATAATTAGCATTGAGATAAGGAGAGTTACTAACTTGGGTCCTGACTCTTACTCGAGCGGTGGACTCCAAGGAGTTTCAACACCTGTTGAGGGTTCGAGTACCCATGGGTGGTGAAATCCCACAATGGAGTGAGTGTGTGGTAGTGTGTGTGCGTGTGTAAATAAATAAAAAAAATAAATAAAGAGTTACTAACTTTAGGAGAAAGGACACGAAAGTTCAGCAATAGCATAAGAGAGGGTCTCCTGGCACATGGTATTTGATAGGAGTAGGTAGGACGGAATTGCATTTCGTCTCCCTTGAAACTCCATCCAACATTTTGAAGAGAATAGAAAGGGTTAGACTAGGTGGGATGTAATTGCATTTGATCCCGTGCATAAATTACATAGATTTTCAAATCTATTGCACATGTGGGCCCTAAATTGAGGCATGTGTTTATACATGTCATCCATCCATATACACCCTTCACACAACATCCGTTGTAAACTTGGTAAACAATTTCATGGTCCACCAAACATGATTTAACTTAATCCAGTGTTTTTTCAAGGCAAATTTTTTTTTTTATCCCCAAACATGGGATTGGATAGCTGCCATACCATGATATTTTCATATATATAATCATTGTGAAATAATGATGTTAATCTCATGTAATTCTAATCAATGCCATTCAATTCCACTAACCAAAGAGGCCTAAGAGTTATTATGTTCGAAGTCCATGGAATGGTTTCAGTCATGCTGGCGTCTTTTTCTTGTTTTAATAATTCTAATGGCAGTCTAGTCCATTTCCCCAAAAATTCAAATCAATATTATACATTGTGGCCATCTTCTGGGCCCACATGCTGAGAGGTCCGATGATTTGAACAGTCCATTTTATCATTACTACTGTATAAGTGGACTCGGATTAGCTACTAACGGTTGAGTATGGAGACCCGCTACTCAAGTGACATCACCAAGTTCCGTAGGGCCCACAATGATGTATGTGTTGTATCCACACCGTCCATACATTTGGCGAGATTATTTTAGAGCATTATCCAAAGAATGAGGCAGATCTAAGGCTGAAGTTTACCCCACCACATAAAACAGAGGGGAGAGTGACGCCCACCATTGAAACCTTCCAAAGGTCCACGTTATGTTTATTTGAGATCCAACCTGTTCACGTGTCAACGCAGACATGAAAGAAGGGAAAACAACCGAGAAAACTTTTGTGGTCCTTAGAACTTTTTAATAGTGGGCGTCACTCTCCCCAATGTTTTCTGTGGTGGGGTCCACTCGAGCTTTGGATCTGAATCATTCTTTTGATCATGCCCTAATTTGATCTCTCCAATTGGATGAACGGTGTGGATACAAAATATACATCATGTTGGGCCCATAGAACTTGGTAACGTCACTTCGGTAGCTAATCCGCGTCCTGTATAAATACCCTACTATCCCATTACCACACTTGAATCTTAGCCATTGATTTTAGAGTTGAGTGAGAGCCATTGAAAATTTTCTTTTTTACTTTCCTGTATTCATCCATGAAAATTATATGTACGGTGGTCCAGATAGCATAGAGTATTATATGGTACGGTGGTCCAGATAGCATAGAGTCTATATCTCCTGATAAGTTATATATATCTTAGACGTTATAATCTAGAGACGATTCTAGATCAAGTACTAAAATATTGCATTTCAATACCTACTCTTTTGCACATACTTTTGAGGAAGTTTTTGACAAGGTATACCAGTATCATTTCTTATAAATTTGTTTAACACTTAAATATGTAAATCTTTGTGTTGATTTTTGAATTTATAAGTTTATTATATCTTGAAGATAATTTGATCTCTCTCTTTTTTTTAATTATTACTCCCGTTGAATATAAGAAAAGGACAACAAATCTACCCTGAGATTTTTACTATTTGACTTAAACCCACATGATATGATATTTGTATCTTCAATTTCTTCTTTACTCTATCATGTATTCCTTTCTTTTTAACACCATATCATCAAATAGTCCCAAGAAGCTTTGAAGACATTTTCATCCCTAGAATTTAGATCATACACAAGGCATTGTACGATGATTTGACCCATTCAATCAACAATGATATGATATTTGTATCTTCAATTTCTTCTTTACTCTATCATGTATTCCTTTCTTTTTAACACCATATCATCAAATAGTCCCAAGAAGCTTTGAAGACATTTTCATCCCTAGAATTTAGATCATACACAAGGCATTGTACGATGATTTGAACCATTCAATCAACAATGATCTCTAATCAGATAAGAACCAAAATTAAAGTCAATTAATGTACACATCATCGTATATGCTAGCATGCGCGACAAGTATAATATTCAAACTATCCATCAAGCGGCCTCATCATGTAGATCTTATTGCTCAAAGATGATAACAGTTCAATTAGAAATTGGCGGACCTGGTGGATTCTTTCAATTTAGGCTCGTTTGAAAGTTATAACAAGACTAATTTTATATAATTCAAACATTTTTTATACCGAAAAATTAACAAACTAACTTTGGGTGCGCGTTTGGCTGGGGCATGGTATTAGATGGGATTAGGTGGGATGGAATTGCATTTGGTCCCGTGTAAATTCCATCTGAAGTTTGGAGAGGATAGGAAGAGTTGGGATTAGGTAGGATGGAATTGCATTTAGTCCCATGCAGAATTTTCATGGTTTTGTAAATTAGCATTGAGAGACGTTTTCAAATCCTCGGGAAATCCAGTAAAAGGTAGTGTTACTGTCAGCAAGATTTTTGGGTTCCACCATGATGTATGAGCTATATCCACACCATCCATCCATTTTTTGAGATCATTTTAGGGCATGATCACAAAAATCAGGTAGATCCAAAGCTCAAGTGGACCACACCAAAGAAACTAATGGAGATTGAAGGCTAGTCATTGAAAAGCTTCTTGACGTCTAGGGAGTTTTGGACCAAGCTAATATTTGTGGTTTCCCTTCATCCGGGTCTGTGTGACGTTATGAACAATAGGTTGGATGGTAAATAAACATCACAGTGGGCCCTAGGAAGGTTTCAGAGGTGGGCATTATTGTCCCCATTGCTTTCCATGGTGTGGTCCATGTAAGCTCTGGATTTGCCTCATTTTTGGGTCCACACCATAAAATGATCTCACAAAAAGAATGAATCGCGCAGATATAAGACATACATCATGGCAGGGTCCACAATGTTTGTTGATGTCAACAAAAATTAGAAAGGTTGGTTGCATGTGATTTCTCCAAAGTGTACCTATGGATTTTTCCTTGCATCCATGTCTCGATACAAACATGGCATACAATGGAATAGAATGTCTTTTGAAACCAGGGATTTCAAGATAACCCCATTGTACTAAAGCAATTCTATCTCGCCTAATTTCAATTAAATCCATGTGCCAAATAGGCCCTAATGGGATTAGGTGGGTTGGAATTGCATTTGGTCCTGTGCAAATTTCATCTGGCGTTTGGAGAGGACGGGAAGAGTTGGGAGTAGGCGGGATGGTCCCATGTGAGATTTCTAATGAATTTTGAAATCCATTACACATGTGGGCCCCACATTGATGCATATATTTTATCCATGCAGTCCATCATATACGCCCTTTACATGTGACATTCTAGTTATATACGTGTATAAGTGACCAACATCCATTGTAAATTTGGTTCACTGATTACAAATCCATGGTCCACCAATCGAGGTTTTGCTTAATCTAGTATTTTTCCCATATCAAGAATTTTATCCCAAACATAGGATTGGATAGCCAAAATACTCCGGTATTTCCAGGCATACAATCATTGTGTAATAATGTGTTAATTGCATCTAATACAATCCCATACCATTTAATCCCAAGGATCAAGCAAGCCCTAATTGTTAAATCCTTTAATTGATCTCATGGGCCCACAATGGGATTTAACCATATATTTGAGTCATATCTGTCATTAGAAAACGTCTCTAATGCAGATCTTAGATCAAGACAACCCATATAGTTGGAGTAGTCAGATATCCCCTGTTTATGGTTCAGGATGCATCAATTCCCCAACTTGATTAGTTTCAGCGTGGACTAAGTGGCATGTATTTTGTACACAGTAATATGATACACAGGTTGTATACGACACTTGATACACAGGCACTGTGAAATTATACACTTTGACATATATAAACTCAAACTAAACTAACTCAATTGTGCAGCCAATTATTGACAAGTTAGAATCCCAAGATCAGATTGGTTGAACAATCCTAACTTATTCAACAGACACTTATTTGTGGAAATAACGCAGATAGAAATTTTCATTTTTAACTGTCCAATAAATATTCACCACCACTTTAATAGTTAGGTAATCAAATAAACTTAATTTTTTGTTCATGAGATATCTACACTAGTTACCATAATTTGGACAGTTTTATTTGATTAATTATATAGAACGTGTGCAAGTCCTAAATAATTTCTAGGTGCCTGCGTATCATATCACACTTTGCCAAGAGTATCAAAGTTTTTATCTTTCAATAGGACCACGGCAAATGCAAGTGCATTTGTGCTTACGGTGTCGTTTGAATTTCTGTCATAATAGACTAGGTCATAATGAATGTGACAAATATTGCTGAGATTTTAAAATTTTCCTAACAATATTACTAAATAATTTTATTATGAGAATCGATTTTCAAAAGCTAGGCATATTTTAAAATATCATGTTTTCATTGTGGTATTATTAGGATAGTAATTCTAATAATTATAAAAATATTAGGTTTTTTTGATAAATGTATTTTTCTTATTGAATATATTTTCTTAAACTTAGAAAATTCCTAGAAATTAGTTGAGATAAAAGAAAATGTGCTATTATTTTAGAAGATTTTCATTTTCAACTCCTGCCTCCACTTTCTTTGCATGCATTGATCTCCTGACTTAATTTTAGAGGGAGACAATGTAAGCCAACGCATGAAGTACTAAGGATCGACTGAAACTTTCATAAGATCATATATGATGTAGAGCGGGTAGCGGACAATTACATGGCAAAGATGGATCAGAAAAGGCCTGGTCGGCGAAAGAAGTGATCTGGACCATCAGACCTTAAATCAGGCGTATCTCACAATCCGGGATGAGTTAGCCGACGAAAAATATATGATTTTGGGGTAGAACGAGCTACTTTAGCCAACCAACCCAGCTATGCTGGGTTGCGACGCTCGGAATTGCGAGAAACCCCTGATTTGACGGTCGTTTCCTGCTTTCAATTTCGTTTTTACTATAAATAAGTTTTAGTTTGCTTATAACTCTTCATCCGTCGGACTTTAGGAGTTGCTACCAACGTGAAAAGAGCTTAGAATAATTAGGGAATGATTTAGTGAAGCCAAATAGGACACTTACTATTTTTGGCCGAAAACCTTGACTAGTAGACATCATGGACCGTCTATAAATAGTAAGTTTACTATTTATAGTAAGTCGCGAATTCTAGGAGTTTTAGTTGTAGTAGTGATTCTGATTTCTTTCCCATTGCTTAGTACCCTTATTTAAAGGGTTGTGAACTCGCTTTTTATGGATTCATTAATCTATTTCTGAATTTATTTAGAATTTATTTCTATTTTCAATCTCGCTTCTCTTTTCTCGTGGATTCGAGAAAGTCTCTGTGAGGAGTCCAGAGAAGTTCCGTGGATTCTGAATAATTATCCTCTTGAGGAAGACGGTGCTCGACCTCACGTCCTCCCCGCGCTCGCTTGGTATCAAAGCGAGGTTTCTCCTGGTCGATGGCTTCTAACGACGGGTTGGGCAACAATCCCATAGGCGGTGCTCCAGAAATTTTCCTTTAACGGCGGAAGCTTTCCAAGCAAGAAAGAAGAGAATCGGCAAGCCATGCAAGGGCCGAAGCTTCCATGGACCGCATAGCGAATCTCTCGCGTAAACCCTAGGGCAACTCCGTGTTCCTCGGTGGTAATCCTCCACCGCCAATTGCTTGAAACTCGAATGGCCGATCGCAGATAGTACCTACAAGGTGCATCCAAGGGTCATGCCCGAGGACGGGGCTCCAGGTGAGGAGGAGATCGACGACATAATTTTTCAACACCCAGACATGGCGCCGATCGAGCAGATCGAACCCTGGATCGAGAATTTAAGATGCGGGTTGATATTCCTGGACAATTATTCAATGGCCAACTACACATTGAGGATTTCTCGATCGGCTTCATCAAAGTTGAGCGATTTTTCGACTATATGGACATCCCCGAAGCAAAGAAGGTCAAGCTTGTGGCCTACAAGCCGAAAGGAGGAGCTTCACTTGGGGAACAATCAGTAACTCACGCGAACCAGTGCGAAAAAGCACCAATCCGCACTGGCGGCAAATTTGAAGTATATACTACGTGCCCGATTCCTCCCTAGCGATTACGATCCAAAATTATTCCAAAGAATACCAAAATTGCGTTACAGGGGTAGTCTCCGGTGAGAGAATATGCGGAAAGAATTTTACCTGCTGGCGGCCGTAACGATTTAGTCGAGACTGAATCGCAATGAGAAGTCGCCCGATTCAATGGTGGGTTGCGTATGGCTATCCAGATCGGGTCCGATGCGATTCGTTTGGACGATGAATGATGCGATCAAGTTGGCTACTCGGCGAAGCGCAACTCGAACGTCCTAACACACGGACCTATCCTACTTAGGATCCCTAAATGGCAGTCCACCCTGTGGAACCGCACGGCCATGGGGAAGGAGCCCGTAGGAGCTCGTACTCAACCTCCTACGCCCGAGAACCGAGATCGGACTAGACCTCAAAGGGGCATATCGACTTACGCCGGTCCAAGTAGAATCCCGAATCCCATGCTCGCCAAGGCCCGACAATCCAACTATATCGTTGTGGCCAACCGGCCACCTATCAAATGCTTGTCCTCAAACCAAAAAGTAAGAAACCTCGCCATCAATGATGGTGGTGCCGATAACGCTTATGAAGATCCGAGATATTGAAGAACAGTGTGCATACCATCGAGGATGAGACAGATGATTCGTGTCAGGGTTCAACAAGATCATGGCGAGTCGCTCATCGTGAGGCGACTATTATATGCACCAAGAAAAGAAGTGCATCCACAACGGATAACATCTTCCGCACTAGATGTACGGTGAATCGAAAGGTTTGTGACGTGATCATTGATATGGGGGAGCATTTTACCAGAAATATCGTATCCAAGATCATGGTGGAAAAATTGTAATTGAAAACGAGCGTCATCCCTCTCCATATACAATCGGTTGGATCAAGAAGGTCACGAGACAAAGGTAACCGAACGGTGCACCATATCTTTTTCAATTGGCAAACATTATAAGGATGAAGTAGTATGCGATGTGGTTGACATGGAAGCATGTCACATACTACTCGGTCGACCACCCAAAAATCCGACCGTGACGCCACTCATAAAGGGCGAGATAACATATATATCTTCGTCAAGGACGGCCTAAGACCATATTGGCCCCTATGGATCCGGAAGAACCACCGAAACTTCTAAAGTGGAGGGTCATTTTCTCTTAACCATTCTAGACTTCATGGAAGAATCCAAAGAAACAGACGGACTTATGCATTAATTGTAAAAGGGAAGAACTCGAGCCTACCATCATCCCCGACGAGACTAAGGCCCTTGTTACATGAATTTCAAGAAATGCGGCCTCGAGGACCTTCCCGGGCTGGGTTGCCCCCCTATGCGAGATATCCAACACCATATTGACCTTGTCCCCTGGGTCCGCTTACCTAATCGTCCTCATTATCGAATGAGCCCGAATGAGTGCGAGATCTTACAGGGACAAGTGGAGGAACTGATCCGTAAGGGTCTTATTCGAGAAAGCATGAGCCCATGTCGTTGTACTCTCTGCTAACTCCAAAGAAAGATGGCGGTTAGGCGCATGTGTGTCGACAAATAGTGCCATCAACAAGATCACCATAAAATACAGTGTTTCCTATACCACGGTTGGATGATATGTTGGATATGCTTAGAGGGCTTAAAAATATTCTCTAAATTGGACTTAAGGAGCGGCTACCATCAGATTCGAATACGGCCAGGTGGTGAGTGGAAAATAGCCTTCAAGACCAAGGAAGGATTGTACGAATGGATGGTCATGCCTTTCGGTCTTTCTAATGCGCCTAGCACATTCATGAGGTTGATGAACCAAGTTCCTGCAAAACCTTTCATTCAAGGCGGTTCGTTGTGGTTTATTTTGATGATATTTTGATATACAAATCAAGATGAAACCACCCATATGGAGCATCTCAAGAAGGTCCTTCAAGTGCTCACCGAAAATAAATCGTACCTCAATTTAAAAAAGTGTAGCTTCATGATCGATAACCTATTGTTTATCGGGTTTTGTGGTTACATCCACGGGCATTAAAGTGGATGAGGAAAAGGTGAAGACAATCGAGAATGGCTTCCTAAAAATATTCACGAAGTGCTGAAAGTTTTCATGGACTAGCGACATTCTATCGTCGGTTCGTGAAAAATTTCAAGAAGATTGTGTCACCGATAACAGTTGCATGAAGAAAGGCGTTTCAAAATACTGACGGCCGACAAGAGCTTTGGTGAAATCAAGCGCAGATTATCCACGACCCCTGTTCTTGTACTCCCAACTTCGACAAAAGTGTTTGAAGTCGAATGTGATGCCTCATATGTCGGGATTGGGGGAGTTTTATCTCAAGAAGGTAGGCCATTGCCTTCTACAATGAAAAACTTAGTGATGCACGCAAGAAGTGGTCTACATATGAGATCGAGTTGTACGCTGTGGTCCAGCACTGCGACACTTCTACATTATTTGATTCAAAGGGAATTCATACTTTACACGGACCATCAAGCCCTCAAGTTTATTAATAGTCAAGCTAACATTAACCGTGTGCATGCTAGATGGATCTCATTTTTGAGAATTCACATTCGTGCTAAAGCATAAGTCAGGGCAAACAAAAAAGTAGCCGATGCTTAAGTCGCCGTGCTGCAACTTTGTTAGTACTATGAGCAATGAAGTTGTAGGGTCCGATCGCCTCAAAGACATATATGCCGACGACGATGACTTTAAGGACGCATGGGTTAGATGTCGGGAAGGTCACCCAGGTGACTTACATATACAAGACGGGTTCCTTTTAAGGAAATCGACTATGTATCCCAGAGTTCGCTAAGGGAACGAGATAATCCAAGAGCTACATGGAGGTGGCCTCGGTGGACACCTTGGCGAGACAAGACGCTTGCTCTTGTGGAAGAACGATATTACCGGCCGCATTGGTACGTGATGTGGGAAAGGCAAGATCCAACGCCGTTATATTTGTCGACTTCCAAGGGACAATCTCATAATACGGCCTCTACACTCAAGTCCATTAATAAACCTCACGGCCCTTGGGAGGATTTATCTATGGACTTTGTGTTGGTCTCCCACGAACACAACGCGGCATGGATTCGGTGTTCGTGGTAGTAGATCGTTTTTCCAAGATGGCGCACTTTATTCCATGCAAGAAAACTCTCGATGCAACACACGTGGTGAATTTATTCTTCGAGAAATTGTGCAAAACACGGGGTTCCCAAGACTATTACTTCCGACCGTGACACGAAGTTCATAAGCCACTTTTGGCGGACTTTGTGGACTCGATCTCGATACACGCCTTCGGTTCAAAATACAGTACCACCCAGAGATGATGGTCAAACCGAGGTTGTGAATCGCACGTTGGGAAACCTCCTTCGATGTATTTCAGGAGAAAAACCGAAGCAATGGAATTTGGCCTTGTCTCAAGCTTTAGTTTGCATTCAACAACATGGTGAACCGCTCGACAGAAAATCCCTGCCTCCAGGTTATCTACGGACGAGTACCTCGCCATACACTAGACTTGGTCCCTCTCGCCTAAGCTCCTGTGCATGAGCATCGCAGCCGAACATATGGCGTGACAAAATCATGGGCATTCATGCGGAGGTATGTACGAACAAGCTACATGCCTCGAACGAAAAGATAAGGAGCAAGCGACAAGCATCGGCGACGTAAAAGTGTTCGAGGTGGGCGACCAAGTAATGGTCCATCTCAAGAAAGAAAGATTTCCGACCGAAGCGTACAACAAGTTGAAGAATAAAAAGATTGGACCAGGTACCAATCATCCGAAAGATCAATGACAACGCTTATGTTGTTGATCTTCCAGATGATATGACGATCTCACGAACTTTTAATGTCATGCGACTGACCGAGTATCATGAGCCAGATAATGATAACTCGAGGACGAGTTCTTTTCAAGTGGAGGAGACTGATGTAGAGCGGGTAGCGACAATTACATGGCAAAGATGGATCGAAAAAGGCCCACCACGAAAGAAGTGATCTGGACCATCGACCTTTGTCATGGCGTATCTCACAATCCGGGATGAGTTAAGCGACAGAAAAATATATGATTTTGGGGTAAAACGAGCTACTTTAGTTAACCAACCCAGCTATGCCAAGGGTTGCGACCTTCGAATTGCGAGAAACCCCTGATTTGACGGTCATTTCCCAAAGTTTCAATTTCGTTTTTTTATAAATAGTAAGTTTTAGTTTGCTTATAACTCTTCATCCGTCAAACTTTAGGAGTTGCGCAATGTGAAAAGAACTTAGAATAATTAGGGAATGGTTTAGTGAAGCCAAATAGGACACTTACTATTTTTGGCCGAAAACTAGCAGACTAGTAGACATCATGACCGTTTCTATAAATAGTAAGTTTACTATTTATAGTAAGTCGCTAATTCTAGGAGTTTTAGTTGTAGTTTGATTCTCGATTTCTTTCTCATTTATCGAGTACCCTTATTTAAAGGGTTGTGAACTCGTTTTTATGGATTCATTAATCTATTTCAAATTTATTTAGAATTTATTTCTATTTTCTCGCTCTCTTTCTTTGTGGATTCGAGAAAGTCTCGTGAGGAGTCCAGAGAAGTTCCGTGGATTCGAATAATTATCCTCTTGAGGAAGACTAAGTGCTCGACCTCACGTCCTCCCCTGCGTCAATATACCTGGATGAAGTTAAAATACAAATATCAGCCTGATCAGAGCCTTCCATCACCCCAAAAAGTTTTCAATAGTAGCATCAATTCTTAATGCTTAAAGTGGTGTGGTCCATTTTAGCTTTGGATCTTTTTTTTTTCTTTTTTGGGCTCATATCCTTAAAATGATATGGAGAAAATGAATGTACGATGTGAATATAAGAAATACATGATCGGGGCTTACATAAATTCCACACGTCAAGAAATTTTGTTGCTTACCGTGTGGTGCAGCGGAGCGGATTAGGTGAGACCACGGCTTCGCCCAAAATGGTGCAACCCTTACCATGGGGCCCACTTTGATGTGTGTATTCTGTATCCACTCTATCTATCCATTATTTAAGATATTTTAGAGCACCGCCCCATAAATTAAGAATATCCAATTATCAAGTGGACCATATTCCACAAAACATTCGGTGATTAAACACCCTATCATTAAAAACTTCTTAGGACGCACCTTAATGTTTCCTTAGCTTTTATTTGCCATCCAATCTGTTGATAAGTTCACATAAGCTTGGATGAAGGAAAAAAATATAATATCAGTTTGATCCAAAACTTCCGTGGCTCATTAATGGTTAATCACCACTATTTCCTATGATATGGTCCTGATAATTAGATCTTCTTCATTTTTTAGATAATGCCTTAAAATGATACAAAAAAATGGATGAACAGAGTAGATATAAAATACACACATAAAGGAGGGTACTACTGTAAGGGCCACACTACATAAATAATGGGAATTGGATGCTTACTATTGAAAATTTCTTGTGGCCATAGTAGGCTCTAATCAAGCTGATATTTATGTTTTCCCTTCATCCATGTCAGTGTGACCTTATGAAGAGGTTAGATGGCAAATAAACCTCAGTGGATCCTATGAAGGTTTCGACGGTAGTCATTCAATCCCCTCAACTTTTAGTGGTGTGGTCCAATTGAGCTTTGGATTTACCTCATTTTTGGACTCATGCTCTAGAATGATCTGGAAAAAAAAAAAAAAAAAATGATGGACAGTATGGATTTATAACATAAATCATTATGGGCCCAAAAAGGTTCCACACCTTAAATTTTCAAGTGCCTTCAATACAAATTATCTGCAGCACAGAGAATTGACCAATGGTCCAGGTTCATCATACACACAAACATCACAGTGGGCCCAGAAAAGTTAATAAATGGTCATTTCCATCCCTACCATTTCGTAAGGTGTGACCCACTTAAGTTTTGTATGAGCCATTGTTTTTGGCTCATGGCTTAACACCAGCTCGCGAAACTGATGAGTAAACTAGCTATGACATGTAAATTCCAGTGGCCATATCTAGCTTTTGGTTGCTAACTCCCTCGAGAAGGGGTGGTAAGAAATTCGCATCCAACCTACCTCATCATATTCCTCTTGGGTTTTATAAGGTGTTGTACCACAATATTAGATGGAGTAGATTTTCATCCAAATTACATCTTAGATGGTGATCTCAACCGTTCATGTTCTCAATATTATCTTAGATAGAAATCATGATTTTATAATCACACTCCATTGATGATCAACATCTTTAATTCTTAGATTTAACATGAGTTATTCACACTTTTTTTCCAAGGTTCCAAATTCATCTTTATATATAATCATTCATTAAACAAACATTTCTTGAGATGGCCCATGTAACATGTAATTTATAATATAAAAAGAAGAAGAAAACCCACTGGTACATGGGCACGGAAGCGGATTGGTTGGTGCACCACACACCAGCTGTATAGCTGGTGTATTGAAGTCAGCAAGTTCTGTGGGTCACATCATGAGGTATGTGTTATATCCAAACTGTCCAACCATTTTGCAAGCTCCTCCTAAAGCTTGAACCGAAAAATAAGGCATATCTAAAGATCAAGTGGACCACACTGCAAAAAGTAGTGGGCCATTGAACGTCTACCATTGAAACCCTTTGGGGGTCATACAAGTTTTGGATCAATATGAAATTACTTTTTCCTCTTCATACAGGTATTTTTGACCTTATGAATAGATTGGATGGAAAATAAACATTATAGTGGCCCCTACAAATTTTTTAATGGTGAAGATCATTACCCCCTCTGCTATTCTTGGTGCGGTCCATTTGAGCTTTGGATATGATTGATTTTTTGTCTAATGCTCTAAAATGATCTTTAAAAAAAAAATAAAATGGATGAACAGTGTGGATATAATAAATACATCATTGTGGGGCCATGTAACTTTGATCTCCTTTGAACCGTTCGTACAACTCGAAGTGCGAGGTATGTCGACCTCGTCTCTGCATGACACGTATCTAAGGGTGTACATCGAATCGAACCGAGTCAAGCTGGCCTCAACTCGACTCGACTCGGCCACTAGCTGACCTCAGCTCGAACTCGGTTCAGATCAGTCCTTGAGCTTGACTGGCCAGCTCGGCTCAGTTCAGTCAGCAGCTCGCTCAGGCCACTTCGAGCCGATTTTGAGTCAAGATCGAGCCGAGTTCGCCTGTGCAGCATTTTCTCAAATACCTGGACTGCACCTTCAAAATCCCATTGTATTTAAGACACCAGCAATGGTTTTACAAGTATTTTATCAAACACCTTCTAAGCAACATAAAAATCAAGAAAAAAAAAAAGGGTATTGGTTTCATATACATACCTTCCTTGTCACCAGCCACACTTTGTTGAGTCATTTCATCAAACACTTGGTGAGCAACATCAATATCAAAGTAACCGAGTCACCGAACTAGTTCGATCCGAGTTTGATTCGTGTTGGGTTCAATCCGAGTTGAGTTGGGTTAGGGCCAACTCGAACGCATTTTCGAGCTCAAAAAATTAGCTTGACTTGCCTCGAACTCATCTTCGAACCACGTCAAATAGTGCTTTTTTGAGTCGAGTCGAGCGAGCTAACTAAGCTAGCTTGGTTCGTGTACACCTCTACACGTATCTACACCAGCTACATAGCTGGTGTGTGGTACATCTGCCAATCCGCTTCCCATGTGCACCCTATCTATCAAACCGACTCTCATTCCTATTCAAACCTAAATAGGTTTTTTTTTTTTTGTTAGCTTGTTAGTACTCCCTACTATCAATTCACACTTCACTGTTAGCCACCCCCACTAGGGATCGATACCGAGACCTCAGTGTTGAAATGAGGTATCTTTCACTCAATCTACCACTTGAGCTATGGATCAGGGTGTAAATAGCTAAATTATTAAAGGTTGAAATAATCTATCTTTCAAGCTTTTGTTTATTACTATCTTTCTTACAAATTGGGACCCATCCTATAAACTATTTGAATCATAAAGTTTAAAAAAGATTCAAAGTCTAAAGTCTCCACCTATCATATTATAGTAAGTTATGGTATATTACAACAAAGCTCACCAAGCATGCCAAATGTGAAAAGTAGGAATGGGTCCTATAAGGACGTTTTGTTACATTTTGTCGATAAGTTTCATTATCTTATTTTAGAATATTATTCCAAATATAAAGAAAATACAAAAATCAAGTAAGCTACAACACAAGAAATAATAGGGTTGGAAATGCCCACAATTGAAACCTTCATGGGCTTACTAAGGTTTTTTTTGTCTCATCTTACATTAGAGCTGGTCATTGAGTCAAGTTGAACTGAGTTAGGGGTGATTTGACTTAAATCGGTCTTGAAATAGACTTGACCCGAACTCGACCAGACTCGATGCCGAGTTCAGCATACTTGACCCGATCCGAGTCCAGGTCTGACCTAGACTAATCCAGACCGAGTCCAACCTAGTTACAAGTACTGAATTGGGTTGAGTCAGCACCGAGTCGGGTCGAGTGCAACTGGTATTCACGATGTGAAATCACAACTCAAAACCTAAGTGCACTTGTCAGAACTACAGCCTCTCCATCAGCTGTACAACATCTTGGATCTGAAACGTCATATATATATATATATATATATATATATATATATATATATATATATAGAGAGAGAGAGAGAGAGAGAGAGAGAGAGAGAGAGAGAGAGAGAGAGAGAGAAGCCGAGTTTAGGACTGTCTTGAGTCAATACCGAGTAGGATTTCGGGTCGACTTACTACTGGGTAACCCGTACTCGACTACTAGGTTTAAGCTCGGATTGGATGAATACTGCTCAGTTTGGATCGAGACGGGTATGAACGAGAAACAAGTAGAGTTTGCTGAGTCAAATCGTACCATGTACGGTGCCCAGCTCTATCTAGCACGTTCACCGGGCTGATTCTCACCCGAATGAAGCAAAATGGGCCGCGGATTGGATACTGACAAGGTCAGTAGCCAAATTGCTACTGAAGTGACGTCACCAAGCTCTGTGGACCCCACCATGATGCGTGTGTTGTATCCATACCGTCCAACCATTTTTAGAGATTGTTTTATGGGGTTGCTAAGAGAATGAGATAGATCTAAATTTCAAGAGGACACATTACCAAAAACCGTGGGAGCCGTCACACCCACCATTGAAACATTTAAAGGCCCACCTGAGTTTTGAATTTCCTTCGTTTCTGGGCTCGTGCCGTAAAATTAGCTGGAGAAATGGATGTAACGAGCGGATATAGTACAAACATTACGGTGGTCCCGGAGAGCTTGAGCTTAGACGGATTCCCATGACACCGGTTTCACTCGGAAAGTAGCTTCTGAAATCAGGGCCGTTGCCGGCAAATGAATGGCTGACAGAAATTGACATGTTGTCCAGGTTCATGACATACGTGCAGCCCACCTGACAATCAGATACGACAGTTATTTTAACACAGTCCACGAGTTGGTGGGACCGGCTGATGAACGGCTCCGACTGCGTTCGTGCATGCCTCGCGAGTACACGCGCGATGCACTTGCATTTATTGGTATTATACATTTGATGCTCCGGCGGAGTATGATTCATTATACGCATGCAAATGAAAATTTTATACGTGGTGGAATATGTATCAACGGTCTAATTAACTGTATACAGTATAGATGGATAATAACCCAAACCTTGCACGGAATCTGTGATAATAGCAACTTGATTTATTGGGATTTATATAAAAGTTTAGAAAGGAAAGCATCCAACGGTCTGGATTCAACAAAGAAAAACTAAATAATCTGAAGTAAATTTCACATTATTAATATAATTTTTATGTGTATGCCCCACGTACATTGGATCCCACTATTTGAACGGTTCAATTTGCAATAAATACATGCTAGACGTACCATATGTGGGCAACGACTCGGACCGGACAGTACCATCCGTGTGTTCCGTTTGCACGAGCTGGGTACATGGTTCCATGATCCAAACCGTTAATATGTAGGTCCTCCCCGTGGACGGCCTATAAACCAAAAGTCGCCTGGATTGGAAGATCCCATCCGTATAATACAGAACCATGATCCCACTAGTCTCGACAGACTGAACACAATAGTCACCAGTACAGATCACAAGCTTGCAGCCCGCGCATTGTATAGAAGCGGATTGCGAGGTGACCTCGCCACCACGGATATCCCTGGTGAAAGGCACTGTGGGGCCCACCATGATGTATGCGTTTTATCCATGCCGTCCATCCGTTTTTTCAGTTCATTTTATCGCATGACCCTAAAATTGAATTAGATCCAACGCTCAAGTGGACCACATCATAGGAAAGAGTGGAGATTAAACGCCCACCATTAAAAACTTATGGGGGACCACATTAGTTTTGGATAAACTGATATCTGAGTCTCCCCTTCATCCATCCTGGTCTTTGTGACGTGATGAACAGGTTGGATGGAAATTAAATAAACATCACAGTGGACATTAGGAAAATTTCAACGGTGGTTTTTATTATCTCCACTGTTTCTTGTGGTGTGGTCCACTTGAGATTTGGATCTCCTTCATTTTTTAACTCATGCCCTACAATGATATGGAAAAACGGATGAACGGAATAAATATAAAACAAATACATCACAATAGGTCCATAGTACCTGCCAACAGGGATGTCCTGTGTAATAGTTCATTGTGGTTGCATGGGGATTCGGACACACGAGTCAACTAGTCAAGCGTGCGCGTCTCCTGGACCAAAAGATCAGGATGTGACTTCCTGGCGGTGGCTTAATTGATAGATGGCCCACTGTAACAACCAATTTTTTGTGGGAACCAACCCCACCGTCCGCTTGTGTTGTGGCCCACCTGAGTTTTGGATCAGCCTCATTTTTTACTTTATGTCTTTTCATGGCCAGGGCAAGATGTTGGATGGAATAGATTTATATCATTGTTAATGGGACCCAACATATCTTAAAAAAAAAAAGAATGAATGAATTATTTTCGGCATGTCACCGCCGACTCACTCTCTCCCTCCTTCCTTCTTTTTCGTATGGTAATGGGCACCGAACCCTCGCACCAAATCGAAACTGTCCCATAATCCCCACTCTTCCATTCCGTTACTCACCCCCTTAATAATAATAAATAATTTTTTTTGTTAAAAGAAAAAAAGAGAAAGAAAGAAACAATCAAATAAAAAAGAGAGAGAACTCTATACATCAAGAGAAAGAGATTGGAGCAGGCCGGATCATTAGATTTTTAAAGTATGTGATCTTAATTTGAAGTTTAACATTTTCAGTTAATTGTTATGCTATTTTATTCCAAAATTTTAATAGATCTTAGATTTCAAATCTTAACTTGATCATCAAATTTTAATAGATCTTAAGATAGGTTAGATCTTAAGGTATGTTAATTGTTATGTTATTTTATTCCAAAATCTTACTTATATTAGATTAATTAATAAAATTATAGAAAGTATAATTTGATTAAAAAAATAATAATAATAATCTAATTTTAATTTTAAACTTTTAGAAATTAATAATTTAAATAAATTTTGTTATTAAAATAATCAAATTCATTAGCTTTGGAATTTATTTAATAAATTAAATTATAATTTGATTGATTTAATCAATTTCATCTTAAGTTAAATTTAAATATAAATTAATTCTTAAATTGTAAAATACTTTATTTGTATAATTTATTAAATTTTAATTTAATATCATAACAATATATATATAGGGAAAAAGTACTATGCGCTCGAGCATAAAGCGGTCGTCCGTGAGGTCGAGCTGGGGTGGGCCCCACCGTGATTCCGTTCGAAGATCCACACCATCCCATTTTGGGCCTGGATGGCCCAAAATCGTCCGTCCACCGTGATCAGGTGGGCCATACCATCTGAAAACATAAGTATACAAGCAAAAACATGTAAAAGCACTTGGTGGGCCCCATCTGAGATGTGGATACCACCTGAAAAGTGGTTTAAAATTACTTTCAAGTGGGACACACATGATGGACAGTTTTCATCATGAAGAAACCTCTTGAAAGGTCCCCACAACTGGTTTTGAATGTTTCAATGGTGCACGACCCTCTCCACTTTCATGCATGGTGTGGCCCACAAAAGTCACGATTGAGGTGATTTTAACCGTGTGGGCCCCACGGGTTGGTGCATCCGGACTCGGGGGTAGATGTTCGAACGGCATCACGGTGGGCCCCACACCAACTCGACCTCATGCATGCCTCGACGCGATGCACTTGCATTTATTCAGCGCATATATATTTTTCCCATATATATATATATATATATATATATATATATATATATATATATATATATATATATATATATATATATATATGTAAAGGTACTATGCACTCGAGCTCACGATAAGCTCCCATGAGGTCGAACCCAAACCCCACCATGTTGCGTGATACCATCAACACCGATTTGATGGGTCCCCTTTAAATTATGGGATATCCCAAAATTAGTCAGAGAATGCACTTAGGTGGGCCATACCATCTAAAATCATGTGAAGACATGCCAAAAACATATAAAAGCACTTTCATGGGGCCCACCGAATTTTTATGTTTATGCACTTTCTTTGAAACTTAGTCCCAATTTGAACCCTCATCCAAATAACACACATAATGGATGGGCTAGATTTGCAAACCACATCTCAAGGGCCCAAAAATGATTATTAATGTTTTAATGGTGCACACGCCCCTCTCAACTTCCATGTGTGTGTGTGGCCCACATTAAGTCATGGATTGACTTGATTTTGAAGAGACCTAGGCCCATGATGGAATGGTGCATTTGACGATGGGGTAGATGTTCCCATCATGGTTGGGCCCACAACCGACCCATGGGACGTTCCCATCAAAGCGCATTGTACCTTTTCCCATATATATATATATATATATATATATATATATATATATATATATATATATAGGAAAAGTTACAATGCGCTTGACTTGATTTTAACGTTCCATGAGGTCGAGTCAAGTGTGGACCCCACCATGATGTGTTTCGTACATCTACCCCATCATCACCGATGCACCATTCCATGGGCCTAGGTCTAAAAATCATGTCAACTCCGACTTATGTGGGCCACACCACATACAGAAGTGGGGAGGGGCCATGCACCATTAAAACATTCATAACCATTTTTGAGGGCCCACCGAGATGTATTTTACAAATCTAGCCCATCCATTATGTGTGTCCCACTTGAATGAGGGTTCAGACCAAGTTTCAGGCGCATGCAAAATTCAGGTGGGCTGTGTGGGCCCCACCATGATGCCTTTTGAACATTAACACCGTCCACCAGATGCACCATTCCATCGTGGGCCTGGACGGCCCAAAATCAAGTTAATCTGTGACTTTTGTGGGCCACACCATCTAAAATCATGTGAACACATGCCAAAAACATATAAAAGCACTTGGTGGGGCCCACCTGAGTTTTCCATGCACCTGAAACTTGGTCTGAACCCTCATTCAAGTGGGACACACATAATGGATGGGCTGGATTTGCAAACCACATCTCGGTGGGCCCTCAAAAAATGGTTATGATGTTTTAATGGTGCTAGGCCCCTCTGCACTTTTGTATGTGGTGTGGCCCACAAAAGTCATGGATTGACTTGATTTTGGGCCATCCAGGCCCACGATGGAATGGTGCATCTGGTGGACGGTGTTGATGTTCAAAAGGCATCACGGTGGGGCCCACACAGCTCGACCTCATGGACGACCGTAATACGCTCGAGCTCATTGTACCTTCTCTCTCTCTCTCTCTCTCTCTCTCTCTCTATATATATATATATATATATTGTCACGCCTCGAAATTCGAGTACCTGAATAAGGTCTTCGAGACCCGGATCCCAAGGTTCGTGAGTTATAATATAATGACATTAATTACAATCCAGTTGATTCAATAAAAATTCAACGTCATCTAAAAGAAAATACAGCTGAAATGTTTATTAAATTCGACTATTTTGATAGTTTGTCCTTTCTACATCAAAATTTGAACATAAACTAAACCTAAATAACAAAAAAAAAAAACTGAATTGAATTAAAACTAAACGAAATTTTCTAGAAAATAAAACTAATAGTAGAGGCCCGCTTGCTCGGAGTATTCCAGCTCTGCACCTGTGCATTTTTTTAAGTAAGATGAGCACAACAGCCCAGTAGAGTCAGTTCTTACCCAAAATTTAACATGTTCAGATAATATTAATTTTACAACAATGAAGGAAAATATAATACAAATAATGAAATTTAAAAACAGAATTGTGAAAATGTGATGCATGTGATTTTTCCATGAATACTCATAATATTTATATCATTTCTTACAACACCGTACCCAAGTGGATGGTCACGTTGCATTAACGTCCACGCACTGGTACCTCATGGTGATGGACCCATTTATATGTTAGCTGGTCAGACTACTACTCCAGTTGTACCTCTAACGTATGTCCGCGCACACAATTGTACTCATATGCCTTACACAAAGGAGACTCCAAAGGATCCAATGGGTTCTAGGGACTTCACCCAAGGGAAACAATTGCCCTACTTGCTGGCTTTAGGGTCTCTCACCCAAGGGACACAATTGCCTTACTTGCTAATTTAAGATCTTTCACCCAAGAGACACAATTGCCCTACTTGCTTACGTTACATCTACCATATTAAAATTGATGCTCAATGAATGGTAGACATACATGTAAGATGAATAATTATTTCACAATCAAAATATCAACAATATAATTCTAATTAATAATTCTATATTTAAATTTTGTTGAAACTTTAATAATTTAAATACTTAAATAAAATATTATTTTACTATTATTTAATTTAGAAATTTCTGTGAAATAGTGTATAAGAAATTTTAGTTTTAATTCTAAAATTTTAAAAATTTTCTTAAACTTAAGTTTATTTAAATTTAATTTAATTAATTCTTTAAAATTTTACAATTAAAATTTAGATTTTAATTTTTACAGAAACAAAAATATTACACTGATTTCTATAAGATAACATTAATAATGTAATAAAAATTATTATTTAATAATTTAAGTTAATCTATCTTAAAAAAATTTATCTAATTATTTTAAATTTAAATTCAGGATTTTATTATTATTTATTTTTATATCTAAATTTAATAAGTTGAAGAAAGTTGTTAATTTTGACTTTGGATACTATTAATATTATTATTATTTTGCAACATTCAAATTTTAAATTATTTTTTTATAATTAATTCTAAGTATTATAAATTATTGGAATTAAAATTTTTGGTTTACTTTTTAACTTGAATTTATATATATATATATATATATATATATATATATATATATATATATATATATTTCAGATTAATTTAAATGATTAAATTTAATAACTAACCTACTCATTAATTAAAAACATTTTTAAAATTATTTCAAACTTACTAATTTAAATAAATTCATAAATTAATTTGAATTTAATCTATTTTTTAATAATTTACTTTCATATTAATTGATTTTTTAAAATTTTAGGAATAATTCATATTTAATTTTTAATCTTAACAAAAAAATTTAAGAATAAATAAATTAAAATATAAACTTAGATAAATTATTTATTTTATTCTGTAAATTTATTTTATTTTATTTATATAAATTTATATATATATAAATTATTTCAGCATTAAATATTAGAAATATTAGAAATAGAAATTCATACATGAGTAAGATTTCCTACATAAAAATTCAACTGACAATAATATTCCTATAAAAATTTTGAATTAAATAAGCATATTAAATAACTAAAATTGATAAATTCCAGGATAAGATCACCTACCTCAAAAGTTTGATGGTCCGACCCTACTTAATCTTTCTCTCTCTTGATGTATAGAGCTCTCTCTCTCTCTCTCTCTCCCATTTTCTATTTTGATTTGATTGATTCCTTTGTTTCTTTCTCTCTCTATCTCTCTCTCTCTCTCTTTTTATTTATTTATTTTTTTATAAAGGGGTGCATAATGGAATGGAAGAGAGAGGATTATGGGACAGTTTCATTTTGTGGGAGGGTTCGGCGCCCATTATCGTACGAAAAGGAAAGAAGAATGGAGGTAGTGGTTTAGTCGGCGTGCGAAAGTTATAAAATTTTTATTTTTATCTCATTATTTTTTTTAAAAGATATGGTGGGTCCCACTACGATAATATAAATCTACTTCGTCCATTATCTCAGCCTGACCAAGAGAAGATGTAAGGCTAAAAATGAGGCTGATCCAAAACTCAACTTGGGCCACACGCAAGCAAATGGTGGGGTTAGTTCCCACAAAAAATGGGTTGTTACATTCTACCCCCCTTAACAAAAATTTCGTCCCTGAAATTTAACATACCTATTATATGAAAAAATGAGGGTACTTCTCCCGGATTTCATCTTCTCGCTCCCATGAAGTTTCGTCCTCGTCATGATACCCCCACTGAACCTTCACGAGTGATATAGATCTTGTTCGAAGTACTTGCTCCTTCCTGTCGAGGATGTGAATCGGTTGCTCTATGTATGAAACGTCCTCCTGGATTTCCAGTGGCTCCCAGTCAATTATATGTGATGCATCTCTCTCGTACTTCCGAAGCATAAATACATGAAATAAGTCGTGTACGCCAAAAAGTTGAGAAGGTAAGGCTAGTCTGTATGCTACGAGGCCTACCCTTTGTAAGATCTCAAATGATCCAATGTAGCGTGGTGCCAATTTTCCTTTCTTCCCAAATCGCATAACTCTTTTCATCGGGGATACCTTCAGGAACACTTAGTCTCCTATGGTGAACTCCAAATTCTTTCGGCAATTGTCAGCGTAGCTCTTCTGACGACTCTGAGCGGTACGTATACGTTCTTTAATGACGGCAATCTTCTTGAATGTCTCTTGCACTAGTTCTGGTCCCAACAATGTTCTTTCACCCACTGGACTAGAAACTATTATTGTAGGTGAATTCCACTAAATAGAGGTGGTCGTCCCAATTTCCCTTAAAGTCAAGAATGCAGCTGCGAAGCATGTCTTTGAGGATTTGATTTACCTTCTCCGTTTGTCCATCAGTCTGCGGATGAAAAGTCATGCTTTAGTTTAACATCATTCTCAATGCCTTCTGAAGACTCATCTAAAAGTGTAATGTAAACCTGTTGTCTCGATCGGATACTATGGACACAGGAATGCCGTGAAGTCTAACGATTTCCTTGATATACTACTTACTCGAGTCATCTAGGGATGAAGAAATGCGTATAGGAAGGAAGTGTGCTGACTTTGTTAACCTATCAACAATCACCCATATCGCATCATGATGATAGCATGTTTTCGGTAGTCCGACAATAAAATCCATCGATATATGCTCTCACTTCCACTCTATGACCTGTAACGGTTGTAAGAGTCCCGATGGCTTCTGATGCTCCGCTTTAACCTGCTGACAAGTAATACACCTTGCAACATAGTTGGCTATCTCCCTCTTCATATTACTCCACCAATATTGACATCGTACATCACGGTACATCTTGGTTCCTCCTAAGTGGATGGTGAATTTTGTGCGGTGCGCCTTATCTAAGACTTCTTGCTTCAATTTAGATATGTCTGGAACACATAATCTCTCTTAAAATCTGACCCCACCATCGAGCCTACTCGTCACTCCGAGTTGTCCTTTCCCGCTTCTTCTGTTATTTTCTCTTGTAGCCATGCATCATTCTTCTACACTTCTATTATTCGTCGCACCTAGAAAAGAAAATCCTGAATAACTACATCCTAATATAAGAATTAAAGGGTTAATCTAAATGGATAATTAAGAAATTACTTACCTGAGTAGGCTGCACCACTAAATTACTGATATAAGCCCGAGGTTCATCGATACGAAGGCTGACTTCAAAATCTTTAACTATATCAAGCATCTCTCATTCTTTAATCATTAAACTCGCCACCAACTTGCACGTCTTCCTGCTTAACGCATCGGCTACGACATTCGCCTTACCCAGATGATAACAGATGTCGAAATGATAATCCTCAAGAATTCCATCCATCTCCTCTACCACATATTTAGGTTCTTTTGATCAAAAAGATACTTTAAACTTTTGTAATCCGAGTATAGTTCAAACTGCTCACCATAAAGATAATGCCTCCAAAATTTTAAAGCAAACACTACAGCTACAAGCCCTAAGTCATGAGTGGGATAATTCTTCTCATGAGGTTTCAACTGCCTTGACGCGAATGCTATTGTTTTACCACTTTGCATCAGCACACATCCCAACCCTTGATAAGATACATCAATATATACTACAAATCTTTCCCCTTTTGCTGGTAAAGAAAGTACCGGTGCTTCCGTTAATCACTTCTTCAATTTAGAAAAAGTTTGCTCGCAATTTTCATTCCATTTAAAAGAAGTGCTCTTCTTGGTTAAGTTAGTCAACGACCTTGCTATCCTAGAGAATCCTTTAATGAACCTTATATAATAACCAGCTAATCCAAGAAACTTGCGCACTTCTGTCACATTGGTGGACTGCTCCCAATTTAACACTGCTTCGACTTTCGATGGATCTACCGACACTCCTTTTTCTGATACCACGTGCCCCAAAAATTTTACTTCATTCTTCCAAAAGTCACATTTTGAAGCTTTGGCATACAACTGATTGTCTTTTAGAGTCTGAAGAGCTATTCGAAGGTGTTCAGCATGATCCTCTTACGTCTTGGAGTAAATTAAAATATCATCCATAAACACTCACGAATCGATCCAAATACGTTTTAAAGATCCTGTTGATGAGGTCCATGAATACTGCTGGAGCGTTTGTTAGTCCGAAAGGCATCACTAGAAATTCATAATGGCCGTACCGAGTCCTAAAAGCAGTCTTAGATACATCTTCATCTCTAATCATCAACTGATGATATCCAGACCGTAAGTCTATCTTTAAAAAATATTTAACTCCCTTCAACTGATCGAATAAATCATATATCCTCAGCAACGGGTACTTGTTCTTGATAGTTACCTTATTAAGTTGACGGTAATCGATGCATAGCCTCAAAGACCCATCCTTCTTTCTTACAAATAATACCGGTGCACCCCACGGCGACGTACTAGCCCTAATGAAGCATGGTCTTAGAGCTGTTGAAGTTGCTACCTTTATTCTCTCAATTCAACAAGTACTATATGGTATGGTGCTCTGAAGATTGGTGTAGTCCTAGGTACCAGATCGATTGTGAAATGAACATCTCTTTTTGGCAGTAATCCAGGGATATCTTGAAATACTTCTGGAAATTCATTATCAATCGAAATTTGTTCTACTTCTTGAGGTTCAACTTCCGAGGTGGTTAACAAACTAACCGGTGCTCCCTTCCTTCACGTCCCATGGAATTGTAACGGTGCTCGCCCAATGATATTTAATATGACCATCTTCCTAAAACAATCAATTTTTGCCTGATATAAAGATAACCAATCTATCCCCAATATAATATCGTATTCTCGCATCGGCATAACTATGAGATTAGCTGGTAAATTTATGTTCTCGATCATGATCGGACAGGATTTACAAATCTAGCTTAGGTCCACTGAATTACCAAGGGGGTTTTCTACCGTTAACTTTTTATCTAAGGGAGTAAGAGATAACTCAAGTGAACATAAAAGGCAGTAAAAAATAAATGAATGCGATGCTCCAGAGTCAAATAACGCTCTAGCTAATGATGAACAAATGACGATGGTACCTTCGACTATATCGCTGCTAGCCTCGATGTCAGGCTGAATAATGTCCTCTGTTGGCGGTGCTGGATCCTCATATAAGGGTGCGACATCATTATAAGTCTAGGTCACTCCATCCTCAGACTGTGTTGGAACATCATAACTTTGAATTGGGCCCTCGTATTGTTGTGTCAAGTTCTCGTACGGCTGCACTGTGTCGTCTCCTGACTGTACTAGGGCATAGACTCGGCCTTGAGCTTGTGGTTGTGGTGCTTGAACTCCCTGCCTCAACTGCTGAGGTCAAACCTGTGGTGGCGGCTGCCGAGGTGGTCTCTGATATACTGACGAAGGTCCTTGCTTTGGTGGCCTCGAGTATGACTGTAGTGGCCTCTGTGCATATGACTGAGGTGAACTCGAGGAAGGCTGTGAAGTGGAAGGATGTAGTGGAGGTCGCTGTGACATAGAAGGCGGCGTCTATTGCTGGGGAGGCCTGAAAGACTGATGTGAAGGTCCTAACCTTTGTGAATACTGAGTGTGCTATGGTCTGGAACAGAAATGAGAAGTGTGGCCCTCAAGTCCACAATTATAGCAAAATCTGAAAAATCGTGGTGTAGGAAGTGCTGTCGTCGTCTGGCCATCAATGTCAATGTTGTTCTATCTCTTAGCTGTATCTTGTTATGATGGAGATATATGTGTAGCAGTTCTAGCACTACTCCTTATGTCCTTTCTCTAATCACGATTCTTCCAATATTCGTAGATGTCTTTCTCCACTGCTAAGGTATGTTTCAACACTTCGGCATAGGTCTTCTATACGAAAGGGGCTAATCGGCTACGAATAGATGCTCTCAGACCTTCCTCAAAATTTTGTGCCTTACGAGTTTCATCGGACACCAGAAAAGTTGTAAATTGCGATAGCTCCGTGAACTTAGCATCATACTGGCGCACTGTCATATCACCCTGCTCGAATTTTCTGAATTCTCCCGCCTTTTGATTTTTCACATACAAAGGAAAGTATTTATCATCAAACTTCTCACAAAACTGCGCCCAGGTCCAGACATCAAGTCGCGGGTTCATCCTAATGACTGAGTCCCACCAATGATCCGCCTCCCCTTCAAGCATGTAAATAGTTAATTCTGCTTTCTGGTATTCATCGCACTTCATAACCGTGAATATCTTATCAATTTGTTTCTTCCATACCTCGACCTCAGATAGGTCAGGCCCACCCTTAAATACAGGTGGCCTCTGTCTTTTGAACCTTTTTAATAAAGTTCATATCCCTTCGTTAGCTACGTGAACAGTTTGGGTTTGACCCTGCGCTTGAGTTTGTCTTATCTGATAGCCCACAAGAGCCGTAAGATCTCCTATGGCCCTAATAATTTCACCCATAAGTGACCCATTTTCAGTGGTATTGGGACCAGAAGCTCCTGATGTGGCTCCAACATCAATATTTTGATCCGCCATAATCTACAATTAATTAAACATGTAAGCTTAGTGTGTGACAACCAAGGTAGGTTGTAGTAACTAAATTGAATTCTAAGTATCATTAACGGAGTGCATACTATTTAAGGTCTATAGGAGCATGAAAAATTTATTGAATTGTAAGAAAGATTTGATGATCTAAAAGACTAACACATGAAGATTAAGAGAATTCAGGCAATGACATGTATCAAGGTTGTAATGCAGAAAATTCAGATTCTTAGGATACTATTCCCATTAATGTTTCTGATACTTATAAGTGTCGGATTGATCTAAAAATTTTTATGAAGATACATATATAAGTCTACTATAATTCTAAAAAATTCAGCCTAATACAAAGTCTACAGAAATATCTAAAATTTGGATAATTTGGTCTATCCAGAAACAAACGATTTCTGACTAGTATACACATAACTTAATATCGATATAGGATAAAGCTAGATTCACATTTTTTGAATTGTTTTTTACTGAGACTACACTTGTTAATCTACGACTGAGATTTCGAATCAACTTAAAAGAAGTTTCAACTAATTAGTTATGACTTTTGTAAATTAAGTGTTTTCTGCTTATTATTGCTGTCCAATTTAACATAGTATGCTAAAAATTCTTAACAATTTCATTAGGGTCCAGATTTGGGTTATTAGTTTAATGTCAAGTCTAAATAAGATGATGTCAACATAATGCAATGATACCTAAATTTATATTTCTATTTTTCCTATCATAAAAGCAAAGGGATTTATGTTTGGGTCACTAATTTTAAAGACAACCTTAGGCCACAATTTTTAATCTAACTTGGCTTTGATATCAAACGGTTACGCCCCGAAATTCGAGTACCCGAATAAGATCTTCGGGACCCAAATCCCAAGGTTCGTGAGTTATAATATAATGATATTAATTACAATCCAGTTGATTCAATCAAATTCAATAAAAATTCAACGTCATCTAAAAGAAAATACAGCTGAAATGCTTATTAAATTCGACTATTTTGATAGTTTGTCCTTTTTACATCAAAATTTGAACATAAACTAAACCTAAATAACAAAAAAAAATAAAATGAATTGAATTAAAACTAAACCAAATTTTCTAGAAAATAAAACTAATAGTAGAGGCCCGCTTACTCGTAGTATTCCAGCTCTGCACCTGTGCATTTTTTTTAGTAGGATGAGCATAACGGCCCAGTAGGGTCATTTCTTATCCAAAATTTAACATGTTCAGATAATATCGATTTTACAACAATGAAGAAAAATAGAATATAAATAATGAAATTTAACAACAGAATTGTGAGAATGCGATACATGTGATTTTTCCAGGAATACTCATAATATTTATATCATTTTTTATAGCACCGTACGCAAGTGGATGATCACGTTGCATTAACGCCCACGCACTGGTACCTCATGGTGATGGACCCATTTATACGTTAGTTGGTCAGACTACTGCTCCAGTTGTACATCTGACGTATGTCCACGTACACAATTGTACTCATACGCCATACACAAAGGAGATTCTAAAGGATCCAGTGGGTTCTAGGGTCTTTCACCCAAGGGACACAATTGCCCTACTTGCTGGCTTTAGGGTCTCTCACCCAAGAGACATGATTGTCGTACTTGCTAATTTAGGGTCTTTCACCCAAGGGACACGATTGCCCTACTTGCTTACGTTACATTCAACATATTAAAATTGATGCTCAATAAATAGTAGACATACATGTAAGATAAATAATTATTTCACAATCAAAATATCAATAATATAATTCTAATTAATAATTCTAGATTTAAATTTTGTTGAAACTTTAATAATTTAAATACTTAAATAAAATATTATTTTACTATTATTTAATTTAGAAATTTTTGTGAAATAGTGTATAAGAAATTTTAGTTTAATTATAAAATTATGAAAATTTTCTTAAACTTAAGTTCATTTAAATTTAATTTAATTAACTCTTTAAAATTTTACAATTAAAATTTGGATTTTAATTTTTACAGAAACAAAAATATTACACTGATTTCTATAAGATAACATTAATAATGTAATAAAAATTATTATTTAATAATTTAAGTTAATCTATCTTAAAAAATTTTATCTAATTATTTTAAATTTAAATTCAGGATTTTATTATTATTTAATTTTATATCTAAATTTAATAAGTTGAAGAAAGTTGTTAATTTGGACTTTGGATACTATTAATATTATTTTTATTTTTTCTACATTCAAATTTTAAATTATTTTTTTATATTTAATTCTAAGTATTATAAATTATTGGAATTAAAATTTTTGATTTACTTTTTAACTTGAATTTATATATATATATATATATATATATATATATATATATATATATATATATATATATATATATATATATATATATATATATAAAATTTGGATTAATTTAAATGATTAAATTTAATAACTAACATACTCATTAATTAAAAATATTTTAAAATTAATTCAAATTTACTAATATAAATCAATTCATAAATTAATTTGAATTTAATCTATTTTTTAATAATTTACTTTCATATTAATTGATTTTTTAAAAATTTACGAATAATTCATATTAATTTTTAATCTTAACAAAAAAATTTAAGAATAAATAAATTAAAATATAAACTTAAATAAATTATTTATTTTATTTTGTAAATTTATTTTATTTTATATATATATATATATATAAATTATTTCAGCATTAAATATTAGAAATATAGAAATAGAAATTCATACATGAGTTAGATTTCTTACATAAAAATTCAACTGACAATAATATTCCTATAAAAATTTTGGATTAAATAAGCATATTAAATAACTGAAAATGATAAATTCCTGGATAAGATCACCTACCTCAAAAGTCTGATGATCCAACCCCGCTTAATCTCTCTCTCTCTCTCTCTTGATGTACAGAGCTCTCTCTCTCCCCTTCTCTATTTTGATTTGATTGATTCCTTCGTTTCTTTCTCTCTTTATTATTATTATTATTATTATTATTATTATTTTAAAGGGATGTGTAATGAAATGGAAGAGAGTGGATTATGGGACGGTTTCATTTAGTGGGAGGGTTCGGTGGCCATTATCGTAGGAGAAGGAAGGAAGAATGGAGGAAGCGGTTTAGTCGACGTGCGGAAGTTATAAAATTTTAATTTTTATCTTATTATTATTTTTTTAAGATATGGTGGGTCCCACTACGATAATATAAATCTACTCCGTCCATTATCTTGGCCTAGCCAAGAAAAGATGTAAGGCCAAAAATGAGGCTAATCCAAAACTCAGGTGGGCCACATGCAAGCAGATGGTGGGGTTAGTTCCCATAAAAAATGGGTTGTTATATATATATATATAGAAAAAGGTACTATACGCTCGACCGTATTATACCTTCTATGAGGTTATATATATAGGGTTTAGGTACTATACGCTCGAGCTCACGATAAGCTCCCATCAAGTTGTGTGGGCCCAACCGTCATGCGTTTCGACCATCAACATCGTGCATTTGATGGGTCCCCTTTAAATTATGGGATATCCCAAAAATTAGCCGTATACGAAACTCAGGTGGGCCATACCATCTAAAATTACATGAAGACACCGTTAAAACATATAAAAGCATTTGGTGGGGCTCACCTGAGTTTTGCATGCGCATGAAACTTGGTCTGAACCCTCATTCAAGTGGGACACACATAATGGATGGGCTGGATTTGCAAACCACATCTCGGTGGGCCCTCAAAAATGGTTATGAATGTTTTAATGGTGCACGCCCCTCTCTCCACTTCGTATGTGGTGTGGCCCACACAAGTCACGGATTGACTTGATTTTTGAGACCTAGGCCCACGATGGAATGGTGCATCCGACCGATGGGGTAGATGTTCGAAACGCATCACGGTGGGGCCCACACGGCTTGACCTCATGGGATGGACTCGTGAGGTCGAACACACACACACACACACACATATATATATATATATATATATATATATATATATATATATATATATATAAAGATGGGAAAAGGTACTATGCGCTCGAGCACAAAGCGGTCATCCGTGAGGTCAAGCTGGGTGGGCCCCACCGTGATGCCTTTCGAACATCAACACCATCCACCAGATGCACCATTCCATAGTGGGCCTGGACGGCCCACAATCAGGTCAATCTGTGACTCAAGTGGGCCACACCATCTAAAACCATAAGTATACATGCCAAAAACATATAAAAGCACTAGTGGGACCCACCAGAGTTTTCCATGCACCTGAAACTTGGTCTCGAACCCCATTTAAGTGGGACACACATAATGGATGGGCCGGATTTGCAAAACACATCTCAAGTGGGCCCTCAAAAATGGTTATGAATGTTTTAATGGTGCACGCCCTCTGCATACGTATGTGGTGTGGCCCACTAAAGTCACGAATTGACTTGATTTTGGGCCATCCAGGCCACCATGTAATGGTACATCCGGTGGAAGGTGTTGATGTTCGAAAGGCATCACGGTGGGGCCCACCCAGGCTCGACCTCACGGACAACTGCTTTACACTCGAGCACATAGTACCTTTTCCCTATATATATATATATATATATATATATATATATATATATATATATATATATATATATATAGTCCCGGTCTCCTGCACACCATGCCACACGGTGCTTAAGTACGAGACTCCTGCTGGTAAGGCTATGAAGGCCGTGAGAAGACTCGCCTCATTGTTTTTTTCTGACGCACGCCTTGACAAAAAGTGATGTCTATAAGTTTTGTGGGCTACACTGTGATGTGTGTTTTGTATCTACACCGTCCATCCATTTGGACAGACCATATTACGGCATGATGCAAAAAATGAATCAGATGCAAAGCTTGAGAGGACCCCACCACAAAAAACAAAGGGAAGAGTAACGTCCACCATTAAAAGGTTATGAGGGTCATGACAGGGTTTGTTCTGATAATATGGTCTGTCCATTCAGCTCAAAACTTTGTATGTAGCCTTAGAACCACGAATTAGTCGTACACGTCAAATTTCAGCTCCTGGATCCTTGTAGAAATGGCCAAAATGATAAATCAGTCCCTGAAGTCCTGATTTGGGGCCCGCCTGATATCTGGATATGCTTCAAACTCGGTCTCAACGCGTTAAACATAGTGGTAAAGCGGATGGACGGAGCAGATTTCCCACAAACATCATGCTGGGATCACACGTGCATTGCATGTACATGGAGTGTAAGTGCACCGACTGTGCATGGAATCTCCCAACATTGGTCAACACCCATTGACCGACTTCTTCTCCTCAAATTCAAAAACGCACAGCGTCTTCACTGTGCTTTTGCAATTTTCTCAGTGTAGCCCGGTCATTATTCAAATCATCGATCCGGACCGTTCATCATGTTCAGAAGGGAATTTTAACCCTTGACAAGGTGGCATTTTGAAACCATGCAGGCTGTTGCAACATTCTAACCGTCAAACATGAAATAGACGGCAAAGTAGATAATCTTGCGGGCCACGCTAATTTCACTTCAAAACCACTCCTTTTCGGATGGTTTTCCGTAGTGAATCGATTGGGAGGTGTGGATCTTCTAACTAACAACAGTTAGTGGTACCTTAGACTTCACAGAGTCGACATACTATTGTGAAACAGAGGCTTCGTGTTTTCGTAGTGGACCACCATCATGAAACAGAAGATGGATCTGAAGCGTCCATCAGGTAGAGGGAGAAAAACCCATCGAAACCATGTCAACCTTTGGCGTCCATGTCCCCTCAAATGATCGTCACATTGATCGCAAGAAGACCGTTCAGCTGCCGTTGCAGCTTGATTATCTTAGTGGGCCACACCATCAGATGATCAAACTGGTCATTTACGGTCGAAATCCTGAGAGGGAGAAGGTGGACGGCATGGATCTGTCAAAAGACAGCTATAATGGGCATCATCAGCAATGCAGCAGAAAGAAAGATGGTTTTCTTTCTCTGTTGTGCGGAAGCTCCATTGAAGACGGCTTTGTGCGAATTCCCTCTATTTTTTGTGGTGGGGTCCTCTCGAGCTTTGCATCTGATTCATTTTTTGTATCATGCCGTAATATGGTCTGTCCAAATGGATGGACGGTGTAGATTCAAAACACACATCACGGTGTGGCCCACAAAGCTTGTAGACGTCACTTCAGAAGGCTGGGCGTGTGTCCGAAAAAACAGCCGCGCGAGTCTTCTCACGGCTGCTTCATCACAGCCGCTGTTTCGTATCCAACGGCTCCTAACGGAGCTCGCACTTAAGCACCGTATGGCACACGGTGATGTGATCGGGACTCTCTCTCTCTCTCTATGTATATATATATATATATATATATATATATATATATATATATATATATATATATATATATATATATAGGAAAAGGTACTATACACTCGACCATATTATACCTTCTATAAGGTTGAGGGTTGGCGGCACGTTATTCGGATGGTGAAAATTTTAAACAAATTGGGAAATTTTATAGGACCACAAGTAATTTATGTGCGAGCCTTTCGTTGTTGGAAGATCTTGTGCAAGAATTCTGTGTGGGGTCCACTATGATGTTTGTGATAAATCCAACATGTCCATCTGTTTTTCAAAATCATTTAAGGACATACATTCAAAAACGAGGAGGATCCAAATATTAAATGGGCCACCTAAGAGGAAACAGCAGGGATTTAGTGACCACCGTTGAAACATTCATATGGCTACAAAAGTTTTGTATTGGTTTATGTTCACGGTGTTTTCATTTCATATCAGTGAAAATGACCTTATAAATGGTTTGGATGGAATATAAACACAAGGTGGAGCCTGGGAAGGTTTCAACGGTAAGCATTTTTTTTTTTTGCAGTGTTTCATTTCGTATGGCCCACTTGAATTTTGGATCCTCCTCATTTTTAGTATAATGTCCTAAAATGATATCTAAAAATGAATGGACGGGTTGAATTTCACACAAAGATCACAGTGGGCCCCACATAGAATCCTTTTGCAAAACTTCGTGGGAAAGGCTTTAGTAGGAAATCTACGTCCCCGGGTTTGGGAAATTGGACTGGCTACTCCCCGCAACCGGCCAATGGCGGGTGGTAGGTGTTATGTGGGCCTCACTATGCTATATGTGTTTCATCTATGCCGTCTATATATTTTTCTAGATCATTTTATGTTAATGAGACCAAAAATGGGGTATATCCCAATCTAAAATGGACCACATTACAGGAAACAATGTTTAATGGGCGTCGACCATTATTATTTTTTTGGGGGCCATAAAAGTTTTGGATCAAGTTGATCTTTGTTTTTTTCCTTCATATGGGTCTGTATGACCTAATCAACAGATTGGATGTCAAATAAACAGTATGGTGGGCCTTAGGATGATTTTAACTGTAAGCATCACTCTCCACACTTTTTTCTATGGTGGGGTCCACTAGAGCTTTTGATCTGCCTCATTCTTTGGATAATGTCATAATATGATCTCTCAAAACGGATGAACAGTGTGGATATAATACATACATCATGCCGGGACCCACAGAACTTGGTGACGTGACTTCAACTACTCAACCTCTCATCAGGTAGTCCGCGTCCGACTCCGAGACCGAAGCAGATTGGCTTGTTTGGCTTGTGTACCACACACCAGTTATATAGTTATATAGCTGGTGTATTAACCTCAACAAGTTTTGTAGGTCCCATCATGAGGTATGAGGTATGTGTTATATCCAAAACGTCCATCCATTTGGCAATCTCATCTTAAGGCTTGAGCCTAAAGATAAGACAAATACAAAGATCAAGTGGACCACATTGTAAAAAGCAGTCGAGGATTGAACATCTACCATTGAAACCCTTTTGGAGTCACAGAAGCTTCCGATCAATATGAAATTTGCTTTTCTTATTCGTCTATGTATTTGTGATCTTATTAACAGATTTGATGCAAAATAAAAGTTATGTAGGCCCTACGAATTTTTTAACGATGAAAATCATTGTGCTCGCTGCTATTTTTGGTGTAGCCCATTTAAGGTTTGGATATGATTCGTTTTTTGTTTAATGGTCTAAATTGATCTCGAAAAATGGTTGAAGGGTGTGGATATAATAAATAAATCATCGTGGGGCCATGTAACTTTGATCCCCTTTGAACCGTTCATGCAACTCGGAGCTGGAGGAGCGTCGGCACTTGTCTTCGTGCGACACATATCTACATCAGTTATATAGCAGGTGTGTAGTACACCAGCCAAACCGCTTCCCTCTTAGATGAAGGGGATTGCTCAGCTTACGAAGTAAACTGTGTGAGGGCCACCATGATTTATGTACTTTATCTTCTCCGTCCATCCATTTTCTCAGATAATTTTATGGCTTCATCCCAAAAATGAAGTATATACAATGTTCAAATGGACCACACCACATGAAACAGTTAAATTGAACTTCAATTGTTGAAAATTTCTTGCGGGCACCATAAGTTTTAGATCAAGCTTATATTTTTGTTTTCTGTTCATCCATGTATGTATGATCTTATGAACTGGTTGAATGACAAATAAGCATCACTATGAGGCCTAACAAGGTTTCAATGGTGGAAATCATTATCCCCACTTTCCCAGGCATGATGCATGATGGACTTAATCTTTGGATATGCTTTAATTTTGAGCTCAACCCCTTAAATTAGATGGAAAAGTAGATGGACGGCATAGATGAAACACATACATCATGGTGGGGCCCACATAGCACTGACCACCTGCCATTGGCCGGTGGCGGGGGAGTAGCCAGTCCGTTTCCAAACTCAAAACCTAGGGCGGATTTCTTACTAAAGCCTTTCCCATGAAGATGAGCGGAAGAATTCTGCGTGGGACCTATTGTGATCTTTGTGTGAAATCCAATCCGTCCATTTGTTCTTAAATATCATTTTAGGACATTATACCAAAAATGAAGAGGATCCAAAATTCAAGTGGGCCATACGAGATGAAACAATGGGGAAAGGAATGCTTATCGTTGAAACCTTCCTAGGCTCCACCTTAGTATTTATATTCCATCCAAACCATTTATAAGGTCATTTTCACTAAGATAAAATGAAAACACTATGAATATAAACCGATGCAAAACTTTTGTAGCCATATGAACGTTTTAATGGTGGTCACTAAATCTCCACTGTTTCCTCTCATGTGGCCCATTTAATTTTTGGATCCTCCTCATTTTTGGTCACATGCCCTAAAATGATTTTGAAAAATGGATGGATGGGTTAGATTTATCACAAACATCATAGTGGGCCCTACACAGAATCCTACCACATGATCTTCCAACAACGAAAGGCCGACACATAAATTCCATTGTGGCCCAAAAATATTTCCCAATTTGTTTAAAATTTTCACCATCCGACAAATAATGTGCCGCCAGCACTCGACCTTATAGAATGTATAATACGGTCGAGCGTATAGTACCTTTTCCCTATTCCCTCCAAATTTTAAAATTTTTGTTGGTTTTAATTTTTAAATTTATGTGGTGTGTTAAGAATCATCAGATTTGTCAAAAAAAAAGAAGCTTGAGCTCCGTTCAGTGGAGCTGAGCCGAGTCCATGTGCACGTGCACAACGGGACAAGACAAGACAGGTCATGGATATACTCGCATGGGTGTGTGTATGGATACTCGCAGGACTTTATTTGTGCGAGAATGTACTTGCACTTGTGCCTTTTCGTCTTAAACCAGAAAAATGTGACGGGTCAGTTGGTCCCACATGTTGGGTTTAAATCCAACGAACTAAACCTTTTTTAAAGAATGCTTAATACACCACTTCAAAGTCTATATAAAGACTTCCATTTCATTTTTGAACTATGGAAATTTTTATTTTTTTTTGTTATAACTTTTATAAAAACTCTCTTTTTTCTAATTTACGAGTTTTGGCTTTTGAATTTATCGTTAACTCAGCACTTTTGAGTTAAACTGCAAGTGGTTCAAGCGCGCATATATTGAATACACCACTCGTATCGAATTATAATCAACGTATCTTGAAGGTCTGAAAACCTATTACACCTGGAATGTTGTCCAAAAGAGCAATTTTGATTTCAAGCCAAGTGACTCATCTCACGCCTTAACTCAACTTTATAAGTCTTCTCATCTTACTTTTTATTTTCTTTTAGGTTTTCGATTTTAAATAATCTATTTCATTCTACCAAATATTCGAAAGGGAGACCGTTTGATTCCTATCAGCAACTACAATCCACGGTCCCTCTAAATAAAATCCTTTTTCACGTACAACAGCTTGGTGTTTCAGTACCATCTAAAACACACACAACCCAAGGATTGATATCCGTTACGGTGGACCACCAACCGGTTGCCACTGAAACTGGCTCATACCGCCTGCATATCGGGCCGTTTTCACTCGACAGAGCTGTATCATTCATGGATGAAACTGGGATATAATGGTTTGGGACGGCACCTTAAACTGGGATACAGCCGCATTTGAAATTGTACAAGTCCATGACCATGTCAACGAGGCCTGATGATGGGGGCCACAGAGCTTCGAAGGTCGCTGCCGGAGATCTCCGATGGAGTAAAAGGATCGGTAGTTGAGTATGACGACGATGGAAATGGTCCGCTTCCGGCATCAGTAGCTGTGAATTCTGATGGTGTAATGTCGGCTTCAGGCATCCTACGCCACATGATCTCCAGCTTCCTGACCACCTCAGCCATTGAAGGTCGCTCATCTGTCTCATCATGGCAACATCTGAGAGCTAATGAAACGAACTGCTCGACACATTCGGAGGGATACGAGCCCATTCGGCTGTCAATGACCGAGAACATCAAACCAGACTGGTATGCCAAGTTCACCTGTGATAGAAGAATAGAATATGAGACAACAACCATCAATCCAAAACAAAGAAACCGCATTTGAGATGCATGTACAATAGGCCACATAGCATAGCAGCTGACATGGTTGCTGTACAAAGGACTTTGTTCGAAAGCATCCATTGTGCCATGCACATGGGGCCCACCATGATCACCATTTCTATAAAATCTGGGACACAACAACAATGAATAATCTATTTGAATGCTATTTATATTTGGTTCTTGTATTAATAAGGAAGTGTTTGGTTGCACAAGGCATCATGAAATTTCATGATATTTTGCACCAAATTAGATTTTATTTTATTTTATTTTATTTACACTGGCACCCACACCCATGCCATAGTGGGATTTCACCACCTATGGGTACTCGAACCCTTGTAGTGGGATTTCACCACCTATGGGTACTCGAACCCTTGACCTAGTGTTGAAACTCTTGCACCAAATTAGACTGATTATGAAATATCATGATTTTAGTGCAAACCAAACACACCCTAAAGTTATTGTTTTCTGATCTTTCCAGCATGCTAGATTTAAACAAGTAGTTAATGTTTACAATTTTTACTGCACATATATACATATATAAATGTGTGCATGTGTGTATGTATTATGCCATGTAAAAGATTACCATATGATTCAGTTAAAACACATCCCACCAGTATCTAGTCTGTCCAGCATAATATATTATTTCATACATGCAAGCATCCAGATGGGCTGTGATTAATCTGGCTGTTACTGGGTGGTCCCTCCTTGGAATGCCCATGCTCCTAAAATCGCTATGATTGAACAATCCTGTCTGATCAAGAACCTGCAGATGGACAGTTCCACATGCACTCATAGATCGCACATGCATCCATCCGCATTCAACAGCCAAAAATCCATTCTAAGGGCATTGTTTGTTAAATAAATAAATAAAATGCCAAATATTGTAATAACCAACCACTAGTACCTGGAACCAACTAAGGGGTTTGGGTTCAGGTTCAGGTTCAGGTACCATATTTGAGGTCCTGGACACGGATCCCATTGGGTATGGGTACCCATTAGGTTTTTTGGATCTTCACTCCAGGTCAGGTCCGGGTCAAGTAAAGGGAATCTACATGGTTGGACCCACCAAATGGGCAGTTGGATCTCACACACATTTGCCACGTTGACACTGGACACATCTCGTGTGTAGAAATGTTCTCCAAACGTGTGGACTAATTAAATTGTCGATTGTAACCAACTTGATGATTGTAATCAGCCTATGTAATATACTATAAGATCACGCTTGATTGTAATCAACCTATGCAATAGTCTATTACATTGCACCTGCGGAAAGTTTTGTGCTCTCATTGCTAGTCCCCAACCCATATAAAAGAGGGTTGTGTCAGGATGGCGGCCATTGTCAAACTTACGTCATAACTTTCGTCATGAATCCGAACAGAATAGGATTCATGTGGACAACCCCAATTAATTGGGATAGGGCTTAGATGATGAGGATGACACCGACGCTGATGCCACTCATGTGGGCTAATTGCTTAGAATAAAATTAATACTATTAATATTAACTGGACCCAACCTGATTTTAACTGGGTCCAATATTTAGGCATGGATCTGTTTAAATTGGGCCAATACCTTGGGTATCCCTGGATATAGGTACCCGTTGACAGTCCTAACAAGTGGCTAGGGATTCCATCAGAACACATGAGCTAATGATAATGTAATATCATCCGTTGCAGGTTGCATGACTTGACGTTTTTATAAGAGGGCTGGTCTGTCACTAGATCAATTTAAGAGATGCCCTGATCCCACTTGATGGAACCAACAAGACCTGACATTTTTAGTTGGGATCGAAAGCATTTCAGGGGTGGCCCTCATTTACACCAAATGGGAAATCATTTGAAATGGTATGGTAGACTCATGGTATCACAAATCAGTTATGTAACGGCCTACGGTCATAACCATTACGCGTTATGGGGCTGAGCTGTTACAGAAAAGGGGCCATAACAACCCTGTAACAGACTGTAACAGTCCTGTAACAGTTATTTTTAAGAGCTGTTACAGCCTATATCATAATGGTAACAGTGGTGGGCATTATAAAATACCTTGGGTAGACTCCCACCTCTTACATATAGGGCTGTTAATGGGTACCCAGACTTGCATATACGTGATGGACTGGGTCCAATTTTAACGGGTCTAGTTCCCATCTTTTGGACAAAAAAAAATCGGGTCAGGCTTGGGTCTCACCTTTTGGACCTGGTGAAAAATTAGGTATCATCGGGTTCAGTTCAGGCCTGTCGGGTTTGGCCGGATCCAGTTAGTTTTAACAGTTCACACACACATGCACAACTTTCTAGCAACAAAATGACATGTCCTAAGCCACATGTGCAATCTAATCCATCCATCGTGTGGGCTCAAATGCATGAATGTTCTTATTTGTCCAAAAACCAACTTGAAACCTAGACCTGATGGGTAACAAAACCCGATCAGATCCAGTTCCAGGTCTTCAAGAACTAGACCTAGACCCGGCAAGACTGAACCTGGTTAGGCCAGGTACGGGTACTGTAGGATCCAACCTGTTGACAAGCCTACCCATATATAATGTTTTTCGTTCTTTCTTTCTTTCTTTCTTTCTTAATATCATGAAATTTTATGATATTTTGTACCAATTAGATTGACTAATCATAAAATCATGATATTTGGTGCACCTGACACAACATAAGCCAAGATGGAACTGTTGAGGGTCAAATATTGCATATTAGACCCCAATTATTACATGATTTTATGAACATGATACAGTTTAACGGCCCATTTTGATCGTGTTTGTGATGCAAGGCGTATTTAGGAGCCTGAACTAAAACAGGGTGCTAAAAGCATGGATTTAATGCTCTGATGTCACCAAGGCAAGGGACGAACTCCAGGTAACCAAGATCGATGGATTTACATGCCAGAGATCTAAGAAAATCGAGAAACTGAAGCTCAAGTAGCTTGAAAGTCGTCCAAAATGCAAGATCACAGGGTTCCCACCATCCGTTCAGCTAGAAACTTTATATATGGCCTGAGGACCATAAGTTAACCGTACACATCAAATTTCAGCCATTGGATCCTTGTGTAAGAGTCCCAACAGATAGATCATCTCCTAAAATCCTGATTTGGGGCCCACTTGATATCTGGATATACTTCAACTCTGGACTCAACTGCTTAAATGGGAGGACGAAACAGATGGACGGAGCAGATTTCTCACAAGCATTGAAGTGGACCTCACATGGAGTGAGGGAGTATACAGGCGGTGCACTCCTGCACCGCACTGGACCGAGAGTCCGGTCAACACAAGGCTGACCCGACTACTCTCTCTCCTCTGCGCAAGAACGGGCAACGTCTCTACACTATCCGTCCGTTTTTCAGTAGCGGGGCCCACCCATCATGCATATCGATGATCCAGACCATCCATTCGATCCAGAGGTAGGGCTTGACCCTTTCCTAGGTGTCCTTCTGTTCCCATGCGTGTACACACGTGTAAATCGCGATCAAACGCAAGGTGGACGGTGGAAGCAAAACATCAATGGACTGCACCAAAACTCGACCAAAACCACCCCTTATCGACTGCTTTTTCGCTAGGAATTCAATGGACGGAGTGGATTTCATCAAAGACATCACTGTGGGGCCCATCGAGCATCTAAACACCGGTTTGAAACCAAGATCCGTGTCCGGTAAAACCGGGACTTCCAGTCCGTTCCACGATCAAGATTATGATCGGATCAGCAATCCAAACCGTTCATACTCACCAACATGGGGCCGTGACCATCACCATGAAGGCCGAAAAAGGAGATGGATGGCCATCCGTCCCAAAACAGTCCAAAATGCAAACAGTTGCGTTTTCTCTACGTAAACGCCCGACATTCCGCATCGACTCCCGGAGTTTCGCACTCCAGCAAACTGACCGACTTCCTTTACCTATAAAAGGAAGAGAGAGAGGACATGTAGAGGTATCTTTGGATCCATCAGATCAGCCGTGGAGGCACCAAACGTGGGAGAGGAGAAGAGAGAGAGGGAGAGAGAGAGAGAGAGAGAGAGAGAGAGAGAGAGAGGGAGAGAGCTGCCGACTAGGGAGTCTTTCTCCCTCTTTCTTCTTAGGTTTTTTTTTTCTTCCTTTTCCTTTTATGCGTTTAAGAGTCTTTGGTCCACCATGTCTATGATGGGCTAAACCTCTTAGCTGGGGCTACGAGGTGAAGCTTGTAGCGTGATTAGGTTGTTAGCTTTGCTTTGATTAGTTTTAATGGTTTATTGTGACTCAAATTACAATAGATCTGCGATAGCGTGAAATATTCTCTTTTCATGTATTGAGATTGTGAACTTGGGAACCCTGTTGTTCACCATCATCTCATGGGCATGGTTGGGTGATGGAAGCCTTCTTAACCTCCACAATTCTCTTATGATTAGCTGTGAGATTGGTAAATTGCTATTGTTTGCCATCGTTTCCTGGGCAAGGCTAGGTGACAGGATCATTTCCAAATCTTCACCACTCTTATCTATTGATGATTAGATCCATGAGAAGTTCAGAGATCTTACAAATCACTTCCTACCAATTGGATAGGATAGGACTCTGATTCCAGTTGTGTCCTTGAATCAATGCGAGGTGGCTTCCCAATTGCTATAAGTGGATCCTTGGCACCCTAGTTCCCACCTTTATTTTTATTAGTTTTTAATTAATCTACTCATAATTATTCCCTTCCTTTACCTAATTTAGATTTCATCTTATCCTAGTTCTATTTCGAGTTATTTTCAGATTACATACAAGGTTCAGTTCATGTGGATTCGACGTTGGTCTTACCGAGATTATTACTACATCACAACCCTATACTTGGGGTGTGAACAGGAACATGTCATGCACCTAAAAAGGACAGATCAATCATACACGGTAATACTTGTAAGGGATATATTTGGAGTGAAAGGATGAGCATACCTCTCGGACTATGTTTTTGCCATGCGATATGGCTTGCATTCCAGTCAAGAGCTCGAGAAACACGACTCCGAGGCTATAGACATCGCTTTTGTCGGTCAGCTGATGGGTTAGGACGTATTCCGGATCAAGGTAGCCCTGTGAGGAAGATGCATTTATAAGTTGAAAGCGAACAGGGTGTAATAAACAGATCAATCAATGATCCTAGCCATCTTATCGGTGGCCTTCAAAGATGACAGTGGAAAACAAAAACAGTTAATGGTCAACATTCCAGAGAAGATGGAAAGTCTTATTGACATGAGACCCTACTGCAGGTATTCTGGGAGAGAGCTCTACCATATTTCCATCCACTGGCTCTACCGTATCATTGTCCCCCATCTTTAAAAGCTAGGGAATTCAGACCATCCAAATGGCATATATCTATGGAAATCCAGACCATCCAAATCATGTGTTCTTGCGTGGATGCAGCACAGCCGTAAAATCACACTGATTTGACAATATTAACCATCTTTTTTTGCTGTTTGAATTTGGACTGCAGTGCCTAAACTGTACATATGCTGTACATATATGGTAGTGCCCTAAAATCACATGGTGATATTAACCATTTTTTACCATCCATTTGGTGGCTACAAATTATACATATACACGAATCCAGACCATCAAATCATGGGCCCCAATGTGGATGGATTGCAGACCTAAAACCACACTAACCAGAATCTTAACCATCTGAATTCACCCTTTGAATTTGGACCTCCGACCATTCCATTCTAGTAGTCCAATTGATGGCCAAATACTGTACATGTAGGGATTTCGTTTATGTATATATCCAAGTATCTACATTAGGGTTGTTTTTACTTTACAGTTAGGACCATCGAATCTGTAAAATTTCAGGTCATGCTACATCTACAATGGTCTGCATGATTGGATGGATGGGACTTTTTCTTACATGTATGCAACGTGTACAGTTGATAGTCTCCACCATTTAAAAATGATGACAAATGAAGACCATATTGTTGTTCCATGATTGTTGGTCGAATTAGACAAAGCTATGTCAGGTTTTAAACAAGAACCAACAATAACTCCCAAACTGGTATGGAGAAACATAGATGGGATTATCAGAATTGCACTTACTGGTGTGCCCTTCACAATAGTGGATACATAACCAGGCACAGATCCATCAATTTCGGGAAGCGATGCAAGCCGCGAGAGCCCGAAATCAGCAACTTTGGCGGTGAAGTTGGAGTCCAGCAATATGTTGGTGGTTTTGATATCTCGGTGGAATATAGGGGGATCAGCTTCCATGTGGAGGTAGAGTATGCCCTTAGCAGAACTTATTGCTATACGCAACCTCGTAGTAAAACTCAGAGGTTGTTTTGCTTTAGCTGTCATATCATGGATAACGTGTATTTAGAGCTCATAAGGGGGAAAAGCAACTGAAATCATGAAGGACATGTGGAGGCATAAGAGTCAGTAAAAAGCAGCATTATGGTGGGTAAGTTTAACCCGAGCACAGCATACTGATTTCCTTCTCTGGTGAGGTGCACTTAAAGTGGACACATGGCACAACGGTCCATGATTGCCAAGTCATTAGAAATCGTATGAAAATGTTGTAAGAATGCAGATAGTTATTACTCCATCTCCGTGTAATAAAAATTAAAATATATTGGATGCTTGAACATCTGCTTGTATATAGGTATGAATGGATGCATGCATGGCAGCATACAGGGTTTATCCAGTATCAAATGGTAATAATGCACCGGTAATTCCTCGTTTTATGCAAGACCAACAATCACCTGTCTTTTACAGTGTAGAATTTGAATTTTTCACACTGTCATTCCAAGAGAAGAAAATCATGAAGCATGAGATTATATTGATCATAATAACTATAAGGCAGCAAGAATGTTCAAAAAATTTATTTTAAAAAAAAAAAAGAAAAAAAAGAAACATAAGGCGGCAAGAACAGTTTATTTTTTGCTTTCTTTTCTGTCCATCTGTCCAACTTATTGTTAGGCAGCAAGAATGTTCAAACCCTCTCTCTCTTTCTTTTCTGTCCATCTATCCAACTCCTTGTTAGGCAGCAAGAATGTTCAAACTCTCCCTCCCTCCCTCACTTTCTTTTCTGTCCATCCGTCCATCTCCTTGTTAGGCAGCAAGAACTCTCTCTCTCTCTCTCTCTCTCTCTCTCTCTCTCTCTCTCTCACACACACACACACACACGAGAGAAGAAATAGAAATTTTAAAAGAATGTAAAAAGGTCTACCAGAAAGGTGATCCCGCAGCGTGCCATTTGGCATGAACTCATAAACCAACATCTGCACATGACCAACAAAAAAAAATAAAAAATGAAAGGTTAATTTTTCTTCTCCAAAGTAGAAATCTCAATTAGTGATATGAAAAATGTAGTTGACCTGGAAGAGCAAATTCTATGTATACTCTATAGCGAACACATTTGCTCATATCCTTGGGGAAAGATGCAATAATTGAAGCTTTGCTTAAATGGAGTTAAAACTAACTTGGAGTTCTAGAAGAATAGTTAGGCCTGTTTGGGGCCACACTAAAATATTCAACTTTAAATCTGCAAGGGTCTGGTACAGTTGTCAGGAAAAGAACTTGGATCCTTTCTTTAGAAATGAGCTAGGGAGGCATCCTTCTGCCTGCTTTCACACATGCCAATTGGGCACATGCGACCTTCCACATATTGCACAATAACTTGAAAGATCATGCCCATAAAATCAGGCCAATCCTATGTTTAGGTGGGCCACACTATGCAAGAGAGCCATAACGGTTCACAACTTAGCCAACAGGTGATGACAGCTACAGTTGCACCTGTCGGCTACAAATCAGTTTAATCAATTTATTGGTGGCAAGCACTGATGCAGGACATGAAATTCTAGTATGATGTACAAGATTTTCAGGCTTTAGATCACACTAGTTCAGAAATAATTACACAAAATTCCACATCCCACATAAAAGTTCAAACACTCAATCAAAGAGAGTCTTACGTGGATCCAGGCCTACACATGTTAGGGCTGGATCAATCAAAATTATAGACCAACAAGAATCAAAGGAAGGTAAATTCATCCACGCATGCACAGAAATAATTCCCCCAATCCAAGGGATTCAGAAATTTCAAATTGGGGAAACCCTAAGGTTGAACAAAGGGCATAAAATTGGGGATTTGAGTAACTTTGGGTTAGGTTTAGGGATTTTGGGTGAAAGAGGAGTGAAAGAGAGGAGAGAGACGAACCAGAGAAGTACTACACGTGTGGACCGCAGCAATGGCCCAATGCACGTGCGTGTGATCCCGGCCACATGTGTGTGGGGCCTACTATTCAGAAAAAGGCCACCTTGGCCCTAGTCGGCCAGGGATGGACTCTAAAACCCCCAAATCTCAACTCGATCCGACACACGGTTTGTACGTGGTGCTCCGCCGAAGTTTCAACCCTCTTGCAAGGCCAGATTTTGAAAATCTGCTGTAGAGAGAAAAATGTCTACAAATATTGATGGAATTGCAGATGGAATACTTGTAGGAGGAGAAATATGAATGGAAGAAGGTGAGGGCGAATCGGGATAGGTGTGGCTTCGAACCACAGTAGTCAGCCCTTCGAGGAAGGGAGAGTTTCGCACCCAATTGAATCTCCGTAACTCAGAAATTTAGAGGAGTAGAAAAAAGCAGCAATTTTATTAATCTTCATCGAGAAAAAAAAACTACAAGGGGTGCCTATTTATAATAAAACCCTATACCCCAAAACTCGTGCCATATGCGCAACCTATTACTTGGAGACGAAGTAATAAAAAATAACAACTAATCGAAATAATCTAAACCATCCATAATATTCCTAATAACAATAATAAGAAAAACCCAAAGTACTAGATTATTTAGAATAGTGGGTTACGATCATGAGAACCTATGGTAGTAGGATTCACATGCCGATCGGGTACACTCCAAGGAACCAAAAAGCACTCCTCTAATTAGGAGGCCCTCCCTGGACGTCGTCATCGATTCAGATCGATGGTGAGGCCCTCCTCCTTGCGTACGTGCGTAGGGGGCATGCGTGTGTGCGTGACGTCCTCATCAACTCTCTCCGGCTGCGAAGATTTCGCCACTGGCGAAACAAAACTCATGAATCACTCCAAGATGTCAGGATCAAGTCTCTGAAGCTCCTCCTCAGTGAGCCACGTACTGTCTAAAGCTGGGCGTGATTTTCACTTGACCAGGAACTTTTGAAATTCGCTGTCCGACGTCAATACTATCTAATGGGCCAGGATATCCTCTATATCCTCTCTGAGTGTGGGAAGGGTACGTATGGGAGGTAAAGGCTGGGAAGATGGGTCGGGATGGGGCCATGGATCAAAGGAAAGGTCTGGGGAATAAGGATTGTTAAGCAAAAGGCTGGACAATGCATCAGTGGCCTCCTGAAATACAACTAAATCCTCCACATTGAATGTGAAACTAATTTTCATGAAGGGTGGAAGATCTACCACATACGCATTGAGACCATTTCATTTTATAATTTTGAATGGTCCAGCGTTATGCGCATGTAATTTACGAACGGCTCCTTGAGGGTACCGCTCTGGCTTGATGCGGACGATCATAGAGTCCCTCACATTAAATTCTTTGAAATGTTTATATCGGTTTGCAGAAAGTGTGTAATGTTCATTACTAGTCATAATCTTCTGCCTGGTTTCTTGAAGCCATTAATGAACGTGATGCGCAAAAGACTGTAGATTCTTCAGCCTATGGGACAGTAACATAGGAACAAGATCAATAGGTTTCCTAGGTTTATAACCAGTAACGACTTCAAAAGGATTTGGACCTGTGGATCTATCGTCAGAATTATTAAACGCAAACTCGGCTATAGGTAGTATGGTATCCCACATCCTGGTGTGTTATATATCCCTCATAGGGGGAAACTCATCCGATAGATAATCAGGAATGATATCACGAAACTCATCCATTACCGGAATGACCTCAGTGGGTAACTCTACACTAGTCTTTGGTGCACTCTCTCTAGCCATAAGGCCGTACATGTCGTATAACTCATAAAGGTAGTCCATGTTTGCCAACCAATCTTAAAAAGCTTTAGGGTGCAAGTAGCCATCAAACGTGGAGGCATCTACTCTAACTCCTTTGAGAAGTTGTGCATCGGGGTCATAGTGGTCTTAATGTCCCTCATAGGGCGGGTGCACGAGTGCGCGCCCATAACCGATTCCTTGGCCACCTCCATTCCTTGGTTTATCCTCCTGACCACTTGCTTGAGATTGAGCATCTTCCCCAATGGTGGGGTTTGCCCTAGCGGAAGTCTCTAGTTGGGTAATGCGCACATCAAGCTGTTCAAAGCATTGATCCATACGTTGTTCCAAGCGCCTACCAAAAGACTCATACTGTAGGGTCAGCTTGTTCATTGACTCTTGCAATTGTTCCATGTTTAGTGTAGGGTGCAAGCCAAAACCACTACCTATACGTGTGAGCATACAACTACTAAATCTAAGGACCTACTATGACTATATGTGCCTAGATAGGACTAAATGCTCCTATTGGACTCTATATGTAGAAAAGACACAATACTACTCAATTTTCAGCAACCTATTTACCCAAAAAAATCTGTCAATAGAAAATTTAGCAAAGAGATATGCGGATTTTCTGATAGTAGAAAATTCAGCGGCCTATATCAGAAATTATGGACCTTTAAACAACTCTATATGATGATACTTAATGCATAATGGACACAAATAAACTAAACCCTAAACATGCAATGCATTCCTCTATAAAAACCTTGTGCTCTAATACCAAATTTGATGCAGGACATGAAATTCAAGTATGATGTACAAGATTTTCAGGCTTTAGATCACACTAGTTCAGAAATAATCACATAAAATTCCACATCCCATACAAGTTCAAACACTCAATCAAGGGGAATCTTACGTGGATCCAAGCCTACACATGTTAAGGTCGGGTCAATCAAAATTATAGACCAAACAAGAATCAAAGGTAAATTCATCCACACATGCACAAAAATAATTCCCCCAATCCAAGGGATTTAGAATTTTTAATTCGGGGAACCCTAAGGTTGAATAAAGGGTATAAAATTGAGGATTTGAGTAATTAAGGGTTAGGTTTAGAGGTTTAGGGATTTTGGGTGAAAGAGAAGTGAAAGAGAGGAGAGAGATGAACCAGAAAAGTACCACACGTGTAGACAGCAGTAATGGCCCAGACACACGTGCGTGTGATACCAGCCGCACGTGTGGGGCCCACTATTCAGAAAAAGTCCACCTTGGCCCTGGTCGGCCAAGGATGGACTCCAAAACCCCCAAATCTCAACTTGATCCGACGCACAGTTTGTGCGTAGGTACTTCGCCGAAGTTTCAGCCCTCCTGTAGGGCCAGATTCTGAAAATCTGTTGTAGAGAAAAAAACGCCTGCAAATATTGATGGATTTGTAGATGGAATACTTGTAGGAGAAGAAAAATATGGATGGAAGAAGGTGGGGGCAAATCGGGATAGGTGTGGCTTCGCACCACGGTACTCAGCCCTTCGAAGAAGGGAGGGTTTCGTACCCAATTGAATCTCTATAACTCAAAAATTTAGAGCAGAAAAACATAATTTTGTTAATCTTCATTGAGAAAAAAAGACCACAAGGGGTGCCTATTTATAATAAAACCGTATACCCCAAAACTCGTGCCATGTGCACAACTTATTACTTGGAGATGAAGTAATAAAAAATAACAACTAAGCAAAGCAATTTAAACCGTCCATGATATTCCTAATAACAATAATAAGTAAAACTCAAAGTACTAGATTATTTAGAATAGTGGGACACGATCATAAGAACCCATGGTGGGATTCACATGCCGATGGGGTCCACTCCAAGGGACCAAAATGCAGTCCTCTAAATAGGAAGCCCTCCCTAGACCTCGTTATCGATCCAGATCGATGGTGGGGCCCTCCTTATGTACGTACATAGGGTAGCGGGCGTGTGCGCGTGATGTCCCAATCATAATGGATTCTCAGGTAACAATGGGAATTAATTTGGAAATGGATCGAAACGCAAACAGGTCAAAGGCAAACCGTACTTCTTTTGCAATAAGATAGGTCATCTAAAGAAAGACTGTGAAAATTATAAGAAATGGCTAATAAAGAAAGGTAATCATTCTGTTCTTGTCTGTTTTGAATTTAATCTAACCGATGCGTCGGCGGATTCCTAGTGGATAAATTTGGAGAACTACTATTCACATATGCACTTCTATGTAGGAATTACTACAGGTCAGGCCACCAACTAATGCAGAGCGCTCAGTATACGTAGGCAATGGTGTCACGGTAAACGTGGAGGTAATTGGAGTCTATAGGCTTAAGTTAGAGTCTGGTTATTTTTTGGATTTAGTAGATACATTTTGTGTACCTTCTATAAGGCGTAATTTAGTTTCAATTTTCTGTTTGGATAAGTTGGGATATCCATTTCAATTTGGAAATAAAAGTTTCAGTATTTACTTTAATTCGATTAAAGTTGGCACTGGCTCTATAATGAATAACTTATACCAGTTAGACTTGATTGCCTCACACGTCTATAATGTTAATGCCTTGCATGAAAATAAAGTATGATCCAAGCGAAGGCTAGATTATAAGAATTCTTCCATGTTGTGAGACGACTATGTCATATATCTCGTGAGAGATTAGACAGGCTTGTGCGAGAAGGAATTTTCCATTCTCTAGACTTCTTCGACTATAAATTGTGCATTGATTGCATAAAAAGAAGATAGACCAAAACTAGAAAGAAATGTGCAACCAGGGGTGTAAGTCTCTTAGAGGTGATATATACGGACATTTGTGGACCATTCCTTACGACTTCGTGGAGTTGACACAAATATTTTATTACTTTTATAGATGACTACTCTCGTTTTAGGTACCTCTATCTTATCAATGAGAAATCAGATGCCCTGGATGCTTTTAAAATCTATAAGGCCGAAGTTGAAAATCAACTCGATAAAATGATTAAAGTTATCAGACTTGACCGTGGTGGTGAATACTATGGCAGATATGACGAATCAGGACATAATCCAGGGCCATTCGCTAAATACCTATAGGATTGTGGCATTATCGCCCAGTACACTATGCCTGGTACTCCAGAGCAGAATGGTGTAGCTAAGAGGCGTAATCGCACCCTTATGGATATGGTGCGAAGCATGATTAGTAATTCGACATTGCCAGAATCCCTATGGGGTGATGCAATCAAAATCGTAGTTCATATACGAAACAGGGTCTCCAGCAAAACAGTAAGCAAAATTCCTTTTGAGTTGTGGAATGGGAGAAAACCAAGTCTCCAATATTTGCATGTTTAGGGTAGTCCTGCTGAGGCCAAAGTTTATAACCCGCATAAAAAGAAGCTTGATCCTAGAACTATAAGTTATTTCTTCTTTGGATATCTAAAAAGATCAAAGGGCTATCGATGCTACTATCCTTCATACTCTATCAAGATTGTTGAGACTGGGAATGCCAGATTCATTGAGGACACTGAAAACAGTGGGAGCACGAACATTAGAAATTTTGTATTTGAGGAACAAATGACTGTGACTCCAGTCATAGTCACTCAAGATCATGTGGATATTAATAATGCAGTTGATCCTACAGTCAATGCAGAACACGTAGAACCTCATGTATAGACCATTGATGAGGAAAATAAAAATTAAAATCACACCCAACAAGCTGAACCATTGAGAAGATCTGAAAGAGAGAGAAGGCCTGCAAATCGAGACGATTACATTGTATACTTACAGGAATACGATTTTGACATAGGGGTGGAAAAAGATCCTGAATCCTTTACACAAGTCAAACAAAATACTAATCTTTCTCGTTGGTTTGATGCCATGAAAGATTAGTTAAAATCCATGAGGGACAATAAAGTATGAGATCTTGTTGAATTACCCACTGGAATAAGGCCAATTGGTTGTAAATGGATATTTAAAACCAAGTAGGACTCCAAGGGTAATGTCGAAAGATATAAGGCTAGACTTGTTGCCAAGGGTTTTAACTAGCGTGAGGGCATTTACTTTAAGGAGACTTTCTCACCAATATCTAAGAAAGACTCATTCAAGATTATAATGGCTCTTATAGCTCATATGGACTAAGAGTTACATCAGATGGATGTAAAGACAACATTTCTCAATGGGGATCTGCATGAGAATGTACACATGTTACAACCTGAATGTTTTGTAGCACATGGGTCAAAACATTTAGTTTGTAAACTGAAGAAATCCATCTATGGGTTTAAAGTAGGCATCGTATCAGTGGTACCTAAAGTTTCATGAAGTAATTTTCAAATATAGTTTTCTAGAAACATTATAGATGAATGTATCTACATTAAAATCAGTGGGAGTAAGTTCGTTATGATGATTTTATATGTGATGACATTTTGTTGGCTAGTAGTGATATCGGGGTGTTGAGCGACACCAAGAAATTCTTATCTCAAAGATTTGAAATGAAGGACCTTGGTGAAGCTTCTTACGTCATCGACATTGAGATTCGTCGAGATAGATCTCGTTGACTGCTCAGCCTGTCATAGAGGCCCTATATTATTAGGGTACTCGAAAGATATGGCATGCAAAATTGTGCTTCCGAACAGTCGCTCATTATGAAGGGCAACAAATTTGGCCTATTTCAATGTCCAAAGAATGATTTGGAAAAGAATCAAATGAAGGAATTTCCTTAGGCATCAGTAGTAGGGAGCATCATGTATGTTCAAGTATGTACGCGACTGGATATTGCCTTTGTCATTGGAATGTTGGGGAGATACCTATCTAATCTAGGAATGCAACATTGGATAGTTGCAAAGAAAGTGTTGCGGTACCTACAGAGAACGAAGGACTTCGGACTCACATACAGAAGATCTGATCAATTGGAGTTGATCAAATATTCAGACGGACTTTGCAGGCGGCGTTGACACTAAGAAGTTTACCTTAGGATAAATTTTCATGATGGTTAGAGGAGCTGTCTTGAAAAAGCGTGAAACATTCCACCACAGCCTCATCTACCATGGAAGCTGAATTTATTGCCTATCACGAGGCATCTAATAAGGCAATATGGTTACAGAGTTTCTTCTCAGGTTTGCAGGTACTAGAGTATATCCCGAAATCATTGAGAATATTTTGCGATAATTCAGCGGTTATTTCTTTCTCTAGTAACAACAAGCATTCATCAAGGTCGAAGCATATTGACATCAAGTATCTTGTTGTAAAGGAAAAAGTTCAGAATCATCAGGTGTTTGTGGAGTTCATTGGCACTAAACAGATGATTGCAAATCCGCTTACTAAAGGGCTCCTTATCATGCCATTTCAGGAGCACATAACATCCATGGGAATTATTGATCCCGCAGATGTTTTCAGTTAGTGGGAGTTGAGCTTATATTGATTTTCATAGACATTCTAGAGATCTCATTTCTTATAGTTTGATGATTTTGATATAAAGACTTATTTCTACTTCTCTCTATATATAAGCGCAAAATTTTGAGTAAGTGGAACTATAGTCATGTCTTATTGGAGACATTTGAAAGCTTCGGGACCTCTTAAGGATAGGCACACATTATCACACTAAGTGCGTAATCCTTATACCACATTTCCTAGTACCTGATCTATGTCATTAAGATTGATAATACTACCGCGCTTAGCCTCACTTCGTCTAAATTAAATGTTGTGACGATTACCGCGATTCGATCTGACAGTCTTAATGGACCAGATTGAATAGCATTACCCATATTGTCCAATAATTTCATTGGTTAACCATTTGGATATTTTCTTAAATCAAAACTTGTTTTCAAAAGTATTTGTACTTGTTAATCATTGACATTGCTCAATGTGGCCCAAGTGGGAGAATGTAAGAACTCTATAAGGTGGGCCATATTGATCAACGATCTGGATTATCCTATGGGTTAGACCGTATGTTTGGGTAAACTAGTGGACCCCACTTCAGTGTGATTTGCACAGCGTATCTGTGCAAGTATGCATATGGGTGGAATGCTATAACTACAATATGTAGTGGTTGTTTGAAGACTACTAGGATGCTAACATGTGGAGCCGTGGGTAGAGAGTTGTGATGGGTTTCAAACTCTCTGCACCCCAGCCAATCTATAAAAGGAAGGCTAGGTCCCCGATCTTACACCACAAAATAGAAGTAAAAGTCCCATCGATTCTTCTATTATTAGGGTGTTAAGGAGAGGAAGATCATATCATTTTATCTCTAGTATTCTGGTATTCTGCTTCTTCATATATGATGTCTCAAACAGGTACACCCTATTTCTCCTCTTGATCATCATGTTCTATGCACAGCTAGGTCTGTGGGCCAACTTTGCATATCAGATTAGTCCCACACATCGAACCTGGCGATGTATTCTGTCACCATCATGGATCCTTGGCGCAAAATGTGCCATTGATCCAACCTCTACCTGTAAGAAAGGGGAACATACTTCTCTCGCAACAACTCTTTCATCTCAATCCAAAAGAGAACTGGCCTCTCTCCAGATCGTTCACGGCGACGCTCTACATTTCCCCAATATAGTTTTGCTTGGCCCACCAATTTCATCTTGGTGAATCCGATTCGTCGTGGGTTTAGTAGACTGTGCCACTCGAAGAAGTGGTCCATGTCTGCTAATTAGTCAAAAAGAACTTTGCGGTCCAATCTCGCATCAAAACTGGGGGTGTCAACCTTGATGCCCTTCATGACCCTAGAAACAGGGTCCTTATGCTCATGATATCTCTAGGGGTGTTGACGACGTACCCTATCATGGCCCTCCCATTGGAGGTGAATAACGGGATTACGATTGTGTGTGGGTGGTAATGGATATACCCCATCGTGTCTGCTGTCAGGCCCATAGGCCTGGCCTGCGCCCAAACCATCTCTAGGCGGATCAAGGCCCAAAACTTGGGACTGATCAACAACCCCGGTGTTAGGAGTCGCCTGGGCTCCACCTATAGTGGCAGTTGGTATACCAGCCTCTAAATGTACAACTCTCCTCTTGACGCGTGAACCTACCATCCTGATGCGCAAACTGTTGTGCGAAATCATCCCTCAAGGTTCGAAATTGTTGATACATTCTCTTATTTAGGCCCTTCATAGCCTTGGCAAATTGATCGGAGTCCATGGTGTAATGGAGACCAAATCCACGACCAGTACGCGTGGGCATACACCAAGAATGACAAGTGAATGGTCCTAGATCTATGTGCAACAAAGGGTAAAAACAATGATACCAAAGCAATGCAACTACCCTATATGGCCTAGATCTATATGGGGACTCAACAAAACCTAGAAAAAGGGTTGACTAAACTCAATAAAATATATCCCCTTCGCAGAGCCGGTCACGCGGGTCGAGTTGGAAGAGACCGAACATGCATAAATTGCTGCTTAAAATCTTGTTGTTCATTTGTTTTTAAATAGTTTAATGACTGAATATCTTGAGATTAAAGAGATTGAAATCACCAATTGAGAATCGATGCTCGCTTATTGAAATCTTCATGATCGTTTATAGGATTCACTGATATCAAGTATAGACATCTAGCTTGTGTATCACTTGAAACCTAAACGATTTTTAAATTTTGGGTAAAGTGTTTCTATAGAAAATTTTCACCACAAAGACGGATTAACAATAAACTGACCTACGCTAAAACTAAGCTCTGATATCAAATTTGGTGCAGGTACATGAAATGACCTAATCTTAGATGCATGTATAATCAAGTTAAAGAATGTTCAAGTAAATACATGTATCAACTAACCATTTCCAATTAAAGGGATTAGGTAAATTTCAACACAAAGATGAGGTCATTCTATCAGGATCATGCCTCTTAGCATAAAATCATGTAAACAGTAAAAAATGGAGGACCTAAAGATATGAGGATATCCCAGATCTAGCTTAAGTCAGTCCGCAGTTAAGTTTGGATCTAATTCTACTGACTAACCATCCCTCTTTTTCGTTCAAACTAGAAAGGGGTATCCAGAGAGGAACGAAATGGGTGAAAAATGAAGGGTTCGAGATGAAGAAAGTACGAGTCCTTTTGTCATCAAAAGAAAAGAAAGAGGATAATTCTTATCTTTTCCTACACCTCGAACATCTAGAAAGAAGAAAACCTGAAATCGAGGTGGAATCCTCAACACCCAAGGGTGAATCTGGACACCCTAATCTCTTGAATAAAGATGAAGAAAAATACAAAATTCTATTCATCCAATAATAATAAAAATAGGGTTTCTCACAACGTATATATAAGCTATGAAAAAAAAAAAAAAAAAAAAGTAAAAGTGCACTAAAGCCCCTGAAAACAAGAAAAATAACAAAAAATATGAAAAATAAAGAAAGTGCAATAAAGCCCCTGAAACAAGAAAAAAAAAAAACAAAAATGCCTAAAACTAAAACACCCGTGTGGTAGTGTGTGAAATCCGACCGATGGATCTATGGTTAGGGTGTGCTCATGCCGCTCTTGCACTCGTTGCATGTTAGAAAATGGGTCCAATGGACCCAACGTCCATCCACATCAACTCCTTCGCTCCGGTACTCTGTCGGCGACGCCTCCTCCTGATGCAGGACATGGAAATTAAATATGATATGCAAGATTTCAGACTTTAGATCATACTAATTTAGAAACATTGACAAAACTTCAACATCCCGTATAAAGTCAATCATTCAATCAAGGGGAATCTACAAGGGTCTAAGCCTACACATACTAGGGCTAGATCAATTAAAATTATAGACCAAACAATGATTAAAGTAGAGTAAATTCATCCACACATGTAAAGGATTATTTCCCCAATCAAAGGGATTCACATGTTTCAATTTGGGAAACCCTAGGGTTGAAAAAAAGGGGAATAGAAATTGGGATTTAGGATAATCTAGGGTTAGGGCTAGGGAAATATAGTGAGAGAGGAGTGAAAGAGAGGAAAGAGAGAACCTGGGATCAGTCCACGTGTGTGGGCAGCAAGCGGGCCTGACGCACGTGCGTGGATTGTGGCCCACACGTGTGTGGGGCCCACGAACCCAAAAAGGGTCAGCAAGGGGTTGGTTGGCCAGGGATGGGCCACCCACACCAATTTTCGGATCGAACGGATGACCGGTTTGAGCACGGTGCTCCGTCGAGGTTTCAGCCCTCCTGCAGGGTCTGATTCTGAAAATCTGCTGTAGAAGAGAACTTGAGTGCCAAAAGTGGATAAATCTAGAGATAGGATGGTTGTGCAAGATGGTGGATGTGGGTGGAGGATATGGGGATGACTTGGGATAGTTGTGGCTTCACACCACGGTAGTTAGTCCTTCGAGGAATGGAGGGTTTCACACCCAATTAGCTTCTTCAACTCAGAGAGAGAAGAAAAAACGCAGAATTTTATTCATAAACTTCAATGAAAAAAACTTACATGGGGTTGCCTATTTATAAGAAAACCCTAAACCCCAAACGCCGCGTCATGTGCGCACACTAAGACTTAGATACGAAGTAACAAACATAACTAATCAACGCAATCAAAACGTTCATGATGTTTCTAATAGCAATAATAACCAAAACTTAAAATCCTAGATCATCTAGGGTAGTGGGCCCCGATCATGAGATCCAATGGCGGATCCACATGATAATCGGGTCCACTCCAATGATCCCTAGCATATCCTCCTAGCTAAGAGGTCCTCCATAGATGTCGTCGTCAATCCAGATCGATAGTGGGGCCTTCCTCCTCCTTGAGTGCGTACGTAGGGTGGGGGGCGTGCGTGTGCACATGATGTCCCCATCACCTCCTCTGGTACACTCTAAAGGGTGCACCACTAATGTCTGCATCAGAGTTAGTGCAGGTTGAAGGCTCTATAAGGACGAGGGGGAGGCCCCAAAGGACGTAGGTGAGGCAGTAAGAAAAGACTTGATGAGCTATGGTTTAAATGAAGGTATTGTTGCATCTTGGATATAAAGGCACGCTCTTAACAAGAGTCGCCAACAATTATCTATCATCTTTCTCGCAACATCTGATAATCCTCCATCCGCATCTTCCAAGGCGTGAACCATCAAATTTCTCCCTAGTCTTCCTTCTTCCGTCATCGCTCCTAATAGAACCCAATAGCTTCATAGATCCAATCTCAAGTCTCACCCACAAACGATAAACATGAAGAAATATAAACTAGAAACAGATCAAAGCAATCCAAATAAACCACAAGACAAGATATACGTGGAAAAACCCCTAACTAGGGTAAAAAACCACGGATGCAAACTTCCACTATGAAGAATAACGAAGATTACAAGGCAATATACTAACCTCCCTTGGAAGTACAGAGAAAATCCCTTGCCCACACCTTAGAAATGTTGCCCAATATTCACCTTAACCCTTGAAAAGCCCTAGGGACCCCTATTTATAGTTTAGGCAACTTCCCTTTTCCACCCTTGCAAAAAAGGATTCTTGCGAACCAACACAAAAATCCACGATTCCTTTTCCGCATCGATTTAGAAACGACAGTTTAGTCTCAATATGACATTATATGATGTGAATATCTAATGTTTACAACTCCTTCTCATGTATTTCCCAAGGCCTGACATATCTTTTATTTCATTCAAAATAAATACTAAAAGAATCATACCCATCAAATGGTTGACTATCTTCTTCTTTTTTTAAATTCCATGCCATAAAACTTGCATTTGTGTCCTCACCACATGATTATTGAACTAACCAATGCAATCCCAGATCTCACGAAATTTTTCACCCAAGCTATAGGGAGAGCACTGCATTATAGCGTAGCTAAATCTTCTTTAATCATCGACATCAGTCAAAGCAAAAAACCGTGCTAAATCTTCTTTAATCGAGACAACAAAGTTATAAAGAATAGCATAGCTAAATCTTATACAGGAAATATTTCGAGCATGGAAGGCCAAAATAAAAAATAAAAATTGAGACAAGTACCTGTTCATTTTCTTCATTACAGTATCCTAACAGAGAGACCAGATTTCTGTGATGCAATCGCGACAGCAACTCTATCTAATGGCAACAACTGTACCATCCTAGAATGCCTCTATAGACCTTCGAGAACCTCCAAAAGTGAAATCTTTCACACCATCGATTTTGATTGAGATTTTTGATACTGTAGAGAAGTGTTAAAAATCTATGCTCAGTGAAGAGAAGTGCATAGGACTTTCAGAAATCGAGTCAGTCCACGAAAGTTATACCGGTCACGACCGATCGAGTGGGCTCCACAGAACCTTAGTCGCATGAAGCAGGAGCTCGAGCAAGTAATTTCATCATCACCTAAACCTTATCCGTGTACGGTGGTGGATTACGGTGAATGGCGTGCTAGCTGTGACGACCCTAGATGTGGCTCCACTTCTCAACAGGTATGGCCCTTGATAGAGTGGTATGGCGGAAAAGGATTCTTGCAGCCAACCCCAAATAGTTGGGATAATGCTTAGATGATGATGATTCTATATTATAAGCAATGATAATATAGTACAGTTGTGGTGGGCCCATAACCCACCTTTTCCAAAAAAATAAAAAAATCAATTGCAAATCTGTTTTCAAAAAAAAAATTCTTTTTTCAAAAAATCAGATCTTAGTTAGAAGTGTTAAAAATAAATATTGACAGCTGTTTAAAAATCGAAAATAGTATAAGCAATGATAATATAGTATAACCTTTTCCAATTGGCATGTACATCTGCATGCTGATTGTCAAAAAAGAGTTGTTTGTCCACTCTCTGAAACCACCAAACAATTGCGAACATAATATATGGACTATCAGTTTAGTCTCAATATGACATTATATGATGCGAATATCTAATGTTTACAATTCCTTCTCATGTATTTCCCAAGGCCCGACATCTCTTTTCTTTCATTCAAAATAGATACTAAAAGAATCATACCCATCAAATGGTTGACTATCTTCTTCTTTTTTTTTTAAATTCCATGCCATAAAACTTGCATTTGTGTCCTCACAACATGATTATTGAACTAACCAATGCAATCCCAGATCTCACGAAATTTTTCACCAAGCCAAGGGAGATGCTGCATATAGCTAGCTAAATCTTCTTTAATCAAGACAACAAAGTTAAAAAGAATAGCGTAGCTAAATCTTCTTTAATCGAGACAACAAAGTTATAAAGAATAGCATAGCTAAATCTTATACAGGAAATATTTAAAAATAAAATAAAATTGGAAGGCCAAAATAAAAAATAAAAATTGAGACAAGTACCTGTTCATTTTCTTCATTACAGTATCCTAACAGAGAGACCAGATTTCTGTGATGCAATCGCGACAGCAACTCTATCTCTGTCAAGAACTCTTTTGTACCCTGCAAGGAACCTTCCTGTGCACGCTTTATGGCAACAACTGTACCATCAGCTAGAATGCCTCTATAGACCTTCCCGTGAGGGCAGCGTTAGCCACAACAACGTTAGAAGTGAGCGGAGACGGGAAGGATCGCAGCACCATCCTCGATGATGAGGACCATGAAGGAGAAAGAGTCTGTTAAAGAGATTTGCTTTATCGCTTCAATAGCTTCCTTGGCCAACTTGAGTGCAGAGGCCGAAATTGCTTGTAGCCAATGCCATTTCTCCAAAAGTGAAATCTTTCACACCATCGATTTTGATTGAGATTTTTGATACTGTAGAGAAGTGTTAAAAATAAATATTGACAGCTGTTATTCTAGTGAAGAGAAGTGCATAGGAAGATTTTCAGAAATTTGTGCTTTCAACAGACTGTTAAAGAAAGTTATACAGATTGGTACATGTTAACCAGAAACTAGATAGCCAATGTAGAATTCACAGTGGAACCTTAGTCGCATGAAGCAGGAGCTAGGATGGGAGCAGATTTGCGTGCGGGATCATGGAAGAAACAAATCTAAAATATTGAAGTAATTTCATCATCACCTAAACCTTATCCGTGTTGGCTACGGTGGTGGATTACGCAAATCCAAAACCGTGTGAATGGCGTGTGAGCTAGCTAGCTGTGCATAGTTTATGCAACAAGTTGTGAAGTACTGTATAGAACTTCAGAAGTTTGCAGATAGTCGCCGTATTAAAAATTTGTAAGTACACACTGTGTATGCTAGCTGTGAGATTTTTTCTAAGTTTAGTTTGCTAGCTGGGTGAAGATAAACAGTAGATGTTTTCTGGATTCTTTTCTTTAGCTGCCCCTAGGATGAATCTAGACAGGGATAAATTAGTCATTTCATAGAATAAGAAAGCCTATAAAAGGCAGCAGTGTAATACGTTTTCATCTATTCCAATACAGCAGCAATCTCTCTTCTTCTTCCAAAAGTTTCAGTTTTTTTCCTTTTTGGTGGCTGCAGCCACACATCAGCAAGAAGTTGGGTTTTAGACCCAACAATCCGAACTAACTGGGGTCAGCTACATGAATCCTGTTCCAACATTCCGCTCTACTAAGGACTCACAGTATGTTCGCATAATATGTAATATAGAATAGGAAGTGACTTACTGAGCAATCAAGTCAAAGCAGTGATAACAAGGGTAGCAGGTGGACGGTGGTAGTATAGCAAGCGGTTTGTTTAAAATATGGATTATATTCGCTTGATATTTAAGACTTGATTTGAGATTTAGCAACCAGGTTGCATAGGTTTGTCACCAGAACTTCCTCTAGAGTATCTTGAGGCATAGGATCGTTGTTAAAAGACAAAGGGAAGTGCAGATTGAGTTTGAATGGTGGAAGAAGATAGATGACCATGCGTGAACAAAGATCTTCCATTTATTTATATGGTGGATTCTTGAAATGACAGTCCTCAGTTTAGGAGGAAAGCATTCATCAATATATCACCAAAGATAAAGTTGTTTACAAAGGTTCTTCAGAATTCAGGAGTTTCGATGATTTTAACTCGAGGAGTGAAAGATCAAAACATAAGAGTTTCCATTGAGCCAGATTATTTGATCCTGTGATAAGCCGCAACAGTCTTCTGTATTAGGATTAAAATTCATGAACAATCTGATTTCCAAATAAAGGTGGCGGCGGCTGGTTCTGGTTTCAATCAGGGTCAGGCCAAGCCTCTCCCTACTATAGTCAGGCTTAAAAGTCAGGTTCTGTCCTGGGCGTTTTAGGATTTGGGCCTTTGATTTCTGACCCAAGCCCTCCATTAATGTCATAAATGGGGCTTATCTCGGGCTCAGGCTGGGCCTGAATAGAAAACTTTTGTAAAACCTAGGCCCAGGCCTGGCCTGTTTATTAATAGGTTTCAAAATTAGGCCCATATTTGACCCACAGGCCACCATTACAGACCCAAGCCTGACCCATATTGGGCCGGGATTCAAAACCTGACAGGCCAGCCTGGCCTGTTGCCACCCCTATTTCCAGGATTCAGCTAGGTGTCGTGAGAAATATTCAGCAGTCTCCTTTATTGAGGTTATGCTAGGAATTATTTTGCAGTCCCCTTAGCTGAAATAAAGAGTGAAGAAGAAGGCACGAGCAATCTAATCCAAGTATCCAAATGCTACAAGCCTGTTTTGGAAGCTTGGAAAGAATTTGGGTGGAAAATACTTTCCAAGAAACATTTCACCTGATTGGGAGTCACTTTGGGCGGAAAAGCATTTTCCAAGAACGTGTTTTTATAGCAGAAGTCCCGAAAAAAAATCCCAGCCCTCCCCTTGTGGTTTCTATTTTAAATTCTCTCCAAATGCTTTCTTGGACAATAACTTTCAAAGAAAATGCCACTCTCTCCTTTTATTTTCCAAGCTCCCACACAGGCCCTACAAGACATGTAACCTAGTAAGGAAGAATTCCCCTAATTTGGTCTTCATTTCATGTAGTATACCTGTCAACGAATGGCTGTTGTCAAAATCCTAGGATTTATGATTTATGATATATGATTTGCGTCGAATCTTAAGCAAAAAGATTTGAATCCCATCTTTGAATACCTTTTTTATACGAATCCTACTATTTTATGATTTGAGTCCTACAATTTATGATTCAAATCATGATTTACAATTCAAATTATATTTATTTTCTTCTATTTTAAACTTTGCTTGGCTTTCATTTTATGTTTTAAAATTGGTTGGGGCTTTAAGAATCGTTTAGAAAAGACCTTTTAAAAAAATCGTTTAGAAAAGGTAAATTCTTTTATTTATTTAGTTTTTTATGATTTCTTACTTCTTAACTGGTCGAAACACCAAATTGATGTATGACTTGTCTAGAATGTTTTTATGGATGGTTATGATCATGCTGACTTATTTATTATGGAATGATGGTTAGAAATCAAAATATCTTTTTTTTTTAGTCTACATAATCAAATGCTGCATTTCCAATGTGCTTCTACATTCAAGAAAGGTAACAAGAACATAAATTATTCAAAGATCCTTGTATGTTTTTTAAGGAAAATTTCTTGAAAGACAATTAAAAATAAAATAAATAAATAAGAGGAAAGATAAGAATCCTTTAACACTACTATGATATGGAATTACTTGGTGCATATTGATGGCAAAAGGATGATTGTTAAAAATTTTATTTTTATTTTTATTTTTTATATTTTAAAGAAAATCATAAAAAATCCTACACGATACAATTTGCAAATCAATACGATTCAACCCCTATTACGACTTGTGATACGATAGTGATTTTGGCAACATTGATGGTAGAGCCAAGGTATTCAAAACCATCATGTAATGGCCATTACATAACGGTAACGGTGGGAACCATTACCCGTTATGGAGCTGTAACAGGCGTTACAAAAATGGCCTATAGTGGCTCCATACTGGTACGTTATGAGGCTGATATAGGTTATTGTAACGGTAACAGATGCCATTATTGAAAACCTTGAGTAGAGCAGTGAGAGTACATTGCTCAAACACAAATATTTTCAGAACATATTTTTTCCTTTTATAATAACCTTGGATATTAATGAGAACCTGTGCGAAATGGTTAACATTCATTGCAACAGCATGAAAATAGGATACCCGGCACACAGGTCCAGTGATGAGGACCTTTCATATAGCTTGCTTGCCATGTACAACCCCATATTCAAAAAATTCCAATTTGAAAGTCCTACTCGCATGGCTGGTGGATTTGTACCCATTCAACATAAACCATTGATTGTATATATATTTTTTTCTAATTGTCCAGTTGTAAGTCAACGATTACACAGTTGATCTGGCCAATGATTTATATATATATATATATATATATATATATATATATATATATATATATATATATATATATACTGTGAGGCATTTATAGCAGGCCCACCTGATGAATGACTCAGATCACGGATCATCGTGCCACATGTCCAATCTCGTGCAGCACATAGGATAATTAAACTTGTACACCAGGCACAGGTTGGATATCCCTTTAAAATAACCAATAATGACCTTTGAAAATCTGGACATAATCAAGGAACTTACACGGACGTCTTTTTGAACCCAAACGGTAGTGTCTGGTACGTCTCCTCATGATAAGAATTGAGATAATGGCAGATATAGTCAGTGTCCCAGCAAAAGTGCCTAGTACAATGCCAGCTAAAACACCCTTGCTTATTCCTGATTTTGACGACTCAATAATCACTGCAAACAAGAGGGGCAAAAAAAAAGAAAAAGAACCAGGCAACAGTTAGTATCAGAAACACGATGTATGCTAATTTTTGGACTACGAAAAATACGCTCATAAGCACAACAAAATTTCTACATCAACCTAGTTTCAAAATGATTGTGAGATTGAAGCTGTCATTTATAAAGGATGAGACCCATAGTCTAGAAAATGAAAGACCACATGCCTGGTTTTCTTGTAAATATCCGCAATGATTTGACAAACATTTTATTTATTTATTTATTTTTAATGCAAGGACCCTTAATCATCATCATCATAGCCTTGCCCCAACTATTGGAGTTGTGCTTACAAATCTTGCTTCTTCGAAACAAGAATTTTCATGATTTGCTTCGAAAAAGTTTGACAAGCAGCTGCCCACCTGGTATCGACCCTCTACCCAAGCATGGGGGCGTCCATTTTGTAATTGGAAGAGGAAAAAAAGAATTAAGTCTCAAGACAGCATATTAAAGTACATGCTCCATGATACTGGAGAGTGTATGGTATAATGATACTCCCTCTATGGCGGAATTACGACTCAACTGCTCTATCTTAACTTTTAAGAGGAGATACTACCATGTACCATGGTCTCAACCAAATAATGCATTTGTTTCTCAAATTTCTAAATCAGATCTAGCAGTTGATTCCCAAATAGAGCCATCTCTTATACACGTCATGGAGCAAGAAGGCTTTTTACTAATCTACAGTTAATTGACTGAAAATTCTCATTTCCAGCAATCTTGTGAGGAAACCGAAATGTCCAATGCTCCAAGTCCAAATCTACATCATATTTTCAATCTGTTAGCCATTTCTAACCTCAAAGGGCCACATAAGAGCATGTTGGTCATTTCCAAAACCAAGACTAAAATAATCCGGCTTTCAGATATATCCGTGGGCACCTTCACCATGGATCATGAGCCTAAAAAAATGTACAGTTTGCTAATGCGCAGGATTCCAACATGCAAGGTGATCCAGACCATTGACCTGATTGGTCCCATCTTGTATGGGGACAGATTGATTGTTGACCTGTTTTTACATCGAATGTGAAGCATTACTTTCCCTTGCTTCCTAACCATCTATTTGTTGGTCACTGATCTAAGCTTTAGGATCTTCCTGCCTGGGAGGATTGGGGGGGCGGGGGGCGGTTGTGCATCCTCCATCCACTGTGTGCCTAATCAGACCAACAGTCTGGAATCTGGATCAACAAACCATGGGCCCAACATGTATGGAATCCTACGCATCAGCAAACTGTGTGAGGCTCCGGACCCTGTAATTCCTCCTTTCACCATTTACACTTTAAAGATGTGGTCTTGAAGACATACCATTTGAATAAGGTCCCAAAAGGGTAAAGCCGAGCAGTTCAAATGGCCCAAAGAGATTGCTACGAGGAATGCTCCAATTTGCGAACATGTCTTGAATGCGCGAAATCTCGCTCTCATTAAATGTACTACTTAAAACACCGGGACGATTATCATACACGGGAAAGAGCTTCAAATACATCCTTAACCTAGGACCTGCTTCCCAGGCAAATGAATCAATGACTAGCTGATAAAGATGCAAACGGAGATGAGAGGTTAGGAAATCCTCAAATTGGAGTTCGTATGGAGGAAAATCCGATACTCCAGGACTTTGCAAACGAAATCCAACTCCAAGAGGCGCAGCACAAAAGCATTGACCTGGAGAGAATGCTGGGACATATTCAAAAAAGTTATCCGTAGGGCATGCTTGAATGGGGCAACCATTAGTGAGGTTTGTTGAGCCTCCAGGTGCCGGTCCGCCTCCATTCTGAGATCCACAGAACTTGACTATGTTGAATTGGTTTGCGTTCGCGCAGACGGGATTTCCTTGAAGCCTGAACATGTCGAACTAATGATAATATGGCTACCAGTAACAGGACTTCTAATTTGAATTACATTTCAATTTTTCGATCATTTTACCAAACTAAATAATCTTTCAGATGATCAGATTCTATATTGGGCAAGAATGGACACATCACAAGTTTTGTCATTTACAAGCCATCCTGAGTATGAAGCACAATAAGCAGATGAAATTGCCACGAAAATATAGGGAAATGACAAGAACATGGGAAGGGAAGTGCTTTAAAACATAGAACCAACATTAGCATCCCTGCATCCAAATTTCAAGGTAATATTTTACAATCCATGTCTTCTAGTATAAGACTATAGCTATTATACTTCAAACCAAGTCATTCTCTGAATATTAAGCGCATGAATGACTGAGGTTGAGCTTGTTTCTAGATGACATAGTTTTGATTGACAAGACGAAGAGCATAAACACAAAGCTAAATTTATGGAGGGGTGTGCTTTAGAATCTAAAGGATTTAAAATTAGTCAGACTAAAACAGAGTGTATGGAGTGCAAATTTAGTAACAATAAGAGTGGGAACGAGGAATTAGTTAAGATTGTTTCCCAACATGACCGCTTTCAAGATCTTGGGTCAATAATTCATGAGTGGAGAGATTGAGAAGGGTGTTACCCATAGAATTCAAGAGGGATGGAAGAAATGGAGATGTGCCTATGGAGTTTTATTTGGTCGCCGTGTACCACTCAAACTGAAAGGGAAAATTTATAAGATGGCTATAAGACCAACCATGCTTCATGGGGCAGAACATTGGGCAGTTACAGAACAACACGTTCATAGGATGTGTAGCTGAAGTGACGATGTTGAGAATGATGAGTGACAATATGGAAGGATAGGATTAGAAATTAATCATACAAGGGAATTTAGGAGCAGCACCAGTAGGTTATAGGATGAGGGAAAGTAGACTTGGATGGTTTAATCATGTGCAGCAGAATTCAAGAACTGCAACTATTAGGAAAATATCCGAAATCTTTGGGAATGGAAGGGAAAATATCCGTAATTTAAATCTTTCCCAATAGAAACAGTTTGGAGTGAGTCAGTACAAGTTGAAGGCTCTAAAAGGGCAAGGGGAAGGCACAAAAGGATGCGGGTGGAGGTGGTAAGAAAGGACTCGATGACCTATCTTTTAACTGAAGTTATGACCCCTGATAGAGTGGAATGGTGGAAAAGGATTCATGTAGCCAACCCTGATTATTTGAGATAAGGCTTAGATGATGATGATAATGAATGATTGTAGGTGAACAACGGAACAGGAGCATACATGTAGACAAAACTAGGGAAGCAAATGAGTCAATCTATTCTCACGAAACATGTAGATAACCTGCTGGCAATGTAAGAAAGAAAGGCCTTGAGTATCCAATGTTAGACTTCAGTTTGATTGTGCCCTAGCTTGAACCACGAGCATGTTTGATTTCATCAATATCCTGTACCCAGGCTAGTCGGATTCGGATCTCGTCAGGTCCAAGTGCTGTTGTGTATCCATAGTGTCGTTGGACCTTGATTTTGAGTTGGGTCCAAGTCAAATAAGGGCATTTACATGATCGGGACCACCCAATGGATGGATTAGATCAACTAACATACATTCAAGATATATTAACTAGGTCCAAGATGGTAGACCGACCCAAACCTGATTAGACCAATTTTTATCTGGTCCAAAATGGTGGACCTGAACAAGGCCCGATTTCTGAACGGCTCAGAACAATTGGGCCCATACCCATAAATATCAGGTCGGGTCTGACAACACCCATAGGGTCAGGGTACCTGTTCATAGCCCTATGTCTAGGACTTGAGGATTAACTTATTGTTGGTATAGATTGTTTAGCACCATGATTTAGATAAAGAACCCATCACATCTGATGGTGGATCTTATAGCTTTGGGTAGATGAATGGTAATCTTGAAGATCAAGAGGATTTGCTAGGAAAGTCACTTCCCTAGCCTTGATGATAATCAGATCATGGGATGAATTAAATTCCTGAGTTAACAATTGAATACATCAAATGGATGTTTATTAACAACCAGACGCCTAATTGTTCTAAATTCTTGTTTTCACGAAAACAAATATTTCACAAAATGAGAGCTGGATTTTCCATATTTTCTATGTATATAAATATAGTAATGCAATTTGGAGAGATACTACTATTATAATGATTGAATTTGAAAAACCAATGGTTTTTGTTTTTTTTTTTGAAAGATAACAGGAAATTCATTGAACAAAAAAGAGATACAAGAAAAAGGTGGGATCTGATCTGCTGAGATAGCGGAAAAAAGATCAAAAAAAAAAAAAAAAAAACCTTTAAACTAAAACTAAGGGAAAACCCAAGCAACAAAAACAGCACACTAGAAACCCAAGAATAGGAGATTGCATCCCCTTGGGGAGTTGACGTTAGAGACCCATTTGGAAATATATTTTTTGGCTCTACTAGCAACAAGATCGGCTGAGTTTGAAGTGTTTCTGAAACATCTATCGTTCATTTCTTCCCAAATGGACCACCAGAAAGCGAGGAGAGCTATCCTCCAGATAGGTGTCCGGTTTTTGCCTAATTTGACTCCGTGCCAACCCTTCAAGAGCCGAGCTGTAGAATCAGGAATGCACCAAGAGATGCTGAAGATGTTTAGGAGAAGGGACCAAATCTGATAGAAATACGAACAGTGAATAAATAGGTGGTTGACCATTTCTTCAGCGTTCATACGGCAGAGGCAGACGTTGGGGAGAATCATCCCCTTTCTTCTTAGATTATCAACCATGAGCACCTTCCTTTTTCCCACCAGCCATCCAAAGACGATGATCTTAGGAGGAGCTGCATACTGCCATATGTGGGCTGTCGAAGAAAGATCTTCGTGAAGGGGGGCAGAAGCGAGAGAATTGTAGAAGGATCTGACTGTAAACTGTCCAAATTTGTCTTTTGTCCAAACAATGCTGTCTTCCGAAGAAGGTTTGGCCTGATGTTGGAAACTCTGTCCAAAAGGGCTGCAAGCTCAGCTACCTCACTATCATAGAGATTTCTTCTGCATTCCAAGTTCCAGACAAGGTTCCCACCAGCTAAAGAGATACAGTTAGAAACTGTAATGTCTTGATTTGGAGTGATGCGAAAGATGTTTGGGAACTCCGCTTTGACGAGAGTATCACCCACCCATCTGTCTTTCCAGAATCGGATTTTGTCGCCCTTGCCAAACTGGAAAATAATTTTGTTGAGGACTTCTTTTTTCATGGCTAGGATGCCTCTCCATAGGGCTGAGGTCCTGTATAGAGAGGAATTTTTGGTCCACCAACCACCCGAAGATACTCCATACTTGCATTTTATGAGTTTGTTCCATAGGAGATCTTTGTTTGTTCCAAGTCTCCAAATCCATTTCCCGAGAAGAGCCCTGTTCATAGTCTTTAGATCTTTTATCCCCATTCCACCGGTCTTTGTATGACTGCAAACCTCCTTCCAATTAACAAGATGGAATTTTTTGTCTTGCCTACCATGCCATAGGAAATCGCGCCTGGATTTCTCCAGGACAGCCAAAACCATAGCCGAGCATATGAACATGGACATAAAATACAAAGGAAGGTTTGATAAAGCTGATTTGATTAGAGTGACCCGCCACCCAAGAGATAAATATCTGCATTTCCAACTGGCAAGGTATTTATCAAACCTCTCAATGGCTCTGTTCCACAGGGATTTTGGGGGTTTACCAATACATAGAGGGAGGCCTACGAAAGATGTCGGGAGGCTGGCAATAGAGTAGTTGAAAAGTTCTGCGAAGGAGGTTGTCTCGTTCTGGCCCATATTCACCCCAATAATTTTGGTTTTTGCCATATTGACTCTCAGAATGGAGACCGCTTCAAAGCATCTAATCGTCATACACAGATTACCCGTGGAATCCCGATCTGCTTTGCTGAAGAGAAAAGTATCATCCGTAAATTGGACGTGAGTTATCGGACTGGCCATACCTTTGATAGTGACTCCACTAAGGATGCCTGCTTGCTGACCCTTTAAAGCATTCTGGAAAGAGCATCAGCGACAATTAGGAAGAGGAAGGGCAATCGCCTTGACGGAGACCCGTGGAGCTTTTAAAGAATCCTCTAGGGGATCCATTCAGAAGAATGGAGAAATGGGCTGAGCCAACGCACTCTCCCATCCATTTTCTCCATTTCACTCCAAAACCCAACCGGAGGAGCATATACTAGAGGAAATCCCAATCGACATGGTCATAGGCTTTCTGAAGATCAAGTTTGCAAAGGATAGTCTTCACTTTGGATATGTGAGTCGAGTCCAAACATTCGTATGCTATTGTGGCGCTGTCAATTATTTGTCTGCCCGGGATGGAGGCACTTTGGTTCCCCGAGATGACTTTCCCCATCACCTTCTTGAGACGAGAAGTCAGGACTTTAGAAAGAATCTTGTAAGGGCCCCCTATCAGACTAATCAGTCTGAAATCTTTAAGGGAGATGGCACCAGGAGATTTTGGGATTAAAGCAATGAATGTGGCACCAAGCCCTTTTGAAAGACGACTCCTGTCGAAAAGTTCGTTGAGAAAATCCATGATGTCCTTTTGCAAAACCTCCCAAAAGAATTGGAAAAAGATGATTGGATATTCGTCTGGACCAGGAGCCTTTTCACCCCCCAAATCATCCACAACAACCTTAACTTCTTCGATAGAGAAAGGGATTTCAAGAGCTTTGGAGTCTGATTCATCTAAGCCTTTAAATTGGAGAGAATCAAGACTAGATCTTTTCGCACCCGCGTTCGCCATTATAGCCAAGAAGTACGACTCGGTTGCTAAAATAATTGACCGCTTACCGGTACTACAATTATAGCCCCAACCGATCCTTGTCTTCGATGCGAGAATCATTGGCCTTTAAGCTGTCGATCCTATTGAATCTGGCTCTAACATTTGCTATGTTGTGGAAGAACTTTGTTTTTTCTATCTCCCTCCCAGATCCACTTTGAGCGAGTGCGTTGCTTCCAGTAAATTTTGTCCGGGAACGCCCTGGTTGAGTTGTTTTGAATGATTTGGATTCTTTTAGACAGTTGTTCAATGGAGATGGGACCATCTTCTGATCTTTTGTCAATACTCTACAGGTCCGAAAGCAAAGTTGATGTCTTTGGGCCACACATTTTAGCATATATGGTGTGTATTGGCCGTTTTCCTTGTCTCTGTTACTATGATCACTGGCCTTCCATTGTTTAATCTTTTCTTTTCGAGAAGTTTCACTTGTCAACTAGCTCAGAATATCGCATAACCTTTGACAACAAAGCTAGACCACCAATCCTTAACCATTAGAGGAAAGCTAGGAATTTTTAGCCATGATAATTCAAACATGAATGGTTTAGGGCCCCAATTTTGATGATCGGCAGAGAGAAGAATCGGACAGTGGTCGGAGGTGATTCTTGGGATGGCTGATTGATTAATAAAAAGGAATGAGTTAGGGCCGATTGATTAATAAAAAGGAATGAGTTAGACTAGTCAAAGGAGATCAGGAATCGGTCCAGTTTGGAGCGAATCAAATTCAATCTGCCATTGGCCCAAGTGAATTTTGCTCCCAGGAGGGGTAGATCCATGAGCTCCTGGTCGTTGATCCAAGAAGAGAATCTATGCATAGCTGGAGATACCCTAGTGCGATGGGAATTATCTTCAGTGTATCTAGTAATATTGAAATCCCCACAGAGGCACCAAGGATCAACGAATCCGCTCCTTGCCGCACTGCATTTCGGTGATGTTCATCAAGTCTCCGGCTTCAAAGGAAGGGTCTCACACATGGATCTACGTGGGATTACGCTTTCGAAACACAAGTAATAAGAAAGTGGTACATGTAAATGTCGAGGGCGTAATTTGAGTGTACGATTACGGCGGAGAAATTTTTTCAGATCACCGAGACAGAGAAGTCTCCGACATGGTGGACAAGGTGGTTTCAAGCCCAGGGAGTCCAAGTTAACCGTGCCAGACTGTCTTTTCGAGATGCTCCACTAATATTGATCCGGGTAACCTAATTCCTACAAGTTTTGAGTCTTGCGATTTATTTAAAGCACTTCCCATTTGACATCGCTACACTTTCATATGGATCCCATCGAGATCGTACTTAGGCCTTTTTGAATTTTGGTTTCACTTAAAAGTGTCTGAGATAACATTGAAAAATTGAAAGCACAAGGTAGTGAAGGGTGGGATTTTTCCAAGTGTTTTTTAGAAGTCTTCTTTTCTATTTTAATTCGACTCCTCTAACATTCCAGGAAAGAATCTTCATAGATCAACCGATCTGGCCCGATTAACTGTGGCCCCATCTCCTGGGTTGGTAACGATAGTAGTGCTGATGGATGGGGAGAGGGAAATCTAACGACATGGTCATGGGCTTCTAAAGATCAAGAGGATAGTCTTCACCTTGGATATGTGCTAGTCCAAACATTCGATCTATGAACATCGCTTTCCTGGAGGATGCACTTTGGTTCCCCGAGATGACTTTCCCTATCACCTTCTTGAGAGAAGTCATTTAGAAAGAATCTTGGGGCCCCCTATCGACTAATCGGTCAAAATCTTTAAGGAGATGGCCCTTTTGGGATTAAAGCAATGAATGTGGCACCAAGCCCTTTTGAAAGACGACTCTTCGAAAAGTTCGTTGAAAAATCCATGATGTCGAAAACCTCCCAAAAAAGGAAAAAGATGATTGGATATCTTCCCAGATTTTCACCAAATCATCCACAACAATCTTTTGAATTTTCGCATTGTGCAGATTGCTTCGGGCTTGAAGCCGCAATCTTCCTTGTCTTCGATGAGAATCATTGGCCTCTATCATATTTGAGGTTGTGGAAGAACTTTGTTTTTTCTATCTCCCTCCGGATCCCACGAGCGAATGCGTTGCTTCCATCGAGGTTGAAAATTGTTTTGAATGATTTGGATTCTTTTAGGTTGTTCAATGGAGATGGGACCATCTTCGATTTTTTGTCAACATCGCGGGTCTCCATTTCCTTGTCTTTTAGAATGATCTTCTTCCATTGTTTAATCTTTTCGATCTCTTCTTTGAGAAATTCTCATACACCGAATTGGCGACAACTTTTCCTTAACCATTAGAAAACTAGGAATTTTTAGCCATGATAATTCTTTAGGGCCCCAATTTTGATGATCGTGAGAGAAAGAATCGACAACAGATCAGAATGGATCAGGTTTGGAGCGAATCGAGAGTCTTGGCCCAAGTGAAAGGAGGGGGTAGATCCATGAGCTCTGAATCGAAGAGAATCTATGCATGGCGCTTGAGATACCCTAGTGCGATGGGAATGTGACCTAAATATTGAAATCCCTAATCCGCTTTTTTCAAGTCTCTTGGCCCGATGAAGCTGTAATAAGATAGCGGAAGTCGGAGAAATCGGCCACTAATATTCTCTCCGAGAAGCATTTAACACTTCCCATTTGACATCGCTACACTTTCATATGGATCCCATCAGACGATCAGAGAAAATTTTGAATTTTGGTTTCCTGAAAACAGATAACATCAGGGTGGTTTCTGCCACAGGTGTTTTTTAGAAGTCTTCTTTTCTATTTTAATTCGACTCCTCTAACGTTCCAAGAAAGAATCGTCATAGATCAACCGATCTGGCCCGATTAACTGTGGCCCCATCTCCTAGGTTGGTAGCGATAGTAGTGCTGATGGATGGGGAGAGGACCTGGAGTTCCCTATTGCTATTCGATCTTGAACATCGCTTTCTAGGAGATCTGGAGGAGGGGAGAGGATGGCCTCTGGTTTCGACGCAAAGGAAAAGGGCGATGTAGTCTTCTGGAAAATCACCGAACGAAAGCAAGGTTCTTCAGGACCAGCATCTCTAATCCATTTTTCCTTTGGATGATGTCAGGGATCGAGATCTCGATCCGCCTTCGATTTGAGTAATCCATTGAAAAGGGTAGAGGTATCTCGCTGGCGATAGTTTAAACCGAGTAGTCGATAGGGAGGTCCAATTCGTGGGGTAGGGGATGATTGTCTTCGGGGTTGGCAGACGGATGGAGTTCTCGAAAGGGAAATGTATTTCCCAGGATTTCTCGAGCCTCACAAGGAGGGGACGAAATTGATGGGTTAGACAAAAGGATTGGATGGCTTAGGTTAGCTGAGAGCAGGTTCGGAGAGGAGTGGACGGAGGGAATTCTGACACCACCCAAGCCTGTGGCTGTTTCCAACCTGGGTACCAACCCAAAAAAAGCTTCGATTTCCGGTTCGGGAGTGCCAAGTGTCCTGAGATTGAGAGATTTCGAGACGCTCGATTTGCCGAGATCGATTTGAAGACATGGAAGCGTCTCCGCTGGACACGCAAGAGGGTAATTGAGTTTAAAAGCATGCCACACGTCAGGATTTTGCGGCCTGAGGCCACATGTCGAGATGGCCGATAGTGATGTTACCGCAGTTGGGGGCAATTGAGGAGGCATTGATACCTATGGAGGAAGCCGGTAGTCCAGTGGAGTATGGAATGTGTGCACCTCCAGACGCTTCAATGGTTGTCAGGGCTGATCACAGTGGAGGATTCGAATCCCTGACTCTCCAGAGATCACCCCATCTCGGAATAGGGGTATCTTTCATCTCCATCTGTACCGGCAAGGATAGAATTCTACCCTCAACCTCAACCACTATCTACGAAGGCAGAATCTCTCCCTTCTTTCTTCTCACCCTCGCTTTGATAACCCCCATCTCCTTATTCAGGCGAGTTTTGGAATCGAGCTCAATGAATTTGCCCAATTTCCCAGCAGCTATAAGAAAGAAATCTTCGCACCATAGATCCAAAGGGATCAACCAGATTAGAACCCATACATCCTCCAATCCAAAAGGGGAGAACTCTTCCCTGGTCTGGACATTTTGAATAAAACCGTCTTTGTGGAGTGCACCTGCCCAGATGAGGGTATCACAATTGATTCCCGGAGATAGCTTAATCCATAACTCCTTATAGCCAATTGGTCAGATGATATATTGTTCCAGTTTGATCCTGCAATTTTCTTCAATCCATCTTCTGACCTAAGAAATGGAAGCATATTTGGTTGTGTACATAATGACCGAGTTTTGTAGGTAGGACTTGGAATGATTGGGGAAGGATTGGGGGACATGAATCACTTGATCAGTATCTGAAGAGGTTTTTTCCATTTCGTCGGGCAGTTTTTTCCGGTTGATTCCTTTAGCTTCTGGTATGGGAGAGGTGTTTGTTGTCGATTCATTGGAATTTAGGAGAACGTCTTTGAAAGATTTAGCTGTCCTCTGCCAGAAATAGTGGGTGAGAGGTTCCTTCACTTTTTTTGCGATTTTGATAAGCAGATTCCGATTGCGAGTTCGGGCCGAATCTAGCTATCTGCACTAGGAGTTTAACACCCCCAAAGCTCTCCCCATGAAGCATCCAGACAGCTCTAGTGAGTTCTTCTTCAGAGCTCATTCTGACCAAGGCAAAGTCCTTGAATAACCCATTCTTCCTATTTCTTGGCCTAACCACATCCATCACTGCACCGGCTCCGCCAAAACCTCTAGCAAAGTTTATAGGTGCCCATCCTTCTGGAAAGCCCTTCACGAACAGAGTAGGATATCGAGATGAATCTGTCCGATCTCTGAGAAGATGATGTGGTTTATCTTTCCGTTTTCCATTTATGATAGTTTGCCAACTTTCCCGATCACCATGGTCGTGTATGTCTTCCGTATTTAACTCAGTATCAATTTCCGGGTTTCTTTGTGCCGTCTCCTGTGATTGCTGCATTTTGCCATTCTTTTTGTATTCTGATTTCATTTCCCTGGAGCCGTTGTTGTCGCTTTTGGATTTGAAATCCCTTTTCTTGTTGTCGTTCCTTCCATTGTTGGCCATCGTTCTCACAATCACCAGGCTCCGACATCTCGTGCACTTGTTTGCAGGCCATGATAGCATACGAATGTCAGTAAAATATGGCATCAAAGTTAATGGTTTCTTGTTGAAGTACAGCAATTTGGAAAATATGGCATCAAAGTCATTTTCTCATAGGATGATGAATTGAATACCTTCATCATGTGAGAAATTGGATATGAGAAGACTTTCAGTTCTTACCAATAAGTGATGGGATTGATCTAGGTCTTGCCTAATAAGGAAAGTAATGGATAAAGTTTCCATCTCCAAGGAGATCAGGGATAAGCTTAGGCTTCCCTAGTTAAAGTGAGACATGGACTGGGTGGGTTTTTCTCCTCTATAGATGCTTCCTCGGATCATACTTCCAACAAAGTCGTCCACTGGATTTCTTTCACCCTGGAAATTTTGAGAGAAAGGGACACAGGTGCCTGGAGGTGGAGCAATAGGATCTGCAACCCAATAATTGTAATCATTTACAACGACTATCAAATTCCTCAAGATTTCTTCTAAGGGGAATCCAACATAAGATCCTAACTGATCTAAAGTTTTGGTGATTAATTTAATGGAAAAATCTGGTTACTGCAATATTCCGCTGCATGACCTTCAAAAAAACAATTCCAACATCTAGTAGTAATTATCCAAGCATTCACCACAGAAATTGGAGTTATCAAAAGCAACAGGAAGCAGAGCCAAGAACGGCAACAAATTGTTGATAGAAGTTACTTCATGACCTCAAGTAACCCGGGCTAGGAACACAGGCTCCCAGAGCTGGTGTGAAAGCCTAAGTAGAAAAACTGCAACTATAAGATACAAACATGGAAACAGATATCGACATGGTATTTCCAACACAATCCTCAGGCCATTGTACAGGAAACATTTTGGGGTATTGGGCATGATGGTTTGGAACTTCCCTACCTTTCAGGGGACACTTTTGTCTAACAAATTGATCCCAATTAATGGGTATAAAAAATTCTAACAACTGCAATTCACGAAACCTTTTGGAAAATGTTTGCTGCCAAAGATCCTAGAGTTTCCTATGGGAAGTAAGTGATACAAATCATTACCCTCCAACTGTTCTAATGCTGGAAGTTGGTGCAGACACAGATTAAAATTCACATTCAGAATTCTTCAGAAAAATGCTCAAATATTTCACCTTGGTGAGGTTCTAAAGGGTGGTGATAAAAATAACTGTATACGTTGCCAGAAATGCTAAAGCTTGATGGAATGCAGTGTATGACTTCAAGAATAATGATCTCACAATCAAAAGAAATGGACAAACAATATTGAAAAATGGAGCTTCAGTCACAACAAAAGCAGTTGACACAAGCCTAGAGTCATACAACTACAGTTCATGAATAGGCATACAATACAAGAATATGGCATAAACATTTGGGCCAAAATAATGCACTAAATCATTGTTGTAAAATAATATGCACACAGTTATGGAGAAGATTGAACTGACTAATCCATGAACTTTTGTTCTGTAACTAAGTCTCTGGATATATCTCAGCTTAGTCCCATTCTTAATTCTTGAATTGCCATTGTCTAGGAGGATGTGCTCTGATTTTTACATCATTAGACTGAAGATGGCATGAAACAAATGAAACCCAACACAAATTATTGGTTCATGAAAAGCAAGAAACACTAGGCTAAGATGACACGAGCCTAGAGTTGAATAAGGACAGTTCATGAATAGGCATACAAGACAGGAACATGGCATAAACATTTGGGAAAAATAATGCACTAAATCATTGCTATAAAATAATATGCACATAGTTATGGACAAGATTAAACTGACTTATCAATGAACTTTTTTTTTTTTTTCGCAACAAAGTCACTGGAAATGTCTCAAGCTAGTCCCACTCTTAATTCTTGAATTGCCATCATCTAGGAGATGTGCTCTGATTTTTACATCGTTTGACTGAAAATGGACATGAAGCAAATGAAACCCAATACAAATGATTGGTTCATGAAAAAGGAGACACACTACGTTAAGATGATCCAAGAAATTTGATGAAAGGAGCCACGCAAGAACTGGTATTTTGTTAAACAAACTGATAGCACGAGGATAACAATTGACTTTTACTACCACGAAGCATACCTAGTGGAAGGAGAATAATGTAAAAAACTAAACATAAGTCGTGGCCAATATTTATCCCTTGGTCATAAATAAGTATATTGGATAAATAGATGCAAGCATAAAAAGAAAATGGAAAAAGAAGGTGACCACAGCACTAAGAATGTATAGAAGCCAGTGATATTAGAAAATCATAAATGGGCAGGACTTACAATATACTTCACTAGGTTGTTGTTGTTCTTTTTTTTTTTTTTTTTTCAAACTAAATGAATGCATTGCAGATTAGTTGGGAGGATGAGAAAAGCCCGGAGAATAATAATTTGGCAACATTAGAACATATATGAAATTTAAGCATACATGATTGTGACGTTTGCAGGAGGATTAAGAATGCCTGAAATATTTGAAAGTAAATTATTCTGGAAATACCTGCGAAATCAAAGATCATAGAAAAAAAATTAGCAAAAGATTCAAGCTAAAACTTCAAGTTAGACAAACATATAAAAGTCCATCCAGAGGACCGAAACAAATTTGATCTCAAGACCATGGCAAAACCAGAACTACAAAATCATCATTGTGCTGCTTACTAAGATACACCAGAGGTTTTCTGAGAAGCAAACATAAGACTAGCAAAGAGAAATGGTGGTTTATGGTTTTAGGTCTTACAGAAAAAGTCTGCTCTTGCCACCGAATGTCATATCGTGCCAAATATATGGAACAAAACCACTCAATGAGTTGTTCTCAAGGGACCTGCAATGGAAAATGGGTCGCTCAATAATCAGGAGCATGCCAAAATTCAGTTAATACGCATAAAATTTTTAACTACAACTGTTGGGTGAATATATAACATTTACAAATCATAACAAGTTTACCCAGCAGCCAGCACAGAGAACTAAAAACAATTGTGTCAAAATTAGATTAACCCACTTTTGAACTGCAATGATGTAAGGTACTCATAAAACTTATTGCCATGTACAGCCATACAATCAGCAAAGAAAAAGAAACAGTGGAAAGATAGTCTCACAATTTCTGCAGAAATGGAAGGTCCGAGAAGATTGTAGGAATAGATCCGTTAAGATTGTTGTACGCCAGCTCGCTGTAGTAATTGTTTAACAATATCAATTATCATATTGAAGTCAAGAAGATTAGTTACATGGAAGTTCAATCAATGTTCCTGGGAACATTGGGATACTTGTAATGGAAGAGAACTAGTAAGTGGAAGTTTAATGAATTGAACATATTCAACCAAGCAAACAGAAGTGGTTGCAGCAAGTGAATGCCTTAGAAACTCCAAGTGGGGAAGTTTACTTACATAGTAGTGATATTATCAGAAATTTTGTTTGATGGGATGGATCCAGTGAGATGGTTCCAGCTAAGATCCCTGAAAAATGAACAGCATCACCAAGTTAGACATGCACTTTGACCTTAAACAGAATGAGTCTGTAAAATATGTAAACATGAACAGAGAGATTGTGACCCTAGCCCTGAGAAATTTATTACTACAAACTTACAAATAAAGAAGGTTTGTTATGCTGCTTAGGTCGGGAATAGCACCTTGCAAGCTGCAATTCCTAAGACTCCTGCCAATTCAGGAAAAGAAAACATATGCACTAGTTGCAAAAGGATTTCTGGAAACATGTAAACATGTGCTCTCTCTTTTTTTCGATAGGTTAGTATGGGCTCAAACCCAACACCTCCATGTTAAAATGCACTCTGATACCATTGAAGCACGAGCTCAAACCCATAGGTACAAGCTACAAACGCTACATGTAAGGCTTCAAGTAACACATAGGCACAAGCACTGCATAAACATTGTCGATTAATAATGGCAGTAGTAGGACATGGAAAAAAGAAGAAGAAGTAGTAGATTTCAAGTGTGATCTCTACAGCAATCAATAAAGAACAACAAAAGGTGCCTATAAGAAGTATTTTTTAAAAAGCCATGGAATCTGTTGTGGAAGATGCAAGTGGTGACAAACTCATGATGGCACTCAAATCGAGTTACATGCAGAATAAGGTTGATTCATAGGGGGAAACAAAAAACAGATCAAAGAGTAACTGATTGCATGCAGTCAAATAAAACGCTTGATCATAGTAAAAAGATCTGAGTTTGCCTATGTGATGGGAACGTATAGTCACCTAACTTTCCAGGTGATCTCCGTCAACTCGCAGCAGAAGCTACTGCTACAAGAAGGTTATACCGTTATAAAGGTCATTTTGTCTTGAATCTGTGGGTTATCTAGCTTGCTGGTTGCTATGATTTGGATTTCCAAGATTCTATTATAGTTTATACTTGAATGGTCTCCCAACAAACAAGTAAAAGAATTTGTGCAGCTTTATACCTTTCTACAATTATTGTGATAAACATCATATAATTTTGAAGCCCATTTTAAATGATAGTTCCATCATGGTTCCATCAAAAGTTCAAAGAGCAAGTATCCCACCTTCGATGCACACGCGCGCGCACACACACATATATTGTGGTCCCTTGGTTTTCTTACAAGTCTCCATCTACAATCACAACACTTGTCCATCTAGAAATGTTCCATGCAGCAATGCTCTTTTTGCCTACCTATTTGGCCATTGGCCTCCTGCATGTGTTAGATGCCCTGGATAAATAATTCATCACATTCCAGGCTTCTCATCTCATAGCATCACTTTGTTTTCATTTTCTTTTGACCCATAGAAGAGTAGAAGGTGAAAGTTTAGAAAACATATCACCAACTCGTCTAGAATATGAGCATATACTGTGGGAAGAGAATATGAGCACATGAACATGCACGAGGGAGGGACAGAGGAAGTCATGACAATGCCAACACTGACACATATAGAGTCATGCTCCTTGCGAAGCAAGATCTGCCACTCTGTCAGTGTTGTCACTTTATAGGGCAAAGCACAGAGGTCCGTTGCTTTTAGGAGGGTCAATTTTCCCAACAAGTACAGAGTAACCGAATAGATTCATTAGATTATTAGGATGCCAGCATGCTGAATAAGGATATTTAAGGACATTTTCCAAGAAATAATGATCAAGGAGCAAGACTATTACAAGAAAAGCAATCACACTCTGGCCAAATGGATGTGTCAGCTAGAGCCAAATTCATGCTTGTAAATTCAATTGTGGTCATTATGCATTGGACTTGGAATGTGAAAACTGATCTGATGTCACGACCCTTGCTAAAACCATAAAGGTGTGGCCCTAGGTTTGGTGATTCAGCCATTGAGCTGTAATCGCGGATTCCCAAATATCTTCCAGTTGAAAAGACACTGGATCATGGCTGTATTTTTCTTAACCCTCTATTTTGAAGCTACTTAATGAAGGGGTAGGATGTTCCAGCCGAGAAGACTTTTGGAGTATCTTCCATCCACAATGGAGCCCATGAGATCAATGGTGGATTAAAAAAAACCATGAATCCCACTTACAAGATCTGACACATTAGAATACTATTCATGCTTTGATGCATCACAGCCTATACTATTTCTTGAACTAGCCATTTTCCTAAGTTCCCATTTCAAATCTTCTCAAATATAAAAGCATTAACCATAATACAGCTTCAATCCAATACGAACAGTTTACAGTGAACCGAAAAAGGACAACTTTTTTTTTCTTTTTCTTTTTTGACAGATAACAAAACAAAGCACTGATTTCTAAGGTTATCCCATGGTTAGCAGCCATGTTAAACAAATGGTTGTACCATCGAATGTGTTAGACAGCTGATCAAATGAAGCCAATCCCCAAATATGCATTGAAATAGAAAGGAAGAGGTTGTGGGAAGAAATCCACCAAGCAGTCCCCATAATTCTCAAAACCCCAGTGGCCTTAAGTGCCTAAGAAGAATGTACCTACATCCTCTTTAGCATTTTTCGTTTAAATGTATCCAGAATCGGGAATGTGCCTGATCCTCATTGTTTAACCAAAAATAAGGACAAAAACTATATTGAGTTTAAGAAATTGCACTTACAATTTCAACAGTTTTGACATGTTGCTGTAAGAAGCTGGAATTTCACTCCCATGGAAGTTATTGTTATCAAGTTGACTGCAACAAAGAAGTGGAAAAATGAAAAACATCAACTACAAGGCTCATAGAATAGACAAATGTGAGTACCGGTGGATAGATGACATTTACAAATTTGACCATGATGCAGGACCGATGCATGAACCAAAGAACATGTGATGTGAGATCAAGTAGTAGAATTAAGACAATTAACAAAAAAAGACACAAACATTGCTATAATCATCACAAATCCCATGAAAACCAAAAGAACATCATGCATAATCCTAGCCTAAGTTACCAACATCGTCACACAAGATCATTAAATAAGAAGAAACTAGGATCTAATGGATGTGGGGACATCCAATTAGAAAAGGGTATAATCTATTTCAAAGTAGAAAACCTAATACAACCTAGGGTAAAAATTAGGATTTGGGTAATTTGGGAAAGTAGGAAAGTTAGGAATTTTAGATTTAGGGTTAGGGTTTCGGGAATGGAAGAAAGGGGTTTAGGAGAAGATGAAAGCTTAGGTTGTGAGAATCGACGAACTTGAAGATAATACCTTGATGGAGGAAAAGAGATGGTGGTGCGGGGATAGATGGAGACCTCGAATTTCCATTGATGAAGATTAGCCTCACACCAATCTCCCTTCTAAATCGCATAGAAGTATCTTCAAATCGCATGAAGATTGAAGAAGAAGAAAGCAAGAGTCTTTTCTCTTCTTTCTTTTTCTCACAAAACCTAACGAGGGAGAGGGTCATATGCCCACCCTCTTTTTATAGCTTTAAGAAAGTTGAAAATTTACAATTAACACCTTGTTTTGTGAATTTTAACAAAAATAGCCTTAATCTAACTAAAATCAACGAAAACAATCATAATGATCTCCAAACATAACATAAACAAAACTAAATCCTATAATGGTGATAAAATCTAAGAAAACTAGTGTGGATGATTCCCGATCGTCACGTCCCTCTGATCCAACGGTCTAGATCACTCCATAAAGCAGCCCATGTGTATCTTTCCAGTGTGGAGTCTTCCAGATGCTCGCACATGCACATAGCTCTTCAGCACGATCACGGGTACTCGCCTAGCCACTAAGAAATCGATGCGGCCAGCCTCCTCTGATACGTATGCAAGGGTGTACGTGACGTGATGTCCTCGTCAGACTATCAACAGGTAGCTTCTCATGAAATTTATAAATTCTAGTATTAGATAAAATGGATTTGTGAACTCGTAACAAGAGGATCAAATAAATAAAAGGCCACATCAAATAATAAATGCAAGATATAGAGTCAAATAAAGATTCCTAACTGTGTAGTTTTGATAACTAAAATCAAAATAAGATGACATAAAGGTATGACTTCATAGAGAATATATATATATATATATGGTTTCCGAATGGTGGTGTTCTTTCCTCCCTGAAGGTCGCCCAGGCTTTATTCTTTTTAAGAAGCTCCAAATGTTGAAAGCGAAGCTCAAGTCCTGGCATAAGGAGTTCTTTGGGGCCAGAGAGGTAGAAATTTCCTCTTTACTCTTAGTTATTCGACAATTGGACATGAAGGAAGAGATTGAGCTCCTATTCGAAGAAGAACACGCTCTTAGGTTCCAGCTCTCTGCCGACTATTGTGCGAGACTCAAGGAAGAAGAGATTAAATGGAAGCAACGATCCCAGGCGTTATTGCTAAAGGAGGGGGACCGCAATGCAAAATTCTTCCACAATTATGCTTTTGCTCAATCCTGAATCAACTCCATTGCCTCCCTTCATATTGATGGTTAGCTGGTAACGGATAAATTTGTTGTTTGTAATTCAATTGTTGACTTCTACTCTTCATTGTTGAGTCGTTGACTGTAGAGGATGTGGACCGGCCAAGGATCGATAATTTGGAATTCAAAAGCATATCAGAAGATGAAGCAATGCAGCTCGAAAAACCAGCGGAGCTCGAAGAAATAAAAGCGGTGGTTTGGGATCTTGGGAGTGATAAAGCCCAATAGCGTTCTTTAAAGCCTTCTAGGATACGGTTAAGAAAGATCTATTTGCTTTTGTTTAGGAGTTGTTCGAGCACAACAGACTTTTTAAAGAGCTTGGAAGTACTTTCTTGGCCCTAATCCCGGAGATGGAAGGAACCCAAAGCATCAAAGACTTCCGTCCAACTAGCCTCTTAGGAAGCCCCTACAAGATCATTTCCAAAAATTTGGCTCAATGTTTGAGACAGGTGATATCTAGTGTTGTCTCCCCTTTCTAATTTGCATTTTTAGAGGGTAGGTAGATTCTTGATTCAATTCTTATTTCTAATGAATGCATTGATTCGTGTGACAAGGACAAGAAATCAAGTATCTTATGTAAGCTTGATCTCCAAAAGGCCTACAATCATGTAGATTGGTCTTTCCTAGATTATATGCTACAGAGATTAGGGTTTGGTTTTACATGGAGATCCTGAAAGAGAATCTGTGTCTCTTCTCCTAAATTCTCGGTCCTGATTAATGGGTCCCCCTTCGGATACTTTAGATCTTCTAGAGGTCTTCGCTAGGGGGACCGCCTCTCCCCCTTTCCGTTTGTTTTGGTGACAGAAACCGTTAGTGGAATGCTTTCTAGGGGTCAGGCTATGGGATTATATTGGGGGTTCTCGATTAGGAATTTTTCTATTTGCAATAATCATCTGCAATTTGCTGATGATACGCTCTTATTTTGTGATGCAGATGAGGTGATGATAAGCTTCCTAAGTATGACAATCAACCGGTTTCAAGTGGTGTTTGGCTTAAAGGTTAACATGTCGAAAATGGAGCTTTTTAGTATAAACCTTCCTGTAGAGGTGTGCTCTTCCTTTGCTGACTCTTTAGGCTGTAAGATAGGAAACCTCCCTACACTTTATCTGGGTTTGCCTTTGTATATAGGTGATGATAACCTTTCACTTGAATGTTTGTTTCTCGCTTGGAGATGGCAATAGAATCAGATTTTGGCTGTTGGACCAATGATGTGGCCACACTGTGCTTGCTGACGCGTTTCCCTCCTTGGTTGTTTTATGCCCTAACCAGAATATTAATGTTAAGGATTGCTTTTATCATAATGGTCAAGGGGGAGTTTGGATTCCTCCTTTCCAGAGAAATTTCAATGATGAGGAGATTCTTGAATTTACTTCATTATTCTCTCTCTTGCAGGGTATCAGTCCTAATGCCGCAGCTCAAGATTCAATGTCCTGGAAGCTATCTAGTTCAGGAACCTTCTTTGTCAAGTCGTTCTACAATCATCTATCCTCTCTGAGTATTTCCACTTCTTGCTGCCACATAAGGGCGATTTGGTCCTATGGTACCCCTCCCAAAGTGGTCGCTTTCGGCTGGCTGGATGAAAGGAATAGGATCCTTACTGTTGACAATCTCAGAAGGAGAGGCATGGTGCTAACCATCACCTACCTCTTATGCCTAAATGAGGAAGAAGCAATTGATCATCACTTTATCCATTGCAATTTTATCGCCGAAATTTGGTGGAGTGTTCTCCACCTTGCGAGTGTGACCTAGACCATGCCTTCCTCCCTCGATCAACTATTCTGCTCTTGGCATGCAGAGCCCAGTGGAATGTTAGGCAAGAGAAAATGGCGGTGTATCTTGTTAGCGGTGCTTTAGGCAGTCTAAGCAGAGAGATAATTGTGTTTTTAGGAATCAGAGCCTCTCCTCGACAGCTATCTTTTTTAAGGTTCTCGTTCTGTTTAGGGAATTGGCACCGTGAGTTGGGTGCCTTTCTGGGGTGTGGCTAGGGATGTAGCATTTGTATATTTTTTCCTCTTTTTTTTTTTCTTTTTTCATTTTCTCTTTCGTTCCCTCCTTTTTATTTTCTCTTTGTAGGGCTATTGCTCCTTTCGGCAGTTGCTCTACCCTTTAATAAAGTCGCTTATCTTTCAGAAAAAAAAATCCATATATGTAGCCACTCTAGTGTGTTCTTGGGAGGAAAAACAAAGTTTCCCCTTTACTCCTATTTTTTCTTCTTCTTGATAAACAATGTTCCCTGATCTTCATTTTTAAAAAAAAAATCCAAGTGAATGATCTATGCCTAGATGTAAGGAATATCAACAGGTAGAGAAGTTGATGGTCCTTAAATCATGTTTTGATAATCTTTTGTTCTCTTTGACATTTGTTAGATTTATACCGTTGACTTATATGAGAACCAAAGAAGCCATCATCACCACCATGTCTCAATGCCGCTTAGAAGAAGAGCTAATCATGACTGTTTTCTTAGTCCCCCTCCCCAACCCCCCAAAGAAAAATCTATGATGTGGTTACCATAGATGACTAGGAAATTTCAGAAGCTCACTACAAAAGAGCTATTCTTATGTAACTCGGCCTCCAAGGAAAACAACATGCTAGATTTTCTAACTACTAACAATGTTCTTTGGAACTATAATGAGAAAGTTGGATACAAGGATGAAAACAAAAACAAAGATAAAAAAAAGATGATATGCATGAATCTGGAAGGGAAACAAGCATCAATTAATCAGTGAAAGTCAAGAAACCAAATTAAAAGTTACACTTCAGAAAAGCTAGAAAGAACATACAGTATGAGCAAGTTTGGCAACTGAGATAACTCTGGTGGAAGGCTTCCAGATAAGTTGTTATTGTCCAGAAGGCTGTAAAGATTCACTTCACTAATTTATATATAATTTTTTTTAAAAAAAAAAAAAAAAGGATGCAGCGAAACCAACATACCCTTAGCAACTAAAAATAATTGCCTGAGGGTATGTAACAACTCAAACTCAGAGCCAATAGTGTACTGTAATCATGGTATGCCAAAACGGTTACGTAACAATAACAGTGGTAACTGTTACGCATCCAAAACGGGCATTATAGAAAAAAAAAAATTAGCCCCGTAACAGCCAAATATCAGGACAGAAATGGATTTTTTTTTTCAAAAAAAAAAAAGAACACCGTAACTGTTACAGCCTATATCATAACGGTAACAGTAGTGGCCGTTACGGCCACCGTTACCATTTTGGAATACCTTGAATGTAATACAAACATTAAAAAAAAAAAAAAAAAAACCATTAGCTTAACTTACAAGTGAATAAGAACTGGTAATTTGGAAAGCTCAGGTGGAATTTCCCCACTGATTGAATTATTGTTCATGTGCCTGCCAAAGAAAGCAGATTATTATATCAAAATGGTTAAACTTTTGTGCCACATAAAAGCAGCATTGCAAATCAAAGCCCACTCACAAATGCTTTAATTTCTCCAAGTTTGCAAATGATTTTGGTATTGGTCCCGATATATTGTTCTCATATATTTGTATTCTGTCCAGGTTAGGAAGATAACCAAGCTCATCGGGCAAAGAACCTGATAATTGATTTCCATTCAAGAGCCTACAGCGAATAGTACATAGAAAGGCAGGATTTAAACAAACCGAAATTTTTTAGTCAACAATCAGTAAGCAAACAAATGGACAAATAATCCCTTTATAATGCCCATAGAGTTGTAACATAAATAAAATAATTACTAAAGAAAACAAATGAATGATCCTTCCAGCATGTCTTCTAGCATTAAAAAGCATGTAAATTGAATGCAAATTTTCCAAAAACTGAACATTTAAAACTTCAAATAGAAAATCAAAGAAATAATATTTACATCAATGTGGAATGAGATTTTGACTGTAAGTGTTTTTTTTTTTAAAGATGACGATTTCATTAAAAGAATAAAAAGAAAACAGAAACAAGGAAGATCCGCTGAGATAGCAGATCGAAACTAAAATCCTAGAAAAAGATAATCACTGTCTTTAAAAGAAGCAACATGGGCGGCCCATTCGATTAAGGCTCTTTTAGCCTTAGACAGCACAAAGTCAGCAAAATTAGCCATGTCCCGAAAACAACGATTGTTTCGCTCTTCCCACACGAACCACCAGACCGTGAGGAGCGCCATCCTCCAATGCCTATCAGCACACCATGCCACGATAAAAGCAGGGTGTCAGTCTTCTCCGGCAGGCACCAACTAACGTGGAAAGAGCGAAGAAAACCTGCCCAAACAGGTTGAATGAAAGGACAGTTGACAAGAAGGTGATCGACGGTTTCTGCTTCCAGCATGCAACAAAGGCAAATATTCAGAATGATCATTCCTCTGCGCCTGAGGTTGTCAACAGTGAGAATCTTCTTTCTTCCTACAAGCCAGCCGAAAGCCACTATCCTAGGAGGAGCAGCATATTTCCACAAAAAAAGGGGCGTGACTGGGCTGAGAAGTGGGGCTGATGGCTGTCAGGAAGCTGTATAGAGATCTGATAGAGAAGGATCCTTTCTTGTCAGGGTTCCATCTCAAACCGTCAGCAGCAAAAGAAGAAGGCAGGATGGCTGAAAGGCATTCCAATAATTCAGCGTATTCGGCAATTTCCCAGTCGTGGAGATTTCTTCTGCAACCGATACTCCAAACAGGCTTTCCGCTTATAATCTCGTAGCAGTAAGAAATAGAGGCTGATTTTTGTGAGGCGAGAGAGAAGATGGTTGGAAAGCGAACTCTAAGGGAATTGTCCCCAATCCAATTATCTTCCTAGAAACGAATGTTTGCCCCATTGCCAAGATCGAAGCCAATACCTCTAACCACCTCCCTTTTCAACTTGAGGATGTCCTTCCAAATGGGGGACGCCTTGTAAGAGGATGACTCCTTGGTCCACCAACCACCGTCAGATTCCCCATTTTTGAGCTTGATAATAGAGTTCCAAAAGCTCCCTGATTTCGCTCCCAAATGCCAAATCCACTTTCCCATCAACGCACGATTCATATCTTTGAGCACTCTAATCCCAGCCCCCCCGTTAACCATGCGACAGCAGACCTCCTTCCACTTGAGCAAATGGAATTTCTACTTGACCTCCCTTCCGTGCCATAAGAAGTCACGCCATACTCTTTCTAACAAGGCCAGCACCGCGCTTAGGCATTTGAGAAGAGACATGAAGTAGATCGAGAGGTTGGACAAAGAGGCTTTAATAAGGGTAATGCGCCCACCTAATGAAAGGTATCGACATTTCCATCTCGCCAGGAGCTTCTCGCATCTGGAAGTGACTTTCTCCCACATCCTTAAGGGGAGCCTACCAACACAGAGGGGGAGACCAACGAAGGAAGTAGGGAAAGCAGCCGCAGTGCAACCGACGATAGCCGCCATGCCCGTGATCTCATTGCTATCCATGTTAATACTGAATAGCTTGGATTTCGCCAGATTGACTCACAGCCTTGAAACAACTTCGAAGCATCGAATAGCAGTTCGAAGATTTTCTACCTTGTCGGTACTGGCATCTGAAAAAATTAGGGAGTCATCTGCATATTGGATGTGAGTGATTGGGTCACGCATGCTTGGGATAGAGATCTCGAGGAGGACATCTTTAGCCTGACCTTATTGCAACATTCTGGATAAGGACTCCATCACAATGAAAAAAAAAAAATGGGGATAGCGGATCGCCTTGCCTAAGGCCCCTCGAGCTCTTGAAAAAACCTTTAGGGGATTCGTTAAGAAGAACGGAAAAATGAGCAGACCCGATGCATTCCTCCATCCAGCCTCTCCACCTCTTGCCAAACCGCATCCGATTTAAAAGATACTGAAGAAAAGCCCAGTCCACATGGTCATAAGCCTTTTCGATGTCCAGCTTATAGACGATGTGCTTCTTTCCTGATTTAGAAGCGGAGTCCAGGCACTCGTTAGCGATGAGGGCTGCATCGACCAGCAATGAAGGCATTTTAGTTGCCAGATATAATGCTTCCGATCACTCTACTGAGACGATTAGCCAGCACTTTAGCTGAGATTTTGTAGGAGGCTCCCAGAAGACTGATCGGCCGAAACTCTTTGAGAGATGTTGCCCCTGACATCTTTGGAATGAGGGCGATGAAGGATGTCCCCAAGCTGTTGGATAACCTGCCTCTGTCATGAAACTCAGTGAAGAACTCCATCACATCGCCTTGGACCACCTCCTAAAAATGTTGGAAAAAAAGGATAGGGAAGCCATCCGGGCCAGGGGCCTTGTCCCCAGCCATAGAGGCTAGAGCGCGGCTGACTTCCTCGACTGAGAAAGGGGCCTCTAGAAGATCGGCATCAGCGTCCGAGAGCCTCTCAAAAAAGAGATTACCAATAACTGGTCTGCATCTTTCATCACTTTTGAGGAGAGCCGCGAAATAACGGACAGATTCATCGATTATTCTGGCTTTGTCTTCGATCCAGGTACCATTGACGAGGAGACTGCTGATCTGGTTGTTCCTGGGGTTCATACTAGCCACATTGTGGAAGAACTTGGTGTTACGGTCCCCTTCCTTTAGCCAAGAAACTCTAGCCTTTTGCTTCCACGAAATTTCCTTTTACAACGCCCTACCTGCCAAGTCTTGAATAATCAGAATTCTTCTAGCCATAATGTTTGTAGACATGGGAATCCTTTCAGCCTAAGAATCGATTCTTTGCAATTCAAAAAGTAGAGCGTCGGCTTCCTGCTCTTTACCACAAAATTCATTGAAACTCCATTCCTTCAGCGCGGCCTTCAGACGTTTCAGTTTGGAGCTAAGCTTGAGCCCTGCATAACCTTCAGCCAAGGATGTCGACCACCAATCCTCGACCATCTTCTTGAAGCCGTTTATCTTTAACCACGAGCAGTTGAACCAAAAAGGCTTGAGACCCCAGTTTTGATCCTCCACATCTAGGAGGATAGGGCAATGATCCGAGGTAACTCTGGGAAGGGCGGATTGGGAGGAAGAGGGGTGCGAGTCGAGCCAGGCAGTAAATACGAGGAACCTGTCAAGTCTGGAAAGAGTTGGAGTGGCTTGGCCATTGGACCAGGTGAATCTAGCGCCAAGCAGCAGGGGGTCCACCAGCTTGTGATCTTCAATCCACCGAGAGAAGGTAGCCATCGCAGGAGTGACGCCATGGCCATGGGACTTTTCGTTCGGGTATTTGATAATATTGAAATCGCCCATGATGCAACAGGGCCCTGAAAATCTGAGGATGGAATCCGACACCTCTTCCCAGAACTAAGGCCTGCAGGAATCAAGATTCGGGCCATAGACAGAGGAGAGGAGACACGAGAAGCCCGAAGATGTGTGCTAAAGAATCACCGAGACTGAGAAGGAACCGGTCCAACTGGAGAGGAGGGACCAAATGGAGGACTTCCAGGCGACAACTATACCTCTTGCGCTACCTATAGCATCCAGAGAGATCCACTTGATGTCTCTACACTTCCATAGGGTACTCAGGAGCCGCTCGTCGCAGTCAAAAACCTTCGACTCCTGAAAACAGACCACATCTGGATTGGAGCGATCACAGATGTCCTTGATAAGGCGTCATTTCTGCTTGGATCCGACACCTCTGACATTCCAAGAAAGCAACTTCATTAATCAAACAAACTTCCCCGGTTGCCTTGGCTCCTCCCCCTACCGGAGGAGACCTCTGAGTGTGAAAGACCATTCGTAAGACTTAGCAGCTCTCTACTGCTCCCGGATCTGGCGCGGCGAGTTCTTGGAGACTTCGAGGCTGATAGAGGCCTACCACGGTTCTCAACGCAGTGAAGGAGAGCTAAAAAATCTTTTGGGCAGTCGCCAAAAGAGAGACCTAGATACCTCCCAACATGCCCCATGGCATCTCTGATCCACTTTTTCTTGTGAATGGTGTTAATGAGTTTAGCTTTAATTGGATCGTCTTCAATGTGGTTGTCTGCAACCTGAGCAGATTCAGAGGTGACTCCGAGGCAGACCTGCAGAGGTTCCGCTTCAATAATGTCGGTGTCTAGTTGTTCTTGAAATAACGTCAGAAGGCTATGCTCAGTCCAATTGCGGAGAGAAGATTCAGGGGAAGAGGGCATGAACGACGGGGAGGATGGGTTGTCTGACTGGTAAGAGCCCTGGTCGAGCTCCGAGCATTCTGGTTTCGGGGGATTCCTGGAAGAATGGGCGAACCGCAGAGGGGTGGAGGTGGACCGCAACTGCTGTCTGTTGCCATACTTAGAAGCTGGTAACGACCTGGCATTTTGTTGCATGCGATCCGACTGGTCAATAGCTTGGATCATGGTTGGGAAAACCGAAGCGGAAAGGGGAAGATCAGACGCAAGGTGTCCCGTATCGGTATCGGTTGGCGTAACGGTGCCCTCCAAAACTGATACGGATACGGGGGTGTAACGGCGATACGGGGTCGTAACGGTCCGTAACGGCAAAAAAAAAATTTTTTGCCAAAAAAATATGAAAAAATATGGATTAAATCCGGAATATTCTAAGCATTCTAAATATGCATTCATTTATAAATTGGAACATGTTTATGGTGGTGTAACGGTCCACTCTTTGGTGAAAAGTTGTATCGGACTGTCTGATTAATTTTTGAACCAAGTAACCTGAATTTGACTACAAAATTCATATATTTAATTTTCTAAATATCTAATTTATATACTTAACATCTTGATATCATTTCTCCCAATAGTTCTTTAAAAAAATGAAATTAAATTCAGGTAGATGGCATTGCCAATTTGGGGCTGACTTGGAGGACCAATCTATGCTCTAAATCAGCCTCAAATTCATGCAATTTATTGCTATTATCCTACTTATGAATTAGTGAACATTTATTGGATAGTGAATCATGAAAAAAATCAAAAGGCCCTATTTTAAAAAATAAAAGTCCACAAATTAACAATTAAAACTATTCAAACAATTTGATTTTAGCATTGTGAGTTAGCAATTGTAGTCCATAATTTAATTGCTAAATTTTAAGTTAATATATGTCTCGTGTACAATTTTTTAAGGCCTGAATTAGGTGGGACTCGGATGGTGAAGTGTAGCACATGTGTCAAAAATTTTTGGGCCCCACCCGTGATAAATGTGTTATATCCACACCGTCCATCCATTTTGCCAAATAATTTTAGGGCATGAGCCCAAAAATGAGGCACATCCAAAGCTCAGGTGGACTGCACCATAAGAAACAATAATAATTAAACGTTCACCATTAAAAATTTATTGGGGGCTACAAAAGTTTTAGATCAAGCTGACATGTGTTTTCCCTTCATCCACGTCAGTGTGACCCAATTAATAGGTTAGATTGAAAATAAACATTACAGTGGACCTTAAGAAATTTTTAATGGTGAGCGTTATATAATCCCTGTTTCCTATCGTGTGGTCCACCTGAGATTTGGACATTACTAATTTTTTGGACCTGGACCTAAAATGACATGGCGAAATGGATGGATGACATGGATAAAATATACATCATGGTGGGGCCCACTCGGATCTGATCAGATTGATGAAAAATAAATGTTACGTTGGGCCCTAACGGTGAAAATCATTATCTACGCTGCTATTTTTGGTGTGGTCCATAGTGCTCTAAAATGATATCTGAAAGAAGATGAATGGTGTAGATATAGTAAATACATCGCTGTGGAGCCCATGTAATTTGATCTCCTTCGAACCGTTCGTACAACTCGAAGCTCGAGGAGTGTCACCTTGTCTCCCGCCAAGTGACACGTACCTACAGCGTGGTACACTGCAAAAAAAAAAAAAAAAAGAGAAAAAAAAAAAAAAAAAAAAAAGGGAAAACCGAAAAGAAAAAAAGAAAAGAAAAAAGAGGGAAAGAAGAGAGAAAAGAAAAAAAGAGGGAAAGAAGAGAGAAGAGAGAGAGAGAGAGAGGAAGAAGAAGAAGAAGAAGAAGAGGAATGCGGAAAGAGGGAAGAGAGAGAGAGAGAGAGAGAGAGAAGAAGAAGAAGAAGAGGAGGAATGCTTTGCAGTATGCATGACGGAGCATTTGCATGTTGCAAGAAGAAGAAAGAAGAAGAAAAAGAAGAAGAAGAAGAAGAAGAAGAAGAAGAAGAAGAAAGAAGAAGAAAAGAAAAGAAAGAAAAAGGTAAGCTTTTTTTTTTTTTTTTTTTTTTTTTTAAGGCAAGTAGCAGTAGTTATCAAATGCTGTTTCGTTATGGACCGTAGAAAAATTCCGTAACGGCCGTTTCGACCCGTATCGCGTAATGTCAACCGTTACCGGGTATCGGCCGAATCGAATATGGGACACCCTAATCGGACGTCTCTTTGGAAGATATACCTATCCTGCAATTAGCATTGGAATTTGTAAGAAGTGAAAGATTTAAATTGCACGGGTCCGAATCCGGAAGGCGTAGGACCCGGGACCCGGACTTGAGAAGGTCTGAAAAGGACGGCCGATATGAAACATTAAGATGCCCGATATTGTACCCGACTCCCATCGATGAGGGGGAGTCGGGTCTGAATGTTATCCGATCAGATCCAGAGTTGCAACGTGACCGAGGGGAGGGACCCCCTGAGAATGAACTGCCATAAGCAAAGTGATGGGAAGAAACTCTGCGAACACGTGGTTTTATCATCGGCAACTGGGCTACACACATGTCCGCTGCTCCAGCAAGATCAGAAGAGGGACAGCCATGTGTCGAGGGAAAGGCCTCGATCATGACAGGAGACCGGCTATCACCGGTAGCAGGGCGATCAGCTAGCCTCATCTTGGACCGAGAAATGCCACATGGAAGAGCAGCATTGGCGCGATCCCGATGGGCCGCTAAGAAAGCGCCATGTGTCTCACTAGGGGGGGTACTCATGCCAGAGAACCTGCGACCGTCATGATGAGGGCTTGCAGCCTCAGCAATGGGGAAAAGGCACTCGCCACTTTGACGAATCACGTCCGGTCAAAGGACGGGTGTCGAGACCTCCGAAACTCTCACCCGATTAGGCGACACAGGAGCGCCACGCGTACTGAGTGACATTTGCTCTCTGACAGACGTGATAATGGCAGTAGGGAGAGCAGCGGAGAGGGTATCCGGTACTCCCCGGGAGTACTGAGGTCGTCATCCCGCGTCATCTTCCTCCGCTCCCCTGGACGTGGCTGGAGAGGGAAGAGAGTCCTTAGCGCGCCAATAGTTGCCTCACCTTGGAAGCGGGCCATCCTTCTCCTCCAGCATGGACTCGGATGTGGGACAGAAGGGCCAAACCTTTCATGCGGCGGATTCGCATTCTAGCCACTGCCATCTCCTCGCCTAAGTTGGTTTTTCTGTCGAGCTCGATCAACGTACCCAGGAGCTTGGCTGCGGCAATGAAGAACTCGTCATCCCAGATGTCAAGGGGAATGCCCCAGATGAGGACCCAAATGTCCTCCGACCCGAACAGAGAAAATTCTTCCCAGCTCTGAACCTTAACAACTGGTCCATCCGCATGTAAGGCTCCTGCCATGATCAGTATGTTTGGGTTCAACCCCGGGCAGAGCTTGACCCAAAGCTCGTTGTATCCGATCGGCTTAATCGAGAATTGAGCCGAACATATGTGGCAGCAGTCACCTATCCAGCTGCGAACCTGCGAAATGGACGCTCCCTCCCTAGTGCTGATAACTACAGAATCCTGTAATTTCTTCTTAGCCAAGGCTAATTGTTTTGGGGGGATGGTTAAGGAGGAGCTATTGGATCCTATCGGAGTTGAGTGGATGTTCCCGGTTGCTTCGTAGCCTGTTTGCTTGGGGGCAAGGTCAGGCTGAGCCGTTTTTTAGGATCCTTCTGAATCAATCAGAGCGTCTCTATAGGAGGTGCCTGTTGCGGATGTGGATTTTCAGCAATGATCCGCAGACAACGGTCTGTTGGAAGAAGGAGGAGGAGGATGTGGACGGGGATCGGAGAGAGATGTCCGATGAGGGCCGAATCTTGCCCATTGAACCAGAAGCGGCACCCCGCCGAAGCATTCTCCGTGAAGCATGAAAACTGCTCTGGAAAGTTCATCTTCCGAGCTCTCATATGAACTAGGGCGAAACCTCTGTACTGCCCTGTGTGGGCATCCCTGGGCATAACTACGTCCATCACTACACCGGCTCGTCTGAAAACCCTAGCGCTATTAATAGGAAGCCATCCGATCTGGAATCCTTTCGTAGTTCCTGCGAATTCAACTCTCTTTGGGGGCTCTCGGAGCGCAACCCTGTCGTCGTTCAACTTTGGTCCAGCCCTCCGACGCCGACTCGTGACTTTCGTAGTTCCTGCGAATTCAACTCTCTTGCCTCTACGAGTGTTGTCTACATCTTCAAAGGGGGCGTTGTCGGGCCTCTCGGTGATCATGGTTGTCCGTCCGTGGTCTCTCGTCTGATTGTCGACGTGAATCGGGTGCAGGCCGATCGTCGGGGGCACCATAATCATCGGGAGGGTTGGGGGCGACGGGAAACTCTCCTTCCATACTCCGATTTTGATTGTAAGTGTTAACTAGATCATGCAGCAAAAGCAACTAGATGAACAACAGAACTTTTGGAAACAAAGCAGAACTCCCAAGAAAGATCTTTGAAAGAGCAAAAAAGGAGAGTTATAGCCTTAGTTTTGGTTTTAAAATCATTCATAGGCTCCCAAAAGAAGACCTGCTATCGGATTGGCAGGATTTTTGTGATTTTAGCGATATTTTCTCTGGGGTTGGATGATTTTATCACTTTGTTTTTTGCTGAAGCTGCTTTTTTTTTTTTTTGAACTTTCTAATAAGGTGTTTACTAATCAAGAAAGAATTCCAAGATCAAACTCTAGGCAAAAGGAACAGAAAAGACATGGAAAATCTTCAAGCTAACATTTACAATGAAAATACCTGTAATGGACTATAAAAGTAGTCAACAACAACTAAATTATGTAAATGATGTTCTTCAGTTGTCCAGAACTGCATTCCTTTGTCACATGTACAATCGCAAATTATAGGGGTGGCATGGCCTAGACTAGGGTTGGCCCTAGCCTAATCCTACTCCCCTATGCCCTTGCCCTAGCCCAGCCCCAGCCCTGGTGCTAATCAAGGGCCTATATGGCTGAGCTGAGCCAGGGCCAGTCTTCTGAGAGAAAGAGAGGACAAAAAGTGGGCACCCTTTGGGTGCATGATCCTAGCCATCCCTCAGGTGGGTCCCATAGAGTAAATGCCTTGTCCAAAAAACCATGCCTACTAAAAAATAAGGTGAGCCACAGTTTACAGAACAAGGGAAGAGCCAAGAAAGAATTGAAAAAGTTTTTCTTAGCTGTCCACTTGTTTTTCACACTATGGCCCACCATTTGAATGAGCAGGGCTGACTTTTGTGCTAAGGCATCCATATTGCAGGACTCTCAAGACGGACGGACTAGATCTGACAATTAGTGCAACATAGCATGTCTCAGTGCCCGAACTGGGCTGGGCCATTCATCGTTGACCCAGACCTGGCCCTGGGCCCAGGCCCTGCCCTACAGTGCCTAGATACCTGGCCCATTACTACACCTAGCAGATTGTTCATATTCTCCTCAACGACCTTGTTCTAAAATATCCAACGGTCCATGTTTTTTGGCAAGGAAGCCCGGTGTACTAGACTAGAGGTTAGTTAATTTTTGTTGAAAATATGAAATGCTTTTTATTCACTGGAGAGAGAAAGAAGACGCATGCATATTTCAAGAATACATTTAGCATTTTGACATGAGCTAAACAGTACCCAAAGGTCTTTTCCTTGACCAAGAGATGTAGAAAAGGGTTTGTGTTTTTCCCTTTTCACTGTACAACACTTTTTTGAGATGTGATGTCCCATCAACTATGCAAGTTTGTACTCAACAAGCTTCTCCAGCACTGCTCGCCCCAGACAACAACTATTCCATGAATTTCCCTTTGTGGGCAGTGCGCAATAGTTGTAGTTAGGTGCAGCATAGCCCTGCTCTTATTGACATACATTCTGAGGCTTGCGACCCTTTAATTCCTCTAGATTGTATGTAATATTAACTAATGGCATCACCTGTCAAGTACGAAATTTACATGATTTTAAATTATATTCATTCATTCACAATGATCTTCAATCATTTAACTGTCAGCAAATCTAGTAATGCATACAGAACCCTGGCATCAACGTGCTACTCAAAGCTTTTGTCGATGTACCCATAGTAAGAAGGTGAAGGCACCATGTGATGGAATCATAGCGTAGCTGAAGGGTAGAAGTGACAGAACAAACCCTGTTGTTTTACTGCCCAAAGAAGTGAGAGATTGAATGTCGAGTGGATAAGAACATGTGTCCCTGGAAGATTCTATCATCAAAAACAGAGAATGGTACTGTGGAAGGGTGCAAAGGAACTAGAAGGTACTGGAGAGGTTAATGTCACCTTTATAAACAATAGGGTGATATTGTTTGAGTTAAGTTCATCAGTGGACGTGTGTGCTCGGGTCGTAGACTCTCAGGAGTTTCAACACCCGGTCAAGGATTTGAGTATCCATAGGTGGTGAAATTCCACTAGCGTGAGTGTGTGGGGTGTGTGTGCGCGTGTAAGAAAAAAAAAGTTCATCAGTGGACGTAGAAAAGTTTTTTTTTTCCCTGTAGAACATGATTAATTAGGGGAAGATAGATGGTTCTACACGTGGAGATCTCCAAATCCTTACCTGAGATGGTTTCTTTTTCTAAGGGTAAATGGGTGCAGATCCACAATCTATTGAATTTATACAGTAACACGAACAAGACACTAGCCAATTGCTCGCATCATTTATCATTATCCGTTTTCCAGCCTATGTTTTCATAAGTAAGCTAATAGTTAGTAAAACAGACAACTATGATGTCTCTATGGAGATTTTCATACTTGGAATCACATCCCTTAATGCTTCTATTTCTAAATTAAGCATTTTTGCCTCTATCACTATCAAAATATTCATCAGCCACAAGAGTAATTTTTTGTATCTATAAGCCCATAATTGTAGAGAGTTCATTGATGCTTTTTAGTGCCTGTTTCAGTCCCAATTACAGTTAAGCATTTAATTGTTTATATTTTACAGAAATAAAGTTGTCTGTAAGAAGCCAAAAGTTCATAATCTTTCATTTGCTCCCAAGGATTCTGAATGACCAAAATAGAGAAATTATATGTCTGGCCACTGGCCCATCTTATTCATATATCATATATGTGGAAGCATCTGCATGTTTGCATGTCAAAATTGTCTCCATGTATGAAAACATTTACTGGATGTGAAATAGCATCAGTATGTGTGAGAATTGTTTCAACAGACAAGAAAATTTACAGAGTGTGAAATAGTATAAATTCAACTTACAGTAATTTCAAGGACTTAATATTGCCTATCTCCTTCGGTATGCTGCCACTGATCTTATTCCACATAAAATCCCTTCCAAAACCAAAAGAACGAAAAACATCAGACTACGGGAAGCTTATATGCATCATGGTATTGTTTGACAGATCAGATATTCATAGCAGTCAGAGGATGAATGTTGCTCTGTTGCATTTTTTATTTTGATTTTGGAATAAGTTATGACTCACAATCTTTGCAAATGAGATAGGCGACCAAGATCAGCAGCTAAAGTTCCCGAGAGATTCATGGTTAGCATCCGCCTGCAAAATGAAAAACATGGCATGGTCATGGAGAGTTGAATGATATGACAATAAATTATTAGATTCAAAGATTTGCAATGTTTTGTTGATCTTTGTCATAACCTCAACACTTAAGCATCAAATTGTTATGTGGTTAAAATTTGCATTTGTAAATGCAATTGTGTTAGATTCTTCGAATATTAATTCCTTAATCATAACCCTGCATTTGCAAAATCATATTCTTGAAATTTAACCAAACTAAAAAGAAAGTGACGAAACAAGATCAAAACAAACCCAACTCTGAAATTTTCTGTGCCAGCTAGAAGTCCAAAAAAACATTTACAGCAATCATACAAATGGAATTTGAAAGAATAAGATATATAATCCATAAATGGCATAGCACCATATAAGGTTATCGAGTGTAATCACACAATTGGAGGAAGGGCATCTCACCCAGAAATTCCCCATCTCAGGAACCAGGCAATAAACTGCAGCTATACTTCAAAAAAAATCATCATAACATCATGCATATGGATCTGCAATTTATAGCACAGCCTTCTAGTACATTCTGGAATGTCTGTCTTTCTATCACAAGCTGAACAACTCCAAAACTCCAAATATAGAAATAAATTCTACAGAACAACTATTGCCCAAAAAACTGCATCGATACTTCTAAAACAGACTTACAGACAGACAGATGAATCGAAATGGTCATACAGTTGTGGTAGTCCTTCCAAATATAGTAACAAGCTCTCTCCTTCCCATAATATTTTCTGCCACATGCATAGAAGTCGAAGACCACAACTGCTGCTGACTGTGTTTTCTTCCAAACACAAGCTATTGGTTGTCATAAACTGCTAAGGCTAGAAAACGGACTGCTATTTTTTATTTTATTTTTTGAAAGATAACGAACTTTTATTGAGAAAGCACTAAGCTAGAGCAAAGAACTACAACCCCAAAAAGAAAAGAAAAATTACAATCCTCCAATGGACTTTTAAATACAGAGCATATATTGTTGAAATTAGGATTAGATTGGACCAGTGGCCCCCAACAATCCAATCAATGGACGCATATACTCGTCTTGCTAGGATTGTGGACCCACAGTCGGTTGAGGGGCAAATATTGCATATTAGACCCCAGTTAATACCTGAATTTACGAACATAATACTATTTAACGACCCATTTTAATCGTATTTGTGATGCAACGTGTATTTAAGGACCTGGACTGAAAAAGGGTACTAAAAGCATGAATTTAATGCTCAGACGTCACCAAGGCAAGGGACGGACCCCAGGGGGCCAAGATCGAAGAATTTACATGTCAGAAATCCGAGAAAATCAGGCCACTCATTAAACGGGCCCGAAAATCATCCAAAATGTAAGATCATAGGGTTCCCACCATCTGTTCGGCTCAAAACTTTATTTATGGTCTGAGGACCATAAATTAACCGTACACATCAAATTTCAACCGTTGGATCTTTGTGGAAGCGGCCCAACATATAGATCATCCCATAAATCTATGATTTGGGGCCCACCTGATATCTGGATATACTTCAATTTTGGTTTCAACCTATTAAATAAGGTGGCAAAATGGATGGACGGAGCGGATTTCTCGCGAACAACACGATGGACTACACATGTACATTGCATGTACATAAGGTACACGTGCATGAAAGGTGCACCGAACAAAGAATCCGACTGAGGCTTGACCCAACCTTTTTCCTCCGGCACAATCGACCTTTTTTGGGTAGTGGGGCCCACCCATTATCCAAATGGATGATCTGGACCGTCCATACTATCCAGAGGGGGGGCACAACCCTCGTCTAGCTTTCCTTTTGGGCCCATGCATACATACACACGTGGATGATGGACGGCGAATTGATTTTCTACAGTAGACTACACCAAAACTCAACCAAAACTACACCTTTCTGATCGAAAATTTTCCAAGAATCTAATGAACAGGGTGGATTTTCTAGAAAACATTAATCTAGGGCTCACCGAGCATCTCAGCGCGGGAAATTTTGCACCATACACACGTTCGATTTTTTCTAACGTTGCGGGGTGTTGTGGGCTACCGTTTGTGGTCAGTAGGATGATCTGAACCGTCCAGAATCTTTAGAGGGGGGTCTTTACCCCAACCATGGAGAAAAATTCGGTTCTTTGATGATCCTTTTGCCAAAAACAAGAACCCAACGCAACTCGACTTGCGTTTTCGCGGCTGCGCACGCTGCTGTGCGTAAACAGTCACTCCACCGGCCACCTTAGTCTATAAAAGGAGGAGAGAGAGCGTGGAGAAGGGCATCAAATCATTCAGGCGGTCGTGGAGGCGAGGACATGAGGAGCAGAGAGAGAGAGAGTCATAGAGCAGGTCGGTTTCACAGAGTTCTTCTTTCTTCTTCTTTAGTTTTTCTTCCTTTATTGTTTTTAAGAGTTTTTAGTTTGATCATGCCTATGATGGGCTAAGCCTCTTAGCTAGGCCTAAGAGGTGAAGCTTGTAGCGTGATGGGTTGTGCCTATGACTTGGATTCATGTTTTAATTTAACTCTCTTTTGATTCTAGTTTGATTAATAGGAATGTTTTTAGTTTTTAATGATTTGTTGTGACTTAAATTACAATGGATCTGTGATAGCTTTGAGTATGTTCTTAGCATTATAAGGTTTGTGAATTTAGGAACCCTGTTGTTCACCATCATCTCCTGTGCATGGTTGGATGATGGAATCCTTCCCAACATTCATACATCCCTTAGATTGGTTATGGATTGGTTAAATTCTGTTGTTTGATTTGTCTCATGGGCATGGTTTTGTGATGGAATCAATTCTATTTTTTTTTAAACGAAATTGTATATCATGACGGGAAAGATATAGCCAGTATTTCAAGCCACCTCTAAAGACAAAAAGGACCAGGGGCAGCCTATCGTGAAAGAAAAGAAACTATACAAGAACGCCCCTAATTCTAATTCTCATACCTATCTTCTATTTGATAACTAGATAAAAAGGAAGTTCATAAAAAGAAAGCGTGGAAACGGCCAAAAATTCTTCCCTTTCTTCTTTAGTTTTTTTTTCTCCCATTGATATTTGTTAAGAGATTTCAGTTAATCAGATCCATGGTTAGCTAAACCTCTTAGCTAGGACTAAGAGGTGAAGCTTGTAGCATAATGGGTACTTTCTATAGTTTGATTTATGTTTATGGAACTCCCCTTGATTTTGGTTTGATTATAAGGAATATCTTTAGTTTTTAATGGTTTATTGTGACTTAAATTACAATAGATCTGCGATAGCTTTAAGTATTTCCTTTTCATTATTATGATTAAGAAGTTAGGAAGCCCTGTTGTTCACCATCGCCCCTTGGACATGGTTGGATGATGAAATCCTTCCTAACATTCATACATCTCTTAGATTGGTTGTGAATTGGTTAAATTAAATTGTTTGCTTTGTCTTATAGGCATGGTTTTGTGATGAAATCCATTCTAATTCTTATACCTCTCATCTCTTGAAAACTAGATTAAAGGAAGTTTAGATTTGATTTTAATTGATTATCTTCCAACTAGATGAAGATAAGACTCTAAATCCAGTTGTGTTCTTGAATTAAGCGTAGGTCTCTCTGACCTCTACAAGTGGATCCTTGGTACCCTAGTTTCCCTCCTTTGAATTTTACAATTTTTAGTTAATCAAAATTCATAATTATTCCTGATTTAGATCATATCTTCGCCTAATTCTAGTTCAAGTTACTTTCAGATTACGTACAAGATTCAGTCCCTGTAGATTCGACCTCGGTCTTACCGAGATTATTACTACATCACAATCCTATACTTGGGTGTGAACAAGTTTTTGGCGCCGTTGTCGGGGATTGACGGTTACGTTTTTTTAAGATTAACTAGTTTTAGAATTAAGTTAAGATTATGGTTTTCTAACTTTAGGATTAGATTTTATTTTTCTAACTTTAATTCTAGGATTTCCTTTTTAGAAACTAACTTACGTTTCAACTTTAGGTTTAAAACTTTCCTAATTATTTTTAGAAACTCTCAAATTTTAAGTTTTATTTTCTCTTTTTAGAAATTTTCTAATTCTAGGATTTTTCTATTTTTGGGAACTAGTTTATTTTTAGAAACTTTCCTCTTTTGTTTTTAGAAACTAGGTTAGTTATTTCCCTTTTTAGAAACTCTTTCTAATTTTAGAAACTAACTCATTTTTCCTTTATTTTATTTTTAGAAACTTTCTAATTCTAGGTTTTCTTTTAGAAACTTAGCTTTCTATTTCTAGGTTTAGAAACTTTCCTTTTTAGAAACTAACATTCTATTTTTGTTTTTAGAAACTTTCTAACTTTAGAATTTCTATCTTTAGAAACTAATTTCTTTTGTTTTCTTTTGCATGATCTTAACATAGGAACTTCTAATTTGATAACTTTTTTCTAACTTCTTCCCTCTTCTTACTTTCCATACTACTGTAGGAACTTTTCTTTTATTTTTCTTAGGATTAGATTCAGAGTTAAGGTTTCATCATGCATATGCAAGAATGAGAACATCAGTATGCTGAGATAGACACTAGGAAGGGATGTATAATGATTATGATATAAATTAACTTATGTCTCAAATTTTTCTGAAACCATCATCGAGAACCGACCAGAATATAACTCTCCATCGATTAAGAAGTCCTTACGCAATCATATACGGGAGAACAATTACACCCCACGGACAGTACATGAGTGTTGGGGTTATCATAATTATGGGAGTGAGGACTATTATCACCCATCAGATAAGAAGAAAACAATGCATGATTACATTATGGGTGATAATATGTATCAATAACCATCAAATTCTCCCACCTATGATCCGGATGACTATAATCAGTGGAAACATCAATGTTGGAAAGATGAGCCAACGACATGTTATAATGATTATTCTCTTGGATCCCCTACCTTCGAGATCTAACTAAAATCGATCCAAAAGAATTCATTTCAAAGTGACACAGACTCTTCTGCGGACATGAGAAAATTACTAGAAGAGCCTGAATCACGCCTTGATGGGTTAATGGAGGCTAATTCACCTCAGTCTCAACCCAATCCAATTCTCCATTTGCAAATCCTTATATATAATCAATGGAACCATCAAGATTGGGAAGTTGAATTAATAATGCATCATAGTAACGATTCTCTTAGGTCCTATACCTCTGAAATCCAACAAAAAACGATCCAAGAGAATTCACTTCAAATTTCCATAGAAAATCTAGAACTCATTCAACAAAATACGCTCCGAAGATTTCAAGAACTTGTAAAAGATGTACAATAGTAGAGTTCACGTGATGTGATTATGGAAAATACTGCAATTGAGAATGAAGAGTTGGATTGTATTAATGAGCATATAGTTCAATTTTCTAATGAGTCGATCTCGATGACTATCCAAAGGAATGATCAAGAGACGTAGGTGTTTTTCAAATATAATGATAGTGACACACTTCACTCACATGATACATCTGATTACAATGATGAGGTAGAGGTTAATTTATTCGAACCTCAACCCAATCTAGGAATAGAATGTGAGGAATGTGATCCCATTCTAAGTGTGCACTGCACAGAATTAGATGATGATGAGTTTTGGAATGCCGATTATGAATGTGCAGCCCAAATTCCCCTGGAATCAATCTCAAGTAGGGTCCAGGTCAGTGATCAAGAAGTACATGAAGTAATCAGTTATAAGGATCTACTCTACTCCTCTGACATGCCCGATTTTAAAGTGGAAGATGAGTCCCTTACAACCGACCCCTCTAACTCTTGTGAGACATGTTTGGACCACTTCCCTGAATTGAATGATGATATGATTCGGGAGAAGGATGAGTAGCTCGATACGACTCTGGAATTTGAAACCACCTAGTTGAGGCCATCATCTAAGATGTACACATTTGACGATTCAATGCCTCTACTGAGTAGCTTCAATGAACAGAGTGTTCACGTTAATGCTTCCCCTATTGATTTTCAATCTGTCTGTGCAGGGTAAGAGCAAGAGAGCATGCGTCCATCCATTTTCAGAAACAATGGAATCCTTGGGTAGATCATCACGAGCTTCAATATGAAAAATAAGTCACTCTCAGTCGAATTTCCCAACTCTTTGGATCATTGCTTGGCACACTTTGCAGATTCAAATGATCCCAAGACAAAATACATAATGAATGCCTTACAAGACAATATCTCGGTAGTTGTCACGGACCTAGAAAACCCTTATTCTGAAGCCCCTCCTTCCCTAGATCTTGAATGTTTACTATTAAAGGAGGAGGAGCTGACAATGGAACCAAAGTCTGCAACTTCGGAATGTGTTGAAACTACATCACTTCCTGAAAAAAATTTTAAATTTTATCTACCTGTAGTCTCTGATTCACCATGGGATACTGACTTCGAAACTTTTTCTAACACAGGTGAATCATATATACTTTGGATACCTTAGGCGAATCAACGACAAATTTTTGCTGAGGTACATAAATTTCTCTGGACATTCATGCTCCAGGGCATCCAAGCCTATTACAAAAAGGGCTTTTGGATGATCTTATTGAGGAACCTACTGAGAAATTTATCAAGATACTGGCCGGAAGAGAAACCTTGCGGCATGATTGAGTAGTTTTTCCCCTGCTTTCATAGGACTAGGATAGTTGCTTGATGTCGTTCTAAGATAGTCGGTTTTATGTCATTAGGTTAGTTTGCTTTATATGTTGTTTTAGGATAGTTTGCTTTTGTTTGATTGGGTCTTGTGCCGAACCATCGTAACACTGAGATCTCTTTCGAAAAAAGTCGCTTAACTCCGTCATCAGGTACTATCTTTCCATCACTTCTCCTTTACTTTTGTTGTTCATATGCATTGCATGATTATATCTTTTACATTGAGGATAATGTAGATTTTAAGTTGGGGATGAGAGATTAGATTACCTAATCAGTATTTTTTTGGTCTTGAGCAAAAATTGTGAAAATTTTTTTATATTTTTCTGGAAATTCTTGTGAAGTCGAAGTGATTTTGACGGCCATCTTTGATTTAGAATTATAAGATACGTAATGTTGGTAATTTATGACTCTTGGATTCAGCCATCGGTTAGATTCACAGTAAGTTCGAATTGTTAATTCATGATTAGAAGTTCTAAACATTGATTGAGTCATGATTTCACACATCACGCCTAGCTTACACGTTAAAGCTTCAGTTCGATATCGAATTGTTAACCTGGTAGTCACTAGGCACGGAAGGAGCCAACCTAGGAAATTGTCCATCATGTTTTAAAAAAAGAGGGGGGGGGGGGTCTTCACTATAGGTTTGCTCCCTATAGGTGAGGATTCGATTTCCCAAGGTTGACATGGCATGAAAATCGTCGATAAAAAAAAAAAAATAATAAAAAAAAAAAGAGGAGGAAGAAATTGAACTGTAAAGTAAGTTTTGGTTTAGGTTCGGTTATCTGAAGTGTTCCTTTTGGTTATCAATGTTATCATGAAGATTGATGATCGGACCTTTAATTGTGATAAGTCAAGGATGCACTATACACCCATAGAACTTAATGTTTAGAAATTTTCTAATAAATGGATTAATACCTTGAACTTGACTATGAAGTTACTGTACGCTTGAGCATATGAGAAAGTAATGCCCAACATTCATGAATTCTAGAATTCTATTGATTGGATTGTCCCGTAATTCTTAAATTATTTTTCGCATACTTTGTTCGAGACTAGCAAAATGCTGGTTGGGGATTGTTTTGAGGGTCAAATATTGTATATTAAACCCTAGTTATTACCTGAATTTACGAACATAATACTGTTTAACGGCCCATTTTAATCGTGTTTGTGATGCACGGTGTATTTAAGGGCCTAGACTGAAAAAGGGTACTAAAAGCATAGATTTAATACTCAAACGTCACCAAGGCACGGGACCAACCCCATGGGCCCAAGATCAAATAATTTACACGCTAGAGATCCAAGAAAATCAGGTCACTCATGTTAAACGAGTCCGAAAATTGTCCAGAATGCAAGATGACAGGGTTCCCACTATCCGTTTGGTTCAAACTTTATATATGGCTTGAGGACCATAAATTAACCGTACACGTCAAATTTCAGCCATTGGATCCTTGTGGAAGTGGCCCAACGGACATATCAGCTCATAAAACTCTGATTTGGGGCCCACCTGATATCTGGATACACTTCAATTTTGGTTTCGACCTCTTAAATAAGGTGGCAAAACGGATGGATGGAGAAGATTTCTCACGAACATCATGATGGACCCCACATGTACATTGCATGTACATAAGGTACACGTGCACGAGAGGTGCACCGAACAGAGAATCCAGCCAACAGAGGGTTGACCCGACCTTCTTCCTCAAGCACAATAGCGTCCGCCAGCGGGCAGACATTGTTCGACCGTTTTTGGGTAGTGGGGACCACTCATCATCCAAATGGATGATCCAGACCGTCCATACTCTCCAGAGGGGGAGCACAACCCTCACCTAGCTTTTCTTTTGGGCCCATGCATACATACACACGTGGATCGTAAAAAAATGCAGGATGGACGGCGAATTGATTTTCTACAGTAGACTACACCAAAACTCGACTAAAACTATTCATTTTTTACCGAAATTTCTCCAGGAATCTAATGAACATGGTGGACTTTCTATAAACCATCACTGTGGGGTCCACCGAGCATCTCAGCGCAGGAAATTTCACACTGTACGGACGTTGCGGGTGTTGTGGGCCACCGTTTGTGGTCGATTGGATGATCTGAACCGTCCACAATCTTCAGATGGGGGTCTTTACCCCAACATGGAGAAAAATCCGGTTCTTTAATGATCCTTTTGCCAAAAACAAGAACCCAACGCAACTCAACTTACATTTTCACGGCTGCGCACTCTACTGTGTGTAAGCAGCCACTCCACCGACCACCTTAGTCTATAAAAGGAGGAGAGAAAGTGTGGATAAGGGCATCAAATCATTCAGGCAGCCGTGGAGGCGAGGACATGAGGAGCAGAGAGAGAGAGAGTTGTGGAGCGGGCCGGTTTCACAGAGTTCTTCTTTCTTCTTCTTTAGTTTTTATGGCTAAGCCTCTTAGCTAGGGCTAAGAGGTGAAGCTTGTAACTGTAACACCCCGTACCTTTGATGCTCGGGTGTTACCTTGAAACCCACGATTATTTAAAACTCGAAACCCATCAATCTAATGACTTAACTTGGCACGCACTGGGCAGGAGTACCCAAGCAGCATTGAAACAATCCGCCACGACCTGAAGGCTCAGCTTGCACTTCACACCAATAATTAAAAAAAAAAAAAAAAAAAAAAAAAAGGTAAACATGATTGAATGACTTAAGCCTGATCAATTTTTAAGACAACTGGTGTTGGCATTATTTCAAAGCAATCCACGAAAGTCAGTGGATAACCAACAAGGCATCTCTGCATTGTAGACACATACTTAACCGTAGAAAGCAAATATCAAACCCTTCTGACCGTCAGATCATGTCAATCGAGCCCAATCTTAACCCTGAAGGGTACGATACGGCCCACCTGGACCTTGGCTCCGCCCCAAACCGGGCTAGGACCCTTATGTCTGAACCCCAAGACAATTAGTCGGAGCAGATCAAACACCGGAGCCGTGATGTGCCCAAAGCCAGGTGCACGTACACCTCAAGCTCTGATACACGATGTACGCTAGACATCTACACGTGGTCAAACAGCGTTTGACCGAACCAAATACAAATTTCCAAAATCCTTCCCGCCAACACACCATTTGAATCAGCCAACCTTTGAGCTTCAAGGTGGCCCACCCTGGCCACTTTCCGAGCAATCCGGACCGACCATTCTGTCGGTGGGGTCCACCCCAACAAAACCTTATAAGGATGGGGCCCCCCAAAAACAAACAAAAGCAATCACTACTAGCCGTCCATTCCCCTTTGTCTGGATCCGTGAGGCGTGTGCAGACCGTTGGCGTGAAGGGTGAACTGCGCCGTTTTACCTGGGAAGTTACAGGCATGCGCACGCCATCCCAGCAGATCTCCTATCTCAAACCAAACATGGTTAGGCAAGAAGAATTGCACGCCGAATCTGCCATTCCAGGAAATCATGGCCTGACAACTGCGACCATGGCGTGGGATTCGCAGAACCCATCCCAGCCACTGAATCTTCCCCTTCCCTGCCTATAAATAGGGAGCCCAGCTCTTACAGACTCCACACGATAAGAGAGGGAGAAAACAGAGGGGAAATAGTCACGTCGTTGGTGAGCTTGGCGCGCACTGCCTCTACTCAGCCCGTGAAAATCGGACTGAGCCGAGTCAGTGAGTTTACACAGCAGCACCACCAGAGAGAGGAAGAAAAGAAGGAGAAGGAGTAGGTGAGGATGGTGGGTGTGTGCGTGACAACCCAAGTTCGGGTCGGACCCAACTATGGAAGGTGAGACCTCCTTTTCCATTCCTTTTTCTCTCTAAAAGTAAAGCTAAAAACCAAGCCCCATCACACCTCACCTTGGATGAAAAATACCCATCAGCAAGGGCCATTCATGGAGCCAAAACAGGCTCTGTTTGAAGGCTGAATGTGGCCAACGTGCAGGCCCTGTTTTAAGGCCAAACCAGCCTAAGTGCGGGACATGCTTTGGGCCAAACAACGACATGAAGATGGCCCCAGCCGAGGGCTGAAACCCAGTCCAAGAGAAGATCCCAACACGAGCTCCGTCGGCTGTAACTCGGGCTGATATAAGTCTGGAACCGAAGGAGAAAACGTCCCGCTTCGGGCGTTATTATTATTATTTTTTTCTAAGAAGCATGGCTACCATCACGCCTCCGTTGGACGCCAAGGTGGGTTGGAAAACGGCCATGAATAGTGCCCAGTTTGAGCTAGAATCAGGCCGGAAAGCGGCCTCCAAAACACCTGCTGGTGCACGTTATTGCTGGGAGGATAACCATGCATGTTGCAAAGGTGATGGGCTGCTTATGGGCTTCACCAAACGCTGGTGGGCCCTGCACAAATGCAGGTGGGCCTCACGCAAAATCAGATGGCTACCCTAAGTCTTGGGCCCTACACGTGTGTAGGTGGACCGCACCCTGCGTCAGCAGGTGGGTCTCACCCTACCACAATCAGTAGGCCACGTAAGTGGACCCCACCTTGATGATGTAGGACGTCCAGGCCGTCCATCCATTCATCAAGCCCTGGACGTCTTACCTTTAAAAATATGTATATATATATATATATGATATAATATATATATATATATATATATATATATATATATATATATATATATTAAAGTACATGCAGCTGTACGTGAGTGAAGATTTTAAATTAATATAAGTGCATGCATTCCTCTCACGCACGTGGCATAGATGGACTACATCCAAGCCGTCCATCCATTTCAAACTACAGCTGGGTGGGCTGCACCACCAGATGATCACGATGGGCCACCTAGATGTTTTACACCCAACCCGTCCACCAATGGACGTTCCAGATCGTCCAGCACTAAACGTTGTTGCACAGAGGAAAAATACATGAAATAATATTTTATTATAAAATATGATAACATGTACAGTCCGTGGGAATCACCCACGCACAATTTCAACCAGCCGTCCATCTGTTTCCCGCGTGGAACAGGTGGGGCCCATTGATGTACCTGGACCACCTTGATGCCACATGGAACCCACGTGACATGATGCATGGAAGAAATAATATTTTAATATGCAATGCATGTCTGTATTATTTAAATATATAATAGATGCATGAATATGTAACATTTATATACATATATCAGATGCATGGAAGAAATAATATTTTAACATGCAATGGATGTGACGTTAATGCATATAGTAGATGCATGGATATGCATCAGGTGCATATAGCATGATATAACGTTAACACATGAGGTGGGCCCCATGTGGAACCCACGTTGAAATACATGCAAGATACATGTGATGTATACTATTTAAATACATACCAGATGCATGTTATATATATATATATATATATATATATATATATATATATATATGTATATATATATATACATATATATACATATATATATGTATATATATATATACATATATATATATATACATATATATATATATACATATATATATATATATATACATATATATATATATACATATATATATATATATATATAATATTCAAACAACAGATGCATGTCATACATGTAATATTTAAATATCAAATGCATGATATAATATATCTTAAATGCATAAGACACTAATATAATATATATATATATACACTAGATACGTGTGGTGGCCCACTAAGGACACACCCTAGTGTATGTATCGCACATCCACTCCATCCATCTATGGGCGTTTCCAAACCGTCCATCCCAATTGGTGAGCTTGCCCTAAGGCTTGAGTCCTATTGGACCACCTTGTTGAAATACCTGGTGGGCCTAACACGTGCCTAAAAAAAAACCTTGTTGGTTGCACCCCTTGAGCTTTATGTTAAAGGCACAAAGCCACATAAATATCTGACAAAAATAAACTATAATTTTAGGTGATTCCTTGGTCGACTCCGGGCCTCAAGAAGACTTAAGCCGAATTCAAGAAAACTACCACACAGGTGATGACTTTCCCCTTAGGCTTTCCATTTCTAAATTAGTTAAATATAGTTTACATTAGATTACCGCCACTATGATACTTGTTTCCACCATATGATAGTCTCACATGTTATCTAACCCATGAAAAATAATTACTATTCGATTGTCTTGTTGACACATTGTCAAAAATCATTATTTAGAATGCCGATGCCTCCTTTCATGTTTTTATTCGAAGTTATATGTTATCACATGTTATTTTGATTGACTATATACATAATCTCATGATTGTATGCAAGCCACACTTGGGATGCACTTAGACAAAAGGTGTGGAAAATGGAGACCTTGAACCGGTGTCACTTTGATCAAGGTATCCTATTAGGACATCCCAAGGTGGAAGACCTCATGAGCCGGGATGGTGGTAATGGGACACTATGCCCGAGTGTCGGCCTCGGCCTACGCCGGCTCTGAGCTCCCCGTAGTGACCATTGAGTTGCTTAAATTGACTGATTGTAATCAGACTAATAACGGTTGACTAATCATGCATTCATAGCATATTAGCGATGACGGATGGCTAATTCTGGATGCTATAGCACGTGCCCAGAGCTGTTGGGGTATCATTTCGCTAGCTCCCAGACCATCGACTATCGACCCATGTCCGACTGGATGATCCTTCCCAGGTCGATGATTGCATGGGCAACGAGCCCAAGTCCGGCTGGATGTGCATCCCCAGGCCGATGTGCATTCATGCATCCATGCATATAATAAGACTGCATATTGCTGCCTCTTGTTTCTCCTTTAACTATGTTTGCTAAGCGGGAGACGTGTAATCTTAAGGGAAATTCACACTGAGCTGGCCATTCATCCATCAATATCCAACCGTACGCAGTATGCGGGACGATGTAGAGGACGTGCACCCCATAATGGTGTGACCGTGGAGCCCGAAGAGGAGTATTAGAACGAGCCGCATCGAACGCAGCTGAATTTTGGGTGTTAATTAGTAGCTCCATGTTTTATTTCCTGTGGATTAGTATTTTGGGAACTTTTGGAATTTTGTAACTAAGACCTCCAGCTGAGTGGGTCAAATTTTGGGCTCTCATGAATATACATGCTTCTTTTGGCTATCGCACTCTGAGTTCACATTCCGCTAGTTCTCTGATTCATAAACTCCCGAATTTTTGAAAACGAGTGTAGTACTCGGGTTTTTGAAATCGGGGCATTACAGTAGCATAATGGGTTGTGCCTATATCTTGGATTCATGTTTTAATTGAACTCTCTTTTGATTCTAGTTTGATTAATAGGAATACTTTCAATTTTTAATGGTTTGTTGTGACTTAAGCATATTCTTAGCATTATAGGATTTGTGAATTTGGGAACCCTGTTGTTCACCATCATCTCCTAGGCATGATTGGATGATGGAATCCTTCCCAACATTCACACATCCCTTAGATTGGTTATGGATTGGCTAAATTCTATTATTTGCTTTGTCTCATGGGCATGGTTTTGTGATGGAATCAATTCTAATTCTCATACCTATCTTCTATTTGATAACTAGATAAAAAGGAAGTTCATATTTATGTTTTAATAGATTATCTTCCAACTGGATGAAGATAGAACTCTAAATCTAGTTGTGTTCTTGAATCAAACGTAAGTCTCTCTGATCTCTACAAGTGGATCCTTGGCACCCTAGTTTCCCTCCATTGAATTTTACAATTTTTAGTTAATCAAAATTCACAATTATTTCCTTAATTATTCCTGATTTAGATCATATCTTCGCCTAGTTTTAGTTCAAGTTACTTTCAGATTACGTACAAGGTTCAGTCCCTGTGGATTCGACCTCGGTCTTACTGAGATTATTACTACATCACAACCTTATACTTAGGGTGTGAACACAGTCCAACAGGCGTCTTTGTCAATGTTGCATGGGGACACTGTGTCAATTGGGACCCAGATTGGTTATCCTTTTGCACAGTCAAGTCACAGATGGCCCAGCCCCAGATGAATCAGATAGTCATGTTATAAAACAATCCATGTCAATGAAATCAAATTGACTATTCTGGCAAAAGTAGCAACAACTCACTGTTAAGAAGGCATGGAGTAGTGCCACATGTTATTTGTTAGTAAATGTAAAGGTCTGTACAAGTCCCCAGAACAGTATACATTATGGGAGCTTAGTACAGTGCTCTTCCACCCTCCACTAAGTCTCCTTACACTAGGTGAATTTTTGGCAGATTAATTTTATGACAGAATGCACCCATGCATTGGATGCTTAGAGTTTTAGTCTGAACTCTGAATGTTGGGTGCTACTATAATCTGGCCAGATAGTCCTAATTAATATCTTGAGGAAATTATAAGCAATTTGGCCATTTCTGATCATCCATAATACATGAACTGGTTTCCTAGGTCCCAACAAATTTTAGAAATAGTGAAAATACTTAACCCAAAATGGTCTTTTCTTTCAATATCTAAAATACGAAAACATTCATTAGTCTACCAAGACAACACTTTCAAATGCAACTTAGGTCATTCGCAGGGACTTTTGGCGCCTTGGATTTAAACCAAAGGGAGGAAAACCATATAATTCAAATTACAAAACTTTCCCCATATTTCTTGTCATGGCTGTAGAAAATATCACACTAATGCGCCTATCATTTTGGGCCAGTGTGGCATCCATTTCTAGGATCTTGTAGATTGTTGGAGTTCTCTTTTAGTGTGGTAGTGACTCATACGTATTTGTATTATTTCTCTCCTGCTCAATTGGATGGCATTAGATCTCCCTCCCTCCCTCGGAAATACCTTGAAACTAATAGTCCGGATCCTCTGTTACCAGGTCAACAGAGAATTCCTAATACCCTAAAAATCATTGGTCCACGTCAACACTCACTGAAAAAAAAAGCTTCGGACGCCAAACCACTAGGGTAACAGGAAAATCCTGTTGACCCGAGAACAGAGGATCCCGACTCTGAAACTAAACATTACAAATAGTATCCTTCTAAAGTGAAATCGTATTTGTCTATGGAACGTGCTTTACCTGCTTAAGAGTGGTATTGCTCCCACAAATTTATCAAGACATCCCAGTTGGGTTGTGCTACGTGAACATTAAAAAACATCATTCCTTGTCCTATTTTGTCCGTAATTACTCGTTTGGCTTCTGTTATCTCATAGGCTATAGAACTAAGACTAAGAAAGCATCATTTACACAAGAAAGCAGTGCTAGTACACAGAAAGCTTAAAACTTATGGTGACCAAATCATACAAATCAGGCAAATGAAACAATTTCAAAATCATGTCGAGCACAAAAAACGTAACAAAATTCAAATCTTTTAAAGCTAGGCCTTGGGATAGCACTCCCTTACTATAACAGGCACAGACAGAGAAACTCCGAAAGAAATAGACTAAAATGGAAAGGTAAACAGATAAGTATCGAAAACATACAATTCTTGAACATGAAGGTAATCGTCATCCAATGTTGTATTGTAGCACAAAATCCCTGTCCACTTTGACATACATGGATCTCCCTTATTCCAACTTGTAAGATTCTTCAGAGGATCAATCAAACTGCTCTTGATAGCTTCTAATGCAGCAACTGCAAATTAATACAATTTGTCACTAGATTTTCATAACCATCCTCAATGATAAAACAAAGAAGTAATCATACACATGCTACTTCATTGAACAACCCCTTGCTTTAACATCTACAAGTTCTTATGCATGACAATGGGAAATACATGCAACAACTGGAAAAGAAAAGGTGATCGGCATTCCTTCTCCATTTATTATTCATCACAATTTGAAAAAATTATAATTTGTAGCAAATACACAATTAGTACATCTAATAGATCGACATCCAAAGAAAATCACAGCAACAACAAAAAGCAAGAATACCAACTAAAAGTTATTATAACATCAGTGCAAAACATGCTGAATTGCTGACAAGGATTCACTATCTGGTGAAGGAATGCATCAAATGCAAGTTAATGCCAAACACTGTGCAGTACTTATGCATAAGAACAGTAAAATTCAAGCAAACTCGCCTTCAGATGGATCAGTTGTCTGCGCTTTCACAAGTAGTGCAGAGCAACACAGATAAATAGCCAGAATGGCTCCCAAGAGACAAACTCTCACACCAGACATCACAAAATCCTTGAAGGCGGATGAAGCGGTGAACATCTCTCAATATCCAATGCCCTAAACTGGTAGACGGCTTGAAACCCCAGAAGCAAACTGAATTCTCAAACAGTTCCAATTGATTGAAAGCTATAACTTGCTCCAGAATCCAAAAACCAATACAACGTCAAAAATCAAGATACCCCTCCTCAAGGCAACTCAAAAACCTAGAAACCCAATGAGTGCCAATATATTTCTGCAGAACTGATGCAGTACAAATATAGACTACTCAAGATTCTGAGCCGATACAAGTATATATTTCTGAGCTGATGCAATATAAGTATAGACTACTCAAGATTCTGAGCATCCACATGCAGTCAAGAAAAAGCACAATATCCAACTCCAGATACCTCGAAATTCAAGAAATTGAACGAGTTACGGCAGATTTTCACGTATACGATGTTTTAGATGTGTAAACTACTTCCTAAAGCAAGAACCCACCTATTTGCATCCGATGATGAGAAAAAAAAACGCGCACACACACACACACAAAAACGCACACAAAAAAAAAAAAAAAAAAAAAAGGCTCCAAAACAAGCAGAAACCACAGTTCTTAAACTAGTTGCGGAAATACAAGTCTAGTGTGCCCTAGAACATGAACAACTCCGGAAAGCAATTAATCCACATAATTTCATCGGATGCCTAGAAATATCCTTCAGACAGCCGAGAAGGAATGTGTTTTCTTCCAAGACAGAAAAAAAAACACTAAATGTCGCCCAAGAGAGTTCTAGAGCTCAGGAAATCAAATGAATTGCAGCAATAGGCAACTTCAGAAACCGAGGTCCATGTAGTTCTACAAAAACCTTTCACTGGAGAGCTCAAAAAGCCTGAAATGATACAGATGAATTACTGCAATAAGCAACTTCAGAGATAAGGAATCCAGGTATTTTCATCCGACGTCAAGGAAAATGTCAGAAGCTCGCTCCAGAGCTCAAAACCCATAGGAACCTATCAAACTACTGAATTTTCCAATCTAAACAACTCCGGAAAAAGAAGACTCCAGGTAATTTTCACCGGACGCCAAGAAAAACCGTGATAACCCTCTCTAGAGAGCTCAAAAACTCTAGAAATCTAACCCACGTACACAGAAATTTTTACTCAAACAACTTCAGAGATCGAGAATCCACGTAATTTCATCCAAAACCGAGAGAGGAAAAAACAAGATCTCATTCTAGAGAGCTCAAAAACCCTGGAAATCGATTGAAATACAGCAAACCTAGGAATCGGAGGGATTGGCGAGGTTTTCTTAAGCGTTTGTGCGGATTGGACGGTGCAGATGAGTTCAGGTATTGAAATTTCAATGATGATGAAATCTGAGGTGGAGGAGGAAGAGAGGGTGTTGTCGATGGGAAGAGGCCAAAGCAGCTAATGCAGAGATCAGAAGACGACATGTTTTTATATAGTGAAGCGATGCTTAACTTCTTCGGATCTGTTGAGATTATTCTCTTTGTCAGAGAGGGATCTTTGGCTTTTGGCAATCAAATAGCTGAAGGTGACTCGCGCCCTTTCATACTCTCTAAGAGCGGCAAGTCGAAGATAAAGACACAAAAATCAGCCTTACTAAAAACTCACACATGCCACCATATGTGAACTTGGCTTGTCTGATAGCAACTTTACATTGTTTCCATTTATGTGGTCCATTTTAGTTTTTAGTCAGTCTTATCTTTTGGATGTACGGCTAAAATAATGGTTATCACTCCATATACCCAATGGATTTTACATATGCAATATGGTGGACCCTATAAAGCTTATGGGTTTAACATGTGCATGGACCCATGGGATGTGTTTACGGAATGTTAACATGCTCGTAAAATCTCTGACTATAAAAATTGGACACCCAAAATTTTAAGAAGATCCAACCATAGTATGTGCGAACATGGAATTTTGGATATTTTTTTTTTATGGAATAAAGATCATGTGCATCTGCCCGGGAAGAAAATCAGGACTCTTGATTGCATCCAATTCTATCTAAGTCTTCCATCCATTTTTTTTCATACTATTTTACTGCATGAGCTCAAAAATAAGGTAGATCCGAATCTCACATGGACCATCGAAATCTCATATATGGACCACACCACAGGAAAAGAATGGTGATTGAAACACTCACTTCTTAAGGGCTACAAAAGTTTTAGATTAAGCTGATATTTGAGTTTTCTCTTCATTCAAGTGCGCTTGACCTAATTAATTGGTTGGATGACAAATAAACATTACAGTTAGCCTTAAAAAAGTTTTTAATGGTGGGCATTCAATCGCCACTATTTCCTTGTGGTGTGGTCCACTCAAGATTTGGATCTCCCTCATTTTCGGTCTCCTGTAATTTATAATGATATGAAAAAGTAGATAAATAGCTTTAGATAAAACACATATATCATACAGTAATAACGTAGCTGTCGATCCATAGCCACCTTGCTGCTAACACTGGCAGTACACAATACCCATTTGAAAAATCTTGCTTTCCTTAGTCATGATTGGTCTATGTCATCACGGCCTTGTGTTCCAATTAGATTGTAACAAGCAGTATTTTCATCGTTGAGTCAACCATAGGATCTACATTCTTTTTTATGGTTGTCCATTGTTCTTTTACCTTGGCTCACATAATAATTATATAGGTTTAATTTCATAGTCACTCCATAATCCTAATAAGACTTATATAATGGTAGGATGGCATATACACACGTTATCGACAAACACTTAAAATCCTTCAAATTTCATAAAAGGGAATCTTTGATGGAAAGGTTGGATACTATTCATACACCCAGCTGGGTTGCATGTGGAATAATTACATGATACGATCAGTGCCGGCAGGTAATGAAGTAATGTCACGAAGTTCTGTGGGCCTCACCATGGTATATTATCTGCACTGTCCATCCATTTTGGATGGTTAACTTTACGTTATGAGCCAAAGAATGAAGCTGATCCAAAGCTTAAGTGGACCCACCACAGAAAATAGTAGGGATTGAATGCCTACCATTAAAAATTATTTAGGGGCACAGGAGTTTTCGATCAAGATGATATTTGTTTTTTTCTCAGGTTGGATCTCAAATAATAATAATAATAATAATAATAATAATGGTGGCCCTACGAAAGTTTTAATGGTGGGCGTCATTGTCCCCACTGTTTTTTATGGTGAAGTTCGATTGGGCTTTGACTATGCCTTGTACTTTGGCCCATTGGCTTTGACCATGCCTTGTACTTAATCCACTCCAGCCCATGTCCTAAAAACAATTCACTCCAAAAGATCTCTATAAATGAATGGATGGTGTGGATACAACACATACATCATGGTAAGGCCTACAGAAGTGGGTGCATCACTTTAATAGCTAGTGAAGTTGGCTACTCAAGCTGTCAGTAGCTAATCCACTCCCAGATTAGCCTACAACGACTAGCAAAAGATCCAAACTTGTAGAAGAAAACAATCAGAATAAGTAATTAACATCCCTTCTCAAGCTTGGGTAGATAACATTAATTAGCAAACTTAGGATTGGGCCCGCAGAAAACAGGAAAAGAAGGCAAGAGAGTAGAGAAACAATACCAAGGGAGTGTTTGGTCTTCATCCCTTAGAAATAGTTTTTAGTGACCCAAATGGGCCATTTTATAGGATTGCCAGGATGGGAGATGCTAAAAAATCTCTCAAATGGTATATTTTAATCTTTTGATTACGAGAAGGTTATGGTGGCTATTCATATTCAAACCTAATGAGCCGAATTATCATAGTGTTGAAATAATTCACATGTCGAGCTTTTATTTATTGTTATGCTCTGTTATGCTCTTTTTTTTCCTTTTTTCTTTTTTGTTAGCTTGGTAGTACACCCACTGTCAGTTCATACTTCACTGTTAGCCACTCCCACTAGGGAATCGATACAAAGGCCTCATTGTTGACACAGGCATCTTTCACTCAGTCTACCACTTGAGCTATGAATTAGGGTGTTATTGTTATGCTCTTTACAAAGCAAGACACATTGTATAAATGACTGGGATAATAGGAATATATTCTGAAGGGAATTGCGTGGTATGCTACACACTACCTACCTTTGGGGTGTGTTGATGTCACCAAGTTCTATGGGCCCCACCATGATGTATGTGTTATATCCAAACTATCTAAGTTGTATGTCTGTTTGGCGATATTGTTTTATGGCTTGAGTATAAAAATGAGAAACATCCAATGCTCAAGTGGATCACATTAGATAAAGAAGTGGATATTGAATGTCTACCGTTGAAAACTTTTCAAGGGTCATAGTTTTGGATCAATATTATATTTGATTTTTTTTTCCCTTCATCTAGGTCTACTTGTATTCATGAACAGATTCAATAGCAAATAAAAGTCAGAGTGGTCCCTGGGAAGGCTTTAAAGGTGGTAATCATTATCCCCACTACTTCCTATTTCTTGTGCTGTGGTCCATTTGAGTTTTGAAGCTTCCTCACTCTTTAGCTCATAGCATAAAACGATCTTAAAAAGTGGATGGATGGTGTGGATATGACATTTATATCATGGTGGGGCCCATAAAACTTGGTGACATAAACCCACACCATGGAGATTAGTGGTGTGTGCAGTCTACTTACAGATTCCAAGGTTAAAGTCCCTAAATGTAGTCCCACCTCTGTAGTTGACCACGGTAGAAAAGTCTACACAAGTGGGTAGTAATGAGTCCCACTTTTGGTTTAGACCAAAGTGATCCAATTGGAAAATGTGGAAAGTTGTGGAAACGTTGAAAGAATATGCATTGTATCTTTATTTTATTGTTACCAAGCCAGAAAGCCTGTGCATTACATGAGCATGACCTGAAACATGCATTTTCACTGGACACACGCACTCACTGGGCTTAGTAGATCAAGCTTTCATTTTTCTATTTTTTTTACAGGTGAGATTAGGGAGCTACAGGAGTAGAGGCTACAAACTCCAGTTGTCCCTTTTGTTTTGTACATATCAGTGTATATTTTTTTGTAATACCCTGAATATATACATCAGGTATAGTAAATATGACATGGTTTATGTTTTGGTTTTTCCTTGATGTGCTCAGTTGTACATAGTAATATATGTTGAATATGATGAAAGTTTGAGAAATGATACATGTTTGTTGTTTTTACTTTTAGAAATCCTCCTTGTGGAGCCCCACTTATGGGACTTAGTATGTGATAGTTGGAAGTCCCACAATCGGAGTTCTACAGAGGCTGTCAACCAACATTTGGTGTCTAGTAATCATGAATTACCAACACTAGATTTAAGGTCGTGACAATATTAGACAGAGTAGATTTTCATCCAAATTACATCTTAGATGGTGATCTCAACCGTTCATGTTGTCAATATTATCTTAGATAGAAATCATGATTTTATAATCATACTCTATTAATGATCAAAATCTTTAATTCTTGAATTTAATATGAGTTATTCGAACTTTATTTTCCAAGGTTCCAAATTCATCTTAATAGATTATCATTCATTAAATTGTTTCTTGGGATGGCCCATGTAACATATAATTTATAATATGGAAAAAAGAAAAGAAAAGAAAAAAAAACCCCACCTCATGCGATAGCTATGGTACATGGGCACCCTATCTAACAAAACCCATTCTCATTGGTATTCAAACTTAAATAGCTAAATTATCGAAGGGTTGAAATAATCTATCTTTTAATATATATATATATATATATATATATATATATATATATATATATATATATATATATATATATATATATATATGGGAAAAGGTACTATGCGCTCAAGCGTAAAGCGGTCGTCCGTGAAGTCGAGCTGGGGTGGGCCCCACCGTGATTCCGTTCGAAAATCCACACCGTCCACCAGATGCACCGTCCCATTTTGGGCCTGGACGGCCCAAAATTGTCCGTCCACCATGATTAGGTGGGTCATACCATCTGAAAACATAAGTATACAAGCAAAAACATGTTAAAGCACTTGGTGGGCCCCACCTGAGATGTGGATACCACCTGAAAAGTGGTTTTAAATTACATTCAAGTGGGACACACATGATGGACGGTTTTGATCATGAAGAAACCTCTCGAAAGGCCCCCACAACTTGTTTTGAATGTTTCAATGGTGCACGGCCCCTCTCCACTTCTGTACGTGGTGTGGCCCACAAAAGTCACGGGTTGAGGTGATTTTCAGTCGTGTGGGCCCCACTTGGGATGGTGCATCTGACTGAGGGGGTAGATGTTTGAACGGCATCACGGTGGGCCCCACACCAACTCGATCGACCTCATGGACGACCATATGCGCTCGAGCGCATAGTACCTTTTCTATATATATATATATATATATATATATATATATATATATATATATATATATATATAGGGTTGGAAATGCCCACAATTGAAACCTTCGTGGGCTTACTGAGGGATCTTGTGTCTCATCTTGTAGTAGAGCTGGGCATCGAGTCAAGTTGAACTGAGTTAGAGCTGACCTGACTCAATTCGATTTTAAAATAAATTTGACTCGAGCTCGACCCAACTCGATACCGAGTCTAGCATGACTAACCTGATCCGAGTTAGGATCTAACCTGGACTAATCCAGACCACGTCCAACCCGATCACAAGAACTAAGTCAGGTGAGTCAGGTGATGTGTAGCGGGTATCCACGAGCTGAAATCGCTACTCATAACCTATGTGATCTTGCTATAATTGCAGCCTCTCCATCTGCTACATGACACCTTAGATTCACTTTATATATATATATATATATATATATATATATATATATATATATATATATATATATGGGAAAAGGTACTATGCGCTCGAGCGTAAAGCGGTCATCCATGAGGTCGAGGTGGGTAGGCCCTACCGTGATGCCTTTCGAACATCAACACCGTCCACCAGATGTACCATTCCATGGTGGGCCTGGACGGCCTAAAATTAGGTCAATCCGTGACTTTAGTGGGTCACACCACATACAAAAGTGCAAAGGGGCCGTGCACTATTAAAACATTCATAACCATTTTTTAGGGCCCACCGAGATGTGTTTTGCAAATCCAGCCCATCCATTATGTGTGTCCCACTTGAATGAGGGTTCAGACCAAGTTTCAGGTGCATGGAAAACTCAGGTGGGTCCCACTAGTGCTTTTATATGTTTTGGAATGTATACTTATGGTTTTAGATGGTGTGGCCCACCTGAGTCACGGATTGACCTGATTTTGGGCCGTCCAGGCCCAATATGGAATGGTGCATCTGGTGGACGGTGTTGATGTTCGAAAGGCATCACGGTGGGGCCCACCCAACTCGACCTCACGAGCTCGAGCGCATAGTACCTTTTCCCTATATGTGTGTGTGTGTGTGTGTGTGGAAAAGGTACTATGCACTCCAACTGATTTTAACGTCCCATGAGGTCGAGCTGTGTGGGCCCCACCGTGATGCGTTTCGAACATCAACACCGTGCATTTGATGCGTCCCCTTTAAATTATGGGCTATCCCAAAAATCAACCGTATACAAAACCTAGGTGGGCTATACCATCTAAAATCATGTGAAGACATGCCAAAAACATATAAAAGCACTTGGTGGGGCTCACCTGAAATTTGCATGCGTCTGAAACTTGGTCTGAACCCTCATCCAAGTGGTACACACATAGCAAATGGGCTGGATTTACAAACCACATCTTGGTGGGCCCAAAAAAATGGTTATGAATGTTTTAATGGTACATGGCCCCTCTCAACTTTTGTATGTGGTGTGGCCTACAAAAGTCACAAATTGACTTGATTTTTGAGATCTAGGCCCATGATTGAATGATGCATCTGACTAATGGTGTTGATGTTTGAAACACATCACAGTGGGACCCACACAACTTGACCTCATGGGACGTTAAAATCAGCTCAAGGGCATAGTACCTTTTACATATATACGGGAATAGGTACAATGCGCTTGAGTTGACAATAAGCTCCCATGAGGTCGAGCTATGTGGGCCCCACCGTGATGCGTGTCGACCATCAACACCGTACATTTGATGGGTTCCCTTTAAATTATGGCATATCCAAAAAATCAGCCGTATACAGAACTCAGGTGGGCCATACCATCTAAAATCATGTGAAGACATGCCGAAAACATATAAAAGCACTTGGTGGGGCCCACCTGAGTTTTGAATGCTGCTGAAACTTGGTCTGAACCCTCATCCAAGTGGGACACACATAATGGATGGGCTGGATTTGCAAACCACATCTCGGTAAAATGATTATGAATGTTTTAATGGTGCACGGCCCCTCTCCACTTCTGTATGTGGTGTGGCCCACACAAGTCATGGATTGACTTGATTTTTGAGACCTAGGTCCATGATGGAATGGTGCATCTGACTGATGGGGTAGATGTTCGAAACGCATCACGGTGGGGCCCACACAGCTCAACCTTATGGGGCGTTAAAATCAGCTTGAGCGCATTGTACCTTTTCCATATATATATATATGTGTGTGTGTGTGTGTCGAGTTTTAGACCGAATTAGATTTTGGGTCGAGTCAAGTTGTCAAGTTATTGGTAAAATGATTATGAATGTTTTAATGGTGCACGGCCCCTCTCCACTTCTGTATGTGGTGTGGCCCACACAAGTCATGGATTGACTTGATTTTTGAGACCTAGGTCCATGATGGAATGGTGCATCTGACTGATGGGGTAGATGTTCGAAACGCATCACGGTGGGGCCCACACAGCTCAACCTTATGGGGCGTTAAAATCAGCTTGAGCGCATTGTACCTTTTCCATATATATATATATGTGTGTGTGTGTGTGTCGAGTTTTAGACCGAATTAGATTTTGGGTCGAGTCAAGTTGTCAAGTTATTGGGTGACCCGAATTCGACCGGTTTGAGATTGTACTGGACGAAGTCTACTTGATTCTAAACGAGTCGACTGGTTGGGTCCAAACGAGTTGACTGGTTGGGTCGACGACTTGAGTCTCAAGGAGTCGAGTCGTCCCATGTCCCGTGCTCAGCGCTATCCAGCACGTTCATCGGGCTAATTCTCACCTGAATGAAGCAAAAACACAGATATCAGCGCGAACCAAAACATCTGTAGTACTCCGTAAGATTTCAATGGTCGGCATTAAATCTCTACCATTTCTTGTGGCATGGCCCACCTGTGTTTTGGATTTCCTTCGTTCCTGGGCTCGTGCCATAAAATTAGCTGGAGAAATGGATGGAACGAGTCGATATAATACAAACATTACGGTTGGCCCGGAGAGCTTGAGCTTATAGGGATTCCCATGACACCGGTTTCACTTGGAAAGTAGCTTCTGAAATTAAGGCCGTTGCCGACAAATGTCACGGACTCACGGATGAGCTGATATCTGAGCTTTTCCTTCATCCATCCTGGTCTTTGTGACGTGATGAACAGGTTGGACGGCAAATAAATATCATGGTGAGCATTACTAAAGTTTCAACAGGGGTTTTTATTATCTCCACTATTTCCTGTGGTGCTTGAGTTTTGGATTTCCTTCATTTTATTTTTAACTCATGCCCTGAAATGATATAGCAAGACGGATGGACTGAAAAGAAATAAAACAAATACATCATGGTAGGCCCCACAGCGCCTGCCAACAGGGATGTCCTGTATAAATAGCTCATTGTCGTTAACATTGCATAGGGAAGCGGATGGACTTCACACTAGCTATATAGCTGCTGTATCTACGTGAGCAAGTTCTGTGGGTCTGATCATGAGGTAGGTGTTATATTCAAACAATACATCCATTTGACGAGCTCGTCTTAATACTTAAGAAGAAAAATAAGATAGATCTAACTATCAAGTGGACCACATTGTAAAAATCAGTGGGGGATTGAACGTCTACCATTGAAACCCTTTTTGTGGTCATAGAAGTTTTGGATCAATATGAAATTTCATTTCCCTTTTCATTGGCGTCTATGTGACCTTATGAACAGATTGGATGGAAAGTAAATACTACGGTAGATCCTACAAAATTTTTAACGGTTTTTCACTATCTCCGCTGCTATATGTGGTGTGGTCCAATTGATCTTTGGATATGATTAATTTTTTGGATAATGCTCTAAAATGATCTTTAAAAATAGATGAACGGTATAGATATAATAAATACACCACATATCATCTATATACCTACAGCAGCTATATAGCTGGTGTGTGGCACACTAGCCAATCCGCTTCCATAGGGGATTGGGACACACGTGTCAACTAGTCAAGCGTGCGCGTCTCCTGGTCCAAAAGATCAGGATGTGACTTCCTGGCGGTGGCTGAATCTATAGATGGCCCACGATCCACATTTAAGGTACACACGTGGAGCACTTAATGAGCCACCCTGATTTTTGGACCGTTGCATTGTCACGGTGGGACCCACATAAAGATTGGCCTAGGTCTCGCACATACGTTCATGCGTTGCCCGGAAAAATGCTATATCATGTCACATGGGATCCGTTGTTCCTCCGGATCAAGCCATTATCAGGTGGGGCCCACCATGTGCATCCCCTAGCCCAAAATTCAGGCTTGTAAATTGAACGAGGACCGTTGGATTATCCATTCTTCTCCAATATGGCGCACCAAAAGAGTGGATCTGCTTGATTTTAGGCCAAGGCATCTCCACGGAGGGTCCCACCTGACGAATGGTCTGGATCTTGCACGAAGGTGCCACACGAATCTATATCCACGTGTAATTCGCGTGATGATCGATCACCAGTCTGTTAAACAGGATTGCGACATACCGCCCCTTGAAAATAACATCTGGAGATGTAAATGCCAGCAGGGCAGGAAGTGGTCCCACTTGCTAGATTTAGAGGAGCCGGTGGATGAAGTGGGGCCCACTTTGAATATCAGTGATGAGGATAATGAGCATTGAGATAAGGAGAGTTACTAACTTGGTCCTGACTCTTACTCGAGCGGTAGACTCTAAGGAGTTTCAACACCCTTGAGGGTTGAGTACCCATAGGCGGTGAAATCCCACTATGGAGTGAGTGTGTAGTGGTGTGTGTGTGTGCGTGAAAAAAGAGAGAGTTACTAACTTTAGGAGCAAGGAGACGAAAGTTCAGCAATTGCATAAGAGAGGGTGTCCTGGCACATGTATTTGATAGGGGTAGGTAGGACGGAATTGCATTTCGTCCCGTGAAATTCCATCCAACATTTTGAAGAGATTAGAAAGGGTTAGATTAGGTGGGATGGAATTGCATTTAATCCATGGGATTGCATTTGATCCCATGCATAAATTACTTAGATTTTGAAATCTATTGCACATGTGGGCCCTAAATTGAGGCATGTGTTTATACATGTCATCCATCCATATGCACCCTTTGTTGGGGGCCTTGCACAAAACCTTAGGATCTAGCCCTCTGGAACAAACCAGAATTATAGATAATAAAGCAATGAAAACAATCAATGCATCAATCACACACCACACAAGAGATTTTTACGTGGAAAACCCTCAAAGAGGTAAAAACCACGGGACCTTGTCCAGATCAATAATCCACTATGAAGTAAAACGTTACAAACTTCTTCACTCACTCAAGAGTCGATAAACAATAAGAGAAATAGAGAAAACGGAGAGATCTAACCGATTACGATGACATAGAAGTGCTGAGATATAGATTGCACAGTAGATAACTTCCACGAGCAGAACCTCCCTTCTATAAGCTTCCTCTCTCTCTTCCTCTCTCTCTCTCTCACCTTTTGATAGCCCTAAACCCTTTAGCAAATCTCTTGTAAAGCTTTAGAAAATCCTCTTGCATTGCCTAGAAAACCCTAGGCAATCCCTTTTATAGTTTAGGAAACTTCCCTTTCGCATCCCGGTTGCGAAAGGACTCAAATCCGCAGTTTCACGCAAAATCACGGAACAAACTGCGTAACCTTCAACTAGTCGAAGCCTGTCCACTACCGGTCGAAGCCCACCTTCGACTGGTCCTAGAATTTTAGGACTGGTCTTAGCCTCCGAGAAAAAATAGCACGAACTCGCTGGACTTTGAGTCGTGTCAGGGCTCGAACCTACGACCGATCGAGCGCCTCCCACGACCGGTCGAGCGGGGCTCAGGAGCGGTCGAAGACGGAGAAAAAAAGTATCAAATCTTCCCCTTTTTGACCCAGGAGGGATCCACCTTCTTCAAGCCAGCCAGGTTTCTACAAACCTCAAACTTACCCTTGAGCAAAACCTTGGTCATTATGTCTGACCCATTATCGTCCGTGTGCACCTTCTCAAACTGTAACACCTTTTATTTCAAAGTATCCCTGATCCAGTGATACCGAATCTCTATATGCTTCAACTTGGAATGCTGACTTGGATTCTTGCTTAAGTGTATAGTACTCTAACTATCGCAATAGATCACGTGCTCCTCCTGCTTTAGGCTAAGTTCCTGTATGAACCTCTTCATCCAAAGCATCTCTTTACATGCCTCTGTGACTGCAATGTACTCGGCCTCTGTCGTCGACAATGCTACGACCTTCTGTAGCTTGCTCTGCCAAGAAACCGCTCCTCCTGCAAATGTGAACATCAACCCCGATGTAAACTTCCTGAAGTCTATGTCACCTACCATATCTGCATCTGTGTAACCCTCTAATACAGGTTTACCGTCACCATAACATAAGCTCAACCTAGATGAGCCTCTTAGATACTGTATTATCAATTTCACCGCTGCCCAATGCTTTTTGCCAGGATTGATAAGATACCAGCTGATAACACCAACCGCATATGCTATGTCTGAGTGTGTACACACCATAGCATACATCAAACTTCCTACCGCTAACGCGTAGGGTATCTTCTACATCTCTTCCACCTCTGCCTTCGTCTTGGGATACTGCCTGTCGCTCAATCTGAAGTGACCATCTAGTGGAGTACTGACTGGCTTCACTGTATTCATATTGAACCGCTTTAGGACTTTCTCAATATACCGCTCTTGTGATGCCTTGTAGCTTCCGCCGCTTCGTCACGGGTTATCTCCATTCCTAGGATCTGTCTAGCCGGGCCCAAGTCTTTCATCGCAAAACACTTGCCTAACTCCTGTTTTAGCCTGTCGATCTTCTTGATGTCTTTTCCCATGATGAGCATGTCATCAACGTATAAGAGCAGTACTAGAAAATCATCATCTGAGAACTTGCGGGTGAACACACAGTGGTCCGACTCCGTTCTGTCATACCCGTGTTTCAATATGAGCGAGTCGAACTTCTTGTACCATTGCCGTGGAGCTTGTTTCAGCCCATACAAGCTCTTCCTCAACCTACACACTATATACTCCTTGCCCTTAACTTCAAACCCCTCTGGTTGGTGCATGTAGATCTCTTCTTCTAGGTCACCATGGAGAAAGGCAGTTTTAACATCTAACTGCTCTATCTCTAGATCCATGCTGGCCGCCAACCCAAGCAACACCCGTATAGATGTCATCTTCACCACTGGTGAGAATATCTCCTCGAAGTCTATGCCTTTCCTCTGACCAAAACCTTTCACCACAAGTCTGGCTTTGAACCTCGTCTGTGAATTCTTCTGCTCAATTTTCTTTCTGAACACCCACTTGTTGCTCAAAGCTTTCTTGCCCTTAGGCAATTTCACCATATCATAGGTGTGGTTCTTATACAAGGATTTCATCTCCTCTTGCATAGCTTTCAACCACTCCCCCTTATGCTCATCGACTAGGGCCTCAGAATAATCTTCTGGCTCTCCCCCATCAGTCGGCATAATGTACTCATGTGGCGAGTACCTCTTGGACGACTGTCTGTCCCTAGATGATCTCCTCACCTGTGGCTCAACAGGTGGATCAAGTGGGGGCTGCTCCCCTGGTCCATCTTTTGAAGGAACTCCCTCATCCTCTGCACCTTGTTGTACTCCCCTGTCATCAGGCATCACAGGAGGAGTAACCAGATCCATGTCCTCTAGCTCACCTAAATTAGGCTGGTTCTTCTCTGGCTTACTAATGTCTTCTATACACTGATCTTCAAAGAAAACCACATCTCTGCTCCTAACGAGCTTCCTCTCAATTGGATCCCATACCTGTAACCGAATTTTTCATCACCGTACCCTAAGAACACACACTGCCTGATCTTCATATCAAGCTTGGACCTCTCGTCCTTTGATACGTGAATGGATGTCCTGCAACCAAACACCCTGAGATGACTGTACGATGGATCATGTTCAGTCCACACCTTCTCAGGTACTTCTCCATTCAACGGAGCTAATGGAGACCTGTTTATCAAATACACCGCTGTGTGCATTGCTTCTCCTCAGAACGTCTTAGGCAATTTCGCATGGGATAACATGCATCTGATTCTCTCAACAATGGTGCGATTCATTCGCTCAGCTATACCATTATGCTGGGGGGTCTTGGGAACCGTCTATTCATGCCGTATACCCAGGGACTTGCAGTACTCGTGAAAGTCGCCAATGTATTCACCACCATTGTCAGTGTGGATTCACTTCAATGATCTACATGTCTCTCTCTCGACCATAGCATGAAACAATTTAAACACACCAAATACCCCGTCCTTGGATTTCAAAGCATAAATCCAAACCCTCCTAGATGTATCATCTATAAAAGTAACAAAATACAATGCCCCACCCAAGGTTTTTGTCCTCATAGGACCACAAACATCAGAATAAACTAAATCTAATGCATATACTTTATTAACATGAAAAACAGTTTTAACAAATGAAACTCTATGTTATTTCTCTGATAAACAATCAAGACAGGTTTTGAGATGTGTACCTGTCATGTCTAGAAGGAGCCGCTTCTTTGCTAGTACCTAAAGCCCTTTTTCACTCATGTGGCCTAGACGCCTGTGCCACATGTCAATAGCTGAATCTTCCGTTACGTTCAACCCACCCTTGTACATATTGACACTTGCTTTGTAAAGGGTGCAACACTTCTTTCATCTGGTCACGATCAACGAACCCTTGATGAGCTTCCATCGCCCACCAGCAAACCAGCTTTTATAGCCATCATCATCCAGCCTTCCCGTCGACATCAAATTGAGGTGAAGGTCTGGGATTGCCTCACATCCCTGAGAACCAATGTGCAACCCATATAAGTTTTCACACAAATACCATCGACTCCCACGATTTTTGATACGCTAGAATTTCTCATCTTCACAGTCCCATAGTCACCTAACTTATAGCTTGTGAAGGAGTCCCTATGTGGAGTCGCATGAAAAGAAGCTTCCGAGTCTATCACCCAGTCGGTGTCCTAACTCGTAGCCATGAGACATACATCATGATCTGTAAAAAAAATAACTACCATGTCGCAATCTGAAGCGACCGCAGTGGAATCAGATTCATCTTTCTTCCCTTTTCCTTTCTTATCATTCTTCTTACCACGACATTCATGCTTGTAGTGGCCCTTCTTGCCACAATTCCAGCAATCAACATCTTTCCTGTTACTCGACTTGCCTCTTGATTTATCTCGGGCCTTCCAGCCCTTCCTTTTCTTTCCTCTCCCCCATTCCTGTGTCACAAGAGCCTCTTGCTAAGTAGACCCCTGAGACTTCCTCCTTGTCTCTTTATTGAAGAGACAGCTAGTCACCTGTTCCATGGATATCTTTCCGTCTGGCGCGAAGTTACTTAGAGACACCACTAATGTCTCTTAACTGTCAAGCAATGAACTAAGCAATAGTAAAGCCTGCAATTCATCATCCAGGACCATCTTCATAGAAGTGAGTTGGTTCACTATATTGCTGACCTCATTCATGTGCTCGGCCACAGAACCACCATCTTTGAATTTGAGATTCACAAGTCACCTTATCAGAAAAATCTTATTACCGGTTATCTTCCTCTCATACGCTCTCTTATAATTTCCATATAGTAGCTACTGAGGTTTCCGTGGGACACATGGTGGAACACAGAATCATCCAACCATTGTCTAATAAACCCCACCGCCTTTCGGTCCATCTTCTTCCAATCATCATCAGTCATATCCTTGGATTTTGCTGATATACCTAAAATTGGAGAATATAGGTCCTTGCAATAAAGCAAGTCCTCCATCTTAGCCTTCCATATGGTCCAGTTAGAACCATTGAGGCTGATCATCCTTGATGAGCCACCTTCCATAATTCCAAACTGATCCTACCCGTTCAATGAACTTAGCTCTGATACCACTTTGTTGGGGGCCTTGCACAAAACCTTAGGATTTAACCCTCTAGAACAAACCAGAATTATGGATAATAAAGCAATGAAAACAATCAATGCATCAATCACACACCACATAAGAGATTTTTATGTGAAAAACTCTCAAAGAGGTAAAAACCACGGGACCTCATCCAGATCAACAATCCACTATGAAGTAGAACGTTACAAACTTCTTCACTCACGCAGGAGTAGATAAACAATAAGAAAAATAGAGAAAACGGAGAGATCTAACCGATTACCAGGACATAGAAGCGCTGAGATATAGATTGCACAGTAGATAACCTCCACGAGCAGAACCTCCCTTCTATAAGCTTCCTCTCTCTCTCTCACCTTTTGATAACCCTAAACCCTTTAGCAAATCCCTTGTAAAGCTTTAGGAAACCCTCTTGCATTGCCTAGAAAACCCTAGGCAATCCCTTTTATAGTTTAGGAAACTTCCCTTTCGCATCCCGGTTGCGAAAGGACTCAAATCCGCAGTTTCGCGCAAAATCGCGGAACAAACTGCGTAACCTTCGACTAGTCGAAGCCTGTCCACGACCGGTCGAAGCCCACCTTCGACTGGTCCTGGAATTCCAGGACTGGTCTTAGCCTCCGAGAAAAAATAGCACGAACTCGCTGGACTTTGAGTCGTGCCAGGGCTCGAACCTACGACCGGTCGAGCGCCTCCCACGACCGGTCGAGCGGGGCTCAGGACCGGTCGAAGACGGAGATAAAAAACCCATCACCCTTTACACAACATCCGTTGTGAACTTGGTCCGTTGATTACAATTCCATGGTCCACCAAACATGATTTAACTTAATCCAGTATTTTTTCATGGCAAATTTTTTTTCATCCCAAACATGGGATTGGATAGCTGTGATACCATGATATTTTCATATATATAATCATTGTGAAATAATGATGTTAATCTCATGTAATACCATTCAATTCCACTAACCAAACAGGCCTAATAGTTATTATGTTCAAAGTTCGGAAATGGTTTCAGTCATGCTGACGTCTTTTTCTTGTTTTAATAATTCTAATGGCAGTCTAGTCCATTTCCCCAAAAATTCAAATCAATATTATACATTGTGGCCATCTTCTGGGGCCCACATGCTGAGAGGCTCCGATGATTTGAACCGTCCATTTTATCATTACTACTGTATAAATGGACTCGGATTAGCTAATAACGGGTTGAGTAGAGAGACCCGCTACTCAAGTGATGTCACCAAGTTCCGTAGGGCCCACAATGATGTATGTGTTGTATCCACACCGTCCATACATTTGGAGAGATTATTTTAGAGCATGATCCAAAGAATGAGGCAGATCCAAGGCTGAAGTTTACCCCACCACATAAAACAGAGAGGAGAGTGACGCCCACAGTTGAAACCTTCCAAAGTTCCACCGTTATGTTTATTTGAGATCCAACCTGTTCACGTGTCAACGCAGACATGAAAGAAGGGAAAACAACTGAGAAAACTATTGTGGTCCTTAGAACTTTTTAATAGTGGGCGTCACTCTCCCCAATGTTTTCTGTGGTAGGGTCCACTCGAGCTTTGGAACTGAATCATTCTTTTGATCATGCCCTAATTTGATCTCTTCAATTGGATGAACGGTGTGGATACAAAATATACATCATGTTGGGTAAATACCCTACTATCCCATTACCACACTTGAATCTTAGCCATTGATTTTAGAGTTGAGTGAGAGCAATTGAAAATTTTCCTTTTTACTTTCCTGTATTCATCCATGAAAATTATATGGTACGGTGGTCCAGATAGCATAGAGTATTATATGGTACGGTGGTCCAGATAGCATAGAGTCTATATCTCCTGATAAGTTATATATATCTTAGACGTTATAATCTAGAGACGATTCTAGATCAAGTACTAAAATATTGTATTTCAATACCTACTCTTTTGCACATACTTTTGAGGAAGTTTTTTACAAGGTATACCAGTATCATTTGTTATAAATTTGTTTAACACTTAAATATGTAAATCTTTGTGTTGATTTTTGAATTTATAAGTTTATTATATCTTGAAGATAATTTGATATCTCTCTTTTTTTTTAATTATTACTCCCGTTGAATATAAGAAAAGGACAACAAATCTACCCTAAGATTTTTACTATTTGACTTAAACCCACATGATATGATATTTGTATCTTCAATTTCTTCTTTACTCTATCATGTATTCCTTTCTTTTTAACACCATATCATCAAATAGTCCCAATAAGCTTTGAAGACATTTTCATCCCTAGAATTTAGATCATACACAAGGCATTGTACGATGATTTGAACCATTCAATCAACAATGATCTCTAATCAGATAAGAACCAAAATTAAAGTCAAGTAATGTACACATCATCGTATATGCTAGCATGCGCGACAAGTATAATATTCAAACTATCCATCAAGCGGCCTCATCATGTAGATCTTATTGCTCAAAGATGATAACAGTTCAATTAGAAATTGGTGGACCTGGTGGATTCTTTCAATTTAGGCTCGTTTGAAGTTATAACAAGACTAATTTTATATAATTTGAGCATTTTTTATACCAAAAAATTAACAAACTAACTTTGGGTGCGCGTTTGGCTGGGGCATGGTATTGGATGGGATTAGGTGGGTTGGAATTGCATTTGATCCGTGCAAATTTCATCTGAAGTTTGGAGAGGATGGGAAGGGTTGGGATTAGGCAGGATGGAATTGCATTTAGTCCCATGCAGAAATTTCATGGTTTCGTAAATTAGCATCGAGAGACGTTTTCAAATCCTCGGGAAATCCAGTAAAAGGTAGTGTTACTGTCAGTAAGATTTTTGGGTTCCACCATGATGTATGAGCTATATCCACACCATCCATCCATTTTTTGAGATCATTTTAGGGCATAACCACAAAAATCAGGTAGATCCAAAGCTCAAGTGGACCACACCAAAGAAACTAATGGAGATTGAAGGCTAGTCATTGAAAAGCTTCTTGACGTCTAGGGAGTTTTGGACCAAGCTAATATTTGTGGTTTCCCTTCATCCGGGTCTGTGTGACGTTATGAACAATAGGTTGGATGGTAAATAAACATCACAGTGGGCCCTAGGAAGGTTTCAGAGGTGGGCATTATTGTCCCCATTGCTTTCCATGGTGTGGTCCATGTAAGCTCTGGATTTGCCTCATTTTTGGGTCCACACCATAAAATGATCTCACAAAAAGAATGAATTGCGCAGATATAAGACATACATCATGGCAGGGTCCACAATATTTGTTGATGTCAACAAAAATTAGAAAGGTTGGTTGCATGTGATTTCTCCAAAGTGTACCTATGGATTTTTCGTTGCATCCATGTCTCGAAACAAACATGGCATACAATGGAATAGAATGTCTTTTGAAACCAGGGATTTCAAGATAATCCCTTTGTACTAAAGCAATTCTATCTCGCCTAATTTCAATTAAATCCATGTGCCAAATAGGCTCTAATGGGATTAGGTGGGTTGGAATTGCATTTGGTCCTGTGCAAATTTCATCTGGCGTTTGGGGAGGACGGGAAGAGTTGGGAGTAGGCGGGATGGTCCCATGTGAGATTTCTAATGAATTTTGAAATCCATTACACATGTGGGCCCCACATTGATGCATATATTTTATCCATGCAGTCCATCATATACGCCCTTTACATGTGACATTCTAGTTATATACGTGTATAAGTGACCAACATCCATTGTAAATTTGATTCACTGATTACAAATCCATGGTCCACCAATCGAGGTTTTGCTTAATCTAGTGTTTTTCCCATATCAAGAATTTTATCCCAAACATATGATTGGATAACCAAAATACTCCGGTATTTCCAGGCATACAATCATTGTGTAATAATGTGTTAATTGCATCTAATACAATCCCATACCATTTAATCCCAAGGATCAAGCAAGCCCTAATTATTAAATCCTTTAATTGATCTCATGGGCCCACAATGGGATTTAACCATATATTTGAGTCATATCTGTCATTAGAAAACGTCTCTAATGCAGATCTTAGATCAAGACAACCCATATAGTTGGAGTAGTCAGATATCCCCTGTTTATGGTTCAGGATGCATCAATTCCCCAACTTGATTAGTTTCAGCGTGGACTAAGTGGCATGTATTTTGTACACAGTAATATGATACACAGGTTGTATACGACACTTGATACACAGGCACTGTGAAATTATACACTTTGACATATATAAACTCAAACTAAACTAACTCAATTGTGCAGCCAATTATTGACAAATTAGAATCCCAAGATCAGATTGGTTGAACAATCCTAACTTATTCAACAGACACTTATTTGTGGAAATAACGCAGATAGAAATTTTCATTTTTAACTGTCCAATAAATATTCACCACCACTTTAATAGTTAGGTAATCAAATAAACTTAATTTTTTGTTCATGAGATATCTACACTAGTTACCATAATTTGGACAGTTTTATTTGATTAATTATATAGAACGTGTGCAAGTCCTAAATAATTTCTAGGTGCCTGCGTATCATATCACACTTTGCCAAGAGTATCAAAGTTTTTATCTTTCAATAGGACCACGGCAAATGCAAGTGCATTTGTGCTTACGGTGTCGTTTGAATTTCTGTCATAATAGACTAGGTCATAATGAATGTGACAAATATTGCTGAGATTTTAAAATTTTCCTAACAATATTACTAAATAATTTTATTATGAGAATCGATTTTCAAAAGCTAGGCAGATTTTAAAATATCATGTTTTCATTGTGGTATTATTAGGATAGTAATTCTAATAATTATAAAAATATTAGGTTTTTTTGATAAATGTATTTTTCTTATCGAATATATTTTCTTAAACTTAGAAAATTCCTAGAAATTAGTTGAGATAAAAGAAAATGTGCTATTATTTTAGAAGATCTTCATTTTCAACTCCTGCCTCCACTTTCTTTGCATGCATTGATCTCCTGACTTAATTTTAGAGGGAGACAATGTAAGCCAACGCATAAAGTACCAAGGATCGACTGAAACTTTCATAAGATCATATACCTGGATGAAGTTAAAATACAAATATCAGCTTGATCAGAGCCTTCCATCACCCCAAAAAGTTTTCAATAGTAGCATCAATTCTTAATGCTTTAACTGGTGTGGTCCACTTTAGCTATGGATCTTTTTTTCTTTTTTGGGCTCATATCCTTAGAATGATATGAAGAAAATGAATGTACAATGTGAATATAAGAAATACATGATAGGGCTTAATTACATAAATTTCACACGTCAAGAAATTTTGTTGCTTACCGTGTGGTGCAGCGGAGCGGATTAGGTGAGACCACGGCTTCGCCCAAAATGGTGCAACCCTTACCATGGGGCCCACTTTGACATGTGTATTTTGTATCCACTCCGTCTATCCATTATTTAAGATATTTTAGAGCATCTCCCCATAAATTAAGAAGATCCAATTATCAAGTGGACCATATTCCACGAAACATCGGTGATTAAACACCCTATCATTAAAAACTTCTTAGGACGCACCTTAATGTTTCCTCAGCTTTTATTTGTCATCCAATCTGTTGATAAGTTCACATAAGCTTGGATGAAGGAACAAAATAAATATCAGTTTGATCCAAAACTTCCGTGGCTCATTAATGGTTAATCACCACTGTTTCCTATGATATGGTCCTGATAATTAGATCTTCTTCATTTTTTTAGATAATGCCTTAAAATGATACGAGGGAATGGATGAACAGAGTAGATATAAAATATACACATAAAGGAGGGTACTACTGTAAGGGCCACACTACATAAATAATGGGAATTGGATGCTTACTATTGAAAATTTCTTGTGGCCATAGTAGGCTCTAATCAAGCTGATATTTATGTTTTCCCTTCATCTATGTCAGTGTGACCTTATAAAGAGGTTAGATGGCAAATAAACCTCAGTGGATCCTATGAAGGTTTCGACGGTAGTCATTCAATCCCCTCAACTTTTAGTGGTGTGGTCCAATTGAGCTTTGGATTTACCTCATTTTTGGACTCATGCTCTAGATCAATGATCTGGAAAAAAAAAAAAAAATGATGGACAGTATGGATTTATAACATAAATCATTATGGGCCCAAAAAAGTTCCATACCTTAAATTTTCAAGTGCCTTCAATACAAATTATCTGCAGCACAGAGAATTGACCAATGGTCCAGGTTCATCATACACACAAACATCACAGTGGGCCCAGAAAAGTTAAAAAATGGTCATTTCCATCCCTACCATTTCGTAAGGTGTGACCCACTTAAGTTTTGTATGAGCCATTGTTTTTGGCTCATGGCTTAACACCAGCTCGCGAAACTGATGAGTAAACTAGCTATGACAAGTAAATTCCAGTGGCCATATCTAGCTTTTGGTTACTAACTCCCTCGAGAAGGGGTGGTAAGAAATTCGCATCCAACCTACCTCATCATATTCCTCTTGGGTTTTATAAGGTGTTGTACCACAATATTAGATGGAGTAGATTTTCATCCAAATTACATCTTAGATGGTGATCTCAACCGTTCATGTTCTCAATATTATCTTAGATAGAAATCATGATTTTATAATCACACTCCATTGATGATCAACATCTTTAATTCTTAGATTTAACATGAGTTATTCAAACTTAATTTCCAAGGTTCCAAATTCATCTTTATGTATAATCATTCATTAAACAAACATTTCTTGAGATGACCCATGTAACATGTAATTTATAATATAAAAAGAAGAAGAAAACCCACTGGTACATGGGCACGGAAGCGGATTGGTTGGTGTACCACACACCAGCTGTATAGCTGGTGTATTGAAGTCAGCAAGTTCTGTGGATCACATCATGAGGTATGTGCTATATCCAAACCGTCCAACCATTTTGCAAACTCCTCTTAAAACTTGAGCCAAAAAATAAGGCATATCTAAAGATCAAGTGGACCACACTGCAAAAGGCAGTGGGGGATTGAACGTCTACCATTGAAACCCTTTGGGGGTCATAGAAGTTTCGGATCAATATGAAATTAGGTTTTCCTCTTCATCCAAGTATTTTTGACCTTATGAATAGATTGGATGGAAAATAAACATTATGGTGGCCCATACAAATTTTTTAATAGTGAAGATCATTACCCCCTCTGCTATTCTTGGTGCGGTCCATTTGAGCTTTGGATATGATTGATTTTTTGGCTAATGTTCTAAAATGATCTTTAAAAAAATAAAAATGGATGAACAGTGTGGATCTAATAAATACATCATTGTGGGGCCATGTAACTTTGATCTCCTTTGAACCGTTCGTACAACTCGAAGTGCGAGGTATGTCGACCTCGTCTTTGCATGACACGTATCTAAGGGTGTACATCGAATCGAACCGAGTCAAGCTGGCCTCAACTCGACTCGACTCGGCCACTAGCTGACCTCAGCTCGAACTCGGTTCAGATCAGTCCTTGAGCTGGCCGCCACAATCAGCGGTTCGATCGCCACTCGCTTCGCCTGCCACTTGAGCCGATTTTGAGTCAAGATCGAGCCGAGTTCGCTCATCGAAGATTTTCTCAAATACCTGGACTGCACCTTCAAAATCCCATTGTATTTAAGACACCAGCAATGGTTTTACAAGTATTTTATCAAACACCTTCTAAGCAACATAAAAATCAAGAAAAAAAAAGGGTATTGGTTTCATATACATACCTTCCTTGTCACCAGCCACACTTTGTTGAGTCATTTCATCAAACACTTGGTGAGCAACATCAATATCAAAGTAACCGAGTCACCGAACTAGTTCGATCCGAGTTTGATTCGAGTTGGGTTCAATCCGAGTTGAGTTGGGCTGGGGCCAACTCGAATGCATTTTCGAGCTCAAAAAATCAGCTTGACTTGGCTCGAACTCATCTTCGAACCGCGTCAAATAGTGCTTTTTTGAGTCGAGTCGAGCGAGCTAACTAAGCTAGCTTGGTTCGTGTACACCTCTACACGTATCTACACCAGCTACATAGCTGGTGTGTGGTACATCTGCCAATCCGCTTCCCATGTGCACCCTATCTATCAAACCCACTCTCATTCCTATTCAAACCTAAATAGGTTTTTTTTTTTTTTGTTAGCTTGTTAGTACTCCCTACTATCAATTCACACTTCACTGTTAGCCACCCCCACTAGGGATCGATACCGAGACCTCAGTGTTGAAATGAGGTATCTTTCACTCAGTCTACCACTTGAGCTATGGATCAGGGTGTAAATAGCTAAATTATTAAAGGTTGAAATAATCTATCTTTCAAGCTTTTGTTTATTACTATCTTTCTTACAAATTGGGACTCATCGTATAAAATATTTGAATCATAAAGTTTAAAACAGATTCAAAGTCTAAAGTCTCCACCTATCATATTACAGTAAGTTATGGTATATTACAACAAAGCTCAGCAAGCATGCCAAATGTGAAAAGTAGGAATGGGTCCTATAAGGACGTTTTGTTACATTTTGTCGATAAGTTTCGTTATCTTATTTTAGAATATTATTCCAAATATAAAGAAAATACAAAAATCAAGTAAGCTGCAACACAAAAAATAATAGGGTTGGAAATGCCCACAATTGAAACCTTCATGGGCTTACTAAGGTTTTTTTTGTCTCATCTAACATTAGAGCTGGTCATTGAGTCAAGTTGAACTGAGTTAGGGGTGATTTGACTTAAATCGGTTTTGAAATAGACTTGACCCGAACTCGACCAGACTCGATACCGAGTTCAGCATACTTGACCCGATCCAAGTCCGAGCTTGACCTGGACTAATCCAGACCGAGTCCAACCTAGTTACAAGTACTGAATTGGGTTGAGTCAGCACCGAGTCGGGTCAAGTGCAACTGGTATTCACGATGTGAAATCACAACTCAAAACCTAAGTGCACTTGCCAGAACTGCAGCCTCTCCATCAGCCGCACAACCTCTTGGATCTGAAACGTCATATATATATATATATATATATATATAGAGAGAGAGAGAGAGAGAGAGAGAGAGAGAGAGAGAGAGAAGCCGAGTTTAGGACTGTCTTGAGTCAATACCGAGAAGGATTTCGGGTCGACTTACCACTGGGTAACCCGTACTCGACTAGGTTTAAGCTCGGATTGGATGAATACTGCTCAGTTTGGATCGAGAGGGGTATGAACGAGCAGAACAAGTCGAGTTTGCTGAGTCAAATCGTCCCATGTACGGTGCCCAGCTCTATCCAGCACGTTCACCGGGCTGATTCTCACCCGAATGAAGCAAAAACGGGCGCGGATTGGATACTGACAAGGTCAGTAGCCAAATTGCTACTGAAGTGACGTCACCAAGCTCTATGGACCCCACCATGATGCATGTGTTGTATCCATACCGTCCAACCATTTTTAGAGATCGTTTTATGGCGTTACAAAGAGAATGAGATAGATCTAAATTTCAAGTGGACCCACTACAGAAAACCGGAGCCCTCACACCCACCCACCGTTGAAACATTTATAGGGCCCACAGTGATGTATTTTTGAGATCCATCCTATTCAGTAACATTTGAAGTGAAAACTACTTCATCGAAACTTGTCCCCTAAGAAGTTTTGAACGGTGGATGTCAACTATTTTCCATGCCACTTGAGCATTAGATCTATCTCATTCTCTTTGCAACATTATAAAACACAGAAATGGTTGGACGATGGATACAAACATGCATCATGGTGGGGTCCACAGAGCTCCTTGTCAGATCCAATCCGCGCCTATTTCAAAACATCAGCAGTCCAGAAAGATTTCATTAAATCTCTACTGTTTTTTGTGGCATGGCCCACCTGAGTTTTGAATTTCCTTCGTTTCTGGGCTCGTGCCGTAAAATTAGCTGGAGAAATGGATGTAACGAGCGGATATAATACAAACAGTACGGTGGGCCCGGAGAGCTTGAGCTTAGAGGGATTCCCATGACACTGATTTCACTCGGAAAGTAGCTTCTGAAATCAGGGCCGTTGCCGACAAATGAATGGCTGACAGAAATTGACATGTTGTCCAGGTTCATGACATACGTGCAGCCCACCTGACAATCAGATACGACAGTTATTTTAACACAGTCCACGAGTTGGTGGGACCGGCTGATGAACGGCTCCGACTGCGTTCATGCATGCCTCGCGAGTACACGCGCGATGCACTTGCATTTATTGGGATTATACATTTGATGCTCCGGCGGAGTATGATTCATTATACGCATGCAAATGAAAATTTTATACGTGGTGGAATATGTATCAACGGTCTAATTAACTGTATACAGTATAGATGGATAATAACCCAAACCTTGCACGGAATCTGTGATAATAGCAACTTGATTTATTGGGATTTATATAAAAGTTTAGAAAGGAAAGCATCCAACGGTCTGGATTCAACAAAGAAAAACTAAATAATCTGAAGTAAATTTCACATTATTAATATAATTTTTATGTGTATGCCCCACGTACATTGGGTCCCACTATTTGAACGGTTCAATTTGAAATAAATACATGCTAGACGTACCATATGTGGGCAACGACTCGGACCGGACAGTACCATCCGTGTGTTCCGTTTGCACGAGCTGGGTACATGGTTCCATGATCCAAACCGTTAATATGAAGGTCCTCCCCGTGGACGGCTTATAAACCAAAAGTCGCCTGGATTGGAAGATCCCATCCGTATAATACAGAACCATGATCCCACTAGTCTCGACAAACTGAACACAATAGTCACTAGTACAGATCACAAGCTTGCAGCCCGCGCATTGTATAGAAGCGGATTGCGAGGTGACCTCGCCACCACGGATATCCCTGGTGAAAGGCACTTTGGGGCCCACCATGATGTATGCGTTTTATCCATGCCGTCCATCCGTTTTTTCAGTTCATTTTATCGCATGACCCTAAAATTGAATTAGATCCAACGCTCAAGTGGACCACATCATAGGAAAGAGTGGAGATTAAACGCCCACCATTAAAAACTTATGGGGGGCCACATAAGTTTTGGATAAGCTGATATCTGAGTCTCCCCTTCTTCCATCCTGGTCTTTGTGACGTGATGAACAGGTTGGATGGAAAATAAACATCACGGTAGGCATTAGGAAAATTTCAACGGTGGTTTTTATTATCTCCACTGTTTCTTGTGGTGTGGTCCACTTGAGATTTGGACCTCCTTCATTTTTTAACTCATGCCCTACAATGATATGGAAAAACGGATGAACGGAATAAATATAAAACAAATACATCACGATAGGCCCATAGTACCTGCCAACAGGGATGTCCTGTGTAATAGTTCATTGTGGTTGCATGGGGATTCGGACACACGAGTCAACTAGTCAAGCGTGCGCGTCTCCTGGACCAAAAGATCAGGATGTGACTTCCTGGCGGTGGCTTACTTGATAGATGGTCCACCGTAACAACCAATTTTTTGTGGGGATCCAACCCCACCGTCCGCTTGTGCGTAGCCCGCCTGAGTTTTGGATCAGCCTCATTTTTTACTTTGTATCTTCTCATGGCCAAGGCAAGATGTTGGACGGAATAGATTTATATCATCGTTATTGGGACTCAGCATATCTTAAAAAATAATAATAATAATAATAAATAAATTATCTACGGCACGTCACCGCCAACTCACTCACTCTCTCCCTCCTTCCTTCTTTTTAGTATGGTAATGGGCACTGAACCCTCCCACAAAATCAAAACTGTCCCATAATCCCCACTCTTCCATTCCGTTACTCACCCCCTTAATAATAATAAATAAATTTTATTTAAAAAAAAAAAAAAGAGTGAGAGAGAGAAAGAAAGAAACAATCAAATAAAAAAGAGAAAGAACTCTATAGATCAAGAGAAAGAGATTGGAGCAGAGCCGGATCATCAGATTTTTAAAGTAGGTGATCTTAATTTGAAGTTTAACATTTTCAGTTAATTATTATGTTATTTTATTCCAAAATTTTAATAGATCTTAGATTTCAAATCTTAATTTGATCATCAAATTTTAATAGATCTTAAGATAGGTTAGATCTTAAGGTATGTTAATTGTTATGTTATTTTACTCCAAAATCTTACTTATATTAGATTAATTAATAAAATTATTGAAGGTATAATTTGATAAAAAAATATAATAATAATAATCTAATTTTAATTCTAAACTTTTAGAAATTAATAATTTAAATAAATTTTGTTATTAAAATAATCAAATTCATTAGCTTTGAAATTTATTTAATAAATTAAATTATAATTTAATTGATTTAAATCAATTTCATCTAAAGTTAAATTTAAATATAAATTAATTCTTAAATTGTAAAATACTTTATTTGTATTATTAAATTTTAATTTAATATCATAACTATATATATATATATATATATATATATATATATATATATATATATATATATATATATATATATATATAGGAAAAGGTATTATACGCTTACGCTCGAGCTACTTTCTATGAGGTCGAGGGTTGGCAGCACGTTATTCGGATGGTGAAAATTTTAAATAAATTGAAAAATTTTATAGGACCGTAAGTAATTTATGTGCGAGCCTTTTGTTGTTGGAAGATCATGTGCAAAGATTCTGTGTGGGGTCCACTATGATATTTGTGATAAATCCAACCCGTCCATCTATTTTTCAAAATCATCGTAGGACATACAACAAAAAACGAGGAGGATCCAAATATTAAATGGGCCACATGAGAGGAAACAGTGGGGATTTAGTGACCACCGTTGAAACATTCATATGGCTACAAAAGTTTTGTATTGGTTTATGTTCGTAGTGCTTTCATTTCATATCAGTGAAAATGACCTTACAAATAGTCTGGGTGGAATATAAACACAAGGTGGAGCCTAGGAAGGTTTCAACGGTAAGCATTCCTTTTTGTAGTGTTTCATCTCGTATGGCCCACTTGAATTTTGGATCCTCCTCATTTTTAGTATAATGTCCTAAAATGATATATAAAAATGAATGGACAGGTTGAATTTCACACAAAGATCACAATGGGCCCCACATAGAATCCTTTTGAGAATCTTCATGGAAAAGGCTTTAGTAGGAAATCAACATCCTCGGGTTTGGGAAAACGGACTAGCTACTCCCCGGCAATCGGCCAATGGCGGGTGGTAGGTGCTATGTGGGCCTCGCCATGCTGTATGTGTTTCATTTATGTTGTCTATATGTTTTTCTAGATCATTTTATGTTAATGAGACCAAAAATGGGATATATCCCAATCTAAAATGGACCACATTACAGGAAACAATGTTAAATGGGCGTCGATCATTAAAGTTTTTTAGGGGGCCATAAAAGTTTTGGATCAAGTTAATCTTTATTTTTTTTCCTTCATATGGGTCTGTATGACCTAATCAACAGATTGGATGTCAAATAAACAATACGGTGGGCCTTAGGATGATTTTAACCATGAGCATCACTCTCCACACTTTTTTCTATGGTGGGGTCCACTAGAGCTTTTGATCTACCTCATTCTTTGGATAATATCATAATATGATCTCTCAAAATGGATGAACGGTATGGATATAATACATACATCATGCTGGGACCCACAGAACTTGGTGATGTGACTTCAACTACTCAACCTCTCGTTAGGTAATCTGCGTCCCACTCCAAGACGAGAAAATGACCACTATAGACAAAACCTTTTACCCAGTGGTTTCTATGAAAGAATACAAACTTTAGTTACCAATCTAGACTAGCACGTGCGGACAGCGACTTTGAGGACGAAACTACCCCTCCTTTTCGCTGCGAAGACGAAGCGCCGACGCTCCTCCAACCGAGAGTTGTACGAACGGCTTAAAAGAGATCAAAGTTACATGGGCCCACAAACTATATATTTATTATATCCACAACGTTCATCCATATTTCGAGATCATTTCGGAGCATTATCCAAAAAATAAATCATATCCAAAGATCAACTGGACCACACCACAAAGAGCGTGGGAAATTGATTTTCACCGTTAAAAATTTTGTAGGGTCCACCATAACATTTATTTTCCATCCAATCTATTCATAAGGTCACAAAGGCCAGGATGAAGAGGAAAAACAAATTTCATAATGATCCAAAACTTGTGTAACCCCTAAAAAGGTTTCAATGGTAGACGTTCAATTTCCCACTGCCTTTTACAGTGTGGTCCACTTGATAGTTAGATCTGTCTTATTTTTCGTCTTAAGCCTTAATAGGAGCTCGCCAAATAGATGGACGATTTGGATATAACACAAACCTCATGGTGGGGCACATAAAAACAACGAAAATTTTTTTTTAAAAAAAAAAAAAAAAAAAAAACAGAATCTGCGATGAATCGCGGATTCCGCGATTCCACCGCAACTCGCTGTATGATTTGGGGATGGATCGCGGAATCCGCGATTGATCACGGATACAAATAAACGGCTATGGCTACGGATTATAACCGTAGCTATAGCCGTATCCTGTGTACTTTTCTTTCTTCTTCTTTTTTTTTGTTTTTTTTTTTTTTTTTTTTTTTTTTTTTTTTTTACATTTAGAATTTTATTCTACCTACATTTTTCTCTAACACATATTTATATAAATATGTATATATAAGCATATAAAAAAAATTTCTCTCCTTTTTTCATTTCTTGGTAACCAAACTAATCTGATTTTTCAACGTATAAAATTTTATCGAGAAGATTTGGTAACCAAACTAATCTGATTTTTCTTGGTACCTTATGCCTTCTATAGATGATGGCCTATTCTCAACAACCTTCCTTTTTTGCATCATCGTTAAATTTATCTTTACTTTCCTTTACCTGAATTTTGAGATAAATATATATGCAATCCCGACTCTCCAGGGTCCAAGACCCTCCTAAATTTGTCTCCATGCATACTTCTTCATTCAACAGCCTTTAAAATTAGCCTCTCCATTTCACCCTAATCTCACCAACTTTCACCAAGACCTTTTGATCCTTACCATTGATGCTTCTAGTGTGGGTTGTCTCTACTTTTCCACTTCCTTGATGCATCTTTCTCTCCATCTTTAATGCTTAACCTATCATACAATTCATGATACAGTTTATACCTCCCACATATAATTATTATATATTACCTATCTTGAGAGAATAGAATAGTGGAAAAGGATTAATTTAGCAGACCCCAATTAGTTGGGATAAGGCTTAGGTCAATTCCTAGCCTCCCTTGCTCAATTTCTAGTCTCCCTTGCTCAATTCCCAGGTCCCCTCGCTCAATTCCTAAGTTTTCTCGCTCAATTTTTAGGTTGCCTCACTGAATTTCTAGCTTCCCTCGCTCAATTCCTAGGCTGTCTCGCTCAATTCATAGGTTCTCTCGCTGAATTTCTAGCTTCCCTCGCTCAATTTATAGCTTTCCTCACTCAATTCGTAGGTTGCCTCGCTGAATTTCTACGTTGGCTCACTCAATTGCTAGGTTGCCTCGCTCAATTCCTAGGTTCCTTCGCTCAATTTATATATTGTCTCACTTGAATTTCTATCTTCCCTCGCACAATTTGTAGCTTTCCTCGCTCAAATCCCAGGTTGCCTCACAATTTCTAGGTTCCTCGCTCAAATTCTAGCTTCCTCGCTGAATTTCTAACTTCCCTCGGTCAATTCCTAGGTTGCCTCGCTCAAATCCTAGGTTTCCTCGCTGAATTTCTACCTTGCCTCGCTCAATTCCTAGGTTCCCTCGCTCAATTTCTAGCTTCCCTCGCTCAAATCCTAGGTTGTCACGCTGAATTTCTAGGTTCCCTCGCTTTATTTCTAGCTTCCCTCGCTGAATTTCTACGTTGCCTCGCTCATTTCCTAGGTTCCCTCGCTCAATTCCTACGTTGCCTCGCTCAAATCCTAGGTTGCCTCGCTCAATTTCTAGGTTCCCTCACATAATTTGTAGCTTCCCTCGCTCAAATTCGAGGTTGCCTCGCTAAATTTCTAGGTTCCCTCACTCAATTTCTAGCTTTCCTCGCTCAATTTCTACCTTCCCTCGCTCAATTCCTAGGTTACCTCGCTGAATTCCTACGTTGCCTCGCTCAATTCCTACCTTCCCTCTCTCAATTCCTACCTTCCCTCGCTTAATTCCTACGTTGCCTCGCTCAATTCCTATGTTGCCTCGCTCAATTTCTAGGTTCCCTCGTGCACAACCTATGATTTGAGTGAGGCAACCTAGGATTTGAGCGAAGAAAGCTAGAAATTGAGCGAGGGAACCTAGAAATTGAGCGAGACAATGTAGGAATTGAGCGAGGCAACGTAGGAATTGAACGAGGGAAGCTAAAAATTGAGCGAGGCAACCTAGGATTTGAGCGAGGAATGCTAGAAATTGAGCGAGGGAGCCTAAAAATTGAGCGAGGCAACCGAGGAATGAGGAATGTGTAGAATCGAGAATCTAGGAATCCAGAATTGAGTGAGGAAGCTAGAAATGAGCGAGGAACCCAGGATTTGAGCGACGCGACCTATAAATTGAGCAAGGTAACGTAGGGATTGAGCGAAAGAAGCTAGGAATTGAGCGAGGCAACGTAGAAATTCAACTAGAAATTCTAGGAATTGAGCAAGGGAACCAAGAAATTGAGCGAGGTAACCTAGGATTTGAACGAGGTGAAAGAAGCTACAAATTGTACGAGGGAACCTAGAAATTGAGCGAGGCAACCTACGAATTGAGCGAGAAAGCTAGAAATTGAGCAAGGCAACCTAGGATTTGAGCGAGGGAACATAGAAATTGGAGAGAGGCAACTTATGAATTGAGCGAGGGAACCTAGAAGTTGAGCGAGTGAACCTAGAAATTGAACGAGGCAACGTAGGAATTGAGCGAGGGAAGCTAGAAATTGAGCGAGGCAACCTAGGATTTGAACGAGGGAAGCTAGATATTGAGCAAGGGAACCTAGAAATTGAGCGAGGCAACGTAGAAATTGGAGCGAGGATTGAGCGAGGGAACCTAGAAATTGAGCGAGAGAACCTAGGAGTTGAGCAAGACAACGTAAAAATTCAACGAGGCAACAGAGAAATTGAGCAAGGGAAACATGAATTTGAGCGAGGCAAGCTTGAAATTGGGTGAGGCTAACATGAATTGGAATGAACTTTAAATGTAATTGACCTAACCTAACAATTTGCTCTTTATTGAATTTGACCGATCAATTAATGAAATTGACTGAGATTTACATGAAATTCTCTTCAGTGAATTTGACCGAGCAATTAATGAAATTGACCGAGCGGTTCATAAAATTTTCCGTTACATTACATGAATCTGTAGAAGTTCCCCATCATATTTTATGATATCTCCATCAAATTTATGAATTGCTCAGAGAATTTCACCAATCATGAACCGAGAAGTATGTCAAATGGACCAAAACCTCTCGCAATTTGGATTTATAGTTTGCTCAGTACGCACTTATAGTGTTGAGTTAACTAAGTTGGGCACACCTAGATCCATAGCTCAATTGGCAGACTGAGTAGAGATACCTCATGTCAACACTTGAGGTTTTAGTATCAATCCCTAACAGGGTTGGCTAACATGGAGTGTGTGTACTGACATGGGTGTGTACTGACAAGCTAACCCAAAAAAACCACAAAAAATAGTAAAATATATATATATATAATAAAAAATAAAAAATATTGAGTTAGGCCCACCTTGAATGTATGTGGACTATCCACGATGTTCATCTGTTTTTCCATCTAAAGTAAGGGTTTCAGCCTAAAATGGTGGCGTATTGAAATATCAAGTGGATCACACCACAGGAAACAATGGTTCTACAGTAGAAACCTTTTTATGCCCCCACAATGATGTTTTACTTGTAATCCATAATGTTCATAGGATGATTTTTGCATAGATGAACTAAAAACCAAGATGCAAGCTTCATTCGGCATTTCAATGGCCCATAAAAAATTTACGTTGTTTAGGTAAATGAATATCATACCTGTCGTGCGTACTTTCTTCCATCTATCCTAGCTTGCCTTGCTGAATTCGTAGGTTTCCTCGCTCAATTCCTAGCTTGCTTTGCTCAAACCCTAGGTTCCCTTGCTCAATTCCTAGCTTCCCTCGCTGAATTTATAGGTTCCCTTGCTCAATTCCTAGCTTCTCTCGCTCAATTCGTAGGTTGCCTCGCTTAATTTGTAGGTTCCCTCGCTCAATTCCTAGCTTGCGTCGCTCAATCCCTAGGTTCCCTCGCTCATTTCCTAGGTTCCCTCGCTCAATTTCTTGCTTCCCTCGCTAAATTCATAGGTTGCCTCGCTTAATTCGTAGGTTCCCTCGCTCAATTCCTAGCTTACCTCACTGAATTATAGGTTCCCTCGCTCAATTCCTAGCTTCCCTCGCTCAATCCCTAGGTTCCCTAGCTCATTTTTTAGGTTCCCTCGCTCAATTTCTAAGTTTCCTCGCTAAATTTGTAGGTTGCCTCGCTCAATTCCTAGCTTCCCTCGCTCAACTCCTAGCTTGCTTCGCTCAATTCCTAGCTTCCCTCGCTCAATTCGTAGCTTGCTTCACTCAATTCCTAGCTTCCCTCGCTCACTTCCTAGCTTTCCTCGCTGAATTTGTAGGTTCCCTCGCTCAATTTCCAGTTTGTCCCGCTCAATTTTCAGTAAATTCCCTTCACTTCACGGTCATTTCCATGCATTTCACTTAACTTCACGGTCATTTTCACACATTTCACGGTCATTTCTAGCGATTCCGTTTAGATTCACGGTCATTTCGATGCACTTCACGGTCAATTCCCTTCACTTCACGGTCATTTCCACGCATTTCACGTTCAATTCGCTTCACTTCACGGTCATTTTCATGCATTTCACGGTCAATTCCGACGATTTTGTTTAGATTCACGGTCATTTCCATGCACTTCACGATCAATTCCCTTCACTTCACGGTCATTTCCATGCATTTCATGGTCATTTCGCTTCATTTCACGATCATTTCAAGCGATTCCGTTTAGATTCACGGTCATTTCGATGCACTTCACGGTCATTTCCATGCATTTGACGGTCAATCTCGGCGATTTCGTTTCCAAGTTTTATCGGGTTGGTGTTTGTATGGCTCAACCCCGAAGACTAAACCCGATACATCCTGCCCAAGCCCAACCCAATGTCAGGTGGGTCACAAGTTGGTCGGGTTGAACCCGCCCAACTTTCAGCCCTAAAATCATATATGTTACGTCAAGTAACTAATTTTGGTTTAGAAGATATTCTTGTTATATGAATAAAGAAAAAAATGAAAAAAGGAGAGAATTTTTTTTTTGTATGCTTATATATACATATTTATATAAATATGTTTTAGAGAAAAATGTAGGTAAAATAAAATTCTAAATGTAAAAAAAAATTAAAAAAAAATTTAAAAAAAATTAAAAATTTAAAAATTAAAAAGAAAACTACACGGGATACGGATATAGCTACGGTTATAATCCGTAGCCATTGCCTTTTGTTTGAAACGGGGATCAATCGCGGATTCCGCGATCCATCCCCAAATCAGCTGCGGTGGAATCGCAGAGTCCGCGATTCATCCCCAAATTCTGTTTTTTTGTTTTTTTTTTTTTAGTGAAATTTTCGTTGCTTCTGTAGGCCCCACCATGAGGTCTGTGTTATATCCAAATTGTCCATCTATTTGACGACCTCATATTAAGCCTTGAGACGAAAAATAAGACAGATCTAACTATCAAGTGGACCACATTGTAAAAGACAGTGGGGAATTGAACGTCTACCATTGAAACCCTTTTAGGGTTACAGAAGTTTTGGATCATTACGAAATTTGTTTTTCTTCTTCATCCAGGCCTCTGTGACCTTATGAATAGATTGGATGGAAAATAAGTGTTATGGTGGGCCCTACAAAATTTTTAACGGTGAAAATCAATTTCTCCGTTGCTAGAAATTGAGTGAGGGAAGCTAGAAATTGAGCAAGGGAACATAGGATTTGAGAGAGGGAACCTAGAAATTCAGCGAGACAACCTAGGATTTGAGCGAGGGAAGCTACAAATTGTGCGAGGGAACCTAGAAATTGAGCGAGGCAACGTAGGATTTGAGCGAAGCAACGTATGAATTGAGCGAGGGAACCTAGGAAATGAGCGAGGCAACGTAGAAATTCAGCGAGGAATCCTAGGAATTGAGCGAGGGAAGCTAGAAATTAAGCGAGAGAACCTAGAAATTCAGCGATGCAACCTAGGATTTGAGCGAGGGAAGCTAGAAATTGAGCGAGGGAACCTAGAAATTGAGCGAGGTAAGGTAGAAATTCAGCGAGGAAACCTAGGATTTGAGTGAGGCAACCTAGGAATTGAGCGAGAGAAGTTAGAAATTGGGTGAGGGAAGCTAGAATTTGAGCGAGGCAACCTAGAAATTTAACGAGGCAACCTAGGATTTGAGCGAGGGAAGCTACAAATTGTGCGAGGGAACCTAGAAATTCAGTGAGGCAATATATAAATTGAGCGAAGGAACCTAGGAATTGAGTGAGGCAACGTACAAATTCAGCGAGGCAACCTACGAATTAAGCGAGGGAAGCTAGAAATTCAGCGAGGGAACCTATGAATTGAGCCAGACAACCTAGGAATTGAGTGAGAGAAGCTAGAAATTCAGTGAGGGAACCTAGAAATCCAGCGAGACAACCTAGGATTTGAGCGAGGGAAGCTAGAAATTGAGCGAGGGAACCTAGAAATTGAGTGAGGCAAGGTAGAAATTCAGTGAGGAAAGCTAGGATTTGAGCGAGGCAACCTAAGAATTGAGCGAGGGAAGTTAGAAATTGAGCGAGGGAAGCTAGAATTTGACGAGGGAACTTAGAAATTCAACGAGGCAACCTAGTATTTGAGCGAGGGAAGCTACAAATTATGCAAGGGAACCTAGAAATTGAGCAAGGCAACCTAGGAATTGAGCGAGGCAACGTAGAAATTGAGCGAGGGAACCCAGGAAATGAACGAAGCAACGTAAAAATTCAGCGAGGAATCCTAGGAATTAAGCGAGGGAACCTAGAAATTGAGTGAGGCAAGGTAAGAATTCAGCGAGGCAACATAGGAATTGAGCGAGGGAAGCTAGAAATTGAGCGAGGCAACCTATGAATTAAGCGAGGCAACCTAGCAATTGAGTGAGGGAACCTAGGAATTGAGCAAGGCAACCTAGGATTTGAGCGAGGCAACCAAGATCTTTCTTCTCTGAGGGCTTTGGATTCAACGATTTTTAAGAGCAAGAGAGAGAAAAGAAGCGTTGAGATAATACCTTTCGTCATAATCTCATCTACTGGAAAAGGGGGCCCTCTTGATCACCTAAAGAGATTTGTAGGTTCCGTCGCTCAATTTATAGGTTCCTTCGCTCAATTCCTATGTTGGCTCGCTCCAATTTCTACGTTGCCTCACTCAATTCCTAGGTTGCCTCACTCAATTCCTAGCTTTCCTCACTTAATTCCTACGTTGCCTCGCTCAATTTCTAGGTTCCCTCGCTCAATTTGTAGCTTTCCTCGTCAATTCCTACGTTCCCTCGGTTGCCTCGCTCAAATCCTACGTTGCCTCACTCAATTCCTAGGATTCCTCGCTGAATTTCTACGTTGCCTCGCTCAATTCCTAGTTTCCCTCGCTCAATCCCTACGTTGCCTCGCTCAATTTCTAGGTTGCCTTGCTCGAATCCTAGGTTCCCTTGCTCAATTTCTAGCTTTCCTCACTCAATTCCTAGGACTCCTCGCTGAATTTCTACGCTGCCTAGCTCATTCGTAGGTTCCCTTGCTCAATCCCTATGTTGCCTCTCTCAATTCCTAGGTTGCCTCGTTCAAATCCTAGGTTGTCTCGCTCAATTTCTAGGTTCCCTCGCTCAATTCGTAGCTTCCCTCGCACAAATTCTAGGTTGTCTCGCTGAATTTCTAGGTTCCCTCACTAAGTTTCTACATTGCCTCGCTCAATTTCTAGGTTCTCTCGCTTAAATCCTAGGTTGCCTCGCTGAATTTCTAGCTTCCCTTGCTTAATTTCTACCTTCCATCGCTGAATTCTTACATTGCTTCGCTCAATTTCTAGGATCCTTCTAGCTTTCCTCGCTCAATTCCTAGGTTACTTCGCTGAATCCCTACGTTGCCTCGCTCAATTTCTAGCTTCCCTCGCTCAATTCCTACATTGCCTCGCTCAATTTCTAGCTTCCCTCGCTCAATTTCTAGCTTCCCTCGCTTAATTCCTACGTTGCCTCGCTCAATTCCTAGGTTCCCTCTTTCAATTTCTAGCTTCCCTCGCTTATTTCCTAGGTTACCTCGCTCAATTGATAGGTAGCCGCGTTCAAATTCTAGGTTGCAATGTCGGGTGGGTCACAGGTTGGTCGAGTTGAACCCGCCCGACTTTCAGCCCTAAAATCATATATGGTACGTCAAGTAACTAATTTTGGTTTAGAAGATATTCTTGTTATATGAAAAAAGAAAGGGTTCGAGAACCCACCGGTGGTGAAATCCCACGGCGTGCGTGTGTAAGCATGTGTGTGTGCATGTAAAAAAAATAATAATAATAAAGAAAGAAATGAAAAAAGGAGAGAAATTTTTTTATATATACTTATATATATATATATATATTTATATAAATATGTGTTAGAGAAAAATGTAGGTAGAATAAAATTCTAAATGTAAAAAAATTTTAAAAAAATTTAAATTTGTACCAACGGCTTAAAAGAGATCAAAGTTACATGGCCCCACAGCTATATATTTATTATATCCACAACGTTCATCCATATTTCGATCATTTCGGAGCATTATCCAACAAAAAGAAAATCATATCCAAAGATCAACCGGACCACACCACAAAGAGCAACAGAGAAATTGATTTTCAACATTAAAATTTTGTAGGGCCCACCATAACATTTATTTTCCATCCAATCTATTCACAAGGTCACATAGGCCTGGATGAAGAGGAAAAACAAATTTCATAATGATCCAAAACTTCTGTAACCCTAAAAGGGTTTCAATGGTTGACGTTCAATTCCCCACTGTCTTTTACAATGTGGTCCACTTGATAGTTAGATCTGTCTTATTTTTCGTCTCAAGGCTTAATATGAGGTCTTCAAATAGATGGACGGTTTGGATATAACACAAACCTCATGGTGGGGCCCACAGAAGCAACAAAAATTTCATTAAAAAAAAAAACAAAAATACAAAATTTGGGGATGAATCACCGACTCTGCGATTCCACCGCAGCTGATTTGGGGATGGATCGCGGAATCCACAATTGATCCCCGTTTCAAACAAAAGGAAATGGCTACGGATTATAACCGTAGCTATAGCCGTATCCCATGTACTTTTCTTTTTTATTATTTTTTTTATTTTTTAAAAAAAAAAAATTTTATTTTTTTTTTACATTTAGAATTTTATTCTACCTACATTTTTCTCTAAAACATATTTATATAAATATGTATATATAAGCATACAAAAAAAAAATATCTCCTTTTTTCATTTTTTTCTTTATTCATATAACAAGAATATCTTCTAAACCAAAATTAGTTACTTGACGTAACATATATGATTTTAGGGCTGAAAGTTGGGCGGGTTCAACCCGACCAAATTATGACCCACCTGACATTGGGTTGGGCTTGGGCAGGATGTATCAGGTTTGGTCTTCGGGGTTAAGCCATACAAACACCAACCCGATAAAACTTGGAAACGGAATCGCCGGGATTGACCGTCAAATGCATGGAAATGATCGTGAAGTGCATCGAAATGACCGTGAATCTAAACGGAATCGCTTGAAATGATCATGAAATGAAGCGAAATGACCATGAAATGCATGGAAATGACCGTGAAGTGAAGGGAATTGACCGTGAATCTAAACAAAATCGTCGGAATTGACCGTGAAATGCATGAAAATGACCGTGAAGTCAAGTGAATTGAACATGAAATGCGTGGAAATGACCATGAAGTAAAGGAAATTGACCGTGAAGTGCATCGAAATGACCGTGAATCTAAACGGAATCGCTAGAAATGACCGTGAAATGTGTGAAAATGATCGTGAAGTTAAGTGAAATGCATGGAAATGACTGTGAAATGAAGGGAATTTACTGAAAATTGAGTGGGACAAACTGAAAATTGAGCGAGGGAACCTACAAATTCAGTGAGGGAAGCTAGGAATTGAGCGAGGGAAGCTAGGAATTGAGCGAGGCAACCTATGAATTTAGCGAGGAAACCTAGAAATTGAGCGAGGGAACCTAGGAAATGAGCTAGGGAACCTAGGGATTGAGCGAGGGAAGCTAGGAATTGAGCGAGGGAACCTACAAATTCAGCGAGGGAACCTAGAAATTGAAAGAGGAAACCTAAGAATATAGCAACGCAACGTAGGAATTGAGCGAGGGAAGCTAGAAATTGAGCGAGGGAAGCTAGAAATTGAGCGAGGCAGGTAGGAATTGAGCGAACACAACGTAGGGATTCAAATAAGTAACCTAGGAATTGAGCGAGGGAAGCTAGAAATTGAGCGAGACAACGTAGGGATTCAGCGAAGTAACATAGGAATTGAGCGAGGGAAGCTAGAAGGATCCTAGAAATTGAACGAGGCAATGTAAGAATTCAGCAAGGGAAGGTAGAAATTAAGCAAGGAAAGCTAGAAATTCAGCGAGGCAACCTAGGATTTAAGCGAGAGAACCTAGAAATTGAGCGAGGCAACGTAGAAATTTAGTGAGGGAACCTAGAAATTCAGCGAGACAACCTATAATTTGTGCGAGGGAAGCTACGAATTGAGCGAGGGAACCTAGAAATTGAGCAAGGCAACCTAAGATTTGAACGAGGCAACCTAGGAATTGAGCGAGGCAACATAGGGATTGAGCGAGGGAACCTACGAATTGAGCTAGGCAGCGTAGAAATTCAGCGAGGAGTCCTAGGAATTGAGTGAGGAAAGCTAGAAATTGAGCAAGGGAACCTAGGATTTGAGTGAGGCAACCTAGAAATTGAGCGAGGCAACGTAGGGATTGAGCAAGGGAAACTAGGAATTGAGCGAAGCAACGTAGAAATTCAGCGAGGAATCCTAGGAATTGAGTGAGGCAACGTAGGATTTGAGCGAGGCAACCGAGGGAACATATGAATTGACGAGGAAAGCTACAAATTGAGCGAGGGAACCTAGAAATTGAGCGAGGCAACGTAGGAATTAAGCGAGGAAAGCTAGGAATTGAGCGAGGCAACCTAGGAATTGAGTGAGGCAATGTAGAAATTGGAGCGAGCTAACATAGGAATTGAGTGAAGGAACCTATAAATTGAGCGACGGAACCTACAAATCTCTTTAGGTGATCAAGAGGGCCCCCTTTTCCAGTAGATGAGATTATGACGAAAGGTATTATCTCAACGCTTCTTTTCTCTCTCTTGCTCTTAAAAATCATTGAATCCAAAGCCCTCAGAGAAGAAAGATCCTGGTTGCCTCGCTCAAATCCTAGGTTGTCTTTCTCAATTCCTAGGTTCCCTCACTCAATTGCTAGGTTGCTTCGCTTAATTCATAGGTTGCCTCGCTCAATTTCTAGCTTCCCTCGCTCAATTCCTATGTTGCCTCGCTGAATTCTTATCTTGCCTCACTCAATTTCTAGGTTCCCTCGCTTAATTCCTAAGATTCCTCACTGAATTTTTACGTTGCCTCGTTCATTTCCTAGGTTCCCTCGCTCAATTTCTACGTTGCCTCGCTCAATTCCTAGGTTGCCTCGCTCAATTTCTAGGTTCCCTTGCACAATTTGTAGCTTCCCTCGCTCAAATCCTAGGTTGCCTCGTTGAATTTCTAGGTTCCTCATAAATTCTAGCTTCCCTCGCTCAATTTCTAACTTCCTCGCTCAATTCTAGGTTGCCTCGCTCAAATCCTAGCTTTCCTCGTTGAATTTCTACCTTGCCTCACTCAATTTCTAGGTTCCCTCGCTCAATTTCTAGCTTCCCTCGCTCAAATCCTAGGTTGTCTCGCTGAATTTCTAGGTTCCCTCGCTTAATTTCTAGCTTCCCTCGCTTAATTCCTAGGATTCCTCGCTGAATTTCTACGTTGCCTCGTTCATTTCCTAGGTTCCCTCGCTCAATTCCTACGTTGCCTCGCTCAAATCCTAGGTTGCCTCGCTCAATTTCTAGGTTCCCTCGCACAATTTGTAGCTTCCCTCGCTCAAATCATATGTTGCCTCGCTGAATTTCTAGGTTCCCTCGTCAAATTCTAGCTTCCCTCGCTCAATTTCTAACTTCCCTCGCTCAATTCCTAGGTTGCCTCGCTCAAATCCTAGCTTTCCTCGCTGAATTTTTACCTTGCCTCACTCAATTTCTAGGTTCCCTCGCTCAATTTCTAGCCTCCCTCGCTCAAATCCTAGGTTGTCTCACTGAATTTCTAGGTTCCCTCGCTTAATTTCTAGCTTCCCTCGCTTAATTCCTAGGATTCTTCGCTGAATTTCTACGTTGCCTCGCTCATTTCCTAGGTTGCCTCGCTCAAATCCTAGGTTGCTTCGCTCAATTTCTAGATTCCCTCGCACAATTTGTAGCTTCCCTCGCTCAAATCCTAGTTGTCTCGCTGAATTTATAGGTTCCCTCGCTCAAATTCTAGCTTCCCTCGCTCAATTTCTAACTTCCCTCGCTCAATTCCTAGGTTGCCTAGCTCAAATCGTAGGTTCCCTCGCTCATTTTCTACGTTGCCTCGCTCAATTTCTAGATTCCCTCGCTGAACTCCTACCTTGCCTCTCTCAATTTCTAGGTTCCCTCGCTCAATTCCTACCTTGCCTCGCTCAATTTTCAATTTGCCTACTCAATTTCATATTTGTCCCGCTCAATTTCTAGTTTGACCGCGAAGTGACTGAAATTGACAGCGAAGTGAATGAAATGTATTTTCAACCATCGACTTGATGGAATCTTAGAAAGTAACTAGGTTGGTTGGCTAAAGTAGATTCTCTTACCCCAAAATCATATGTGGTACGTCAAGTAACTAATTTTAGTTTAGAAGATATTCCTGTTAAATGAATAATGAAATAAATGAAAAAAAAAAGAAGAGAGAATTTTTTTGAAAGTAGTCCGTAGCTATGATTATAGCTACGGTTATAATCCGTAGTCATTAAAACCGTAGCCATAGGTTCCTGGTTTTTTTTTTGTTTTTTTAATTTTCTTTTGCTGTTGTAATCCCCACCGCCTTTTGTGGGTCCCATCATGAGGTCTGTGTTATATCCAAACCGTCCATCTATTTGGCGAGCTCATATTTAGGCTTGAGACTAAAAATAAGATAGATCTAACTATCAAGTAGACCACACTGTAAAAGGCAATGGGGAATTGAACGTCTACCATTGAAACCCTTTTAGGGGTTATAGAAGTTTTGGATCATTATGAAATTTGTTTTTCTTCTTCATCCAGGTCTTTGTGACCTATGAATGAACTTAGACGGGGAGGATTTCTCACAAACATCACAGTGGGCCCCCAAAAAGTTTTTAATGGTCAACGCTCATTCAACACTGTTTCCTGTAATGTGGTACACTTGAGATTTGCATATACCTCATTTTTGGTCGTATACCATAAAATGATATGGAAAAATATATGGACGGCATGGATGAATAGCATACATCATAGTGGGGCCCACAGACCACCGACCATCTGCCATTGGCTGGTGGCAGGGGGAGTACCCAATCCGTTTCCGTGAAAGGAGGGGCAGTTTCGTCCTCAAAGTCGCTGTCCGCACGTGCTAGTCTAGATTGGTAACTAAAGTTTGTATTCTTTCATAGAAACCGCTGGGTAAAAGGTTTTGTCTACAGTGGTCATTTTCTCCTCCGAGACGGAAGATTGGCTTGTGTACCACACACTAGTTATATAGCTGGTGGATTAGCGTCAACAAGTTTTGTGGGTCCCATCATGAGGTATGAGGTATGTGTTATATCCAAAACGTCCATCCATTTGGCAAGCTCGTCTTAAGGCTTGAGCCTAAAGATAAGACAAATACAAAGATCAAGTGGACCACACTGTAAAAAGCAGTTGAGGATTGAACGTCTACCATTGAAACCCTTTTGGGGTCACAGAAGCTTCCGATCAATATGAAATTTGTTTTTCCTATTCATCTATGTATTTGTGATCTTATTAACAGATTGGATGGAAAATAAAAGTTATGTAGGCCCTGCAAATTTTTTAATGATGAAAATCATTGTCCTCGCTGCTATATTTGGTGTGGTCCATTTGAGCTTTGGATATGATTCATTTTTTGTTTAATGGTCTAAATTGATTTCGAAAAATGGTTGAAGGGTGTAGATATAATAAATAAATCATTGTGGGGCCATGTAACTTTGATCTCTTTTGAACCGTTCGTGCAACTCGGGAGCTGGAGGAGCGTCGGCACTTGTCTTCGTGTGACACATATCTGGTGTGTAGTACACCAGCCAATCCGCTTCCCTCCTAGATGGAAGGGGATTGCTCAGCTTACGAAGTAAACTGTGTGAGGTTCACCATGATTTATGTATTTTATCTTCTCTATCCATCCATTTTCACAGATAATTTTATGGCTTCATCCCAAAAATGAAGTATATACAATGCTCAAATGGACCACACCACATGAAACAGTTGAATTGAACTTCTACGGTTGAAAATCTCTTGGGGGCAACATAAGTTTTGGATAAGCTTATATTTTTGTTTTCGGTTCATCCATGTATGTATGATCTTATGAACCGGTTGGATGACAAATAAACATCACTATGGGGCCTAACAAGGTTTCAATGGTGGAAATCATTATCCCCACTTTCCCAGGCATGATGGACTTAATCTTTGGAAATGCTTTAATTTTGAGCTCAACACCTTAAATTAGATGGAAAAATCGATGAACGGCATAGATGAAACACATGCATCATGGTGGGGCCCACATAGCACTGACCACCTGCCACTGGCCGGTGGTGGGGCAGTAGACAGTCCGTTTCCCAAACTCAAAACCCAGGGACACGGATTTCCTGCTAAAGCCTTTCCCATGAAGATCAGCGGAAGAATTCTGCGTGGGACCTACTGTGATCTTTGTGTGAAATCCAATCCGTCCATTTGTTTTTAAATATCATGTTAGGACATTATACCAAAAATGAGGAGGATCCAAAATTCAAGTAGGCCATACGAGATGAAACAGTGGGGAAAGGAATGTTTATTGTTGAAACCTTCCTAGGCTCCACCTTGGTATTTATATTCCATCCAAACCGTTTATAAGGTCATTTTCACGAAGATAAAATGAAAATACTATGAATATAAACCGATACAAAACTTTTGTAGCCATATGAATGTTTCAATGGTGGTCACTAAATCTCCACTGTTTCCTCTCATGTGGCCCATTTAATTTTTGGATCCTCCTCATTTTTTGTCGCATGCCCTAAAATGATTTTGAAAAATGGATGGACAGGTTGAATTTATCACAAACATCATAGTGAGCCCTACACAGAATCCTACCACATGATCTTCCAACAACGAAAGGCTCACACATAAATTCCATTGCGACCCTATAAAATTTCCCGATTTGTTTAAAATTTTCACCATCCGACAAATAATGTGCTGCTAGCACTCGACCTTATAGAAGGTATAATACAGTCGAGCATATAGTACCTTTTACCTATATATATATATATATATATATATATATATATATATATATAATATATATATATATATATATATATATATATATATAAATGAATTTCAAATGTTTCAGTTTCCCTCCAAATTTTAAAAATTTTGCTAGTTTTAAGTGGTGTATTAAGAAGCATCAGATTTGTTAAAAAAAGAAGCTTGAGCTCCGTTTAGTGGATACGTGAATTTAGTCTTGTGGGGAACTATGCCAATATTTCTAATCTATATCATTGATCGCACACGCATGTGCACCGAGCTGAGCCGAGTCCATGTGCACGTGCATGGCGGACAAGACGGGATAGGTCACGGATGTACTCGCATGAGTGTGTGTATAGATACTCGCAGGACTTTATTTGTGCGAGAATATACTTGCACTTGCGCCTTTTCGTCTCAAACCAGAAAAATGTGACCAGTCAGTTGGTCCCACATGTTGGGTTTAAATCCAACGGACTAAACTCTTTCTAAAGAGTGCTTAATACACCACTTCGAAGTCTATATAAAGACTTTCATTTCGTTTTCAAACTACGGAATTTTTTTTATATAACTTTTATAAAAACTCTCTTTTTTCTAATTTACGAGTTTTGGCTTTTGAATTTATCGTTGAGTTAACTCAGCACTTTTGAGTTAAACTGCAAGTGGTTCAAGCCCGCATATATTGAATACACCTCTTGTATTGAATTATAATCAACGTATCTTGAATACACCGCTCGTACCGAATTATAATCAACTTATCTTGAAGGTCGATTGCTCTGAAAACCTGTTGCACCTGGAACGTTGTCCAAAAGAGCAAATTTGATTTCAAGCCAAGTGACTCATCTCACGCCTAAACTCAACTTTATAAGTCTTCTTATCTTAATTTTTATTTTCTTTTAGGTTTTTGATTTTAAATAATCTATTTCATTCAACCAAATATTCGAAAGGGAGACCGTCAACTACAATCCAGTCCCTCTAAATAAAATCCTTTTTCACGTACAACAGCTTGGTGTTTCAGTACCATCTAAAACACACACAACCCAAGGATTGATATCCATTACGGTGGACCACCAACCGGTTGCCACTGAAACTGGGTCATCTCGCCTGCGTATCGGGCCGTTTTCACTCGACAGAGCTGTATCATTCATGGATGAAACTGGGATATAATGGTTTGGGACGGCACCTTAAACCTTTCATACAGCCGCATTTGAAATTGTACAAGTCCATGACCATGTCAACGAGGCCTGATGATGGGAGCCACAGAGCTTTGAAGGTCGCTGCCGGAGATCTTGGATGGGGTAAAAGGATCGGTAGTTGAGTATGACGACAATGGCAATGGTCCGCTTCCGGCATCAGTAGCTGTGAATTCTGATGGTGTGATGTCAACTTCAGGCATCCTACGCCATATGATCTCCAGCTCCATGACCACCTCAGCCATTGAAGGTCGCTCATCTGTCTCATCGTGGCAACATCTGAGAGCTAATGAAACGAACTGCTCGACACATTCGGAAGGATACGAGCCCATTCGGCTGTCAATGACTGAGAACATCAAACCGGACTGGTATGCCAAGTTCACCTGTGATAGAAGAATAGAATATGAGACAACAACCATCAATCCAAAACAAAGAAGACCGCATTTGAGATGCATGTACAATAGGCCACATAGCATAGCAGCTGACATGGTTGCTGTACAAAGGACTTTGTTCAAAAACATCCATTGTGCCATGCACATGGGGCCCACCATGATCTCCATTTCTATAAAATCTGGGACACAACAACAATGAATAATCTATTTGAATGCTATTTATATTTGGTTCTTGTATTAATAAGGAAGTGTTTGGTTGCACAAGGCATCATGAAATTTCATGATATTTTGCACCAAATTAGATTTTATTTATTATTATTATTTTTTACACTGGCACTCACACCCACGCCGTAGTGGGATTTCACCACCTATGGGTACTCGAACCCTTGACCTAGTGTTGAAACTCTTGCACCGATTAGACTGATTATGAAGTATCATGATTTTGGTGCAACCAAACACACCCTAAAGTTGTTGTTTTCTGATCTTTCCAGCATGCTAGATTTAATCAAGTAGTTAATGTTTACAATTTTTACCGCACATATATACATATAAATGTGTGCATGTGTGTATGTATTATGCCATGTAAAAGATTACCATATGATTCAGTTAAAACACATCCCACCAGTATCTGGTACTGGTATCAGTATCTAGTCTGTCCAGCATAATATATTATTTCATACATGCAAGCATCCAGATGGACTGTGATTAGTCTGGCTGTTACTGGGTGATCCCTCCTTGGAATGCCCATGCTCCTAAAATCGCTATGATTAAACAATCCTGTCTGATCAAGAACCTGCAGATGGACAGTTACACATGCACTCATAGATTGCACATGCATCCATCCACATTCGACAGCCAAAAATCCAATCTAAAGGCATTGTTTATTAAATAAATAAATAAAATGCCAAATATTGTAATAACCAACCACTAGTACCTGGAACCAACTAAAGGGTTTGGGTTCAGGTTCAGGTACCATATTTGAGGTGCTGGACACAGATCCCATTGGGTATGGGTACCCATTAGGTTTTTTGGACCTTCACTCTAGGTCAGGTCCGGGTCAAGTAAAGGGAATCTACATGGTTGGACCCACCAAATGGGCAGTTGGATCTCACACACATTTGCCACGTTGACACTGGACATGTCTCGTGTGTGGAAATGTTCTCCAAACGTGTGGGCTGATTAAATTGTTGATTGCCTATGTAATAGACTATAAGATAACGCTTGATTGTAATCAACCTATGTATAGTCTATTACATTGCACCTGCGGAAAGTTTTGTGCTCTCATTGCTGGTCCCCAACCCAGATGAAGGAGGGTTGTGTCAGGTTGGCAGCCATTGTCAAACTTACGTCATAACTTTCATCATGAATCCGAACAAAATAGGATTCATGTGGACGACCCCAATTAATTGGGATAGGGCTTAGATGATGAGGATGACACCGACGCCGATGCCACTCATGTGGGCTAATTGCTTAGAATAAAATACTATTAATATTAACTGGACCCAACCTGATTTTAACTGGGTCCAATATTTAGGCATGGATCCGTTTAAATTGGGCCAATACCTTGGGTATCCCTGGATATAGGTACCCGTTGATAGTCCTAACAAGTGGCTAGCGATTCCATCAGAACATGAGCTAATGATAATGTAATATCATCTGTTGCAGGTTGCATGACTTGACGTTTCTACAAGAGAGCTGGTCTGTCACTGGATCAATTTAAGAGATGCCCTGATCCCACTGATGGAACCAACAAGACCTGCACATTTTTAGTTGGGATCCAAAGCATTTCAGGGGTGGGCCCTCATTTACACCAAATGGGAAATCATTTGAAATGGTATGGTAGACTCATGGTATCCCGAATCAGTTATGTAATGGCCGACGGTCATAACCATTACGCGTTATGGGGCTGAGCTGTTACAGAAAAGGGACCATAACAGCCCTGTAACGGACCGTAACAGTCCTGTAACGGTTATTTTTAAGAGCTGTTACAGCCTGTATCATAACGATAACAGTGGTGGGCATTATAAAATACCTTGGGGAGACTCCCACCTCCTACATATAGGGCTGTTAATGGGTACCCAGACTTGCAGGTACCTGATGGACTGGGTCCAATTTTAACGGGTCTAGTTCCCATCTTTTGGACAAAAAAAAATCAGGTCGGGCTTGGGTCTCACCTTTTGGACCCAGTGAAAAATTAGGTATCATCAGGTTCAGTTCGGGCCCATCAGGTTTAGCCGGATCCAATTAGTTTTAACAGTTCACACACACATGCACAACTTTCTAGCAACAAAATGATGTGTCCTAAGCCACATGTGCAATCTAATCCATCCATCGTGTGGGCTCAAATGAATGAATGTTCTTATTTGTCCCAAAACCAACTTGAAACCTAGACCTGATGGGTAACAAAACCCAATCAGATCCAGTTCCAGGTCTTCAAGAACTAGACCTAGACCCGGCAAGACTGAACCTGGTTAGGCCAGGTATGGGTACTGTAGGATCCAACCTGTTGACAGGCCTACCCATATATAATGTTTTTTGTTCTTTCTTTCTTTCTTAATATCATGAAATTTTATGATATTTTGTACCAATTAGATTGACTAATCATGCAATCATGATATTTGGTGCACCTGACACAACATAAGCCAAGATGGAACATGTCGTGCACCTAGAAAGGACAGATCAATCATACAAGGTAATACTTGTAAGGGATATATTTGGAGTGGAAGGATGCAGTAAGAGCGTACCTCTCGGACTATGTTTTTGCCATGCGATATGGCCTGCATTCCTGTTAAGAGCTCGAGAAACACGACTCCGAGGCTATAGACATCGCTTTTGTCGGTCAGCTTATGGGTTAGGACGTATTCCGGATCAAGGTAGCCCTGTGAGGAAGATGCATTTATAAGTTCAAAGTGAACAGGGTGTAATAAACAGATCAATCAATGATCCTAGCAATCTTATCGGTGGCCTTCAAAGATGACAGTGGAAAACAAAAACAGTTAATGGTCAACATTCCAGAGAAATGCCGTAAAGTGATAGCTACAATAGTCTAATAGGTGTGATCTTGAACCACGGACCATCCATCATAACACCCACAAGATGGAAAGTCTTATTGACATAAGACCCTACTGCAGGTATTCTGGGAGAGAGCTCTACCATGTTTCCATCCACTGGTTCTACCGTTTCATTGTCCCTCATCTTTAAAAGCTAGGGAATTCAGACCATCCAAATGGCATACATCTATGGAAATCCAGACCATCCAAATCCTGTGTTCTCATGTGGATGCAGCACAGCCGTAAAATCACACTGATTTGACAATATTAACCATCTTTTTTTGCTGTTTGAATTTGGACTGCAGTGCCCAAACTGTACATATGCTGTACATATATGGTAGTGCCCTCAAATCACACGGTGATATCAACCATTTTTTACCATCCATTTGGTGGCTACAAATTATACATATACACCAATCCAGACCATCAAATCATGGGCCCCATTGTGGATGGATTGCAGACCTAAAACCACACTGACCATAATCTTAACCATGCAAATCCACCCTTTGAATTTGGACCTCCAATGTCTCCAACCATTCCATTTTAGTAGTCCAATTGATGGCCACATACTGTACATGTAGGGATTTCGTTTATGTATATATCCAAGTATCTGGATTAGGGTTGTTTTTCCTTTACAGTTAGGACCATCGAATCTGTAAAATTTCAGGTTATGCCACATCTACAATGGTCTGCATGATTAGATGGTTGGGACATTTTCTTACATGTATGCAACGTGTACAGTTGATAGTCTCCACCATTTAAAAATGATGACAAATGAAGACCACATTGTTGTTCCATGATTGTTGGTCGAATTAGACAAAGCTATGTCAAGTTATAAACAAGAACCAACAATAACTCTCAAACTGGTATGGAGAAAGAACGGATCTCTATGAGATGGGATTATCAGAATAGCACTCACTGGTGTGCCCTTCACAATAGTGGATACATAACCAGGCACAGATCCATCAATTTCGGGAAGTGATGCAAGCCGCGAGAGCCCGAAATCAGCAACTTTGGGGGTGAAGTTGGAGTCCAGCAATATGTTGGAGGCTTTGATATCTCGGTGGAATATAGGGGGATCCGCTTCCATGTGGAGGTAGAGTATGCCCTTGGCAGAACATATTGCTATACGCAACCTTGTAGTAAAACTCAGAGGTAGTTTTGCTTTAGCTGTCATATCATGGATAACGTGTGTTTAGAGCTCATAAGGGAGGAAAAACAACTGAAATCATGAAGGACATGTGGAGGCATAAGAGTCAGTAAAAAGCAGCATTATGGATGGGTAAGTTTAACCTGAGCACAGCGTACTGATTTCCTTCTTTGGTGAGGTGCTGATGCAGGACAATTAACCACTTGCTCTAAAAGCTCGAACTGTTAGAGTATGGCGAATTTATCCCTTTATCTCATAGCCCAGGCCCCACATCTCATGGGTTTTAAGACCTCGGCCGAACTCCCATCGTAGGCCCCAAATCACATGGGCCACCCACCCCGAGTGTGTCCCCGCATCCCACGGGCTACCCCACTCGAGCCTGGTGTGAAATGCGCATTAATCACCCCTGGTGAGGAGTCTTGAACACGAGACCTCCTCCGTGGGCCGCACCCACCCCGAGTGTGCCCTTGCATCCCACAAGTGACCCCACTCGAACCCAGTGTGAAAATGCCCCTGCATTAATCACCCCCGGTGATGAGTCTCGAACCCGAGACCTCCCGCTCTGATACCAATTTGATGCAGGACAATTAACCACTTGCTCTAAAAGCTCGAACTGTTAGAGTATGGCGAATTAATCCCTTCATCTCATAGCCCAGGCCCCACATCTCATGGGTTTTAAGACCTCGGCCGAACCCCCATCGTGCGCCCCAAATCACATGGGCCACCCACCCCGAGTGTGTCCCTGCATCCCACAAGCAACCCCACTCGAGCCCAGTGTGAAAATGCCGCTGCATTAGGTGCACTTAAAGTGGACACTTGGCACAACAGTCCATGGTTGGACTGTTAACCCAGTGGGTCCCGCCATAAATGGACCAATTTCTATAAGTTGCATGGATTAAACAATCCTGTCCATCAGATTGAGGGATGTTGTCAGATTGTATACTGGCAGTTGCCAATTTAATCTTCTGACATCCGTTGTGGGGATCCGAATGGACAGTTAAGATCACCTGATCAGTGAGATTTTCCACCATGATTGACCATGGAGAGTTACCCAATGAATGGTACAGATCATAGAGCATGGAGCCAACTGCCCAATCTTGTGGAAGGTCAAAAAAGGAGCACCAGCAAATATAGATAATTGTAATAAATCTACAGAAACATGTAATAGATTTATGGATACATGAATGCATTCAGGGTATGCATGAAATAGCCAGCATATTGAAGATGAATGGGAAATGCAAGTTTTTGTCAAATTTCTTGTTGGGACAATCATACGATGAAATTTTGATATCATCATTGTTATCACAGACTGGCTGGCACAACACACTGGGCTGTGTTAAATATTGATTTATAAATGCTGAGTTCTTGCTGATATCTAACCAAATTTTTTATTTTTTTTTTCCATTCTAGATGCCAAGTCATTAGAAATTGTATGAAAGTGTTGTAAGAATGCAGATAGTTATTACTCCATCTCCGTGTAATAAAAATTAAAATATATTGGATGCTTGAACTTCTGCTTGTATATAGGTATGAATGCATGCATGCATGGCAGCATACAAGGTTTATCCAGTATCAAATGGTAATAATGCACCGGTAATTTCTTGTTTTATGCAAGACCAACAATCACCTGCCTTTTACAGTGTAGAATTTGAATTTTTCACACTGTTATTCCAAGAGAAGAAAATCATGAAGCATGAGATTATATTGATTATAAAAACTAAGGCAGCAAGAATGTTCGAAAAAATTATTTAAAAAAAAAACACTAAGGCAGCAAGAACAGTTTATTTTTTGCTTTCTTTTCTGTCCATCTGTCCAACTCCTTGTTAGGCAGAAACACACACACACACAAACAAGAAAAAGAAAAAAGAAATTTTAAAAGAATGTAAAGAGGTTTACCAGAAAGGTGATCCCGCAGTGTGCCATTTGGCATGAACTCATAAACCAACATCTGCACATGACCAACAGAAAAAATAAAATAAAAATGAAAGGTTAATTTTTCTTCTCCAAAGTAGAAATCTCAATTAGTGATATGAAGAATGCAGTTGACCTGGAAGAGCAAATTCTATGTATAGTCTATAGCGAACACATTTGCTCATATCCTTAGGGAAAGATGCAATAATTGAAGCTTTGCTTAAATGGATTTAAAACTATCTTGAAGTTCTAGAAGAATAATTAGGCCAGTTTGGGGCACACTAAAATATTCAACTTTAAATCTGCAAGGGTCTGGTGCAGTTGTCAGGAAAAGAACTTGGATCCTTTCTTTAGAAATGAGTTAGGGAGGCATCCTTCTGCCTCCTTTCACACATGCCAATTGGGCACATGCAACCTTCCACATATTGCACAATGACCTGAAAGCTCATGCCCATAAAATCAGGCCAATCCTATATTTAGGTGGGCCACACTATGCATGAGAGCCATAGCGGTTCACAACTAAGCCAACAGGCGATGACAGCTACAGTTGCACCTGTCGGCTACAAATCAGTTTAATCAATTTTTTGGTGGCAAGCACCCAAGCAGGCCATTATGTTGTTTTGGTTTATTCAGGAAAAATGAGAATTCTCCACACGATTAGCCTTATTGCAGATCAAGAAAAACAACTTAAAAGAAGCAATTACATGATCCATAGTCAGAAATTACATATTTCTAAACTAAAAGGATCCAACTGAATCAATTACCAGAGAAACCAGAACTGCACAGAATATCCACAAACAAATAAATAAATAAATCAGAGTATAAAAAATGCCTCGATTTTCAATGTCGAATCAGCAACACAACATTTGTGGTGAATGGGCAGATGGTTTCATCAACTAGGTCAGATCAATGTCTATATATTCAAATGGCTATATCGATTAAAACTTTATCACCTTCCCCTCAAGGTTCATCATTCAGTGACACCATCAGGTTCTGAATATAGAAACTACTTTTTAAGTGTCGGAATTACAGTCTCCAGGACACTTGTGATCTTTCTCAAGCACCCAAACTACAGGTATGGCCTTGATCCTCATTGTTAGGACCATGGGCAGGGCAGGGTTAAGCTTACCTTAGCCAGCCCATCAACATGCCTGCCAAATAATGGTCCCAGCAACCCTTCCCATGGGATAATATTGGCAATAGATCAGTAATTCCTGAAGTGATTTTGTGCGATCATCTGTAAGGTTATAAGGTTTCAAGAATGATTTTTTTTTTTTCTATAATGTGAAAGGAAGTATAAATATACTTGCTTAGGTAGAGCACAGCTATATTACTTCGACACTCCATAATCATGTTAAGTTATTAAAATAGCTCCATATCACCATCATCATCATCTTAGCCTTTCTCCCAGAAATTTAGCATTGGCTTTTAAATGGTATATTGGCACACAGATTATACAGTCAGCTGCCCACCAGACATCAAATTCCTCTTTTACAAGATCTCTGTATATGATATAAAAATTTACACTATTATTCAAAAACATCGTACAGAGTGCTTTTTTTTTTTTTTTTTAAAGATGATATATAGAGTGCATTTTACTAACAATAGGAATGAAAATGAGGAATTAGTTAAGATTGTGACCAAGAAGTTTCCCAGAAATGACCACTTTCGATACCTTAGGTCAATAATTCATGAAAGTGGAGAGATTGAGAAGGATGTTGCCCATAGAATTCAAGCTAGGTGGAAGAAATGGAGATGTGCTCTAGAGTTTTATGCAATCGCCGCATGCCAATCAAATAAAAGGGGAAATTTTATAGGATAGCTATAAGACCAGCCACACTTATGTTGAGCAGTTAAGGAACAACATGTTCATAGGTTGAGTGTAGCTCAAAATAAGGATGTGTAGATGAATGAATGGCAACACGAGGAAGAATAAAATCATAAGGAATCAATACGAGGGAATTTAGGAGTAGCACCAATAGGTAATAAGATCAGGGAAATAGACTTAGATGTTTGGTCATGTGCAATGGAGACCAAGAACTGCACCGGTTAGCAGTGAGTTGGTGCAGGTTGAAGGCTCTAAAACGACAAGGGGGAGGCCCCAAAGGACATAGGTGAGGCAGTAAGAAAAGACTTGATGAGCTATGGTCTAAATGAAGGTATGGCCCTTGATAGAGTGGTATGGCGGAACAGGATTCTTGCAGCCAACCCCAAATAGTTGGGATAATGCTTAGATGATGATGATTCTATAGTATACGCAATGATAATATAGTATAGCCTTTTCCAATTATAGTATAAGCAATGATAATATAATATAACCTTTTCCAATTGGCATGTACATCTGCATGCTGATTGTTAAAAAAGAGCTGCTTGTCCACCCTTTGAAACCACCAAACAATGTCGAACATAATATATGGACTATCAGTTTAGTCTCAATATGATATTATATGATGCGAATATCTAATGTTTACACCTTCTCATGTATTTCCCAAGGCCCGACTTCTCTTTTATTTCATTCAAAATAAATACTAAAAGAATCATACCCATCAAATGGTTAACTATCTTCTTCTTCTTTTTTCAAAATTTCATGCCATAAAACTTGCATTTGTGTTGATGCGGACATTAGTGGTGCACCCTTTAGAGTATACCAGAGGAGGAGGCGTCGCCGACAGAGTACCGGAGCGGAGGAGTTGATGTGGAACGCGCGACAAGTGCAGGAGCGGCATGACCGCACCCTGACTATAGATCCATGGGTTGGATTTCACACCCTACCACACGGGTGTTTTAGTTTTAGGCGTTTTTGTTCTTTTTTCTTATTTAAGGGGCTTTATTGTACTTTCTTTATTTTTTCGTTTTTTTGGTCTTTTTTTTTTCTTGTTTCAGGGGTTTTATTGTACTTTCTTTGTTTTTTCATCTTTTTCGTTATTTTTCACACCCTACCACACACTTCTACTTTTTCTATAGCTTATATATACGTTGTGAGATACCCTATTTTCATTATTATTGAATGAATATAAATTCGTCTCTTTTCTTCCTCTTTATTCAAGAGATTAGGGTTTCAAGATTGTCCCTTGGGTGTTGATGATTCCACCCGGATTTCAGGTTTTCTTCTTTCTAGATCTTCGAGGTACAGGAAAAGGTAAGAATCATCCTCCTTTTCTTTTGACGACAAAAGGACCCGTACTTTTTACATCTCGAACCCTTCATTCTTCACCCTTTTCGTTCCTCTCTGGATACCCTTCTAGTTTAAACGGAAAAGAGGGATGGTTAGTCAATAGAATCAGATCCAAACTTGACCGTAGACTAACTTATGCTAGATCTGGGATATCCTCATATCCTTAGGTCCTCTCTTTTTGCTGTTTACGCAATTTTATGTTAAGGAGCATGATCCTGACAGAATGACCTCATCTTTGTGTTGAAATTTACCTAATCCTTTTAATTGGAAACAGTTAGTTGATTCGTGTATTTACTTGAACATTCTTTAACCTGATTATACATGCATCTAGGATTAGGTCATTGTATGTCCCTGCATCATGTGTCCTCGTCACATGATTATTGAACTAACTAATGCAATCCCAGATCCCACGAAATTTTTAACCAAGCCAAGGGAGATACTGCCTATAGCGTAGCTAAATCTTCTTTAATCGAGACAACAAAGTTAAAAAGAATAGCATAGCTAAATCTTATACAGGAAATATTAAAAAATAAAATAAAATTTGAAGGCCAAATTTTTTTTTGAGATAAGTACCTGTTCATCTTCTTCATTACAGTATCCTAACAGAGAGACCAGATTTCTGTGATGCAATCGCGACAGCAACTCTATCTCTGTCAAGAACTCTTTTGTACCCTGCAAGGAACCTTCCTGTGCACGCTTTATGGCAACAACTGTACCATCAGCTAGAATGCCTCTATAGACCTTCCCGTAGCCTCCTTGGCCAACTTGAGCGGAGAGGCCGAAATTGCTTGTAGCCAATGCCATTTCTCCAAAAGTGAAATCTTTCACACCATCGATTTTGATTGAGATTTTCGATACTGTAGAGAAGTGTAAAAAATAAATATTGACAGCTGTTATTCTAGTGAAGAGAAGTGCATAGCAAGATTTTCAGAAATTTGTGCTTTCAACACTGTCAAAGAAAGTTATACAGATTGGAACATTGTTAACCAGAAACAAGAGTTCATATCAAGAGTTTCAGAAACTAGATAGCCAATGTAGAATTCACAGTGGAACCTTAGTCGCATGAAGCAGGAGCTAGGATGGGAGCAGATTTGCGTGCGGGATCATGGAAGAAACAAATCTAAAATATTGAAGTAATTTCATCATCACCTAAACCTTATCCGAACTAACTGGGGTCAGCTACATGAATCCTGTTCCAACATTCCACTCTATTAAGGACTCACAGTATGTTCGCATAATATTTAATATACAATAGGAAGCGACTAACTGAGCAATCAAGTCAAAGCAGTGATAACAAGGGTAGCAGGTGGACGGTGGTAGTATAGCAAGCGGTTTGTTCAAAGTATGGATTAGATTCGCTTGATATTTAAGACTTGATTTGAGATTTAGCAACCAGGTACAGGTTGCATAGGTTTGTCACCAGAACTTCCTCTAGAGTATCTTGAGGCATAGGATCGTTGTTAAAGGACAAAGGGAAGTGCAGATTGAGTTTGAATGGTGGAAGAAGATAGATGACCATGCGTGAACAAAGATCTTCCATTTATTTATATGTTGGATTCTTGAAATGACAATCCTCAGTTTAGGAGGTAAGAATTCATCAACATATCACCAAAGATAAAGTTGTTTACGAAGGTTCTTGAGAATTCAGGAGTTTCGATGATTTTAACTCGAGGAGTGAAAGATTAAAACATAAGAGTTTCCATTGAGCCAGATTATTTGATCCTGTGATAAGCCGCAACAGTCGTTTGTATTAGGATTAAAATTCATGAACAATCTGATCTCCAAATAAAGGTGGCAGCGGCTGGTTCTGGTTTCGATCAGGGTCAGGCCAAGCCTCTCCCTACTATTAGTCAGGATTAAAAGTCAAGTTCTGTCCTGGGCTTTTTAGGATTTGGGCCTTTGATTTCTGACCCAAGCCCTCCATTAATGTCATAAATGGGGCTTATCTCGGGCTCAGGCTGGGCCTGAATAGAAAACTTTTGTAAAACATAGGCCCAGGCCTGGCCTGTTTATTAATAGGTTTCAAAATTATGCCCATATTTGACCCACAAGCCACCATTACAGACCCAAGTCTGACCCATATTGAGCCGGGATTCAAAATCTGACAGGCCAGCCTGGCCTGTTGCCACCCCTATTTCCAGGATTCAGCTAGGTGTTATGAGAAATATTCAGCGGTCTCCTTTATTGAGGTTATGCTAGGAATTATTTTGCAGTCCCCTTGGCTGAAATAAAGAGTGAAGAAGAAGGCACGAGCAATCTAATCCAAGTATCCAAATACTACAAGCCTGTTTTGGGAGCTTGGAAAGAATTTGGGCGGAAAATACTTTCCAAGAAACATTTCACCTGATTGGGAGTCAAATTTCGGTGGAAAAATATTTTCCAAGAATGTGTTTTTATAGCACAAGTCCCAGAAAAAATTCCCAGCCCTCCCCTTGTGGTTTCTATTTTAAATTCTCTCTCCAAATGCTTTCTTGGACAATAACTTCCAAAGAAAATGCCACTCTCTCCTTTTATTTTCCAAGCTCCCACACAGGCCCTACAAGACATGTAACCTAGTAAGGAAGAATTCCCCTAATTTGGTCTTCATTTCATGTAGTATACTCGTCAACGAATGGTTGTTGTCAAAATCCTAGGATTTACGATTTACGATATATGATTTGAGTCGAATCTCAAGCAAAAAGATTTGAATCCAACCTTCAAATACCTTTTTATACGAATCCTACTATTTTATGATTTGAGTCCTACAATTTATGATTCAAATCCTGATTTACGATTCAAATTATACTTATTTTCTTCTATTTTAAACTTCACTTGGCTTTCATTTTATGTTTTTAAATTGGTTGGGGCTTTAAGAATCATTTAAAAAAAACCTTTTAAAAAATCGTTTAGAAAAGGTAAATTCTTTTATTATTTTATTTTTTTTATGATTTCTTACTTCTTAACTGGTCGAAACACCAAATTGATGTATGACTTATCTAGAATGTTTTTATGGATGGTTATGATCATGCTGACTTATTTATTATGGAATGATGGTTAGAAATCAAAATATCTTTTTTGGTTAGTCTACATAATCAAATGCCCCTTTTGCAATATGATTCTTGATGGGGACATCACGTGCACACGCGCGCGCACGCCACCCCCTACACGTACGCCAAAAGGACCCCACCATCGATTTGGATCGATGACGATGTTCAGGGAGGGCCTCCTAGTTAGGAGACAAAGTTTTGATTTAAAAGAGTATGCCCAACAATCAAGAAAAGCTCACTATGGGATCTCATGATCGTAGCCCACTAGTCGGATTGATTTCATATTTTAGGTTTTGCTTATTGTTATTGTTTAGAATATCATGAATGCTTTAAATTTCTTTGTTTGGTTTTTATTTTAGTTTACTTCATCGCCAAGTAATAGGTTGCGCACATGGTGCGAGTTTTGGGGTATAGGTTTTTCCTATAAATAGGCACCCCTTGTACTTCTTTGGATTCATTGAAGATTAATAAAAATTCTGCATTTTCTTACTCTCTGAGTTGTGAAGCCTAATTGGGTGCGAAGCCCTCCCTTCTTCGAAGGGTTAACTACCGTGGTGCGAAACCACATTTATCCTGATTCACTTCCATCCATCGTCATCTCTATTACCCGTCTTATACCATCCACCCTTCTCATCTCCCATAATCATCTGCGCTACCCAATCTGTCCCTTATTGCATCAAATTCTCTCTTCAACAGATTTGCAGAATCTGGCCCTACAGGAGGGCTGAAACTTCGATGGAGCACCACACTCAGGCCGTAGCTCGGATCGATGTGAAAATTGGGGGTTTTGAAGCCCAAGCCTAGCCGACCAACCCCAAGGAGATAATTTTTTGTACGTGGGCCCCACACATGTGCGACCGATCACCAGCGCATGTGCATCAGGTCCCACTCGTGGTCTGCACGTGACAGTTGTCTTCTAGTTCAGGGTTCCCTCTCCTTTACTCTCTCATATTTGTTTTTCATAAACCCTAACCCTAAATGGTCCTAAATCCCCAAATTCTATCCCTATTCTCACCCTAAGATTCCCTGAATTGAAATTGGTAAATCCCTTGGATTAGGAGATGATTACTATGCATGTGTGGATGATTATTTCTTATCTTTGAGCATCCTTTGGTTCATAAATTTTATTGATCCAGCCCTATCATGTGTAGGCCTGGACCCGCATAGATAGATTCTCATTAATTGAATGTTTGGACTTTTATGTGGGATGTGAAATTTTTATGTTATTGTTTCTAAATTAGTATGATCTAAGCCTGAAATCTTGCATATCATCTTTAAATTTCATGTCCTGCATCATTCTACATTCAAGAAAGGTAACAAGAACATAAATTATTAAAAGATCCTTGTATGTTTTTTAGAGGAAAGATAAGAATCCTTTGATACTACTGTGACATGGTATTACTTGGTGCATATTGATGGCAAAAGGATGATTGTTAAATTTTTTATTTTTCCTGATTTATTTATATTTTTTTATATTTTAAAGAAAATCATAAAAAAATCCTACACGATACAATTTGCAAATCGATACGATTCAACCCCTATGACAAGTTGTGATACGATAGCAATTTTGGCAACATTGATGGTAGAGCCATGGTATTCAAAACCGTTATGTAATGGCCATTACATAACGGTAACGGTGGGAACCATTACGCGTTATGGAGCTGTAACAGGCGTTACAAAAATGGCCTATAGTGGCTCCATACTGGTACACTATGGGGCTGATATAGGTTATTGTAACGGTAACAGATACCGTTATTGAAAACCTTGGGTAGAGCAGTGAGAGTACATTGGTCAAACACAAATATTTTTAGAACATATTTTTTTCCTTTTATAATAACCTTGGATATTAATGAGGAGACCTAGCCTGTGCGAAATGGTTAACATTTGTTGCAACAGCATGAAAATAGGATACCCGGCACACAGGTCCAGTGATGAGGACCTTTCATATAGCTTGCTTGCCATGTATGACCCCATATTCAATAAATTCCAATTTGAAAGTCCTACTCGCATGGCTGGTGGATTTGTACCCATTCAACATAAACCATTGATTGTATATATATTTTTTCTAATTGTCCAGTTGTACGTCAACAATTACACAGTTGAGTCTGGCCAATGAGATTTTTTTCTAATTTTTTTTTTTTTTTTTACTGTGAGGCATTTATAGCAGGTCCGCCTGATGAATGACTCAGATCATGGATCATCGTGCCACATGTCCAATCTTGTGCAGCACACAGGATAATTAAACTTGTACACCAGGCACAGGTTGGATATCCCTTTAAAATAACCAATAATGACCTTTGGAAATCTGGACATAATCAAGGAACTTACGCAGACGTCTTTTTGAACCCAAATGGTAGTGTCTAGTACGTCTCCTCATGATAAGAATTGAGATAATGGAAGATATAGTCAGTGTCCCAGCAACAGCGCCTAGTACAATGGCAGCTAAAACACCCTTGCTTATTCCTGATTTTGAAGACTCAACAATCACTGCAAACAAGAGAGGGGCAAAAAAAAAGAAAAAGAACCAGGCAACAGTTAGTATCAGAAACACGATGTATACTAATTTTTGGACTACGAAAAATACGCTCATAAGCACAACAAAATTTCTACATCAACCTAGTTTCAAAATGATTGTGAGATTGAAGCTGTCATTTATAAAGGGTGAGACCCATAGTCTACAAAATGAAAGACCACATGCCTGGCTTTCTCGTAAATATCCCTAATGATTTCACAAACAGTTTTTTTTTTTTTTTTAAATGCAAGGACCCTTAATCATCATCATCATAGCCTTGCCCCAACTATTGGAGTTGGGCTTACAAATCTTGCTTCTTCGAAACAAGAATTCCCATGTTTTGCTTCAAAAAAGTTTGACAAGCAGCTGCCCACCTGGTATCAACCCTCTACCCGAGCATGGGGGCATCCATTTTGTAATTGGAAGAGGAAGAAAAGAATAAGTCGCAAGACAGCATATTAAGGTACACGCTCCATGATACTGGAGAGTGTATGGTATAATGATACTCCCTCTATGGCAGAATTATGACTCAACTGCTCTATCTTAACTTTTAAGAGGAGATACTACCATGTACCATGGTCTCAACCAAGTAATGCATTGTTTCTCAAATTTCTAAATCAGATCTAGCAGTTGATTCCAGAATAGACCCATCTCTTACACACTTCATGGAGCAAGAAGGCTTTTTACTAATCAAGTCCAACATGACTGAACCTATCCCCTCAGGTTTATGTATTCAAATCTACAGTTAATTGACTGAAAATTCTCATTTCCAGCAATCTTGTGAGGAAACCGAAATGTCCAATGCTCCAAGTCCAAATCCACATCATATTTTCAATCTGTTAGCCATTTCTAACCTCAAAGGACCACATAAGAGCATGTTGGTCATTTCCAAAACCAAGACTAAAATCATCCGGCTTTCAGATATATCTGCGGGCACCTTCACCATGGATCATGAGCCTAAAAAATGTACAGTTTGCTAATGTGCAGGATTCCTACATGCAAGGTGATCCAGACCATTGACCTGATTGGTCCCATCTTGCATGGGGACTGGCCAAAAGGTATACTAGATTGATTGTTGACCTGTTTTTACATTGAATGTGGAGCATTACTTTTCCTTGCTTCCTAACCATCTGTTTGTTGGTCACTGATCTAAGCTTTAGGATCTTCCTGCCTGGGAGGATTGGCGGGGCATCCTCCATCCACTGTGTGCCTAATCAGACCAACAGTCTGGAATCTGGATCAACAAACCATGGGCCCAACATGTATGGAATCCTAAGCATCAGCAAACTGTGTGAGGCTCCATACCCTGTAATTCCTCCTTTCACCATTTACACTTTAAAGATGTGGTCTTGAAGACATACCATTTGAATAAGGTCCCAAAAGGGTAAAGTCGAGCAGTTCAGCTGGTCCAAAGAGATTGCTATTAGGAATGCGCCAATCTGTGAATATGTCTTTAATGCGCAAAATCTCGCTCTCATTAAATGTACTTCTAAAAAAACTGGGACAATCATCATACACAGGAAAGAGCTTCAAATACATCCTTAACCTAGGACCTGCTTCCCAGGCAAATGAATCGATGACTAGCTGATAAGGATGCAAGCTGAGATGAGAGGTTAGGAACCCCTCAAATAGGGGCTTGTATGGAGGAAAATCTGATACTCCAGGACTTTTCAAACGATATCCAACTCGAAGAGGTGCAGCACAAAAGCATGGACTTGGAGAGAATGCTGGAACATATTCAAAAAAGTAATCCGTAGGGCATGCTTGAATGGGGCAACCATTAGGGAGGTTTGTTGAGCCTCCAGGTGCCGGTCCACCTCCATTCTGAGATCCACAGAACTTGACTATGTTGAATTGGTTTGCATTCACACAGACGGGATTTCCTTGAAGCCTGAACATGTCGAACTAATGTAATGATAATATGGCAACCAGTAACAGGACTTCTAATTTGAATTACATTTCAATTTTTAGATCATTTTACCGAACTAAATAAACTTTCAGATGATCAGATTCTATATCGGGCAAGAATGGACACATCACAAGTTTTGTCATTTACAAGCCACCCTGAGTATGAAGCACAATAAGTACATGAAATTGCCACAAAAATATAGGGAAATGACAAGAACATGGGAAGAGAAGTGCTTTAAAACATAGAACCAACATTAGCATCCCTGCATCCAAATTTCAAGGTAATATTTTACAATCCATGTCTTCTAGTATAAGAGTATAGCTATCATACTTCAGACCAAGTCATTCTATGAATATTAAGCGCATGAATGACTGAAGGTGAGCTTGTTTCTAGATGACATAGTTTTGATTGACAAGACAAAGAGCATAAACACAGAGCTAGATTTATGGAGGGGTGTGCTTTAGAATCTAAAGGATTTAAAATTAGCCAGACTAAAACAGAGTGTATCGAGTGTAAATTTAATAACAAAAGAGTGGGAACGAGGAATTAGCTAAGATTGTTTCCCAACATGACCACTTTCAATATCTTGGCTCGATAAGTCATGAGTGGAGAGATTGAGAAGGGTGTTACCCATAGAATTCAAGAGGGATGGAAGAAATGGAGATGTGCCTATGGAGTTTTATTTGGTCGTTGTGTACCACTCAAACTGAAAGGGAAAATATATAAGATGGCTATAAGACCAACCATGCTTTATCGGACAGAATGTTGGGCAATTACAGAACAACGCTTTCATAGGATGTGTAGCTGAAGTGATGATGTTGAGAATGATGAGTGACAAGATGGAAGGATAGGATTAGAAATAAATCATACAAGGGAATTTAGGAGCAGCACCAGTAGGTTATAGGATGAGGGAAAGTAGACTTAGATGGTTTAATCATGTGCAGCGGAAATCAAGAACTGCAACTATTAGGAAAATATCCGAAATCTTTGGGAATGGAAGGGAAAATATCCGTAATTTAAATCTTTCCCACTAGAAACGGTTAGAAGTGAGTCGGTACAAGTTGAAGGCTCTAAAAGGGCAAGGGAAAGGCACAAAGGGATGCGGGTGGAGGTGGTAAGAAAGGACTTGATGACCTATCTTTTAACTGAAGTTATGACCCATGATAGAGTGGAATGGTGGAAAAGGATTCATGTAGCCAACCCTGATTAGTTGAGATAAGGCTTAGATGATGATGATAATGAATGACTGTAGGTGAACAACGGGACAGGAGCATACATGTAGACAAAAATAGGGAAGCAAATGAGCCAATCTATTCTCACAAAACATGTAAATAACCTACTGGCAATGTAAGAAAGAAAGGCCTTGAGTATCCAATGTTAGACTTACAGTTTGAACATGCACTAGCTTGAACCACAAGCATGTTGATTTCATCAATATCCTGTACCCGGGCTAGTCGGATTCGGATCTTGTCAGGTCTAAGTGCTGTTGTGTATCCATCGTGTTGTTGGACCTTGATTTTGAGTTGGGTCCAAGTCAAATAAGGGCATTTACATGATCGGGACCACCCGATGGATGGATTAGATCAATTAACATACATTCAAGATATATTAACTAGGTCCAAGATGGTGGACCAACCCAAACCTAATTAGACCAATTTTTACCTGGTCCAAAATGGTGGACCTGAACAAGGCCCGATTTCTGAACGGTTCAGCAAAATTGGGCCCGTACCCATAAATATCAGGTCGGGTCTGACAAAACCCATAGGGTCAGGGTACCTGTTCAAAGCCCTATGTCTAGGACCTGAGGATTAACTTATTGTTGGGATAGATTGTTTAGTACTGTGATTTAGATAAAGAACACATCACATCTGATGGTGGATCTTATAGCTTTGGGTAGATGAATGGTAATCTTGAAGATCAAGAGGATTTGCTGGGAAAGTCACTTCCTTAGCCCTGATGATAATCAGATCATGGGATGAATTAAATACATCGAATGGATGTTTATTAACGACAACCAGACGCCTAATTGTTCTAAATTATTGTTTTCACGAAAACAAATATTTCACAAAATGAGACCTGGATTTTCCATATTTTCTATGTATATAAATATAGTAATGCAATTTGGAGAGATACTACTATTATAATGATTGAATTTGAAAAACCAATGGTTTCTTGTTGAATTATAGCAATGTGGAAAATATGGCATAACAAAGTCAATTTCTCATAGGATGATGAATTGAATACCTTCATCATATGAGAAATTGGATATAAGAAGACTTTCAGCTCTTACCAATAAGTGATGGGATTGATCTAGGGCTTGCCTAATAAGGAAAGTAACGGATAAAGATTCCATCTCCAAGGAGATCAGGGATAAGCTTAGGCTTCCCTAGTGAAAGTAAGACATGGACTGGGTGGGTTTTTTCTCATCTATAGATGCTTCCTCAGATCATACTTCCAACAAAGTCGTCCACTGGATTTCTTCCACCCTGGAAAATTTCAGAGAAAGGGACACAGGTGCCTGGAGGTGGAGCAATAGGATCTGCAACCCAATAATTGTAATCATTTACGACAACTATCAAATTCCTCAAGATTCCTTCTAAGGGCTTGTTTGATTTTTCAATTCACTGGTAAATACCATGTAAATATGTAATAATTATTTCCCCTTGTATTTACCTCATTCTTTCCAATGTTTGATTTGACCACATGCTTTTTTACACAAAAATTGAGAACGCCACAACATATTTGTGGGTCCCACTGTGATGCTTATCTCTTATCCACACCGTTCATCTATTATGCCTGATGAATTTATGGCATGAGCCAGAAAATGAGGCAAATCCAAAGCTCAAGTGGACCACACCACGGGAAAAGAGGAATCGAACACTCACCATTAAAAACCTCTTAGGGCCACTGTCTCTTTTGGTGTGGGCCATTTGAGTGTTGGATCTGCCTAATTTTTCATCTCATGCCTCAAAATATTGTGGTAAAACGGATGGACGGAATGGATACATCATATACATCACCTTGGGGTCCGCAAATTTAAACTAGCTCTTTTGAACCGGTTTCCAAGGTAGAAAGTTCCATGGATTTTCAAACGGGTGAAATGGTAATAATTACCCATTTCAAGGTTATTTACACAAGTTTTGAAAAATCAAACACGCCCTAAGGGGAATCCAACATAAGTTCCTAACTGATCTAAAGTTTTGGTGATTAATTTAATGGAAAATCTGGTTACTGCAATATTCCACTGCGTGACCTTCGAAAAAACAATTCCAACATCCAGTGGTAATTATCCAAGCAGTCACCAGACTCACCACAGAAATTGGAGTTATCAAAAGCAACAGGAAGCAGAGCCAAGAACAGCAACAAATTGTTGATAGAAGTTACTTTATGACCTCAAGTAACCCGGGCTAGGGCCACAGGCTCCCAGAGCTGGTATGACAGCCTAAGTAGAAGAACTGCGACTGTAAGATATAAACATCGAAACAGATATTGACGTGGTATTTCCAACACCAACCTCAGACAATTGTACAGGAAACATTTTGGGGCATTGAGCGTGATGGTTTGGAACTTCCCTACCTTTTAGGGGACCCTTTTGTCTAGCACATTGATCCCAATTAATGGGTATAAAAAATTCTAGCAACTGCAATTCACGAAACCTTTTGGAAAATGTTTGCTGCCAAAGATCCTAGAGTTTCATATGGGAAGTAAGTGGTACAAATCATTACCCTCCAACTGTTCCAACGCTGGAAGTTGGTACAGAGCACAGATTAAAATCCACATTCAGAATTCTTCAGAAAAATGCTCAAATATTTCAGCATGGTGAGGTTCTAAAGGGTGGTGATAAAAATAACTGTATACGTTGCCAGAAATGCTAAAGCTTGATGGAATGCAGTGTATGACTTCAAGAACAATGATCTCACAATGAAAAGAAATGGACAGACAATATTGAAAAATGGAGCTTCAGTCACAACAAAAGCAGTTGACACAAGCCTAGAGTCGTACAACTACAGTTCATGAATAGGCATACAATACAAGAATATGGCATAAACATTTGGGCCAAAATAATGCACTAAATCATTGTTGTAAAATAATATGCACACGGTTATGGAGAAGATTAAACTGACTAATCTATGGACTTTTGTTCTGCAACCAAGTCTCTGGATATGTCTCAGCTTAGTCCCACTCTTAATTCTTGAATTGCCATTGTCTAGGAGGATGTGCTCTGATTTTTACATCATTAGACTGAAGATGGCATGAAACAAATGAAACCCAACACAAATTATTGGTTCATGAAAAGCGAGAAACACTAGGCTAAGATGACATGAGCCTAGAGTTAAACAAGGACAGTTCATGAATAAGCATACAAGACAGGAACATGGCATAAACATTTGGGCAAAATAATGCACTAAATCATTGCTATAAAATAATATGCACATAGTTATGGACAAGATTAAACTGACTTATCAATGAACTTTTCTTTTTTTTTTTGCAAAGTCACTGGAAATGTCTCAAGCTAGTCCCACTCTTAATTCTTGAATTGCCATCATCTAGGAGATGTGCTCTGATTTTTTACATTGTTTGACTGAAAATGGACATGAAGCAAATGAAACCCAATACAAAAGATTGGTTCATGAAAAAGGAGAAACACAACGTTAAGATGATCCAAGAAACTTGATGAAAGAAGCCACACAAGAACTGGTATTTTGTTAAACAAACTGATAGCACAAGGATCACAAATGATTTTTACTACCACAAAACATACCAGGTAGAAGCAAGGTGTGCCAAATTGGTTACGTATCGGCCGTATCGGCCGATACGTAACGGTAACGGTCTAGGCCGATACGCGTTTCGGGGTCATATCGGCCATTATGATTTTTTGTACCCGTATTGGCTAATACGGGTCCGTTACGGGCGTAACGGCGTTCTTGACGACCGTAACGTTCTACGACCAGTAACGCCCGCCTTAACGGTCAGCGGGTAACATTGTTTTTTTCATTTTAAGCTCATTTTTTGCTTTTTTTTTTCAAATTTTTTGCTTCCAAACTGTTTCTCACTCCTACTACCAATTTCGACCAACCTTGGCTGAGTATTTGAGATAAAAACACATTATATTACGGATTTTGTTAAATCGAAGCTCGGTGGGCCATTTTTCAGAAATTCCGAATTCGTAAAAAATAGGTATTTATACTTTTTTTTAATATGTTTTGCTGTTTTAATCATGCCATATGATGTGTTAATCATAGTAGAACATGTTAATGTGCATTTTTCAAATTTGGGGTACCATTTAATATTTTTTTCTATTTACGCATGTATTTTGACCCTTTTTTTTTAAATTCGAAAAATCAATTTTTAATGGTTGTTTTGTTGTTTTAATCATGTCATATGATGTGTTAATCATAGTAGAACATATTAATGTGCATTTTACAGATTTGGGGTGCCATTTAATATTTTTTTCTATTTACGCATGAGTTTTTTTTTATATTTTTTTCTATTTAAGCATGAATTTTGACCCTTTTTTTCAAAATTCGAAAAATCAATTTTTAATGGTTGTTTTGCTGTTTTAATCATGCCATATAATGTGTTAATCATAGTAGAACATATTAATGTGCATTTTACAGATTTGGGGTGCCATTTAATATTTTTTTCTATTTACGCATGAATTTTGACCTTTTTTTTTTTAATTCGAAAAATCAATTTTTAACGGTTGTTTTGCTGTTTTAATCATGCTATTTGATGTGTTAATCATAGTATAACATATTAATGTACATTTTACAGATTTGGGGTGCCATTTAATATTTTTTTAATATTTTTTTTCAATTTATGCATGAATTTTGACCCTTTTTTTTTAAAATTTGAAAAATCAATTTTTAATGGTTGTTTTGCTATTTTAATCATGCCATATGATGTGTTAATCATAGTAGAACATATTAATGTGCATTTTACAGATTTGGGGTGCCATTTAATATTTTTTTCTATTTACGCATGAATTTTGACCCTTTTTTTTTTAATTCGAAAAATCAATTTTTAATGGTTGTTTTGCTGTTTTAATCATGCCATATGATGTGATAATCATAGTAGAACATATCTATCATTGATAGTAGATAGTTAGAAAATCAAATATATGAATTTTGTAGTCAAATTTAGGTTATCTGGTTCATAAATTCATCAGACAGTCCGATACAACTTCTCACCAAGGAGTGGACCGTTACACCACCATAACCATGTTCCAATTTATAAATGAATGCATATTTGGAATGCTTAGAATATACCGGATTTAATCCATATTTTTTCATATTTGTTTGGCAAAAAAAATAAATTTGCGCCGTTACAGGCCGTTACACTCCCGTATCGCCGTTACACCCCCATATCCGTATCAGTCTTGGAGGTCACCGTTACGCCAACCGATACCGATACGGGACACCTTTGGTAGAAGGAGAATGATGTAAAAAACTAAACATAAGTTGTGGCCAATATATATCCCTTGGTCATAAATGAGTATATTGGATACATAGATGCAAGCATAAAAAGAAAATGGAAAAAGAAGGTGACCACAGCACTAAGAATGTATAGAAGCCAGTGATATTAGAAAATCATAAATGGGCGGGACTTACAATATACTTCACTAGGTTGTTGTTGTCTCTTTTTTTTTCTCTTTTAAAAAAAAAAAAAAAAGAAGCCAGTGATATTAGAAAATCATAAATGGGCGGGACTTACAATATACTTCACTAGGTTGTTGTTGTCTCTTTTTTTTTCTCTTTTAAAAAAAAAAAAAAAAAATGCATTGCAGATTAGTTGGGAGGACGAGCAAAGCCTGGAGAATAATTATTTGGCAACATTAGAACATATATGAAATTTAAGCATACATGATTGTGACGTTTGCAGGAGGATTAAGAACGCCTGAAATATTTGAAAGTAAGTTATTCTGGAAATACCTGCAAAATCAAAGATCATAGAAAAAATTTAGCAAAAGATTCAAGCTAAAACTTCGAGTTAGACAAACATATAAAAGTCCATCCAGAGGACCGAAACAAATTTGATCTCAAGACCATGGCAAAACCAGAACTACAAAACAATCATTGTGCTGCTTACTAAGATACACCAGAGGTTTTTTGAGAAGCAAACATAAGACTAGCAAAGAGAAATGGCGGTTTATGGTTTCAGGTCTTACAGAAAAAGTCTTCTATTGCCACCGAATGTCATATTCTGCCAAATAGATGGAACAAAACCACTCAATGAGTTGTTCTCAAGGGACCTGCAATGGAAAATGAGTCGCTCAATAATCCCATCAGGAGCGTGCCAAAATTCAGTTAATATGAATAAAATTTTTAACTACAACTGTTGGGTGAATATATAACATTTACAAATCATAACAAGTTTACCCAGCAGCCAGCACAGAGAACTAAAAACAATCAAGCATCAAAATTAGATTAACCCACTTTTGAACTGCAATGATGTAAGGTACTCATAAAACTTATTGCCATGTACAGCCACAAAATCAGCAAAGAAAAAGAAACGGTGGAAAGATAGTCTCACAATTTCTGCAGAAATGGAAAGTCCGAGAAGATTGTGGGAATAGATCCATTAAGATTGTTGTATGCCAGCTCACTGTAGTAATTGTTTAACAATATCAATTATCATATTGAAGTCAAGAAGATTAGTTACATGGAAGTTCAATCAATGTTCCTGGAAATATTGGGATACTTGTAATGGAAGAGAACTAGTAAGTGGAAGTTTAATGAATTGAACATATTCGACCAAGCAAACAGAAGTGGTTGCAGCAAGCGAATGCCTTAGAAACTCCAAGTGGGGAAGTTACTTACATAGTAGTGATATTATCAGAAAGTTTGTTTGATGGGATGGATCCAGTGAGATGGTTCCAGCTAAGATCCCTGAAATATGAACAGCATCACCAAGTTAGACATGCACATTGACCTTAAACAGAATGAGTCCGTAAAATATGTAAACATGAACAGAGATTGTGACCCTAGCCCTGAGAAATTTATTACTACAAACTTACAAATAAAGAAGGTGTGTTATGCTGCTTAGGTCGGGAATAGCACCTTGCAAGCTGCAGTTCCTAAGACTCCTGCCAATTCAGGAAAAGAAAACATATGCACAAGTCACAAAAGGATTTCTGGAAACATGTAAACATGTCCTCTCTCTTTTTTCCGATAGGTTAGTATGGGCTCAAACCCAACACCTCTATGTTAAAATGCACTCTGCTACCATTGAAGCATGAGCTCAAACCCATAGGTACAAGCTACAAATGCTACATGTAAGGCTTCAAGTAACACATAGGCACAAGCACTGCATAAACGTTGTCAATTAATAACAGCAGTAGAAGGACATGGAAAAAAGAAGAACAAGAAGAAGAAGAAGAAGAAGAAGAAGATTTCAAGCATGATCTCTACAGCAATCAACAAAGAACAACAAAAGGAGCCTATAAGAGGTATTTTTTTAAAGCCAGAGGAATCTGTCGTGGAAGATGCAAGTGGTGACAAACTCATGATGGCACTCAAATCGAGTTACATGCAGAATAAGGTTGATTCATAGGGGGAAACAAAAAACAGATCAAAAAGTAACTGAATGCATGCAGTCAAATAAAACACTTGATCATAGTAAAAAGATCTGAGTTTGCCTATGTGATGGGAACATATAGTCACCTAACTTTCCAGGTGATCTCCGTCAACTCGCAGCAGAAGCTACTGCTACAAGAAGGTTATAAAGGTCATTTTGTCTTGAATCTGTGGGTTATCTAGCTTGCTGGTTGCTATGATTTGGATTTCCAAGACTCTATTATAGTTTATACTCGAATGGTCTCCCAACAAACAAGTAAAAGACTTTGTGCAGCTTTATACCTTGCTACAATTATTGTGATAAACATCATATAATTTTGAAGCCCATTTTAAATGATAGTTCCATGGTTCCATCAAAAGTTCAAAGAGCAAGTATCCCACCTGCGATGCACACGCGCGTGCATATATATTATGGTCCCTTGGTTTTCTTACAAGTCTCCATCTACAATCACAACACTTATCCATCTAGAAATGTTCCATGCAGCAATGCTCTTTCTGTCTCCCTATTTGGCCATTGGCCTCCTGCATGTGTTAGCCGCCCTGGATAAATAATTCATCACGTTCCAGGCTTCTCATCTCATCGCTTCCCTTTGTTTTCATTTTCTTTTGACCCATAGAAAAGTAGAAGGTGAAAGTTTAGAAAACATATCACCAACTCATCTAGAATATGACCATATACTGTGGGAAGAGAATATGAACACATGAACATGCACGAGGGAGGGACAGAGGAAGTCATGACAATGCCAACACTCACACATATAGATTCATGCACCTTGCGAAGCAAGATCTGCCATTCTGTCAGTGTTGTCACTTTATAGGGCAAAGCACAGAGGTCCGTTGCTTTTAGGAGGGTCAGTTTTCCCAACAAGTACAGAGTAACAGAATAGATTCATCAGATTATTAGAATGCCAGCATGCTGAATAAGCATATTTAAGGACATTTTCCAAGAAATAATGATCAAGATAATGGAAGGAGCAAGACTATTACAAGAAAAGCAATCACACTCTGGCCAAATGGATGTGTCGGCTAGTGCCAAATTCATGCTTGTAAATTCAATTGTGGTCATTATGCATTGGAATTGGAACGTGAAAACCGATCTGATGTCACGACCCTCGCTAAAACCATAAAGGTGTGGCCCTAGGTTAGGTGATTCAGCCATTGAGCTGTAATCGCGGATTCCCAAATATCTTCCGGTTGAAAAGACACTAGACCATGGCTGTATTTTTCTTAACCCTCTATTTTGAAGCTACTTAATGAAGGGGTAGGATGTTCCAGCCAAGAAGACTTTTGGAGCATCTTCCATCCACAATGGGGCCCATGAGATCAACGGTGGATTAAAAAACCATGAATCCCACTTACAAGGTCTGACACATTAGAATACTATTCATGCTTTGATGTATCACAGCCTATACTATTTCTTGAACTAGTCATTTTCCTAAGTTCCCATTTCAAATCTTCTCAAACCTAAAAGCATTAACCATAATACAGCTTCAATCCAATACAAACAGTTTACAGTGAACCAAAAAAGGACAACTTTCTTTCATCTTTTTTTCTTTTTTGACAGACAAAAAACAAAGCACTGATTTCTAAGGTTATCCCATTGTTAGCTGCCATGCTAAACAAATGGTTGTACCATCGAATGTGTTAGACAGCTGATCAAATGAAGCCAATCCCCAAATATGCATCGAAATAGAAAGGAAGAGGTTGTGGGAAGAAATCCACCAAGCAGTCCCCATAAATCTCAAAACCCCAGTGGCCTTAAATGCCTAAGAAGAATGTACCTACATCCTCTGTAACATTTTTCGTTTAAATGTATCCAGAATCAGGAATGTGCCTGATCCTCATTGTTTAACCAAAAATAAGGAAAAAAACTATATTGAGTTTAAGAAATTGCACTTACAATTTCAACAGTTTTGACATGTTGCTGTAAGAAGCTGGAATTTCACTCCCATGGAAGTTATTGTTATCAAGTTGACTGCAACAAAGAAGTGGAAAAAAGAAAAATGAAAAACATCAACCACAAGGGTCATAGAATAAACAAATGTGAGTACCGGTGGATAGATGGCAATTACAAATTTGACTATGATGCAAGACTGATGCATGAACCAAAGAACATGTGAGATCAAGTAGTAGAATTAAGACAATTAACAACAACAACAACAACAACAACAACAAAAATGCGGGCATTGCCATAATCATCATGAATCCCATGAAAACCAAAAGAACATCATGCATAATCCTAAGTTACCAACATCGTCACACAAGATCATTAAAAAAGAAGAAACTAGGATCTAATAGATGTAGGGACATCCAATTAGCATAGGGTATAGTTTATTTCAAAGTAGAAAACATAATACAACCTAGGGTAAAAATTAGGGTTTGGGTAATTTGGGAAAGTAGGAAAGCTAGGGAATTTAGATTTAGGGTTAGGGTTTCAGGAATGAAAGAAAAGGTTTAGGAGAAGACGAAAGCTTAGGTTGTGAGAATCAAAGAACTTGAAGACAATATAATGCGGGACCGATGCATGAACTAAGTAACATGTGAGATCAAGTAACCAAATTAAGATATTTAACCAAAAAACACAAACGTCGCTATATTCATCACAAATATCATAAAAACAAAAAGAAAATCATGCATAATCCTGACCTAAGCTACCAACATCGTAACACAAGATCATTAAATAAAAAAATAAATAAAAACTAGGATCTAATGGATGTAGGGACATCCAATTAGCATAGGGTATAGTCTATTTCAAAATATGAAACATAATACAACCTAGGGTGAAAATTAAGGTTTGGGTAATTTGAGAAAGTATGAAAATTAGGAAATTTAGGTTTAGGGTTAGAGTTTGGATTGTGGATAGATATGGGAAAGTTGGGTTTGGGAGAAGACGAAGATTTGAGATATGAGAATTAAGAATCTGAAGAAAACACCTGGATGGGGAAAAAAAGAGAAGATGGTGTGGGGATAGAAGGAAACCTCGCACTTCCATTGATGAAGATTGGCCTCGCACCAATCTTCCTTCCAAATCGTATGGAGATGGGAAAAGAAAGCAAAAGCTTCTCTTTCTTTCTTTTTTTTTTTAATCACAAAATTCAATGAGGGAGAGGTCACACGCCCTCCTCTTTTTATAGATCCAAGGAGTTTCAAAAATTACAAAAATCCTCCTATCTTGTAAACCTTAACGAAAATATCCCTAGTCTAAATAAAATCAACTAAAACACTCATAATGTATCCAAATATAAAAGAATCAAATATTAAATCCTAAAATATGATAAAGTCTAAAACTGATGTGGACGATCAACAATCAATGGCCTAATCATGTAATCCATGTGATCCAATGGCCCGATCGTCGCATCCCCCCGATCCAATGGTCTGGATCACTCCATAAAGCAGCTCATGTGCATCTTCCCAGTGTGGGGTCTTCCAGATGCTCTCACATGCACATGGGGTCTTCAGCACGATCACGGGTACTCACCTAACCACAAGGAAATCGGCGCGGCCCGCCTCCTCCTCTGATACGTATGTAAGGGTGTACGTGACGCGATGTCCTCATCACAATACTGTGATGGAGGGGAAAAGAGATAGTGGTATGGGGATAGATGGAGACCTCGAACCTCCATTGATGAAGATTAGCCTCGCACCAATCTCCCTTCCAAATCCGATAAAAGTATCTTCAAATCGCATGAAGATGGAAGAAGAAAGCAAGAGCCTTTTTTCTTCTTCTTTTTTCACAAAACCTAATGAGGGAGAGGGTCACATGCCCACCCTCTTTTTATAGCTTTAAGAAAGTTGAAAAATTACAATTAACACCTTGTTTTGTGAATTTTAACGAAAATAGCCCTAGTCTAACTAAAATAAACTAAACTAAAGCCTCTTAGCTAGGGCTAAGAGGTGAAGCTTGTAACGTGATAGGGTGTTTTTCCATGCTTTGATTCATGTTTAAGGAACTATTTTGATTCTAATTTGATTATAAGGAATGCCTTTAGTTTTCAATGGTTTGTTGTGACTTAAATTACAATGGATCTGCAATATCTTTGAGCATGTTCTTTTCATTATTGTGATTATGGAATTAAGAAGCCCTGTTGTTCACCATCGCCCCCTGGACATGATTAGATGATGGAATCCTTCCTAACATTCATACATCTCTCAGATTCGTTGTGGATTGGTTTAATTCTGTTGTTTACTTTGTCTCATGGGCATGGTTTGGTGATGAAATCCATTCTAATTTACATCTGTCTTATCTCTTCAAGACTAGATCAGAAGAAGTTCAGATTTGATTTTCATGGTATAGCTTCCAACTGGATGAAGATGGGACTCGAAGTCCAATTGAGTTCATGAATCAAGCGTAGATCTCCCTGATCTCTACAAGTGGATCCTTGGCACCCTAGTTTCCTACCTTTGATTCCTACAAATTTTAGATCAATATTTCACCATTATTCCCTCATATTCACTTGGTTTAGATTTCATCTTATTCTAGTTCTAGTTCTGGTTATTTTCAGATTACGTACAAGGTTCAGTCCCTGTGGATTCAACTTCGGTCTTACCGAGTTTATTACTACATCACAACCCTATACTTGGGGTGTGAACAAGTTTTTGGCGCCGTTGCCGGAGACTGACGGTTACGTTTTTAGAGATTAACTAGTTTTAGGATTAGTTTAAGATTAGGATTTTTCTAACTTAGGTTTAGGTTTTTCTGTTTAAACTTTTAACTAACCTAACTTTTGTAATTTGTAGGACTCTGAGATAGACTTTCTAAATTGGTAATCCCTTTCTAATTTCTCTACTTTTTCTATTTCTAAGATTAGGGTTTTATTTTCTATTTTTAGATTTTTTTTAAATTTATTCTTGGATTTCTTTTAATTTTATAAATTAACATTACTTTCTATTTTAGGGTTTAGAAACTTTCCCTTTTAGGAACTAGTTTATTTTTAGAAACTTTTTAATTTTAGGTTTAGATTTTCTATTTTGGAAACTTTCTAATTCTAGGTCTTCTTTTTAGAAACTAACTTAGCTTCTAGTTTTAGGGAACTTTCTTTTTTAGAAACCAACGTTCTATTTCAATTGTAGGAACTTTCTAACTTTAGACTTTCTATTTTAGAAACTAATCTCTTTTGTTTTCTTTTGCATGATCTTAACATAGGAACTTCTCATTTGGTAACTTCCTTCTAACTTCTCCTCTTACTTTCCATATTGCTGTAGGATTTTTCTTTTATTTTCTTTTAGGATTAGATTCAGAGTTAGGGTCTCACCATGTATATGCACGAGTAGGAACGTCAATATGCTGAGATAGCTTTTGAGCATGCAAAAAAGTGTGAAGGGATGTATGATTATTATGATAGAAATCAACCTATGTCTCATAATTTTCCTAAAACAATCATCGAGAACCGACCAGAGTATAACGCTCCATCGGTTAAGAAGTCCTTACGCGATCATATACGGGAAAACAATTACACCCCACGGACAGTACGTGAGTGTTGGGGTTATCATAACTATGAGAGTGAGAATTATTATCACCCATCCGATAAAAAGAAAACAATGCGTGATTATATTATGAGTGATAATAAGTATTACCAACCATCAGATTCTCCCACCTATGATCCGTATGACTATAACCAGTGGAAACATCAATGTTGGGAAGATGAACCAGCAATATATCATAGTGATAATTCTCTTGGGTCTTCTACCCTTGAAACCCAATCAGAAACAATCCAAGAGGATTCACTTCAAAAACTCATGAAAGCACAAAAGCAGTTCAATCAATTTGTCATACAATCATGTGAATTGTTTAAATCCTCAATTCCAATAATTCAGTTATACCTTATGGAGAAGGAAGAGGTTAGGTTACCCCAGCCTCATCCAAATCTAGAAGCACAATGTGAAGAAAGTGATCATAACTCGCTTGTGGAAGAAACTGAAATTACAAATGAGGAGTTGGATTCCATTAATGAGCATATGGTTTAATTTCCCGATAAGTCGATCTCGATAACTGTCCAAAGGAATGATCAAGAGACGTGGGTGTCTTTCAAATACAATGATAATGACACACTTCACTCACATGACACACTTGATTTCAATGATGAGGAAGAGGTTAGTTTATTCGAACCTCAACCCATTCTAGGTATAAAATGTGAGGAATGTGATCTCATCCCAAGTGTATACTGCACTGAATTGGACGATGATGCATATTGGGATTCAATCTAAAGTGTGGCCCCGGCTAATGATCAAGAGGTTCAGGAATTTGCCAACCATAGTGATCTACTCCACCTGTCTGATATGACTGATTTAAATATGGAGGATGAACCACTTTCAACTAACCCTTCCAACCTTTGTGATGCATGTTTGGACCACTCCCCTGAATTGAATGATGATATGATTCGGGAGATGGACGATTTGCTCGATATGACTCTAGAATTTGAAACTACCCAGTTGAAGCCACAATCTGAGCTATACACTTTGGACGATTCAATGCCTCCACTAAGAAGCTTTAATGACCAGAGTCTTCACATCAATTCTTCTCTTTTTGATTTTCAATCTGACTATACAGGGCAAGAGCAAGAGAGCATGCATCCATCCACTTTCAAAGACGATGGATTCCTTAGCAAATCATCACCTTCAATGTGGAAACTGAGTCACTCTTAGCCGCATTTCCCAACTCTTTAAATGAATGCTTGACACACTTTGCGGATCCCGACGATCCTATGATAGAAGCAAAAGTGAATTCCGTGTAAGACAATATCTCGGTAGTTGTTACTAGCCGAGAGAACCCTTACTCTGAAGCCCCTTCTTCCACAGTTCCTGATCGTTTACCATTAAAGGAGTTGATAGTGGAACCGAAGTCCGGAACTTTGGAATGTGTTGAGACTACATCACTTCCTGAGAATTTTTCTGAATTTTATCTACATGTAGTCTCCGATTCACCATCGAGTACTAAAATTGACACTTTTTCTGTCACAGGTGAATCATATATCCTTTGGATACCTCAAGCGTTTCACCGACCATTTTTTGATGAGGTTCTTAAATTTCTCTGGTTATTCATGCTCCAGAGCATCCAAGCCTATTGCAAAAGGGCCTTTTGCATGATCTTGTTGAGAAACTTATTGAGAAATTTATCCAGATATTGGTCGGAAGAAGAACTTTGCGGCATGACTGAGTAGTTTTTCCCTTGCTTTCATAGGACTAGGATAGTTTGCTTGATGCCGTTCTAGGTTAGACGGTTTTATGCCGTTAGGTTAGTTTGCTTTCTACATTGTTTTAGGGTAGTTTACTTTTGTTTGTTTCACTCTTGTGTTGACTTGCTCTCGCACTGATATCTTTGGAAAACTGATGCAGGACATGAAATTCAAGTATGAGATGCAAGAATTCAGGCTTAGATCATACCAAGTCAGAAACAATTACACAAATTCTATATCCCACATGAAAGTCCAAACATTCAATTAAGGGGAATCTATGCAGGTCCAGGCCTACACATGATAAGGCTGGATCAATAAAAATTATGAACCAAACGATACTCAAAGATAAGAAATAATCATCCACACGTGCATAGTAATCAGTCCCTAATCCAAAGGATTCAGACATTCCAATTCGGGGAAACCCAGGGTTAGAAAAGGGACATAAAATTGGATATTTGAGTAATTTAGGGTTAGGTTTAGGGATTTCGGGTGAAAGCGGAGTGAAAGAGAGGAGAGAGACGAACCAGAAAAGTACCGCATGCGTGGACAGCAACAATAGCCCAAACACACGTGCGTGTAATCCCGGCGGCACACGTGTGGGGCCCACTATTCAAGAAAATGTCACCTTAGCCCTGGTCGACCAAAGATGGACTCCAAAACCTCCAAACCTCAGCTCGATCCGATGTACTGTTTGTGCGCGATACTCCGCCGAAGTTTTAGCCCTCCTGTAGGGCCAGATTATGAAATTCTGCTATGGAGAGGAGAATTGCTACAATAGATGATTGATTCGAAGTATAGATGATGGGGAGAGATGAGAAGAAGGGATGGTAGGAGGTGGGTAGTAGAGATGGCGATGGATGGAGGCGAATCGGGATAAATGTGGCTTCACACCACGATAGTTAACCCTTCAATGAAGGGAGGGCTTCACACCCAATTAGACTTCACAACTCAGAGAGTAGGAAAACGTAGAATTTTTATTAATCTTTAATAAATGAAAAAAGCTACAAGGGGTGCCTATTTATAAGAAAATCCTATATCCCAAAACTCGCGCCATGTGCACAACCTATTACTTGGCGATAAAGTAAACCAAAATAAAAACTAATCAAAGAAATCTAAAGAATTCATGATGTTCTAAATAACATTAATAAGCAAAACCTAAAATATGAAATCAATCTGACTAGTAGGCCACGATCATAAGATCCCATGATAGGTTTTTCTTAACTAACGGGCCCACTCTTTTGAATCAAAACTTCGTCTTCTAGTTAGGAGGCCCTCCTTGGACGTCGTCATCGATCCAGATCGACGGTGGAGCCCTCTTTCTGGCGTACGAGCGTAGGGAGAGTAGTGTGTGTGCACGTGTGGACAGCGTGCGCGGGATGTCCCCATTAAAAACCTCATGCTTCTTTCGTCCAGGTACTATCTTTCCATCACTTCTCTTTTACTTTCGCTGTCCCAGGTGCATTGCATGGTTATTTCTTTTACATTGAGGACAATGTAGCTTTCAGGTTGGGAGTGGGCGATTAGGTGACCTAATCAGTGTCCTCTCGGTCTTGAGCAAAAATTGTGAAAATTTTTAAAAATTTTCTGAAAATTCTTGTGAATTCGAAGTGATTTTGATGGCCATCATTGATTTAGAATTACAAGATACGAAGTGTTGGGGATTTACATCTCTTGAATGTAGTTGTCGGATAAATTCCATAGTTGAGTTCGAATTATTAATCCATGATTAGAAGTTTTAAACATTGATTAAGTCATGATTTCATATGTCACATCTCGCTTACACATTAAGGTTTCAGTTCGATATTGAAGGATTAACTTGGTAATCACTAAGCATGAAAGGAACTAGCCTGAGAAATTTTACCATCAACTTGTAAAGAAGAATTAAAAAGGTTGGCCAAATGGTCTTCACCATAGGTCTGCTCCCTATAGGTGAAGATTCGATTCCCCAAGGTTGACATTCGGAAAGGGTCAGGCGAATGGTCTTCACCATAGGTTTGCTCCCTATAGGTGAAGATTCGATTCCCCAAGGTTGACATTCGGAAAGAGTCAGGCGAATGGTCTTCACCATAGGTTTACTCCCTATAGGTGAAGAGTTGATTCCCCTCCTTGGCGTCATTTTTAATGGAAAAATCAAAAGTTGGTAGGATGATCTATAAGGCAGGTTTTGGTTTAGGTTTTGGTTGTCATGAATTCTCTTATTGGTTACCAATGATATCATGAAGTAGAGAAGTGAACCTTAATGATAAGCCAAGATTACACGATACACTCATGGATCCTAATGTTTAGAATTTTTTTAATTGATGGATTAATACTTTGATCTTGATTATGAAGTCTACCGTGCGCTTGAGTCTAGGAGAAATTAATGTTCAACATTCATGAATCTTAGAATTCTAGTACCTGGATTGTTTTCAAAAATCACTCGAGTTCATAGAAATTGTCCTGTAATTCTCAACTTATTTTTCGCATACTTTGCTCAGGACTAGTAAAATGTTGGTTGAGAGTTGTGTTAAGGGTCAAATATTGCATATTAGACACCAGTTATTACCTGGATTTACGAGCATGATATCGTTTAACGCCCTATTTTAATCGTGTTTGTGCTGCAAGGTGAATTTAGAAGCATGGACTGAAAAAGGGTACTAAAAGCGTAGATTTGACGCTCTGAAGTCACCAAGGAAAGGGACGGACCCCAGAGGACTGAGATCGAAGAATTTACACACCAAATATCTGAGAAAATCACGCCACTCACATTAAACGGGCCTGAAAATCGTCCAGAATGCAAGATCACAGGGTTCCCACCATCCGTTCGACTTGAAACTTTATATCTGGCCTAAGGACCATATATTAACCGTACCATCCAGAATTCAAGGTTTGAGACAGGTGATATCCAGTGTTGTCTCCCCTTTCCAATTTGCATTGTTAGAGGGTAGGCAGATTCTTTATTCAGTTCTTATTTCTAATGAATTCATTGATTCATGTGTCAAGGACAAGAAATCAGGTATCTTATGTGAGCTTCATCTCCAAAAGGCCTACAATCATGTAGACTGGTCTTTCCTGGACTATATGCTACAGAGGGTTTGGTTTTACATGGAGATCCTGAATGAGAATCTCTCTTCTCCTAAATTCTCGGTCCTGATTAATGGATCCCCCTTCAGATACTTCAGATCTTCTAGAGGTCTTCGCCAAGGGGACCCCCTCTCCCCCTTCCTGTTTATTTTGGTGACAGAAACCATTAGTGGAATGCTTTCTAGGGGTCGGGCTATGGGATTATATTGGGGGTTCTCGATTAGGAATTTTTCTATTTGTATTAATCATCTGCAATTTGTAGATGATACGCTCCTATATTGTGATGCAGATGAGGTGATGATAACCTTCCTAAGTATGACAATCTACCAGTTTCAAGTGGTGTCTAGCTTAAAGGTTAATATGTCGAAAACGGAGCTTTTTGGTATAAACCTTCCTGTAGAAGTGTACTCTTCCTTTGCTGACTCTTTTGGCTGTAAGATAGGAAACCTCCCTACACTTTATCTCGGTTTGCCTTTGTGTATAGGTAAACCCCCTCTCTTCCTTTGGGATAAAATTGTGGAAAGGATGGAGAGAGCTCTCATCCTAGATGCTTAATGTTTTGTCCCTTGAGGGGAGAATCAACTTGATTAAGGCCCCTCTTTCGAACATGCCCATTTATTTCTCGTCTCTGTTTCACTGCCCCAAATCTGTTATTTCAAAAATTGACAGCATCCGCAGGAAATTTCTCTGGCAAGTAGTAACTCCTTCAAGTTTCCTTTGCTCAAGTGGAAGTGTGTACTCCCTATTGCGAAGGGGGAGCGAACATTAAAAACCTTGAGATTGTCAACAGGTCCCTCCTTGCTAAATGGATCTGGAGATTCAAGGTTGAGTCTGATAGCCTTTGGAGACAAATCATAGCAGCTAAGTATGGGACCTTACCCCTAAGGTGGTGGACTAAGGAATTGTCTATATACAAATCATCCTCTCTTTGGAAAAATATAAACAGATTGACCCCGTGCATTCATTTGAATGTTTGTTTCTCGCTTGGAGATGGCAATAGAATCGTGCCCTAACCAAAATATTGATGTTAAGGATTGCTTTTATCATAATGGTCAAGGGGGAGTTTGGATTCCTCCTTTCAGGAGAAATTTCAATGATGAGGCGATTCTTGAATTTACTTCATTGTTATCTCTCTTGCAAGGTATCAATTCTAATACTGCAACTCAAGATTCAATGTCCTGGAAGCTATCTAGTTCGGGAACCTTCTCTGTCAAGTCGTTCTACAATCATCTATCCTCTTCGAGTATTTCCACTTCTTGCTGCCACATAGACACAGGGGCGATTTGGTCCTATGGTATCCCTCCCAAAGTGGTCGCTTTGGGCTGGCTAGATGGAAGGAATAGGATCCTTACTGTTGACAATCTCAGAAGGAGAGGCATGGTGCTAACCATCGCCTACCTCTTATGCCTAAACGAGGAAGAAACAATTGATCATCACTTTATCAATTGCAATTTTATCGCCAAAATTTGGAGTGTTCTCTGCCTTGCGAGGGTGACCTAGACCATGACTTCCTCCCTCGATCAGCTATTCTGCTCTTGGCATGCGGAGCCCGGTGGAATGTTAGGCAAGAGAAAATGGCAATGTATCTTGTTAGAAGTGCTTTAGGCAGTCTAAGCAGAGAGGTAATCGTGTTTTTAGGAACTAGAGCCTCTCCTCCGCAGCTATCTTTTCTAAGGTTCTCGTTTTGTTTAGGGATTGGGCATCGTGAGTTGGGTGCCTTTCTGGGGTGTGGCTAGGGATGTATCCTTTCTATTTTTTTCTTTTCTTTTTAATATATATATATATATATATATATATATATATATATATATATATATTTTGCTTCTTTTTGTTTTTGTTTTTTTTTTTTTCCTTTTTTTCTTTTTCTTGTTCTTTTTTCTCTTTGTAGGGCTTTTGCTCCTTTCGGCAATTTCTTTGCCCTTTAATAAAGACGCTTATCTTTCAAAAAAAGAAAACATATATGTAGCCACTCTAGTGTGTTCTTGGGAGGAAAAACAAAGTTTCCCCTTTACCCCTATTTATTCTTCTTCTTCTTGATAAACAATGTTCCTTGATCTTCATTTTTTTTTTTTACCCAAGTGAATGATCTATGCCTAGATGTAAGGAATATGGGTAGAGAAGTTGATGGTCCTTAAATCATGTTTTGATAATCTTTTGTTCTCTCCGACATTTGTTAGATTTATACCGTTGACTTATATGAGAACCAAAGAAGCCATCATCACCACCATGTCTCAATGTCGCTTACAAGAAGAGCTAATCGTGGCTGTTTTCTTAGTCCCCCTGATGGGGACATCTCGTGCACATGCACGCCCCCCCTACGCACGTACGCAAGGAGGAGGGCCCCACCATCGATCTGGATCGATGACAACGTCCAGGGAGGGCCTCCTAGTTAGAGGGTTGCGTTTTGGTTCATTGGAGTAGACCCGATAGTCATGTGAATCCCATCATGGGTTCTCATGAACATCGCCCACTATTCCAATTAAATTTAGTACTTTGGGTTTTGCTTATTATTGTTATTAGGAGTATCATGGACAGTTTAAATTGCTTTGATTAGTTGTTATTTTTTATTACTTTGTCGCCAAGTAATAGGTTGCGCACATGGCGCGAGTTCTAGGGTATAGGGTTTTATTATAAATAAGCAACCCTTGTAGACTTTTTTATTCAATGAAGATTAATAAAATTGCTGCGTTTTTCTGCTCCTCTAAATTTCTGAGTTGTGGAGATTCAATTGGGTGCAAAACCCTCCATTCCTCGAAGGGCTGACCACCGTGGTGCGAAGCCACACCTATCCCGATTCGCCTCCACCTTCTTCCATCCATATTTCTCCTCCTACAAGCATTCCATCTGCAAATCCATCAATATTTGCAGGCGTTTCTCCATCTACAGCAGATTTCCAGAATCTGGCCCTGCAGGATGACTGAAACTTCGGCGGAGCACCACGCACAAACCGTGCATCGGATCGAGCTAAGATTTGGGGGTTTTGGAGTACATCCCTGGCCGACCAGGGCCAAGGTGGCCTTTTTCTAAATAGTGGGCCCCACACACGTGCGGTCGAAATCACACGCACATGCATCTGGGCCATTGCTGCAATCCGCACGTGCGGTACTTTTCTGGTTCGTCTCTCTCCTCTCTTTCACCCCCCTCTCACCACAAATCCCTAACCCTAACCCTAAATTACTCAAATCCCAATTTTATGCCCTTTCTTCAACCTTAGGGCATGTTTGGTTTTCAGTGGTGGTATAAATACCCGTGAAATTGGTAATTATTAACATTTCAGTTGAGTGCCTTTCTGGGGTATGGCTATGGATGTAGCCTTCGTATTTTTTTTCCTTTTCTTTTTTTTTCTTTTTTTTTTTTTCTTTTTCTTTTTTCTCTTTCGTTCCCTCCTTTTTTTTCTCTTTGTAGGGCTTTTGCTCCTTTCAGCAGTTTCTCTGCCCTTTAATAAAGTCGCTTATCTTTCAAAAAAAAAAAAACATATATGTAGCCACTCTAGTGTGTTCTTGGGAGGAAAAACAAAGTTTCCCCTTTACTCCTATTTTTTATTCTTCTTGATAAACAATGTTCCTTGTTCTTCATTTTTTTTAAAATCCAAGTGAATGATCTATGCCTAGATGTAAGGAATATCAATAGGTAGAGAAGTTGATGGTCCTTAAATCATGTTTTGATAATCTTTTGTTCTCTCCAACATTTGTTAGATTTATACCGTTGACTTATATGAGAACCAAAGAAGCCATCATCACCACCATGTCTCAATGCCGCTTACAAGAAGAGCTAATCATGGCTGTTTTCTTAGTCCCCCTCCCCAACCCCCCAAAGAAAAATCTATGATGTGGTTACCATACATGACTAGGAAATTTCAGAAGCTCACTACAAAAGAGCTATTCTTATGTAACTCGGCCTCCAAGGAAAACAACATGCTAGATTTTCTAACTACTAACAATGTTCTGTGGAACTATAATGAGAAAGTTGGATACAAGGATAAAAACAATAACAAAAATAAAAAAGATGATATGCATGAATCTGGAAGGGAAACAAGCATCAATTAATCAGTGAAAGTCAAGAAACCAAAATAAAAGTTACACTTCAGAAAAGCTAGAAAGAACATACAGTATGCGCAAGTTTGGCAACTGAGATAACTCTGGTGGAAGCCTCCCAGATAAGTTGTTATTGTCCAGAAGGCTGCAAAGATTCACTTCACAAATTTATATATAAAATTTTTTTTTCTAAAGGATGCAACGAAACCAACATACCCTTAGCAACTAAAAATAATTGCCTAAGGGTTGTAACAACTCAAACTCAGAACCAATAGCGTACTGTAATCATGGTATTCCAAAACGGTTACGTAACAATAACAGTGGTAACTGTTATGCATCCAAAACGGGCATTATAGAAAAAAAAAATGGCCTGTAACGGCCCCATATCAGGACAGAAATGGATTTTTTTTTTTCAAAAAAAAAAAAGAACACCGTAACTGTTACGGCCCATATCATAACGGTAGCAGTAGTGGCCGTTACGGCCACCGTTACCATTTTGGAATACCTTGAATGTAATACAAACAGCAAAAAAAAAAAAAAAAACCATTAGCTTAACTTACAAGTGAACAAGAATTGGTAATTTGGAAAGCTCAGGTGGAATTTCCCCACTGATTGAATTATTGTTCATGTGCCTGCCAAAGAAAGCAGATTATTATATCAAAATGGTTAAACTTTTGTGCCACATAAAAGCAGCATCGCAAATCAAAGCCCACTCACCAATGCTTTAATTTCTCCAACTTTGCAAATGATTTTGGTATTGGTCCCGATATATGGTTCTGATCTATTTGTATTCTGTCCAGGTTAGGAAGATAACCAAGCTCATCGGGCAAAGAACCAGATAATTGATTTCCATTCAAGAGCCTACAACGAATAGCACATAGAAAGGCAGGATTTAAACAAACCGAAATTTTTTAGTCAACAATCAGTAAGCGAACAAATGGACAAATAATCCCTTTATAATGCCCATAGAGTTGTAACATAAATAAAATAATTACTAAAGAAAACAAATGAATGATCCCAGTATGTCTTCAAGCATTAAAAAGCATGTAAATTGAATGCAGTTTTTCCAAAAACTGAACATTTAAGACTTCAAATAGAAAATCAAAGAAATAAGATTTACATCAATGTGGAATGAGATTTTGACTGTAAGTGTTAACTAGATCATGCAGCAAAAGCAACTAGACAAACAACAGAACTTTTGGAAACAAAGCAGAACTCCAAAGAAAGGTCTTTGAAAGAGCAAAGAAGGAGAGTTATAGCCTCAATTTTGGTTTTAAAATCATTCACAGGCTCAAAAAAGAAGACCTGCTACGGGATTGGCAGGATTTTTGTGATTTCAGCGATATTTTCTGGGGTTGGATGATTTTATCACTTTGTTTTTTGCTGAAGCTGCTTTTTTTTTTAACTTTCTAATAAAGTGCTTACTGATCAAAAAAGAATTCCAAGATCAACTCTAGGCAAAAGGAACAGAAAAGACATGGAAAATCTTCAAGCTAACATTTACAATGAAAATACCAGTAATGGACTAAAAAAGGAGTCAACAACAACTAAAATATGTAAATTCTGTTCTTCAGTTGTCCAGAACTGCATTCCTTTGCCACATGTACAATCGCAAATTATAGGGGTGGCATGGCCTAGGCCAGGGTTGGCCCTAGCCTAATCCTACTCCCCTATGCCCTTGCCCTGGCCCAGCCCTGGTGCTAATCAAGGGCCTATAGGGCTGAGCTGAGCCAGGGCCAGTCATCTAAGGGAAAGAGAGGACAGAAAGTGGGCACCCTGTGGGTGCATGATCCTAGCCATCCCTCAGGTGGGTCCCATAGTGTAAATGTCTTATCCAAAACACCATGCCTATTAACAAATAAGGTGAGCCACAGTTTACAAAACAAGGGGACGGCCAAGAAAGAATTGACAAAGTTTTTCTTACCTGTCCAGTTGTTTTTAACACTATGGCCCACCATATGAATGAGCAGGGCTGACTTTTGTGCTGAGGCATCTATATTGCAGGACTCTCAAGATGGACGGACTAGATCTCACAATTAGTGCAACATAGCATGTCTCAGTGCCTGAGCTGGGCTGGGCCATTCATCGTTGACCCAGACCTGGCCCTCAGGCCAAGTTTAGGGGCCCAGGCCCTGCCCTACAGTGCCTGGATACCTGGCCCATTACTACACCTAGCAGATTGTTCATATTCTCCTCAACGACCTTGTTCTAAAATATCCAACAGTCCATGTTTTTTGGCAAGGAAGCCTGGTGTACTAGAGGTTAGTTGATTTTTGTTGAAAATATGAAATGCTTTTTATTCACTGGAGAGAGAAAGAAGACACATGCATATTTCAAGAATACATTTAGCATTTTGACATGAGCTAAACAGTACTCGAAGGTCCTTTCCTTGACCAAGAGATAGAGAAAAGGGTTTGTGTTTTTCCCTTTTCACTATACAACACTTTTTTGAGGTGTGGTGTCCCATCACCTATGCAAGTTTGTACTCAACAAGCTTCTCCGGCACTGCTCGCCCCAGACAACAACTATTCCATGAATTTCCCTTTGTGGGCAGTGTGCAATAGTTGTAGTTAGGTGCAGCATGGCCCTGCTCTTATTGACATACATTCTGAGGCTTGTGACCCTTTAATTCCTCTAGATTGTATGTAACATTAACTAATGGCATCACCTGTCAAGTACGAAATTTACATGATTTTAAATTATATTCATTCATTCACAATGATCTTCAATCATTTAACTGTCAGCAAATCTAGTAATGCATACAGAACCCTGGCATCAACGTGCTACTTAAAGCTTTTGTCAATGTACCCATAGTAAGAAGGTGAAGGCACCAGGTGATGGAATCATAGTGTAGCTGAAGGGTAGCAGTGACAGAACAAACCCCGTTGTTTTACTGCCCAAAGAAGTGAGAGATTGAATGTCGAGTGGATAAGAACATGTGTCCCTGGAAGATTCTATCATCAAAAACAGAGAATGGTACTGTGGAAGGGTGCAAAGGAACTAGAAGGTAACTGGAGACGTTAATGTCGCCTTTATAAACAATAGGGCAATATTGTTCAAGTTAAGTTCATCAGTGGAGGTAGAAAAGTTTTTTTTTCCCCTGTAGAACATGATTAATTAGGGTAAGATGGATGGTTCTGCACGTGGAGATCTCCAAATCCTTGCCTGAGATGGTTTCCTTCTCTAAGGGTAAATGGGTGCAGATCCACAATCTATTGAATTTATGCAGTAACACGAACAAGACACTAGCCAATTGCTCGCATCATTTATCATTATCCTTTTTCCAGCCTATGTTTTCATAAGTAAGCTAATAGTTAGTAAAACAGCCAACTATGATGTCTCTATGGAGATTTTGAAACTTGGAATCACATCCCTTAATGCTTCTATTTCTAAATTAAACATTTTTTACTCTATCACTATCAAAATATTCATCAGCCACAATGGTAATTTTTTGTATCTATGAGCCCATAATTGTAGAGAGTCCGTTGATGCTTTTTAGTGCCTGTTTCAGTCCCAATTACAGTTAAGCATTTAATTGTTTATATTTTACAGAAATAAAGTTGTCTGTAAGAAGCCAAAAGTTCATAATCTTTCATTTGCTCCCAAGGATTCTGAATGACCAAAACAGAGAAATTATACGTCTGGCTACTGGCCCGTCATATTCATATATCATATATGTGGAAGCATCTGCATATTTGCATGTCAAAATTGTCTCCATATATGAAAACATTTACTGGGTGTGAAATAGCATCAGTTCGTGTCAGAATTGTTTCAATATACAAGAAAATTTACAGAGTGTGAAATAGTATAAATTCAACTTACAGGAGTATCAAGGATTTAATATTGCCTATCTCTTTCGGTATACTGCCACTGATCTCATTCCACATAAAATCCCTTCAAAACCAAAAGAACGAAAAACATCAGACTACGGGAAGCTTATATGCAATCATGGTATTGTTTAACAAATAAGATATTCACAGCAGTCAGAGGATGAATGTTGCTCTGTTGCATTTTTCTATTTTGCATTTGGAATAAGTTATGACTCACAATATTTGCAAATAAGATAGGCGACCAAGATCAGCAGCTAAAGTTCCCGAGAGATTCATGGTTAGCATATGCCTGAAAAATGAAAAACATGGCATGGTCATGGAGAGTTGAATGATATGACAATAAATTATTAGATTCAAAGACGTTGCAATGTGTCGTTGATCTTTGTCATAACCTCAACACTTAAGCATCAAATTGTGATGTGGTTAAAATTTGCATTTGTAAATGCAACTGTGTTAGATTCTTCAAATATTAATTCCTTAGGTTTTTCACTTAGTTCTAGATGGGATCATAACCCTGCATTCGCAAAATCATATTCTTGAAATTTAACCAAACTAAAAAGAAAGTGATGAAGCAAGATCAAAACAAACCCAACTCTGAAATTTTCTGTGCCACCTAGAAATCCAAAAAAATGTTTACAGCAATCATACAAATGGAATTAGATAGAATAAGATATATAATCCATAAATGGCATAGCACCATATAAGGTTATCAAGTGTAATCACACAACTGGAGGAAGGGCATCTCACCCAGAAATTCCCCATCGCAGGAACCAGGCAATAAACTGCAGCTATATTTCATAAAAAAAATCATCATAACATCATGCATATGGATCTGCAATTTGTAGGTTGTGTGCAGCCTTCCAGTACATTCTGGAATGTCTGTCTTTCTATCACAAGCTGAACAACTCCAAATATAGAAATAAATTCTACAGAACAACTATTGCCCAAAAAACTGCATAGATACTTCTAAAACAGACTTACAGACAGACAGATGAATCAACATGGTCATACAGTTGTGGTAGTCCTTCCAAATATAGTAATAAGCTCTGTCCTTCCCATAATATTTTCTGCCACATGCATAGAAGTCGAAGACCACAACTGCTGCTGACTGTGTTTTCTTCCAAAAACAGCTATTGGTTGTCATAAACTGCTAAGGCTAGAAAATGGACTGCTATTGTTTATTTTTTATTTTTGAAAGATAACGAAATTTTATTGAGAAAGCACTGAGCTAGAGCAAAGAACTACCAAAAGAAAAGAAAAATAACAATCCTCCAATGGACTTTTAAATACAGAGCATATATTGCTGAAATTAGGAATAGATTGGACCCGTGGCCCCCCAACAATCCAATCAATGGACGCATATACTCGTCTGGTTGGGACTGTGGACCCACAGTCCAACAGACGTCTTTGTCAATGTTGCATGGGGACACTGTTAATTGGGACCCAGATTGGTTATCCTATTGCACAGTCAAGTCAAAGGTGGCCCAGCCCCAGATGAATCAGATAGTCATGTTATAAAACAATCCATGTCAATGAAATCAAATTGACTATACTAGCAAAAGTAACAACAACTTCCCAAATCTGCATAGAATGTTAAGAAGGCATGGAGTTGTACCACTTGTTAGTTGTTAGTAAATGTAAAGGCCTGTACAAGTCCCCAGAACAGTATACATTATGGGAGCTTAGTACAGTGCTCTTCCACCCTCCACTAAGTCTCCTTACACTAGGTGAATTTTTGGCAGATTAATTTTATGACAGAATGCACCCATGCATTGGATGCTTAGAGTTTTAGTCTGAACTCTGAATGTTGGGTGCTACTATGTTCTAGACAGATAGTGCTAATTAATATCTTGAGGAAATTATGAGCAATTTGGCCATTTTTGATCATCCATAATACATGAACTGGTTTCCTAGGTCCCAACAAATTTTAGAAATACTGAAAATACTTAACCAAAAATGGTCTTTTCTTTCAATCTAAAATACGAAAACATTCATTCTACCAAGACAACACTTTCAAATGCAACTTAGGTCATTTGCACGGACTTTTGGCGCCTTGGATTTAAACCAAAGGGAAAAACAAAAGTTACTTTTTTCAAAACTGTCCAAAATGAGGAAAACCATATAATTCAAATTACAAAACCTTCCCCATATTTCTCGTCATGGTTGTAGAAAATATCACACTAATGCGCCTATCATTTTGGGCCAGTGCAGCATCCATTTCTAGGATCTTGTAGATTGTTGGATTTCTCTTTTTGTATGGTAGTGAGTTTTTGCCTTAGTTTTAGAGCTCTTCACCGTATGGCAACTGATTGTGACTCATACGTATTTGTATTAGATCTCTCCTGCTCAATTGTATGGCACTCTCTCTCCCTCTCCCTCTCCCTCCCTCCCTCCCTCTCTCTGAACTCAGTACATTCATAAATAATGTCTACTTTCCCAGAAATACCTTGAAACTAAACATTGCCAATAGTATCTGGGATGATGAACACTGATTTTTCTTCCCCTCCATAAGGTGTCATCCTAAAGTGAAATCTTATTTTGTCTATGGAACGTGCTTTACCTGCTTAAGAGTGGCATTGCTCCCACATATTTATCAAGACATCCCAGTTGGGTTGTGCTACGTGAACATTAAAAAACATCATTCCTTGTCCTATTTTGTCCATAATTACTCATTTGGCTTCTGTTATGTCATCTCATAGGCTATAGAACTAAGACTAAGAAAGCATCATTTACACAAGAAAGCAGTGCTAGTATACAAAGCTTAAAACTTGATGGTGACCAAATCATACAAATCAGGCAAATGAAACAATTTCAAAATCATGTTGAGCACAAAAAATGTAACAAAATACAAATATTTTAAAGCTAGGTCCTGGGACAGCACTCCCTTACTATAACAGGCACAGACAGAGAAACTCTGAAAGAAATAGACTAAAATGGAAAGGTAAACAGATAAGTGTTAAAAGCATACAATTCTTTAACGTGAAGGTAACCATCATCCAATGGTGTATTGTAGCACACAATCCCTGTCCAGTTCGACATACATGGATCTCCCTTATTCCAACTTTTAAGATTCTTCAGAGGATCTATCAAACTGCTCTTGATAGCTTCTAATGCAGCAACTGCAAATTAATACAATTTGTCACTAGATTTTCATAACCATCCTTAATGATAAAACAAAGAAGTAATCATACACATGCTACTTCATTGAACAACCCTTTGCTTTAACATCTACAAGTTCTTATGCGTGACGACTGGAAAAGAAAAGGTGACTGCATTCCTTCTCCATTTATTATTAATCACAAGTCGAAAAAATTATAATTTGTAGCAAATACACAATTAGTACATCTAATAGATCAACATCCAAAGAAAAGCATAGCAACAACAAAAAGCAAGAATATCAACTAAAAGTAATTATAACATCAGAGCAAAACATGCTGAATTGCTGACAAGGATTCACTATCCGGTGAAGGAATGCATCAAATGCAAGCTAATGCCAAACACTGTGCAGTACTTATGCATAAGAACAGTAAAATTCAAGCAAACTCGCCTTCAGATGGATCAGTTGTCCGCGCTTTCACAGGTAGTGCAGAGCAACACAGATAAACAGCCAGAATGGCTCCCAAGAGACAAATTCTCACACCAGACATCACAAAATCCTTGAAGGCGGATGAAGCGATGAACATCTCTCAATATCCAATGCCCTAAACTAGTAGACGGCTTGAAACCCCAGAAGCAAACTGAATTCTCAAACAGTTCCAATTGATTGAATGCTATAACTTGCTCCAGAATCCAAAAACCAATACAACGTCAAAAATCAAGATACCCCTTCTCAAGGCAACTCAAAACCTTAGAAACCCAATGGGTGCCAATATATTTCTGCAGAACTGACGCAGTACAAATATAGACTACTCAAGATTCTGAGCCAATACAAGTAAATATTTCTGAGCTGATGCAATACGACTATAGACTACTCAAGATTCTGAGCATCCACATGCAGTCAAGAAAAAGCACAATATCCCACTCCAGAGACCTCGAAATTCAAGAAATCGAACAAGTTGCAGCAGATTTTCCCGTATGCAATGTTTTAGATGTGTAAATTACTTCCTAAGGCAAGAACCCACCTATTTGCATCCGATGATGAGAAAAAAGCTCCAAAACAAGCAGAAACAATAGTACTTAAACAAGTTGCAGAAATTTTCACAAGTCTAGTGCTCTAGAACATGAACAACTGCAGACAGCATTAATCCACGTAATTTCATCGGATGCCTAGAAATATCTTTCAGACAGCCAAGAATCAACATGTTTTCTTCCAAGACAGAAAAAACACTAAATCTCGCCCAAGAGAGCTCCAGAGCCCAGGAAATCAAATGAATTGCAGCAATAGGCAATTTCGGAAACCAAGGTCCATGTAGTTCTACAAAAACCTTTCACAGGAGAGCTCAAAAGGCCTGAAATGATATCAGACGAATCACTACAATAAGCAACTTCAGAGATATGGAATCCAGGTATTTTCATCCGGCATCAAGGAAAATGTCAGAAGCTCGCTCCAGAGAGCTCAAAACCCATTGGAACCTATCAAACTACTGAATTTTCCAATATAAACAACTCCGGAAAGAGAAAAATCCAGGTAATTTTCATCTGACGCCAAGAAAAACAGCGACACCCATCTCCAGAGAGCTCAAAAACTCTAGAAATCTAACCCAAGTACACAGAAATTTTTACTCAAACAACTTCAGAGATCGAGAATCCACGTAATTTCATCCAAAACCGAGAGAGAAAAAAACAAGATATCTCATTCCAGAGAGCTCAAAAACCCTAGAAATCGATTGAAATACAGCAAACGGCGACGAAATTTCATCTGGAAATCCTATAAATCGGAGGGATTGGCGAGGTTTTCTTAAGCGCTTGTGCGGATTGGACGGTGCAGATGAGTTCAGGGCTTGAGATTTCAGTAATGATGAATTATGAGGGGGAGGAAGAGAGGGTGTTGTCGATGGGAAGATGCCAGAGCAGCCAATGCAGAGATCAGAAGACGGCATTTTTATATATATTGAAGCGATGCTTGGCTTCTTCGGAGCTGTTGAAAGTTCTCTCATTGTGAGAGAGGGATGATTGGCTTTTGGCAATTAAATAGCTGAAGGTGACTATTACCCTTTTCATGCTCTCTCAGAGCGGCAAGTCGAAGATAAGACACAAAAATCGGCCTTTGTTTTAAATATCCACCGTATAGCTAATATATCCCACTGTATATTATATACCGTGTATCTTACCTGGGCGATGAGAAACGTACATGCAGTGCCGATATAATCTACTTATTTAATCCAGTGAGCACTTTTTAACTTTCGATCTGTGTTTTTTTTTGTAAACCACGTTAAACTAGTATCAAATGGTTACAAATATATGATTCTTTACGTTTTCGACAAAAAATTATAAATTTGGAAATTCGTTTTTGAGATTTGGGGGAGATGGATCAAGTTGTGAAAAATTGAAAAAAAAATCAAAATTTCTCAAATTCTCATCATCCAGTTGCAATCTTTGTATCCGAATGCAAAATTAAACATGTATGTAACCTAATCTATTGATACTTCTTTTACTTTTAAATATATTGCTTGTGTTTCTATGCATGTCTTATTATGTTTATAAATTATATGAATAGACTTTGAATATACTTGCATTAGTTTAATTGAAAAGTGCATATATTAGAACCCCATGCAATTGAACCCAATAATCAATGAAGTTTCATTGAAAAAATCGACCTCGCAACGTTCTCATATTTCCCAATAACAACGATACATTACATGATACAACCGATATATCGATAACTGATATATATCTATATCCCAAGAGTACAAAGCATTACTCGATAACGATATTTAAAACATTACCCGTAGCTACGTGAGTAGTGAGCTTAGCTACTGAAGTAATGTGATCACCAAGTTTTGTAGGCCTTACCATGATATATTTGTTTTATCCACACCATCCATCTATTTGGATGGTTAACTTTAGGTTATGAACCAAAGAATGAAATTGGTCCAAAGCTTAAGTTGACCCCACCACAGAAAATAGTTGGTATTAAATGCCTACCATTAAAATTTTCTAAAGCGTACAGGAGTTTTCGATCAAGCTGTTATTTGATTTTTCTCAGGTTGGATCTACAAAAAAAACAAATATCATGGTTGCCCTATGAAGGTTTTGATGGTGGGCATCATTGTCCCACTGTTTTCTATGGCGAGGTTTGCTTGGGCCTTGACTATGCCTCCTACTTTGGCCATGTCCTAAAATGATCTCTACAAATGGATGGACAGTGTGGATATAACACATACATTATGGTAAGGCCCATAGAAGTTGGCTACTCAAGCTGTCAATAGCTAATCCACGTCCAGATTTGCCTACGACGACTAGTAAAAGATCCAAACTTGTAGAAGAATACAGTCAGAATAAGTAAAAATATTAACATCCCTTTGAATTATTTTTAGTGACCCAAATGGACCATGTTACAGGAGATGCTGAAAAATCACTCAAATGAAATATTTTAACCTTTTGATTATGAAAAGGTTATGGTGGCTATTCATATTCAAACCTAAATTGCCAAATTATCAAAGCGTTGAAATAATTTACGTGTCGAGTTTTTATTTATTGTTGTACTCTTTACGTAGCGAGACTCATTGTATAAATGATTGGGATAATGGGAATAGATTCTGAAGGGGATTGCGTGGTATGCCACACATTACCTACTTTTGTGTTGGTGTCACTAAGTTCTATGGGCCCCGTCATGATGTATGTGTTATATCCAAACTATCCAAACTGTATGTCTGTTTGGCGATATTGTTTTATGGCTTGAGCACAAAAATGAGAAACATCCAATGCTCAAGTGGGTCACATAAGAGAAAGGAGTGGATATTGAATGTCTACCAATGAAATCTTCTTGAGGGTCATCGTTTTGGATCAATATGATATTTGATTTTTCCTTCTCTCGGTATATGTCAATTTATGAACAGATTCGATGTCAAATAAAAGTCAGGGTGGGCCTTAGGAAGGTTTTAAAGGTGGTAATCATTATCCCCACTACTTCCTATTTATTGTGGTGTGGTCGATTTGAGCTTTGAATCCTCCTCACCCTTGGGCTCATAGCATAAAATGATCTAAAAAATTGGATGGATGGTGTGGATATAACATTTACATCACGGTGGGGCTCATAGAACTTGGTGACATCAACGCACACCAAGGAGGTTGGTGGTGTGTGGCACACCGTACACTCCCTCCGTAGCATATTGCAGTTACTATAATGTATTCCAGCAAAGGGTGACGTGGGTACCAAATTTGAAAATTCAAGATGCAACTTACTAGTGGCCTAGGGTTACAAGAATTCCCTATAACACCAGCACTATGGGGCCCACTGGGATGTTTTTGTTACATTCTTTCTGTCCATCTATTTCACTGGCTCATTTTAGAGTATTATTCCAAACATATTTGGAAATTCAAAACTAAGGTGGGCCACACAAAAAAAAAGTCAGGTTGAAAATGTCTACTGTTGAAACCCTCTTGGGTCTATGATTTTATGTCCCATCCAAAACTTTCATGGCCTCAGATGAGGTTTTAACAGTGAGTGTACAATTTCCATTATTTGTTGCAGCTTGGCTCACTTGAGTTTTGGATTTACTTCATGTTTGGGCTCTTGTCCTAAAATGAGGGGGAAATGGATATAATACAAGCATCATGGTGGGCCCCACAAAAGGTTATAGTCGGCAAGTTGCCCCGTCATATGTCACACATGAAGAAGAAAATGGATGGCTGAGAGAAATTGATCAGTGGTCCAGGTTCATCATATACATAAACATGATCATAAACATGATGGTGGGAATCTGGAAGGTTTATGGTGGTTGTTTCCATCCCTATAGTTTCTTGAGGTGTGGCCCGCTTAAATTTTGGATTGGCCTTAGTTTTTGGCTCATGGTTTAACTTGATCTAGCAAAATTGATGAGCAATTTGGATGTCATAAGTAAATTCCAGTGGGTCCCATGGAGCTTTTGGTTGGTGTACCACAATCCCGGGGTGAGTCGATTTTCACCCTAATTGCATTTTAGATGATGATCTCAACCGTTCATGTCCTCAATATTGGCTTATATAGAAGTTATGATCTTATAACCATACAATGATTCTAATCTTAGTCTCTTGAATTTAAATATAAATTATTAAAACTTTACTTTTCAATGGATGAAATTTATCTTTACAACACAATGATCCATTCAACAAATGCTTTTTGAAATGGCCCATGTGGCATGGAATCAATAATATGAACGGTCTAGATCATCATCTAAACAATAATCCATGGTGAAAAAACCCACCCCATATCGTAGCTATGGTATGTGGGCACCAACCTATCAAAACTCATCCCTGTTCATATTCAAACCTAAAAAGCCAAATTATCAAAAGGTTGAAATAATTCATCTTTTGAACTTTTAGTTATTGTTATTCTTTACACCTATTTTTAAGCACTTTTGACATGACCAATTGGAAGAGGCCGCATGGAGACACTACGCATTGGGCACAGTTAAAATCGTACTCGCATTCGAAGAGGATATGTGTTTGATCTTCTTTCAACGTTACATATTTTATCATTATTGCGATGATACAAACTCTTATCAGGCATTTTAAGGAGATAAATCATCGCATACTACATGATTACGATTAATGTGCCTAATAATGCCTAGCATGACTATAAAAGACCTACTGCCCAAGCATATCTTACATCACAATCATATGTGATCTCATTTGTAAGGCTGTTTCTCACAATCCTTCCAAAATGGGAGATTTTTCCAAAGAATAAGAGGAACCAACAACGATCAAAAGATCTCAAATACTGAAAGGTAGAATCGGCACACGAACCAACTTAGATACGGTCCCAGATGCAGATCATAAAAGGATGGTTGAACCTATATTAGATCACGTTCTATGCAATGATCGAAATAAAGAAAATGAAAGATCTGGATCGACCAACACCTTGAAGTTGACTAGGTGGGGCCATTAGGAGATGTTAAATGACCACGCTCGATAGAGATTGGCCCTTGAGTTTTTCAAATATTGGATCTGCTTGTCTACTTCAGAGGAACTCTAAGGGCACTAGGCCAAATCTTTAGTGGGCCACGAACATATCCACAAAGGATCAGCCATTGAAGAATATTCGAGAAGCTAGTGAGTCCGGAGTCCTTTCTTTCCAAAGAAAGTCCCAATTTGATTTTATTTTTTTTTAAATGTTAAGTATTCGGAAAGCTAATGCGAAGAATCCCGAAAGACCTACATGGGGAGCTTTCACTGCCTCAAGAAAGCTATAAAAGGAACACCCGAAGAAGAGCTTGAGGGCCCACTTAAACACATTTATCTACATATCTATTTTACATTCATGCCTATTTTACTTTCCCTCGTACAGTTTATTACCACCTAGTGACTCTCGTCGCAGTATATTTATCTTAGGAGTAGATTAAATATATGCAACCTTAAGTTGTCATATGCCTACGTACATCTGAGTTCCGATTCAATAGCTCATACCCATCATATCCTGCTGACCATTTGCCTTGTCGCCTATTCTAATAGGCACATTAGGTATTTATTTTACTTATTGCTTTAATAATAGTGCAAAGCACGATAGTTGTAACATGGCCAACACATTAATAAAGATCAATTGTATTTATGATAGCCTTTATTATGTCATGTGCAAATATTCTACTCCCATTGAGGAACACCACATTAAAGCACCAGTGGAATAGAAAGTCATCAAACCGGTTGATTCCGCAATCACTGGTACAAGGCAAAAAAAACTCATTCGTGAGGATTAAAACATTCCCTTGCCCAAATCACTTGAGTACAACGTGCATTGAATCAATCAATCGATGGTCGAAAAGCTCCGGGTCTAGATCCAGTCTCTAATCTATCCATCTCGGTTCAAGGGTACCGACCAATTTAGTCAACATCTTTAAGTTGAGTAAACTCTGACACACCCTGCTTAATCATACACGCATACGTACTTCTGATCCATGCTCTCAATCACACGACTGGCCTTCACTAACTAATTGAGAGCAACAGTTATCCTCCTTACAAAGTGAGACTCATTATATACATTGTTTGGATCATCATAATATAAAAACATATTTGAAAGCTAAAACCCCCATGTGTCATATTGTAGTTAAGTTGTGATATGTTACAACAAACCTCATGGTGTGCGCCATATGTGAAAATTCAGGAGGATTTCCCTATAACCCCATACTCTGTGGTTCCCATAGGGATATTTTTGTTACATTCACTTGCTCTGTCAAATCATTTCACTGGCTCATTTTAGAACATTATTCCAAACATCAAGGATATCCAAAACTCAAGTGGGTCACACCACAAGAAACAATGGGGTTGAAAATGCCCACCGTTCATGAGCTGGTTCTCACCTGGGAATATTAGCCTAATCCAAAACATGTATAGCCCCAATGAGGTTTTAATGGTGGATGTTCAATTGCTACTATTTCCTGTTCCATGGCTCACTTGAGTTTTAGATTTCCTTTATGTTTAGGTCGTGTCCTAAAATTAGCAGGTGAAATGGGCTCTTGTTACCCTGGGCTAGCATAAAATAAAATTAAGACTAGTACTATCACGGCGGATCGTCTTCACAAGGAATTCCAGTGCTGTCGCTTCTCATTGGTCTAGGTAATTTCCTATGACTCCAGGCAATAAGATGCATGCCCATGATTTCTCTCTCCCAAAAAGATCGCTAGTTACATGACATAACTTTTAATATGTGGAACTTTTGTAGGTCCTAACGTAACTTTTGTGTTATGTCTATACCGTTCATCAATTTTTTCAGATAATTTTAGAGTAAGAGCCCATAAAAGAGGTACATCCAAAGTTCAAGTGGATCACATCACATAAAGTAGTAGAGATTGAACAAACTACGGTTGAAACTTTCATAAGATCACACATACCTGGGTGAATTTAAAATACAAATATCAGCTTGAACAGAGCCTTTCATCACCCCCCAAAGTTTTCAATGATAGCATCAATTCTCAATGCTCTAAGTGGTGTGGTCAACGGTTGCTTTGGATCTTTTTTTCTTTTTTTGGGCTCATTTCATTAGAATGATATGAAAAAATGAATGTATGATGTGAATCTATAGAAATACATGGTCATGGCTTACATAAATTTCACACCTCAAGAAATTTTGTTGCTTCCTACCACAGCGGAGTGGATTAGGTGAGACCCCGGCTTCACCCAAAACAGTGCAGCCCTTACCATGGGGCCCACTTTGTGTGTATTCTGCATCCACTCTCTCCATCCATTATTTCAGATATTTTAGAGCACCGCCCCCAAAAATTAAAAAGATCCAATTATCAAGTGGACCATATTCCACGGAACATCCGTGATTAAACACCCTATCATTAAAAACTTCTTAGGATGCACCTTAATGTTTCCTTAGCACGAACCTTAATGTTTGTTCACTCCCCAAGTATAGGGTTGTGATGTAGTAATAAACTCGGTAAGACCGAGGTCGAATCCACAGGGACTGAAACCTGTACGCTTTCTAAAAATAACCAGATCTAGAACTAGGCTAAGATGAAATCTAAACCAATTATGATTTGAGGAATAATGGTGAAATAATTAATCTACAACTTTAGGAAAAATCGAGAGAAGGAAACTAGGGATTCGGAGGATCCACTTGTAGGGATCGGGAGATCTTATGCTCGTATTACAATTTAGGAAATTAATCGAACTCGCTTTTAATGTAATTTTGATAAGATGAAAGGTATATGAATCGAATGGATTCCATCACCAAACCATGCCCAGGAGACAAAGCAAACAATGTAATTAAACTAATTACCAACCAATCAATGTATGAAGGTTAGGAAAGGTGCGACATCCAACCATGCCCAGGAGACGATGGTGAACAACTGGGCTTCCCGACGCATAAACATAAAAGGAAAAGAACATGCTCAAAGCCATTGCACCCATTGTAATTTCAAAACAATGACCATTAAAGACTGAAAACATTCCCTTAATAAAATTAAATCAAAATCAGATCAGTCTTAAACAAAGGCACAAGCAAAGAGGCCTCCCATCACGCTACAAGCTTCACCTCTTAGCCCTAGCTAAGAGGTTTAGCTGTTGAGGGTCAAATATTGCATATCAGACCCCATTTATTACCTGAATTTATGAGCACAATATTGTTTAACGCCCGGTTTTGACTGTGTTTGTGATACAGTGTGTATTTGAGAGCATGAACAGTAAAAAGTCGCTTAAAAGCATGGATTTAATAATCTGAGGACACCAAGGCAAGGGACGGACCCCAGGGGACTAAAATCAACGGGACTACATGCCAGAGATCCAAGGAAATCAAGAAACTGAAGCTCAAGTGGGCCGAAGGACGTCCAGAATGCAAGATCACAGGGTTCTCACCATCCGTTCTGTTCGAAACTTTATACATGAACTGAGGAGCATAAATGAACCGTACACGTCGAATTTCAGCTCCTCGATCTCTGTGGAAGTGGCCCAACGGCTTGATCAGCCCATGAATCGTTAAATTGGGGCCCACCTGATATCTGGATATGTTCCACTCTTGGTCTCAGCCCGTTTTAGGAGGTGACAAAACAGATGGTTGGATTGGATTTCTCATACACATCATGATCGGACCTGATTTGAGTTGCATGTGTGTATAGCACACGTACACGCGCGCAACACTGGATCTCACATCCAGTCAAAGCACCAGAGACCCGAGCCTTCTCGAGCTGGAGCCAGCGAACGGACAGCGTCCGCCTGGTTTTAGCCAGTGGGGCCCACCCATCATACATCTTGATGATCCAGACCGTTCATGGTCTTCAGAGGATCAAACCGACCGTGTGAAGGCGTGTTCCTTGATATCTTCGGACGATGCATCTACACGGAGGCTTGAAAGCAGGATAAACGGCGGAATGAAAAGATCAAGTGGGCCACACTTAAATCAAAAAGATCTCGTCCCTTCTGGACGGTTTTTCGTCCTGAAGCTGATGGACGACTTGGATTCTCCAAACAACGTCAAACTGGGGCCCACCGACTTCCACCGTTCAAATTGCGAAGCTCTGTCCCGCAGCAGACCTGCGGTTGATCTTGGTGGCCCACCATCACAAATCAGATCTCAGATCCACACCATCCATGTTGAAGCTAGCTCAAAACCGACCGTCCTCTGATCTGTTTCCGGATTTTCTCAGATACTGTATAAACATACGGGAACTGACGCAGGAATGGATGGTGCCGAGCAAAACAACGTATGTCACGACGAAGCCGATCCAAAACCGATGATGACTGACCGGTTTTCTGTGGGAAATGGAATGGACGGACTGGATTTTGCAAAAGAACATCGAAAGGGGACTCACCAACTTCACAGCGCACACGGGTGCGATCTCTGTTTCGCAACAGGGAGTTGCGGACGATGCTTGTGACCCACTATCGTGTCACGAAGACCTGATCCGGACCGTTCATGAGACTTCTGCGGCCCATATCACTCACGCCTAGCTTCTGGAAATTGAAAAGATCAAGTTTTCGTTTGTTTTAACCGTTCAATGGAAGAACGAATGGTGGGTTTAAAATCCTGTGAGCCACTACAAATATGATCCAAAACTTTGTATCTCCGACTGGTTTTTCATTCTCCATCTAATGGACGGCTTGGATTCTTCTGCCGAAACCAGGAATGGGACCCACCAAGCAACCAGCGTACCCTTCCTTACGAAACTAGGAATCTTTCCGCAGCCGACTCCATCACGGACTCTCCGCATCTCATCCGACTTCCATCAGCAGTCTATAAAAAGAGAGAGAAGAGAGGTACGGGAGAGCATCTGGGTCGTGAGAGCCTCGGAGGTTTGGACGTGGAGCACAAAGAGAGAGTTCGGATTTCTGTTTTTTTTCTTTTATTTATGTTATTTCTTTTTCTATAATTTTAGATGGATTTTAGCCTGATCACCGTCATGTTAGGCTAAACCTCTTAGCTAGGGCTAAGAGGTGAAGCTTGTAGCGTGATGGGAGGCCTCTTTGTTTGTGCCTTTTATTTAGACTGATCTGATATTGATATGGGTTTTTATTAAGGGAATGTTTTCAGTCTTTAATGGTCTGTTGTGACTGAAATTACAATGGGTCTGCAATGGCTTTGAGCACGTTCTTTTCCTTTTATGTTTATGACGTCAGGAAGCCCTGTTGTTCACCATCGTCTCCTGGGCATGGTTGGATGTCGGTACCCTTCCTAACCTTCATACATTGATTGGTTGGTAATTAGTTTAATTCTGTTGTTTGCTATGTCTCTTGGGCATGGTTTGGTGATGGAATCCATTCTAATTCATATACCTTTCATCTCTTGAAATCTATATCAATGACAGTTCAGTTAATTTTCCTGATTTGTAATACAGGCATAAGATCTCCCTGATCCCTACAAGTGGATCCTCTGAATCCCTAGTTTCCCTTCTCTCGAATTTTTCCTAAGTTTTAGATTAATTATTTCACCATTATTCCTCAAATCAAAATTGGTTTCGATTTCATCTTAGCAGTTCTAGTTCTATCTTATTTTTAGAAAGCGTACAGTGTTTCAAATCCTCATGGATTCGACCTCGGTCTTACCGAGTTTATTACTACATCACAACCCTATACTTGGGGAGTGAACAAGTTTTTTAGCGCCGCTTGCTTGGGACCGACGGCTACGATTTTCTCGAAATTAATTGATTTAGAGTTAGTTTAAGATTAGGATTTTACTAATTTTAATTTTTTATTTGATTTATAGAACTAACTAACATATTTCTATTTTATAGGTTGTTAGGATAGAACTTCTAATTTGGTAAACTCTTTCTAATTTTCTAGATTTTCTAACTCTTTAGATTTGGTTTACTTTAGATATTTCTTCCATTTAAAAACTAACTTATTTTGTTTTGTTTTGCGTGTCTTTAGCTTAGGGACTTCAAGTTGGTAATCTCCTTCCAACTTTCTTTTCCTTCTAGATTCACATTTTCTTTCTTAGGATTAGGTTTAGAATTTAACTGAGGGCTGCGAGTGTTTCATGCCCAAGTGGGCCCGTGACGACACTCGACGTCTCTTGACCGAAGGAGGGTTAGTTGAGGGGTTGACTGTCCATCGCAGGATTAGACACCGCTCGAATTCCCCTGAGTTAATTGAGGTTATGGCTGAAAATCAACCTCAAGCACTACCTCAACAGATGGATGAGGAAGTACATGATGAGAATGAGGTGCTTCAAGCACTCCCGCCTCGTACCTTACGAGATTATTTACAACCGGCGGGGGTGAGCACGCCCTCATGCATGATTTTTCCCGAAAACACAGGACATATGGACATCAAGCCAGGAGTTATCCAACTCCTTCCTAAATTCCATGGGCTTGAATCAGAAAGTCCATACTTACATTTGAAAGAGTTCGATGAGATTATAGCCACCTTATACTTTCCCAATGTATCCGAGGATACAATCGTCAGAAACTCTTTCCTTTTTCCTTGAAAGAGAAGGCTAAGACGTGGTTACATTCACTCAAGGCCCCAGATCCATTGGCACATGGAATGATTTGCAGAGGGAATTCATAAAGAAATTTTTCCCACATCATAAAACAATTACCCTCAGAAAGGCAATCATGAACTTTGCCCAAAAGGAAGATGAAACATTCTACCAATGTTGGGAAAGGTTCAAGGATCTTGTCAGTTCATGCCCACAACACGGTTTTGAAATGTGGCGCATTACAAATTTCTTCTATGATGGACTGACATCTTCCATGCGCCAACTGGTCGAGACAATGTGTAATGGTGAATTCATGAATAAAGAGGTCGATGAGGTATGGGATTACCTCGATAGACTTGCCGAGAATGCACAATCATGGGACCATTACCCAAAATCAAACACCACGCCTAAGCCAACTCAATCTAAGGAGAAAGGTGGAGTATATCTCCTGAAAGAAGAGGACGATGTAAACTTTAAAGTGACTAATCTCACTCGAAGAGTCGAGGCCATGGAAGGAAAGAAGGAGAAGGTTAATGAAATTGTTTGTGGCATCTGTGATTGCAACATTCACACAACTGAAAATTGTCCTACCATATCTGCCTTTCGAGGAGTGTTGAATGAGCAAGCTAATGCCGTAAATAACTATCAAAGACCTTTCAATGGATCTACCTCCAATACATACAATCTTGGTTGGAGAAATCATCCAAATCTTAGTTGGAGGAATGGACAAACCGCTACCCCTCAAAATTTCTTTAATCAAAACCAAAATCGGGGAAACCTCAAGAAGAACCGGTTCCAAATCCCATACAAGAGCCGACTCGGTAATGCGTGACTTTATGCGAAAATAGATTCACGTATGACGGTTATAGAAAAGGGATGCTTCCCGCACAACCGCTCCCCAATCCTAAACCGCAATACGAGATAAATGATCCCAAATTCAAATCAAATGGGACACGCTTAAATCCATCACCACTCTTAGGAGTGGGAAGATCATTGATAAAACCCTTCCTAAGTTAGGCCCGAAAAATCTCAAGAACCGAAGAGGACAATAATGATGGATCTCGTGATGTCCCACAAAATTTAGAACCTAACTTCTAGAGAAGCCGGTTGCTCCATTCCCCAACGGTTGGTTGCACCAAAACGTCTTTCTAACTCTCGTGATATTCTGAGGTGTTGAAACAAGTGAAAGTCAACATTCCTCTACTTGATGTCGTAAAACAGATTCCTTCATATGCCAAATTTCAAAGACCTATGTACACCAAAAGACGACAAAGCATTCAAAAGAAGATCTTCTTGACCGAGAAAGTGAGTGCCATCCCGAAGCAAGATGTGCCGCAGAATTCAAGGATCCCGTAGCCCAACCATATCATGTGTAATCGGGAACCATCGAATTGATCACGCACTTCTTGACTTGGGAGCGAAGCGTCAATCTAATCCCCTACTCGGTATACAAACAATGTTAGGATTGGGTGAGTTAAAACCTACCCTAACCACACTACAACTTGCCGATCGAATCGTTCGTGTACCAAGAGGGATTATTGAGGATGTGTTAGTCCAAGTCGATAGATTTTACTACCCCAGTAGATTTTATCATCTTGGACACCGAACCCATCAACAACATGAGCACTCATATTCCCGTCATTCTTGGTCGCCCATTCCTTGCCACATCAAATGCAATCATCAATTGCAGGAATGGTGTCATGACTATGTCTTTTGGAAATTTGACATTGGAGTCGAACATCTTTTTCAATAACGGCACCAATGCAGAGGATGATGACGATGTCCACGACATTAACATGATCGATACTTTCGTGGAAGATAGGACACCCCTTACCTTATCCTCTGATCCTCTAGAGACGTGCTTGGCCCACTCCCATGAGTTTGATGATGATATGATTGGGGAGATGTGTGCCTTACTTGATACTTCACCTAAGACTTGAAGTTAACCGGTGGAGGCCACAATTTGAAGAATTGCCACAAACTGATGTAGTGCCTCTACCGTCTAACCTCAAGGCACCGAAGCTTGACCTAAAACCTTTGCCCTCTGATTTGAAATATGCCTATTTAGGTCAAGATGAGACATACCCGGTGGTGATCTCTCGCCCACCTGGAGAAAGAACAGAGAGTATGCTCATATCTACTCTCTCATTGAGCATAAAGGAGCCCTAGGATGGACGATAGCGGACCTCAAGGGAATCGATCCTCGATTTGTACTCACCACATATATCTTGAGGAAAATGCAAAACCGCTCGACAACCACAACGTAGACTAAATCCAAACATGAAGGAAGTGGTTAAGGCCGAGGTTCTCAAACTATTGGATGTGGGTATCATATACCCTATATCCGATAGTCAATGGGTGAGTCCAACTCGTGGTTCCTAAGAAGTCCGGAATCACCATCGTAGCCAATGCTAATAATGAACTCGTGCCAACCAGAGTCACTACACTGGTTGGAGAATGTGCATTGACTACGAAAATTGAATACCGTCACAAGGAAGGATCACTTTCCTCGCCCTTCATCGATCAAATCTTGGAAAGGCTAGTCGGTCATTCCTATTATTGTTTCTTGACGGTATTCGGCTATAATCGATTGAAATTGCCCCGAGGACCAGGAAAAGACCACATTTACATGTCCCTACGGCACGACTTTGCTTACCGAAGGATGCCATTTGGATTATGTAATGCCCCCGCCACTTTTCAACATGTATGTTGAGTATCTTTTCGATATGGTGGGGCAATATCTGAGGTCTTCATGGACGATTTCTCTGTCTATGGCTCATCTTTCAAGAAGTGCTTGGAAAGTCTTAAATGTGTGCTTTGAAAGATGTGAAGAAAAGAACTTGGTACTTAATTGGGAGAAGTGCCATTTCATGGTTCATAAGGGGATTGTCCTTGGACATATCATCTCGTCCAAGGGAATTGAGGTAGATAAGGCAAAAATTGATCTTATCTCTAACCTACCTCCACCTAAGAACATCAGAGACGTGCGATCCTTCTTAGGACACGCAGGATTTTACAGGCGATTCATAAAGGACTTTAGTCTCCTCTCTCGTCCTTTATGTAATCTTCTTCAAAAGGATGTTCCATACGAGTGGTCTGAGCAATGCCAGGAAGCTTTCACCAAGCTTAAAGGCATGTTAACCACTGCACCCATCATGCATACCACCCGACTGAGCCTTCCTTTTGAGCTTATGTGCGACGCCTCGATTATGCTCTTGGAGCGGTTCTAGGCCGAGAGAAAAGATAAGAGGCCCTCACGTCATCCATTACGCGAGTAGGACTTTAAATCCCGCCCAAGTGAACTACTCGACTACGGAAAAGAACTCTTAGCCGTAGTGTTCGCCTTGGACAAATTTAGGTCCTACCGATCGGATCCAAAATCATTATCTATACGGATCATGCGGCACTGAAAGTATCTTCTTTCTAAGAATGATTCTAAGCCCCGCTTGATACGATGGATCCTTCTACTCCAAGAATTTGATTTGGAAATTAAAGATAAAAAGGAGTAGAAAACGTAGTGGCCGATCACCTTTCTCGCCTTAATACCTCTCGATTCCCTTGAGGCGACCCATATCAATGACATGTTCCCGATGAACAACTGTTCGAGTCTCCCATTCACCTTGGTTCGGCCGATATTGCTAATTATCTTGCTACAGTGTTCCATACCGACACATTGGATCACAGCCTGTAGAAGATAAGAAGAAATTCTTCACCGAGGTGCGCAAATTCTTCCTGGGATGATCCATATTTGTTTAAATATTGCCCAGCACCAAATCTTAAGGAGATGTGTGCCGACGATGAGCATCGAGTGTCATCTCCTTCACATTCACAGGCTGTGGTGGTCACTTTTCTCGCAAAAAACCACGGCCAAGATTCTCAGCAGTGGCTTCTATTGGCCCACTATGTTCAGGGACACTCATGAGTTTTGCAAAGCTTGTGAGCGTTGTCAGAAATTGGGAGCATTGTCCCGTCGAAATATGATGCCCTTGAATCCCATTCTTATCATAGAGGCATTTGATTGTCAGCATCGATTTCATGGGACCATTCCCCCAATCTTTTGGGAATTTATATATTTTGCTTGCTGTAGACTATGTCACTAAATGGGTCGAAGCGATTCCGTGTCGGAATAATGACCATCGCACGGTCATTAAATTCCTAAAAGAAAACATCCTTTCCCGATTCGGAACGCCTCGAGCCATCATTAGTGATGGGGGCTCACACTTTTGTAATAGGCCATTCGAGAGTTTAATGAAGAAATACGGTATCTCTCATAAAGTGAGCACCCCATACCACCCACAGACAAGTGGACAAGCTGAGATTTCTAATAGGGAGATCAAACACATTTTGGAGAAAACGGTTAACCCTGACCGTAAGGATTGGTCAATTCGATTGACCGATGCCTTATGGGCGTACCGTACTGCTTTTAAAACTCCTATTGGAATGTCTCCCTTTAGACTCGTCTATGGGAAGGCTTGCCACTTGCCTGTGGAGTTGGAACATAGAGCCTACTGGGCGATCAAAAATTTAAATTTCAATCTGAACAACGCCGCTTTCTCACTACGCAAACTTCAATTAAATGAACTTGAAGAAATCCGGAACGACGCATACGAGAACTCGAGAATTTACAAGGACAGGATGAAGGCGTTTCATGACCAACATATTCTACGAAAATCATTCACGCCAGGCCAGAAAGTCCTTTTGTATAATTCTCGATTACATCTTTTTCCGGGTAAGCTTCGATCTCGTTGGACCGGCCCTTACATTGTTGTTACTACATATCCTTATGGGGCCGTCGAGATAAGAGATCCCGACAATGGCAAGGAGTTTAAAGTAAATGGACATCGCTTAAAGCCATTTGTCGAGCAATTTGATTCAGAGGACATGTCCATGCCTCTGACTGATCCTGTTTACCAGGACTGATCTCCTAGTCTGATGGAGGTATAGGTAGGTTTATCGCTTTCTTAGGACTAGGGTAGTTGCTGTAGTTGTCTGGCTGAAGACGTTAAACTTAGCGCTCTTGGGAGGCAACCCAGCTTTTCCATTTTCCTAGATAGTTCAATGTTTGTGGGTAACATTACTGCAAACCCTCACGAGACTACAACTCGTCCACTAGGGGCAACCTAGGGGTTTAAAGGCTTGTTGCATGCGCTAAATGCAATCGAGAGCACCTACGAAAGTGGTATAGATAGGTTTTATTTCTTGTTATTTTTGTGTAGCTTTTTCTCTCATGCTCACCCGCTCTCATGTTGAGATCTCTTGGAAAGTCTCTCACGATTCATCATTCAGGTACTATCTTCCCATCACTTCTCTTTTACTTTCGTTGTCCCGTCTGCATTCCATGCTCATATCTTTTACATTGAGGACAATGTAGATTTTAGGTTGGGGGTGGGAGATTAGGTAACCTAAGCAGTGTTTTCTTGGTCTTGAGCAAAATTTGTGAATTTTTAAAATTTGTGAATTTTTAAAATTTTTTCTGGAAATTCTTGTGCATTGGAAGTGATTTTGACAGATATCCTGGATTTAGAATTTCAAGATACGTGATGTTGGAAATTTATAACTCTTGGATTCAGTATTTGTTAGATTTCACAGTTAAGTTTGAATTATTAATCTATGATTAGAAGTTGTAAACATTGATTGAGTCATGATTTCACATATCACATCTCACTTATACATTGAGATTTCGGTTTGATATTGAATGATTAATTTGGTAATCACTGAGCATGAAATAAACCAGCCTAAAAGATTTGGCCATCAGGGTATAAAAAGAGAATTACACCATGAGTTTGCTCCTTATAGGTGTGGATTCAGTTTTCCATGATTAACAGTTAGACAGAGCTGGGCGACTAGTTTCACCATAGGTTTGCTCCCTATAAGTGAAAATTTGATTCCCATCTTGATTTTAAATAAATAAATAAAAAAAAAAAAAAAAAAAAAAAAACTAGAAAAATGAAAGAATGAATTGAGAGGCAAAGTACTGGTTTAGGTGATGGTTGTTATGAATTTTCTGATTGATTACTAAAGATATCATGAAATCGACAATTTGATCTCTTAATGATGATAGGCTGAGATTTCACTATACACCCATGGAACTCAATGTTTGGAATTATTCTAGTCGACGGATTAATATTTGAACTTGATTATGAAATTTACCGTGCATTGGAGGCCAGGAGAAATTGATATTCAACATCAATGAATCTTAAGATTTCTCATATCTGGATTGTTTTTCAAAATGTCACTCGGCTTCACAAGAATTGTTTCGTAATTCTCAACTTAATTTTCGCATATTTTGCTCGGGACTAGCAAAATGCTGGTTGGGGGTTGTGTTGAGGGTCAAATATTGCATATCAGACCCCATTTATTACCTGAATTTATGAGCACAATATTGTTTAACGCCCGGTTTTGACTGTGTTTGTGATACAGTGTGTATTTGAGAGCATGAACAGTAAAAAGTCGCTTAAAAGCATGGATTTAATAATCTGAGGACACCAAGGCAAGGGACGGACCCCAGGGGACTAAAATCAACGGGACTACATGCCAGAGATCCAAGGAAATCAAGAAACTGAAGCTCAAGTGGGCCGAAGGACGTCCAGAATGCAAGATCACAGGGTTCTCACCATCCGTTCTGTTCGAAACTTTATACATGAACTGAGGAGCATAAATGAACCGTACACGTCGAATTTCAGCTCCTCGATCTCTGTGGAAGTGGCCCAACGGCTTGATCAGCCCATGAATCGTTAAATTGGGGCCCACCTGATATCTGGATATGTTCCACTCTTGGTCTCAGCCCGTTTTAGGAGGTGACAAAACAGATGGTTGGATTGGATTTCTCATACACATCATGATCGGACCTGATTTGAGTTGCATGTGTGTATAGCACACGTACACGCGCGCAACACTGGATCTCACATCCAGTCAAAGCACCAGAGACCCGAGCCTTCTCGAGCTGGAGCCAGCGAACGGACAGCGTCCGCCTGGTTTTAGCCAGTGGGGCCCACCCATCATACATCTTGATGATCCAGACCGTTCATGGTCTTCAGAGGATCAAACCGACCGTGTGAAGGCGTGTTCCTTGATATCTTCGGACGATGCATCTACACGGAGGCTTGAAAGCAGGATAAACGGCGGAATGAAAAGATCAAGTGGGCCACACTTAAATCAAAAAGATCTCGTCCCTTCTGGACGGTTTTTCGTCCTGAAGCTGATGGACGACTTGGATTCTCCAAACAACGTCAAACTGGGGCCCACCGACTTCCACCGTTCAAATTGCGAAGCTCTGTCCCGCAGCAGACCTGCGGTTGATCTTGGTGGCCCACCATCACAAATCAGATCTCAGATCCACACCATCCATGTTGAAGCTAGCTCAAAACCGACCGTCCTCTGATCTGTTTCCGGATTTTCTCAGATACTGTATAAACATACGGGAACTGACGCAGGAATGGATGGTGCCGAGCAAAACAACGTATGTCACGACGAAGCCGATCCAAAACCGATGATGACTGACCGGTTTTCTGTGGGAAATGGAATGGACGGACTGGATTTTGCAAAAGAACATCGAAAGGGGACTCACCAACTTCACAGCGCACACGGGTGCGATCTCTGTTTCGCAACAGGGAGTTGCGGACGATGCTTGTGACCCACTATCGTGTCACGAAGACCTGATCCGGACCGTTCATGAGACTTCTGCGGCCCATATCACTCACGCCTAGCTTCTGGAAATTGAAAAGATCAAGTTTTCGTTTGTTTTAACCGTTCAATGGAAGAACGAATGGTGGGTTTAAAATCCTGTGAGCCACTACAAATATGATCCAAAACTTTGTATCTCCGACTGGTTTTTCATTCTCCATCTAATGGACGGCTTGGATTCTTCTGCCGAAACCAGGAATGGGACCCACCAAGCAACCAGCGTACCCTTCCTTACGAAACTAGGAATCTTTCCGCAGCCGACTCCATCACGGACTCTCCGCATCCCATCCGACTTCCATCAGCAGTCTATAAAAAGAGAGAGAAGAGAGGTACGGGAGAGCATCTGGGTCGTGAGAGCCTCGGAGGTTTGGACGTGGAGCACAAAGAGAGAGTTCGGATTTCTGTTTTTTTCTTTTATTTATGTTATTTCTTTTTCTATAATTTTAGATGGATTTTAGCCTGATCACCGTCATGTTAGGCTAAACCTCTTAGCTAGGGCTAAGAGGTGAAGCTTGTAGCGTGATGGGAGGCCTCTTTGTTTGTGCCTTTTATTTAGACTGATCTGATATTGATATGGGTTTTTATTAAGGGAATGTTTTCAGTCTTTAATGGTCTGTTGTGACTGAAATTACAATGGGTCTGCAATGGCTTTGAGCACGTTCTTTTCCTTTTATGTTTATGACGTCAGGAAGCCCTGTTGTTCACCATCGTCTCCTGGGCATGGTTGGATGTCGGTACCCTTCCTAACCTTCATACATTGATTGGTTGGTAATTAGTTTAATTCTGTTGTTTGCTATGTCTCTTGGGCATGGTTTGGTGATGGAATCCATTCTAATTCATATACCTTTCATCTCTTGAAATCTATATCAATGACAGTTCAGTTAATTTTCCTGATTTGTAATACAGGCATAAGATCTCCCTGATCCCTACAAGTGGATCCTCTGAATCCCTAGTTTCCCTTCTCTGAATTTTTCCTAAGTTTTAGATTAATTATTTCACCATTATTCCTCAAATCAAAAATTGGTTTCGATTTCATCTTAGCCTAGTTCTAGATCTGGTTATTTTTAGAAAGCGTACAGGTTTCAGTCCCTGTGGATTCGACCTCGGTCTTACCGAGTTTATTACTACATCACAACCCTATACTTGGGGAGTGAACATTAGCCAATAAACATGATTTGGCTAAACATCTTCAACAAATATAAATAAAATAAATAAATAAATAAATAGAAGAAAAACTAGAACTTCCCAACACTTCTCTCTCTTGTCCACGGATGAAACCTAAGCCTCCACGGCTCAGCAAAAGATCCCTCCCCCTTTCTTCTCTTCTTCTTTTTATATAGGCAGCCGGGTGGAGTGGAGTCTGTGCTAGAGTCGAGAACAAGGAGTTACGCACTCCTCTTTCGCAAGAAGAATCGGGAAAACAGATCCTAAAACGCGTAGGTTTAAAAACTTCTCGTTTGGAATCTGTTTTGGGGACGCTGATCGTCCCAGCTCCTAATTTGGCTCCATGGTTGGGGTAAAGACCCCTATATGATTCTTTTGGACGGTCCAGATCACCATAACAATCAACGATCAAGACCCAGTACTCCCGCAAATCCCGGACGCAAGCTCAGAAAATCAACGCAGGGAGGCGTGACGTGTTCGGTGAACCCCGTAGTGATGATTTTGATGAAATCCACCCCGTACATCGATTCCTATTGAAATTTCGGTGAATGGACTAGTTTTTATCGATTTTTTGTGCGGTCCACTGCTTTCATTGTTCAACCATCCATCCTGCTTTTGACCTGATAGGGACCCATTCTCGCTATTTCATCTCATTCTGTCACCTAGGCTCTGGCAATATAGACCCTAAGATTCCGATGAACGGTCCAGATTAATCATCTGGACCATCATGGTGGCCCACAACATCGCTCCGCAAACTCCGTTTGCGAACAGAGCCGCGTACTGGTTCTTGCGCTGAGGGTGGTGGGCCCATGATCATGATTATTTGAGTAATCCAGACCACCATTGAATGAGGCTCGAAAACCGTTTGGATATGGCTTTTGGAATTGAATTCGGTGTGGTCCTCGAGATTCCTTGTTGCACCGTTTATCGTTCATTTTAACGGCTAAAAACAAATCTTCGTCGACTTAGGGATTCTCACCTAGGCGATGGTCACGCCTACCATCTTGATACAATAGACGGTTGGATTGAGGATGTGGATGAGGAGTGGGCCCCACTATGGCGACGAACTTTCATAAGTCACGTCTACCGGAGAGAAAGAAAGAAAGAAAAAATTTTCTTTTATGAAATTGTCGGCCTTGCCACGGCATCACCGACCTTGAATTTCTCGTGCACATGATGCACGTGCACAATGTGCACACTCGTGGTGTGGGTCCACCGTGATGTATAGGTAAAATCTTTTCCCGTCCATCCTTCCCATCATATCATTTTATGCGTTGAATCCAAAATAGAGGCGAATCCGTAGAGCAAAAGTGGACCCCAAACCAAGAAATTACGGGCCGATCCATCCGTTGGGCCATAAATTTCAGGGATCCGAGGGTTAAGACTTGACGTGTACGGTTCATTTATGGTCCTCGTGCCACGTATGGAGTTTCGAGCAAAACGGATGGTGGAAACCTTCGATCTTGCATTCTGGACCACTTTGGGCCATCGAGCTTCTGCATTTCCATTTTCTCGTCTTTGGCGTGTAATTCTCGTGATCTCCGTGCCTCCACCGTTCCTTGCTCAAAAATTAAAAAAATACACACTTTTAATACCCAAGTTCGGTTTAAGCTCCTAAATACATCCCGCATCGAAAACGCAATTAAATTAACCCGTTAATCAAGATATTATTTTGTAGGAATTCACCTTAAATAACAGGTTCGATATGCAATATTTGACCCTCAACAATGTTTCCTTAGCTTTTATTTGCCATCCAATCAGTTGATAAGTTCACGTAAGCTTGGATGAAGGAAAAAAATAAATATCAGTTTGATCCAAAACTTTTGTGTCTCATTAATGGTTAATCACCGCCATTTCCTATGATATGGTACACCTGATAACTAGATCTGCTTCAGTTTTTAGATAATGCCCTGAAATGATACGAAAAAACGGATGAATAGAGTGGATATAAAATTCACACATAAAGGAGGGTACGACGGCAAGGGACGTTCCCTCTTGAGTGAGGCCAGGTCTCACTTAAATCCACCGTGCAGGAGTCAAGATAAGAAAACGGGAAGTGTTGAAATGTGGAACTTTCGTGGATCCCATCATGACTTATATATTAGATCCACACTTTTCATCCATTTTTTCATACCATTTTAGGAATTTCAACAAACAATGAGGCAAATTCAACCCTCAAGTGGGCCACACTATATAAATAATGGGAATTGGATGCTTACTGTTGAAAATTTCTTAAGGATCTAATCAAGCCAATATTTGTGTTTTACCTTCATCTAGGTCCGCGTGACCTTATGAAGAGGTTAGATGGCAAATAAACCTCAGTGGATCCTAAGAAGGTTTCAACGGTAGTCATTCAATCCTCTCTACTTTCAGTGGTGTGGTCCAATTGAGCTTTGGATGTACCTTATTTTTGGACTCATGTTCCAGAACGATCTGAAGAAAAAAAAAATGGACGGTGTGGATCTAAAACATAAATCATTATGGGCCCAAAAAAGTTCTATCTTAAATTTTCAGCCTTCTATACAAATTATATGCAGCAGAGAGAATTGACCATCCCTACCATTTTCTGAGGTGTGACCCACTTAAGTTTTGGATGAGCCATTTTTTTTGGCTCATGGCTTAACACAAGCTCGCGAACCTGATGAGTAAACTAGCTGTAACAAAGTAAATTCCAGTGGATCTATTGAGCTTTTGGTTACTAACCTCACTCCCTCGAGAAGGGGTGGTATGAAATTCGCATCCAACCTACTTCATCATATTCCTCCTGGGTTTTATAAGGTGTTGTACCACAATCTTAGATGGAATAGATTTTCATCCAAATTACATCTTAGATGGTGATCTCAACCATTCATGTTCTCAATATTATCTTAGATAGAAATCATGATTTTATAATCATACTCCATTGATGATCAAAATCTTTGATTCTTGGATTTAATATGAGTTATTCAAACTTTATTTTCCAAGGTTCCGAATTCATCTTAATAGATAATCATTCATTAAAATGTTTCTTGGGATGGCCCATGCAACATATAATTTATAATATGGAAAAAAAAGAAAGAAAAAGAAAACCCGCCTCATGCGATAGCGATGGTTCATGGGCACCCTATCTAACAAAACCCATTCTTATTGGTATTCAAACTTAAATAGCTAAATTATCAATGGGTTGAAATAATCTATCTTTTAATCTCTCTATTATTTATTTATTAATTTATTACTATTATTATTTTTTTTAATTACTATTTTTCTTACAAATTGGGACCTTCGTATAAACTATTTGAATCATAAAGTATAAAACAGATTCGAAGTCTAAAGTCTCCACCTATCATATTACAGCAAGTCATGGTATATATGTTACAACAAAGCTCACCAAGCATGCCAGATGTGAAGAGTAGGAATGGGTACTATACGGATGTTTTGTTACACTTACTCAGTTGAATTTCACTAGTTTATTTTAGAATATTATTTCAAATATATATAAAGGAATACAAAACTTAAGTAGGCTATAACGCAAGAAATATTAGGGTTGGAAATGCCCACAATTGAAACCTTCGTGGGCTTACCAAGACCTTGTGTCTCATCCAGCAGTAGAGCCGGGCATCGAGTCAAGTTAAATTGAGTTAGGGGTAACCCGACTTGATTCGGTTTTGAAATAGACTTGACCTGAACTCGACCCAACTCGATACCGAGTCCACAATGACTGAGCTGATCCAAGTTGTCTGGCCTAGACTAATCCAAACTGAGTCCGACCTGATCACAAGTACTGAGTCGAGTTGAGTCAGGTCAGATGCAACGGATATCCACAGGCTGAAATCACTATTCAAAATCTAGGTGAACTTGCCATAATTGCAGCCTCCCCATCCACTACGCACATATCTTAGATCTGAAATGTCATATCTAAGTTATATACACAAGAGTCAGGTTTTAGACTTAGTTGAGTCAATATTGAGTTGGATTTTGGGTCAAGTTGAGTTGAGTTACTGGCTGACCAGAATTCGACTCGGTTTGAATTCGGATTGGACGAAGTCTACTCGATTCGGATAGACACCTACTCGATTCGGCTCACCTACTCGGCTCCTATCAAGTCAGGTTTGAACGAGTCGAGTTTGCCGAATCGGGTCGTCATGTGTCCCGTGCTCAGCGCTGTCCAGCAGCACGTTCATCGGGCTGATTCTCACCTGAATGAAGGAAAAACACAGATATCAGCGCGAACCAAAACATCTGTAGTCTAGATAAGATTTCAATGGTCGGCATTAAATCTTTACCATTTCTTGTGGTATGGCCCACCTGAATTTTGGATTTCCTTCGTTCCTGGGCTCGTGCCATTAAATTAGCTGGAGAAATGGATGGAACGAGTCTATATAATACAAACATTACGGTTGGCCCGGAGAGCTTGAGCTTAGAGGGATTCCCATGACACCGGTTTCACTTGGAAAGTAGCTTCTGAAATTAAGGCCGTTGCCGACAAATGTCACGGGTGAGCGAGACAGATGAATGGCTGATAAAAGTTGACCTGTGGTCCAGGTTCACGACATACGTTCAGCCCACCTGACAAACAGATGTGACAGTTGTTTTAACATAGTCCAGGGACCGGCTGATGAACGGCTCCGACTGCGCTCATGCATGCCTTGCGAGTACACGCGCGATGCACGTGCATTTATTGTGATAATACATTTGATGCTCCGGCGGAGTATGATTCTATATATGCATGCAAATGAAAATTTTATACCTGGAATATGTATCAACGGTCTAATTAGCTGCATACAGTCTAGATGGATAATAACCCAAACATTGCATGGAATCTGTGATAATAGCAACTTGATTTATTGGAATTTATATAAAAGTTTAGAAAGGAAAGCATCCAACGGTCCGGATTCAACAAAGAAAAACTAAATAATCTGAAGTAAAATTCACATGATTAATATAATTTTTAGGTGTATACCCCACGTACATTGGGTCCCACTATTTGAACGGTTCAATTTGAAATAAATACATGCTAGACGTACCATCATATAACGCTCGGGCTGGACCGTACCATCCGTGTGTTCAGTTTGCACGAGCTGGTTACATGGTTCCATGATCCAAACCGTTAATATGAAGGTCTTCCCCGTGGACGGTATAGATACCAAGAGTCGCCTGGATTGGAAGATCCCATCCGTATAATACAGAAACATGACCCCACTAGTCTCCACAAACTGAACACTATAGTACAAATCACAAGCTTGCAGCCCGAGCATTGTATGGAAGCGGATTGCGAGGTGACCTTGCCACCACCGATATCCCTGATGGCAGGCACTGTGGGGCCCAGCATGATGTATACGTTTTATCCATGCACTCCATCCGCTTTTTCGGTTTATTTTAGTGCATGACCCTAAAAATGAATCAGATCCAACGCTCAAGTGGACCACATCAAAGGAAAGAGTGGAGATTGAATGCCTACCATTAAAAGCTTCTTGGGGGCCACATAAGTTTTGGATAAGCTCCCCTTCATCCATCCTGGTATTTGCGACGTGATGAACAGGTCGGATGGCAAATAAACATCATGGTGGGCATTAGGAAAGTTTCAACGGTGGGTTTCATTATCTCCACTGTTTCCTGTGGTGTGGTCCATTTGAGTTTTGAATCTGCTTCATTTTTTACATCATGTCCTAAAATGAAACGGAGAAACAGATGGACGGAATAGATATAAAACAAATACATGATATCATGGTCGGCCCCACAGCACCTGCCAACAGGGACGTCCTGTGTAATAGTTCATTGTCGTTGCATAGGGGATTCGGACACACGTGCCAACTAGTCAAGCGTGCGTGTCTTCTGGTTCAAAAGATCAAGCTGCGACTTCCTGGCGGTGGCTGAATCTATAGATGGCCCACGAATCTACATTTAAGGGGACGCGGATTGGCTACTCCCCCTGACACCAGCCAATGGCTGGTGGTCGGTGCTCTGTGGGACCCACCATGATGTATGTGTTTCATCCATTCCGTCCATATATTTTTATGGATCATTTTACGGTATGAGACCAAAAATGAGGTATATCCCAATCTTAAGTGGACCACATTACATGAAACAGTGTTGAATGAGCGTCGACCATTTAAAAACATTTTGTGGCCATAAAAGTTTTGGATCAAGATGATTTTTGTTTTTTTACCTTCATCTGGGCCTGTATGACCTAATCAACATATTAGATGTCAAATAAACAGTATAGTGGGCCTTAGGAGGATTTTAACGATGGATATCCAACCACTATTGTTTTCATGTGTTGTGATCCACCTGAGATATATATACCTCTAATTTTTGGTATCAAGCCATAAAATGATCCTTAAAAATGGATGAACGGAATGGATGAAACAAATACATCATTGTGGGGCCCACAGAGCACCGACCACCAGCCCCGGGGCTGGTGTCAGGGGGAGTAGCCAATCCGTTTCCCATTTAAGGTACACACGTGGAGCACTTAATGAGCCACCCTGATTTTTGGACCATTGCATGGTCACGGTGGGACCCACATAAAGATTGGCCTAGGTCTCGCACATACGTTCATGCGTTGCCCAGAAAACTGCTATATCATATTCATATGTCACGTGGGATCCGCTGTTCCTCCCGATCAAGCCATTATCAGGTGGGGCCCACCATGTGCATCCCCTAGCCCTAAATTCAGGCTTGTACATTGAGCGAGGACCGTTGGATTATCCATTCTTCTCGAGAATGGCGCACCAAAAGAGTGGAGCTGCTTGATTTTAGGCCAAGGCATCCCAGGGAGGAAGTTCCTGTGTGAGGATGCTGGTTGGGGCCCACCGAGATTTTTGTGATAAATCCAAACCGTCCATCCATTTTTTGAGTTCATTTTCACACGTGATACCAAAAATTAGATGTATCCAACCTCACATGGGCCACACGAGAGAAAACAGTGGGAATTCAGTGATCACCGTTGAAGCATTATTATGGCCATAAAAGTTTCGTATCATGCTATATTTTTGGTTTTTTCACTTCATTCCATTGGGAATGACCTTATAAACGGTTTGGATATCATATAAACATCATGGTGGAGCCCAGTAAGGTTTCAACGGTAGAAATTTCTTTCCCCAAATTTACCTCTGGTGTGACCTACATGAGTTTTTTATCCACCTCATTTTTGGTCGAACGTCCTGAATGAGATTGCAAAACGGATGGATGGAATGGATTACTCTCATAAATTGTAGTGCCCCCACCAAGCATCCTTGCGTAGGAACTTCATGCGAAATCCTGGAACATCACGGCCCCTTGAAAATGACATCTGGGGATGTAAATGCCTGTAGGGCAGGAAGTGGGTCCCACTTAGAGGAGCCGGTGGATCAAGTGGGGCCCACTTCGAATATCAGTGACGATGATCAAGAGCATATTGAGATACAGCAATTGCCTAATGTTGGGGATTTGGGCTGCCAAATCACACAGATCTAGATCTAGGATAGCAATCCAAGAGCACCAAGCAAACGCAAGAGAACACAGATTTAACGTGGAAAAACCCTTGCAGAAAAAAACCTTGGCACAAAGCGACAGAAATCCACTATGAAATAGAAATTACAAGAGAGAGGACTTACCCGATTCGAACAACCTCGAATCTCACCCTTGCTATACCCTTTAATAACCCTAGACCCCTTTAGAAACACTTAAAAAACTTTTAGAAAGCTTTAGAATACCTTAGAATAGCCTTAAGGACCCCCTATTTATAATTTAGGAAACTCCACTTACACACCTAGTCCAGAAAAGTCCGAAAACTGCCTTAAATTTACGCAGTCCGCGCAGGATCTGCGTAGCCTCGACTTGTCGAAGGAGGGCCTCAACTGGTCGAGCAACCCACTCGACCGGTCGAGCCATCCCCTTGACTGGTCGAGCATCCCGGACACCAAAAAATATAGGTCGTTGGATTTTGAGTCAAGCGGGTCTCGACCGGTCGAGTGGAACCTCAACCAGTCAAGTCATGCTCTCGACCAGTCGAGCAAACCCCAAAAAATAAATATGTCAAATTTAAGACATTCTTCTAACAACAATCTCCACCATGTTTTCAATCTTCAACCGTGTAGCTTTTTGACCTCTTATCTTATCTCTTCATCGCATCATAGCTTCAATCAATGCTTCTCGTGCATACTCCGTCCTACTTTTATGTCATTGCCAAGCCCAGAGAAGTTGCACAGAACTTGCACTTCTCTTTAGGAACGACCTTGGTGAGCATGTCTGCTGGATTCACGCTGGTGTGAATCTTTTCCAGTGTGATGCCTCCTTCCTCAAGCACCTGTCAGATAAAGTGGTGACGAACATCAATGTGTTTAGTACGTGAGTGATAAACAGAATTTTTAGCCAAATCGATAGTGCTCTCGCTATCATAGTTAACCGGCACGGCCTCTTACTGAAGTCCCAACTGATTTATCATACTTCTAAGCCAAACACCTTCCTTAAATGCTTCCGTAACTGCCATATATTTTGCTTCGGTCTTGGAAAGAGCTACCACAGACTGAAACTTCAACATCTAACTGGTTGCTCCACCCGATAGTACAAACGAGTATCCTGAAGTAGACTTCCTGGAATCTATACTGCCTGCGTAGTCAGAATCCACATACTCTACCAACTTTGTCTATGTTTTCTTAAAAGTTAAGATGTAGTCTTTCGTACCTCGAATGTATCGAAGTAGCCATTTCACCGCTTCCCAATGTTGCTTGCCGGGGTTTGACATGTATCTGCTCACAACACTGACTGCCTGTGAAATATCTGGTCTTGTACAGACCATGACATATATTAAACTGCCAACCGCATTCGAATAAGGCACATGAGACATAACCTGCTTTTCCTCATCTGATTTAGGACATTATTCTAAGGAAAGCTTAAAGCGAGCCGCGTGGGGAACGCTCACCCGCTTTGATTGGTCCACCACATACTTGATTAGCACATTTTCATGGTAATATGCCTGTGATAACCAAAGCCTACTCTTCTTCTTGTCTCTATGAATATCTATGCCGAGAACCATCTTTGCAGCCCCCAGATCTTTTATCTCGAATGTCCCTGATAACTGAGTCTTCAGTACATTGATTTTAGACATATCATGATAGGCGATCAACATATCATTAACATACAGTACTAGGATGATGAATTTTTCATTACTCAGTGTCTTGTAATAATTCACTCCGAGTAAATTTCTGACTCACCATGAAAAATGAAATTTTTTATATCACTGCATAGGCGACTGTTTCAGGCCGTACAACGATTTCATTAACCTACAAACATTTTTCTCTGCCCCTTTAACTTCATAGCCATCTAGTTGCTTCATGTAAATATGCTCTTCTAATTCCCCATGCAGGAATGCAGTCTTCACATCCATCTGTTCCAGCTCGAGATCATATTAGGCAACCAACGCCAACACGAATCTCATAGATACTTGCTTAACCACTGACATGAATATCTCTGTGAAGTCGATTCCTTCTCTCTGAGCATAACCCTTCGCTACCAACCTTGCTTTATATTTATCATGTTTTCTTTTAAATAACCACTTGCATTCGATTGCTTTTTGGCCCACGGGAAGCTCCACCATCTCCCATGTGTGATTTTTGTGCAACGAGTCCATCTCATTGTCCATAGCCGCCTTTCACTTTTCTGCATTAGACTCATCAAGAGCGTCTTGAATAGTAGACGGGTCCCCCTCATCTGTAATGAGGGCATATGCAATATCAGAGTCGTCCCTATATCTTGCTGGTAACCTGCGATCACGCGGTGGATTCTTTTCCACAAGTAGCTGCTCCACCTGATCCTATACCTTTGTCTTCGCATCTGTTTCTGCCTAAGTATTATCTGTGTCAATCTGGACGTCTACGATCACCCTTTCTGATTCCTCTTGCTCCTTTTGATCATTCTTGCGAATAATGATCTTTCATCGAATCTGACGTCATGTCTAGTGATGACCTTGTGTGTGACCTTGTCGAATAACCTGTAACATTTCACACCAATGTCATAGCCAACAAAAATATACTTTTTGGCCCTATGGTCTAGCTTATCTCTCTCAACTGACGGTACATGAGAGTAAGCCTCGTAATCAAATATGTATAGATTTGAGTAGTCAATTTTCTGACCACTCCATACTTCCTCTGGGATTTTACTTTCAATTGTCATTGAAGGAGACCAATTTACCAAATAATAAGTCATGTTAACGGCTTTAATCCATAGGTCATTGCCCAACGCAACATTACTTAACATGCATCTAGCCCTCTCAAGGAGAGTCCGATTTATTCGCTCAGTCACACTGTTTTGCTCTAGTGTGTGGCGCACTGTGTTGTGCTTGATGACCCCTTCATCCTTGCAATAATCATTAAATTCAGTGGAAGTAAATTCTCCACTGTCAGTCCTTAAAACCTTTATTTTTCGCCTTGACTGTTTTTCCACCATTACCTTCCATTGCTTGAATATGGTGAAAACTTCGGATTTACGTTTCATGAAGTAAACCCAAACTTTCCTGGAGTAGTCGTTAATGAATGAAATAAACTATGACGACTCCCCAATGGAAACTTCTAGCGATGACCCCCATACGTCAGAGTGCACATAATCAAGCACTCCCTTACAAATATGTTTTCCAGATTTAAAAGACAGTTTAAATTGTTTACCATATATACAATGCTCGCATATATGTAAATTAGAATTTTTAAAAGCTGGAATCAAACATTAATAAGAAAGTACCTTCATGCCTCGCTCGCTCATGTGGCCGAGATGAGCATAACACATATGTGGAGACATGGAGTCTGCAATAGCTGCAGCCACTCCACCTGCCGAAGTGCTCTCAATCAACCTGTAAAGGTTTCCATGCCTCTGCGCTCTCATAAACACGAGTGCTCCTTTTGAAACTTTAAGGATACCATCAATATCGGTGAACTTGCACCTTATAGCCTCGAGTGCACCGAGAGAAATCAGACTTTTCTTCATATCAGGAACATGCCTGACATAAGTCAGGGTACGCTTCATCCAATCAAACACCTTGATGCTCACCGTACTAATAGCCACAACATTACAAACATTGTCATTGCCCATAAAAACCTGTCTACCATCGCATTCCTTGTAACCGGCAAACCAACTCCGATGAGGAGTCATGTGATATGATGCTCTTGTGTCTAGGATCCACTCATCTGCATGATTGTCTTGAACATGTCCGATCATGGACACAGACAGAAATTCACCACCACTTGTCTCTTTATCAGATGTGACCACATTAGCTTCCTTGGAAGAAGCCGATGGATTTTCTTTCTTTGTTTTAGGATTTCTACAATCCTTCTTCATGTGTCCAGACAACCCACAGTTCCAACACTTTAATTTTCCTTTGCCCTTGCCTTTGGATTTGGATTTAAGCCATGAGGATCCTGTACCTCGCTCAAAATTTCTGTGCCTCGTAATCAGTGCCTCGGAAGATGCCCCCATGTCGCCGTTTAACTTTCTTATAGCTTTCCTTTGAAGGGCTGAGATAACGGTGTCAACACTTAGGGTTTTATTTGCGGTGCACATCGTGTCCCTGAAAGACTCATATGATGCAGGAAGAGAATTTAACAATATACATGCCTGTTCCTCATCTTTGACCACTTCCTCCATATCCAATAATTTGCACATCAATTTATTAAAGTCGCTGATATGAGCTTCTAAATCTCCACCCTCTGCCATCTTGAAGGTATAACACTGTAACTTCAAGTGTAGGCAATTTTCAAGGGATTTCTTTGCATAAATTTTCTCTAACTTCGCCCACAAACTAGCCATAGTTTTCTCCCTCAAAACATTATAGAAAACCTCATCTGTGAGACATAAATGAATAGAGGCTAAAGCATTACTATCAAGGTTTTTCTATTCATCATCTTTCATGGTAGATTTTCTCTCCTCAAGAGCCTTAATCTCGCCTTGCTTGGTTAACAAGCTAATCATCTTAACCTTCCATAACTCAAAATTATTTTTGCCCGAGTACTTTTCATATCAAACTTGCCGTTTCCCATTATTACTAATCCTGCAGATTCAGATTTGTGCCCCAACGATTGCTCTGATTCCACTTGTTGGGGATTTGTGCTACGGAATCACATAGATGTAGATGTAGGATAACAATCTAAGAGCACTAAGCAAACATAAGAGAACACACAGATTTAATGTGAAAAAACTCTTGCGGGAAAAAACCATGGCACAAAGCGACAGAAATCCACTATGAAATAGAAATTACAAGAGAGAGGACTTACTCGATTCGAACAACCTCGAATCTCACCCTTGCTACACTCTTTGATAACCCTAGAACCCTTTAGGAACCTTTGGAAAACTTTTAGAAAGCTTTAGAATACCTTAGAATAGCCATAGGGACCTCTATTTATAGTTTAGGAAAGTCCACTTACGCACTTAGTCTGGAAAAGTCCAGAAACCGCCTCAAATTTACGCAGTCCGCGCAGGATCTACGTAGCCTCGGTTAGTCGAAGGAGGGCCTCGACTGGTCAAGCAACCCGCTCAACCGGTCGAGCCATCCCCTCGATTGGTGGTGCAGCCCGGACATCAAAAAACATAGGTCGCTGGACTTTGAGTCGAGCGGATCTCGACTGGTCGAGTGGACCTTCGACTGGTCGAGCCATGCTCTCGACCGGTCGAGCAAACCCCAAAAAACAAATATGTCTGATTTAAGACATTCTTCTGACAATAAGTAAGAGTTATTACGTTCAAAGTCCATTACGTGGTTTCAGTCATGCTGATGTCTTTTTCTTGTTTTACTAAATCCAAGGGCAGCTTAGTCAATTTCCCAAAATTCAAATCAATATTATTGATTTAGTTTTGCTTAGATACATCGTGGCCATCTACTGGGGCCCACATGCTGATATGCTTCGATGATTTGAATGGTCCATGTTATCATTACTACTGTATAAACACTTCATAGGAATCTTAGCCATTGATTTTAGAGTTGAGTGAGAGCCACAAAAAATTTTCTTTTTCACTGTCCTATATTCATCCATGAAAATTATATGGCATGGTGGCCTAGATAGCATGAGAGTCTATAAGATGGATGATTGTGATTCTTAGACCACTCAGCATATGGTCCTCCATTACCAATGACACACACTAATAGTCAATTATGACATGCTGTAGAAAAATTCTTACACATTTGGTACAAGTAACAACAAATTAAATTATAAGAGAAAAGAGTCCAATCGAATAACTAAATGTGTAATGCCCTAAAAATTGGGAGTCGTGAATACATTCGACTCCCAAGTTTCTGGGCATCACTTATAACCAATTTTTCACTGTTTTGCGTCTAATCAGGTTTAAATGCGCAGTATGAAATTACTTGAAGCATGAATCACAATCACAACAAGTCTACTAAATTGAAAGAGGTTAAATATATACAAATTCAAAATGATGTAAATGGGTCGTTCAAGGCGTTGCCCAACAAAAATATAAAAATGTTATGTCCAAAGAATGGTGCGCTGCACTCCTACTCGGAGATCCAAGTTCACCCGTGAACTATACGGCGAACCGCCCATCAATTGGAAATAGGACAGCTCGTCTTCCACATCTAGACTCGCGACGCCATGCTCATCATACTTTATGTCACCTGCATCTACTGAAGAGTCTGGTTGGTATTTTAAAACACCATCCCAGAGTGGGAGTGAGTGATCAACTCAGTGGGTGCTATTAGTCTTAAGTTACAACAGACATCAATTAAATTACGGATTTAATGAAAGACAATACATTCATAAGCATCTAACAAATCTTATTAATGCGTGTGCATGATGAATGATATGATGTATGCCCTCGCCACAACACTCTCTCGAGCGACTCCATTTAACGATTGCGTATGACCAACACTCCTTCAGAGCGACCTCGACTGCCGAGTCACCAACCTGGCTAGTGCGATGCGATGATAATGTTAGCCAAATTCTTAGTTAAGTCCATTCATTCAGCAGGTTGGGGAATCTGATACACCTCACGCATCAATGCCCTGAATTGGTTGCCAGGCCAAGGCCCCCCAACGTGTGAGGCCGAGACCCCGCGATCCTTGATCTCATCGGGTTCCCTATCCCCGACTTCAAGCACATGGGGAGTGCCGAGAGAAAGGGATCGCTCGCGATCACTATGAGGAGGCGCATCACCCCAGCGTAGGCCGACAGCTCTGACACAGTGTCCCATTCCACCATGCTCAGCTCACGAGACTGTGGACCGATATTCGAATAGTTATCGATGGGCGACAATGGTTGTAGGGTGTGCCAGGTTCCATATATGTGTGAGCAAACAAGGTTAACAAAACAAAGTTAGTCAGCTAGTAGACTATACCGCATGAGTTCAGGCAATCACGTGGCGGAACGACATCGGGCACAAGCGACCCATGTAGTCTAACTACTGTCGCCCACACGCACTCGCCTAAATCCATGGATCTAGCCTTAAGACGGTCCTACCAACGGGACCACTTTCACTCTCCTCATATTCCTGACCAACCCAAGGGTTTGGTGGTAATGCATAGCATGCTAACTAGCAGAATTATCAACTAGCATAAGCAATGGCATGCGATCATACTTTCCAATATAGAAACTCAGATTTATCTACCAAGCAAAACTAACCATGTTTTGAACTAAAGGTGCATGTGAATTGTGGGGGCTAGTGAGGAGGCTAAGCATTTCATACATCGTAGGAACACATTAACAAGGGTTAATACATCATACATGCTATAAGGAATATCATACATGGATCATCAAGACATGAACATGCAAACATTAGCTTTCTACCTAATCATGTAAGAGACAACAAACATGTTATAAGGAACATTACACACGAATCAACAAGTCATGAACATATAATCATTAAATTCCTACCCAAATATGTAAGCAACAACAACATTCCATAAATACTCCATGTTGATTGGAAGAATCAACGGTAATGTTCTTCCTAGGTTTTCTCTAGATCCTCCAAATACATCATCCAAGTAATCAAAATCATTAGACTCATAGTAAAATTGGTGCTAGGCCACCTAAGAATAATAGTCCGCACCTATGGGTCGTTGAGATCTCGGAAAACGACCTAGAAGCGCTGAACTCGACGTCGATTGGTCAGAATCCTAAGACAATGAACTTTCATGTTAGAATCTTATGCAAACCCTCACACACACACACAAGGGTTTCAAGAAAAAGTGGTGATGGATCTTACCTAGACAATCAACAGGATGAAAGGGCGGTAGTGGATGATGGTTTCTTCTTAAAGGAGAGGTAGGGAGTTGCAAGATTTGGGTTTTCATGGCCCCACCTCAATCTAAGGTCCCCTTGCTCTTCTTCACCCTCTCTTTCTTCTCTCCTTGCTCTCTAGCTCTCTCTTTACCTTAGGTTGTTGGAGTAATGGAGGATTTATGAGAAAGAGGGCCTTAGGGCTTTATTCCCTAGACTTGGGCCAATTGACCTTAAGTTTCAACAACTTCTCAAAATAGCCCCCCAGGACTCCCTATTGGTGTTGGAGCGGCCCTAACACCCCTCCGGCCACTAAATTCAATGTGTAGGTGTCTCATGGCTCGATGAGGTGTCATGCAAAGTTTGAAAACAAACGGATAAATGAGTATAGGGTTTGATCATATGGTTCCGATCTTTAAATGGCCATGTGGGGTCCATTCTGTTGATTGGAGCGGTTCTGGTGGCCCTCTGGCCATGAAACTTACAGGATAGGTGATCCATGGCCCGATGAAGGGCCATGCAAAATTTGGGAACGATCGAATATGGGGTTTGGTCGTACGGGTCTGATTTGCGACCAATGGTCACCATTCCACGATCGGGTCCGAGATTTGGTGGACGGGTGTAGAAAAATACATTAAACTCCCACCGTAAATTTAGAAGAAATCCGACGGCTGAAATATATTATATCTTAGTTTTAATTAAGAGTGCTAGATTTTGAGACTAGTGGGCTGGGGTGAGCCGCACTTTGCAAGTGCCGTTGGGACGGCATGGATAATTAACTTTTGGATGTTTACTGGGTCCATGGTCTGTGATGGACCATAAGCCCAGTGAGATCTATGCTTCCCTAAATTTTTATAATTTTCTGACCTTTCCTCGGCTGCTACACGGCCTGCACAAGTTGTCGCCGAATACAAACCGATCTTCTGACTTGATGACCTGCACACGGTCTAATCATGACCATACTGGACCATTCGTGTATAAGCTAACATTTAGTGCTAATGGTTAGTAAGTGATAATATAAGTTAATTAAAAAAAAATTTCAAGGATTTTTTGGAAATTCAAAATAGTGAAAATCCAGGATATTACAAAATGCTAAAGAGAAAAATAATAAATAAGAATTAGTATAGTTTCATGTAGTTTAACAAACTAGCATGCGTCTATTTCCACTAATAAGAAAAATAAAAATACTAGTTCCTTCTCTTTCTTATTTTCTTCCATTATACATGGTATCTCTCGTGAAAGATTATTCCAAAAGATGTACTCCCTTTCTACATATGTTGTTGGGACTTGTAGATGCACATAGAGTAAAATCAAGCAAAGTAATCACAATCACAAAAACAAATCCAAACAAAGAATAATTCAAAATTTATATGAAAAAATCATTGTGGAAAAAAACCATAGCACAAAACAATGAGTAATGCACTATAAAAGTAATATTACAAGAGAGATAATCTTATCAATTCGAACAACCCCTCGAATCTCATTTTAATCCCTAACTATGCCCTTAAACCCTTAAGAATAGCTTTGAAAGCTCTAAACCCCTCCTTAATCTTGATTACACCAAGAATATATACCATCCAACCAGAATAGGAAACAAATTGATCACTTACACAATTTTGTGCATGCCTTGACTGGGACCTTTGATGGAATCAACAACCATCGAGGACTAATCGATGACATCGAAGATCCTTCGATGCCATCGAGGACTAATCGATGACATCGAAGATCCTTCGATGCCATCGAGTAGCAACCTCCAAAGCTTTCGAGCAATCTACTAGGATTTTTCCATATTTTCTTGATGAGATCGAGCCTTTGTCAAAGCTTAGTGAACGAGCTATAGAGTTGGGATTCCATAGGATGGAATTGCATTTGGTCCCGCGCAAACTCCATCCGACGTTTGGGGAGGATGGGAAGAGTTGGGATGGAATTGCATTTGGTCTCACATGGGATTTCCGATGGATTTTGAAATCCACTTCACATGTGGACCCCACATTGATACATGTATTTTATCAATGTCGTCCATCATATACACCCTTTACATGTGACATTCTAATCACATGTGTATACGTAGCCAACATCTATTATAAATTTGATTTGTTGATTACAAATAAATGGTCCACCAAATAAGGTTTTGCTTAATTCATTGTTTTTCCCATGTCAAGAATTTTATCCCAAGCATGTGATTGAATGGCCATAATATCATGACATTTCTAGGCATGCAATCATTGTGTAATAACGGTGTTAATCACATCTAATACAATTTCATACCATTTAATCCCAAGGACCAAACAAGCCCTAATTGTTAAATCCTTTGATTGATCCCAACAATAGGATTTAACCATTGATTTGAGTCATATCTGTCATTAGAAAACGTCTCTGATGCAGATCTTAGATCAAGATAACCCATATAGTTGGATTAGTCAGATATCCATGTTTATGGTTCAGGATGCATCAATTCCCCAACTTAATTAGTTTCAACGTGGACTAAGTGGGCATGTATTTTGTACAGAGTAATATGATACTCTGGTTGTATACAACACTTGATACACAGGCACTGTGAAATTATACACTTTGACATATATAAACTCAAACAAAACTAACTCAATTGTGCAGCCAACTATTGACATATATGTATTTTGGTTGAACAATCCTAACCTGTTATTCAACAGACACTTATTTGTGGAAATAAGGCAGATAGAATTTTTCATTTTTAACTGTCCAATAAATATCCACCACCACTCTAATAGTTAGGTAATCAAATAAACTTAATTTTTTGTTCATGAGATATCTACACTAGTTACCATAATTTAGACGGTTTTATTTGATTACTTGTATGGAATGTGTGCAAGTCCTAAATAATTTTTAGGTGCCTGCGTATCATCTATCACACTTTGCCAGAGTATCAAAGTTTTTCTATTTCAAGAGGACTATGGCGAGTACACGTCTATGCTTACCCTGTCGTTTGAATTTCTGTCATCATAGACTAGGTCATAATGAATGTGACAAATATTGCTGAGATTTTAAAATTTTCCTAACGATATACTAAATAATTTTATCATGAGATTTTCAAAAGCTAGGCAGATTTTAAAATATCATGTTTTCATTGTGGTATTATTAGGATATTAATTCTAATAATTATAAAAATATTAGGTTCTTTTGGTAACTGTATTTTTCTTATCAAATATATTTTCTTAAACTTAGAAAATTCCTAAAAATTAGTTGAGATAAAAGAAAATGTGCTATTATTTTAGAAAATTTTCATTGTCGATGCCTGCCTCCACTTTCTTTGCACGCCTCTCCTGTCATGACTTTTAGAGGGAGACGATGTGACGCAGGGGAGGACATGAGGTCGAGCACCGTCTTCCTCAAGAGGATAAGTATTCTTAATCCACGAAACTTCTTTGGACTCTTCACAGAGACTTCTCGAATCCACGAGGAAAGAAAGCATAAAATAGAAATAAATTCTAATAAATTCGAAATTGATTAATGAATGAATAAAAACGAGTTCACAACCCTTTAAATAGGGGTACCAAGTAATGGAAAGAAATCAAAATCAAATTACAACTAAAACTCCTAGAAATCGCGACTTACCATAAATAGTAAACTTACTATTTATAGACGGTCATGATGTCTACTAGTGCGCAAGGTTTTCGGCCAAAAATAGTAAGTGTCCTATTTGGCTTCACCAAACCGTTCTCCTAATTATTCTAAGCTCTTTTCACGTTGGGTGCAACTCCTAAAGCCCGACGGATGAAGAGTTATTATCAAACTAAAACTTACTATTTATAGTAAAAACGAAATTAAAACAGGGAAACGACTGTTGATCCATGGGTTTTTCGCAATTCCGAGCGTCGCAACCCGACATAGAGGGTTGGTTGGCTAAAGTAGCTCGTTCTACCCCAAAATCATATATTTTACGTCAGGTAACTCATTCCGGATTATGAGATACGCCTGATTTAAGGTCCGATGGTCTGCATCACTTCTGTTGCCGACCAGGCCTTTTCTGATCCATCTTGGCCATGAAACTGTCCGCGACCCGCTCTACATCACGATGTAAGCCAACACTACATTTACGTGACATCGACTCTGTCCATTAGTTTTGTTAACTCTTATTAAAACGTCTATAAAATTATAATTTATACCTATATGTTAATTAATTATAATTAAATTCTAGACTCTACAATTAAGAATTGTGCCACTAAAACTTTGAAAGTTATATTAAAAACTAATTTCGTATAATTCAAACATCATTTGATACTTACCCAAAATATTTTGTGTATATATATATATATATATATATATATATATATATATATATATATATATATATATATATATATATATATACACATAAGAGGATCATTCATCCTTTAAGGAAAATAAAGGGAAGAATTCTCTCACTTTACATGGTATCAGGGAAACTTCAATCGAGCCTTTGATATTTTCGTCAGAAAAGAACCGTCTTTCTACTCTGGTAGCCTCGCCACTGCTCAAATGCTCATTCGATCAACAATAATCTCTAATTGGACAAAAACCAAAATTACACTAATTGGATAATCATGAAGGAGGTGTTTTACTGAGCTTGCACGCATGCATAAGTCAATTAACGTACACGTACGCTAGCATGCTACATAGGTAAAATATTCAACCTATACATCAAGTGGCCTCATCATATAGATGTTATTTACCAAAGATACAAATAATTCAATAAGTAGGTATACCATAATGTTAGAAATTAGTGGACTCGGTAGCTTTTTTACAACCAAACAACTTAGGCTTGTTTGAAAGTTATAATAAAACTAATTTCGTATAATTCAAACATCATTTGATACTAAAATAATAATATATAAAATAAGTGAAGAAATATTAAGGAACTCTATCATCTAATTAAAGAACCTACTTTATAAACTTGTTGAATAGTTTGATTGATCCAATGGGCCCACAATAGGATGTGGCCATTATTCTGATGCAGATCTTAGATTAAGACAACCCATGTAGTTGGATTAGTTAGATATACATGTGTATGGTCCTGGATGCATCAATTCCTTGACTTGATAAGTTTCTGTTAGTGATAGATATTATTCTTGCCTTAATGGTAGGCTCTGATTTTGTCTTTCTTTGGCTAGTGTATATTCGACTACGACATGGGCATGTATTTTCAATGGAGCAACATGATACTCAGGTTGTGTACAACACTTGATACACAGGCGCTCTGAAATTATACACTTCACATATATAAACTCAAACAAAGCTAACTCAATTGTCCAGCTAATTGTCAACAATGCAAGTTGGAATCCCAAGATCAGATTGGTTGAACAATCCTAGCCTCTTATTCATGGGACACTTATTTGTAGAAGTAAGGTTGATGAAAATTTTCATTTTTAACTGTCTAATAAATGTCCACCAATCTAATAGTTAGGTAATCAAATAAAGCTTCATTTTTCATTCGCCAGATATGCAAAATAATTTTAGGCCACATGCGCAGTCCCAAGTAATTTCTAAGTGCTTGTGTATTATCTATCACACTTTGTTAGAGTATCAAAGCTTCTCTTTCTAGAGGACTGGGTGGTACGTTTACGCTTACCATGTGGTTTGAATTTCTGTCATCATAGGCTAGGTCATAACGAATGTGACAAATATCACTAAGATTTTTAAAATTTCCGGAAGATATACTAAATAATTTTATTGTGAGATTTTCGAAAGCTGGCGAATTTTAAAATATCATGTTTTCATTATGGTATTATTGGGATATTAATTCTAAAACTTATAAAAAGATTATGATTTTTTTGGTAAATGTCTTTTTCTCATGAACTATATATTTTTAAACTTCAAAAGTTTCTAGAAATTAGTTGAGATAAAAGAGAAATTGCTATTATTTTAGAAAATTTTCAATTTCAACATCTGTGCGCCTTCACTTTCTTTGGACGCATCTCCCATCATGACTTTTAGAATGAGATGGTGTAAGCAAACACTCCAGGGGGCCAACGCTAGCTATGTCCATGTGACATTCACTAATTCGCTCTATCCATTAGTTTTATCAACTCCTGTTAAGATGTGTATTAGATTGTAAAATTTAGTTTTATCGACTCCTATTAAGATGTGTTAGATTGTAAATTTGTACACACATGTTATTTGATTGTGATTAGATTTTATACTCTATAATTAGCAATTGTACAGCTAGAACCTTATCTAAAATACTTCGTATTTTTTTAATAAGAGGACAGAGAAACCCTAAACGAGCCTCAGATATGCTAGCATGCCACATAGGTACATTAATAGTCAACCTATCTATCATATAGATGTTATTGATCAAAGATTTTTTTTGAAAAATATATAGTTCAATTAGCAAGTGTGCATGATGTTAGAATTTTTTACAAATGAATACCTACTGCTCGTTTGAAACTTATAACAAGACTAATTTAATTTCATATCACTCAAACTATTTTTTTTTTTTTGGATTTGCATGTTAGTATACACCTCACTTGGGAATCAATACCAAGACCTCAGTGTTGAAACGAGGTTATTTTCACTCAGTCTACCACTTGATCTATGAATTGGTGTGTCATTCAAACATCATTTAATATATACTAAAAAATAATACACAAAATAAGTGAAGAAATATTAGGGGAAACTTATTAAATAAGCTATAGACTAAAACCCACTTTATAAACTTGTTGAATTGTCTGATTGATCCCATGGGCCCACAATAGGACTTGATCATTAATTTGAGTCTTGTGATTAGACAATGTATGTGATGCAGATCTTAGATTATGACAACCCATGTAATTGAATTAGTCTAATATTGATGTAGAGAGGATCGCAGATAGTTTCATGGCCAAGATGGATCAGAAAAGGCCCGGTCGATGACAAAAGTGATCCGGACCGTCGGACCTTAGATCAGGCGTATCTCGCCATATCCGGAATGAGTTACCTGACGTAAAATATATGATTTTGGGGTAGAACGAGCTACTTTAGCCAACCAACCCTGCTAGGCCGGGTTGCACAACCCGGAATTGCGAAAAAATCCTGGATCAACGGTCGTTTCCCTGTTTTAATTTCGTTTTTACTATAAATAGTAAGTTTTAGTTTGATTATAACTCTTCATCCGTCAGGCTTTAGGAGTTGCACCCAACGTGAAAAGAGCATAGAATAATTAGGAGAACAGTTTGGTGAAGCCAAATAGGAAACTTACTATTTTTGGCCAAAAACCTTGTGCACTAGTAGACATCACGACTGTTTATAAATAGCAAGTTTACTATTTATAGTAAGTCGCGATTTCTAGGAGTTTTAGTGGTAGTTTGATTCTGATTTCTTTCAGATTGCTTGGTACCCCTATTTAAAGGGTTGTGAACTCGTTTTTAAGAATTCATTAATCAATTTCAAATTTATTAGAATTTATTTCTATTTTCTGCTTTCTTTCCTCGTGGATTCGAGAAGTCTCTGTGAGGAGTTCAGAGAAGTTCCGTGGATTCGGAATAGTTATCCTCTTGAGGAAGACGGTGCTCGACCTCATGTCCTCCCCTGCGTCAGATATCCATGTGTATGGTCCGGATGTATCAATTCCCCAGTTTGATCAGTTTCAAGGTGGAACACATGGGCGTGTATATATTTTCAACATAAGAGTAATATGATACTCAGGTTGTGTACAACACTTGATACACAAGCACTCTTAAATTATACACTTGACATGTATAAATTAACTAAAATAAAACCAACTCCCAACCGTTGACAAGTTCGAATCCCAAGATTAGATTGGTTGAACAATCCTAGCCTCTTATCCACCATACACTTTATTTGTAGGAAAAAAAAAAAGGCAAATGGAATTTTTAATTTTTAACCGTCTAATAAATGTCCGCCCAACGGTTAGGCAATCAAATTAACTTTTTTTTTCTTTTTTTTTTTTGTTCTTGATATATTTACACTGGTTACCATAATTTGGATAGTTTTATTTAATTAATTATATGCCGCATGTGCGAGTCCTAAGAAATTTCTAGGTGCATGTGTATCATCTATTACACTTTGCTAGAGTATCAAAGTTTTTCTTTTCAAGAGGACCACGGCCAATACGTTTGTGCTTACTCTTTCTTTTGAATTTTTGTTACCACAGACTTAGTCATAATGAATGTGACAAATACTACAGAGATTTTAAAATTTTCCCAACAAAATATTAAATAATTTTATTGTGAGATTTTCAAATGCTTGGTAGATTTTAACATATTACATTTTTGGTGTCGTGTTATAGGGATATTAATTCTAAAAACTTAAAACAAAAAAAAAAAAACATTAGGGTTTGTTTAGTAAATATCTTTTTCATATCAGATATTTTTTCTTGAACTTAAAGTTTTTCTAGAAATTAGTTGAGATAAAATTAAAAGAAAAGGTGCTATTTTTTAAAATAAAAAAAAATCATTTTCACTGCCTGTCTCCACATTCTTTGGACCCCTCTCGTGTCGCGACTTTTAGAGGGAGACGTATGAGCCATCACTACGTGGGGCCAACACGGTGTCACACGGATATCCGCTAAAACAACGTAGTAAGAAATTGTTTATATTCAAAAGAAAATAACTAAATATTCATATATGAGATATTTTTCTTAGTATCCTTACCCATAACATGGCCCATTATATAAATGGTCTGGATCATTGAAATAGGGGGTCCAAATCCAATAGCTAGAGTCCTAAGAAAAAATAGCAATGTATTGTATCAAAACTCAATAAATACAACCTTTTAAGATCATACTCACACCTAACTCTCTCCTAATTGAGGTGAGCAGTCATGACTTCCAAACATTAGAGTTGACAAATCAAATAGAGGTATTATTGTCTTAATAGGTGGTATGACACGTGTAGGGCTACAATTTGGGTTCTTGATTGACCCAACCCAAGTTCTTGTGGGGTTGTCAATTCCCCAGGGCTGCAGGTTTAAGGTTGAAAATTGCTATATTTAAATTTGGATTAGGTCAGGATAGGTATATTTTAATTTAGGTTGAGTAAATTCGAGTTGGGTTAGGATGGGTCGGATTCGGATTTATAAAATCTGGTTGGAGCTGGATTTGAGTTGGGTTGCAAGTGGGACCCTCTTAAGGTCAACCCAACCCAAATCAATCCCCTCGAGTTCCGTACAAAAGTGAGGGAGAAAGAGAGCTTATATGAAGAACTTTACATGGAAAATTTCAGGATCTATTGCTTATTGCGAGTAAAATCTGAATTGTAAGTTAATAATTAATTATATTTTAATTTTTTTTTAAAAAAACTTCTTATATTAAAATAAATGTCTTCTAACGTCTCAATAAAAATAAAAGTTGAAAAATTGTCTTTCTTTTTTTTTTTTTCTTTTTTTTTTTAAAGAGGACTTTTCATTGATAACTGGAAAGATACATAGATCCTGAATTCGGGTGACCCCAGGAGAAAAAGGACAAGGGGAAACCTATCATATCTCTATACAAAGGAGAGAAGCGAGAAACAAAATGACCAGCGAAGCTATCTCTGTCTAATCGTACCTAAACCTGTCTTATCCTAAAAGCAATTCGCCTATAACTCATCAACAATTTGATAAAGAAGTGAATCACGCTTTAAGGACAACATAATTTTTACGTGATTTAGTTTGGTGAAACAAAAATAATTTATTTTATTTTATTTTTATTTTTAGTATTTCCAACACATTTTTCCAACATGTCATGTAGACATAGGATCAGGGTGTATTGCTGGTACTAGGGCCCACGTACAGAATGACTTGTGATTGGAGTGGTCCATCATGTGCACGGTATAAAATGAGGGCGACTGCAAGAAATTTGCATCGTATAAATGATTGTGATCATGATTATATATATGTATATTATATTATATTATATTATATATTATATTATATTTCTATGACGTCTACCTCATGAGAACTTCCCATGAGGTCGAGCTGTGTGTTGAAGATCAACACCATTAGTGAGATGCACCATTCAATGGTGGGCCATGGGCTTAAAAATCAAGTCAATCCATGATTTGGGTGCGCCACACCACAAGAAACAGTGTTGATTGAGTGCTTCACTTCTAATATGGTTGGATTAGTCAGCTGCTATACATGTGTATGGTCCTGGAAGCATCAATTCCTCAACTTGATTAGTTTTGACGACGACATGGGCATGTATTTTCAATGGAGTAACATGATACTCAGGTTGTGTACAACACTTGATACACAGGCACTCTGAAATTATACACTTCCCATATATAAACTCAAACAAAGCTAACTCAATTGTCCAGCTAATTATCAACTAGTTGGAATCCCAAGATCAGATTGGTTGAACAATCCTAGCTTCCTATTCATCGGGCACTTATTTGTGGATAGAAGGTAGATGAAAATTTTCATTTTTAACTGTCTAATAAATGTCCACAATCTAATGGTTAGGTAATCAAATAAAGCTTTATTTTTCATTCGCTAGATATCTACACTGGCTACCATAATTTGGATGGTTTTATTTGACTAATTTTAGGCCACGGTCCGGTGCAAGTCCTAAGTAATTTCTAAGTGCTTGTGTATTATCTATCACACTTTGCCGGAGTATCAAAGCTTCTCTTTCTAGAGGGCTATGGCTAGTACGTTTATCGGTTTATGCTTACCATGTGGTTACATGGTTTGAATTTCTGTCATCATAGGCTAGGTCATAGCGAATGTGACAAATATCGCTGAGATTTTTAAATTTTCCGGACGATATACTAAATAATTTTATCGTGAGATTATCAAAAGCTGGCAGATTTTAAAATATCATGTTTTCATTATGGTATTATTGAGATATTAATTCTAAAACTTATAAAACGATTATGATTTTTTTGGTAAATGTCTTTTCTCATGAACAAATTTTTTTTTTTTTTTTTAAACTTAAAAAGTTTCTAGAAATTAGTTGAGATAAAAGAAAAATTGCTATTATTTTAGAAAATTTTCAATTTCAACACCCACCTTCGCTTTCTTTGGATGCATCATGACTTTTAGAATGAGATGGTGTAAGCAAACACTCAATGGGGGCCAATGCTATATCTATGTGACATTCACTCATTCCCTCTATCCATTAGTTTTATAAACTCCTGTTAAGATGTGTATTAGATTGTAAATTTGTACATACAGGTTATTTAATTGTGGTTAGATTTTATACTCTATAATTAGCAATTGTACAGTTAGAACCTTATCTAAAATACTTCACACACACACACACACACACACACACACACACACACACACACACACACATATATATATATATATATATATATATATATATATATATATATAAGAGGACAGAGAAACCCTAATCAAGCCTAATCGAGCCTTTGATATTTTCATTAGAATCCAGTAGTGTCTTCACTCTGGCAGCCCTGCCATTGCCCAAACACCCATTCAATCAACAATGAGTGGTGAAATCCCATTACGGCGTGTGTGGGTGTGTGTATCGGGTGCGTGTGTAAAATAAAAATAAAAACAATGATTTCTAGTTGGACAAAAATCAAACTTACACTAATTAGATAATTATGCAAGATGAGTTTTACCAGATACGCTAGCATGCCACATAGGTACAATAATCAACCTATCTATCATATAGATATTATTGCTCAAAGATAAAAAAATAGTTCAATTAGCAAGTGTGCCATGATGGTAGATTTTTTTTACGAATGAATACCTTCGGTTGGTTTGAAACTTATAACAAGACTAATTTAATTTCATATCATTCAAACTCTCTCTTTTTTTTTTTTTTTGATAGATTTGCATGTTAGTATATACTTCATTTGGGAATCAATACCAAGACCTCGATATTGAAACGAGGTTATTTTTACTCAGTCTACCACTTAAGCTATGAATCGGTGTGTCATTCAAACATCATTTAATATATACTAAAAACTAAGACACAAAATAAGTAAGAAATATTAAGGGAAACTTATTAAATAAGCTATAGACTAACTCTAAAACCTACTTTATAAACTTGTTGAATTGTCTGATTGATCCCATGGGCCCATAATAGGCGGACTTGATCATTAATTTGAGTCTTGTGATTAGACAGTGTATGTGATGCAGATCTTAGATTACGACAACCCATATAATTGAATTAGTCGGATATCCATGTTTATGGTCCTGGATGTATCAATTCCCAGCTTGATTAGTTTCAAGGTGGACCACTTGGGCGTGTATATATAACATAAGGAGTAATATGATACTCAGGTTGTGTACAACACTTGATACACAAGCACTCTGAAATTATACACGTGACATGTATAAACTAAAATAAAACCAACTCCCAACCGTCGACAAGTTGGAATCCCAAGATCAGATTGGTTGAACAATCCTAGCCTCCTATTCATCAGAAAAAAGGTAAATGGAATTTTTAATTTTTAACCATCTAATAAATGTCCACCACTCCCAACCGTTAGGCAATCAAATAAACTTAATTTTTTTAGTTCATGATATATTTACACTGGTTACCATAATTTGGATAGTTTTATTTAATTAATTAATTATATGCCACATATGCGAGTCCTAAGAAATTTCTAGGTGCCCGTGTATCATCTATTACACTTTGCTAGAGTATTAAAGTTTTTCATTTCAAGAGGACCACGGTCAATAAGTTTGTGCTTACTCTTTCTTTTGAATTTCTGTTACCACACACTTAGTGATAATGAATGTGACAAATACTGCTGAGATTTTAAAAATTTCCCAACAATATATTAAAAAAATTTATTGTGAGATTTTCAAAAGCTTGGTAGATTTTAAAATATTACATTTTTGTTGTGGTATTATAGGGATATTAATTCTAAAAACTTTTAAAAAAAATTAAGGTTTATTTAGTAAATATCTTTTTATTATCAGATATTTTTTTTGAACTTAAAATTTTTCTAGAAATTAGTTGAGATAAAATTAAAAGAAAAGGGTGCTATTTTTTTTTTTTAAAAGAAAAATTTCATTTTTGATGCATGTCTCCACCTTCTTTGGACCCCTCTCGTGTCGCGACTTTTAGAGGGAGACGCTACGTGTCACATGGACATCCACTAAAACAACCATAATAGGAAATTGTTTATATTCAAAAGAAAATAACTAAATATTCATTTATGAGATATTTTTCTAGCTAAGTATCCTTACCCATAACATGGCCCATTATATTAATGATCTGGGTCATTGAAATAAGGGCCCAAATCCAACAGCTAGTCCTAACGTAAAAATAGCGATGTATTGTATCAAAACTCAGTAAATACAACCTTTTAAGATCATAGTCACACGTAACTCTCCTACTTGAGGTGAGCAGTCTTGACTTCCACACATTAGAGTTGACAAATCAAATAGAGGTATTATTGTCTTAATAGGTGGTATGACACGTGTAGGGCTAGAATTTGGGTTCTGGATTAACTCAACCCAAGTTCTGGTGGGGTTGTTGTTCACACCCTTAAGATCATAGTCACACGTAACTCTCCTACTTGAGGTGAGCAGTCTTGACTTCCACACATTAGAGTTGACAAATCAAATAGAGGTATTAGTCTTAATAGTTGGTATGACACGTGTAGGGCTAGAATATGGGATCTGGATTAACTCAACCCAAGTTCTGGTGGGGTTGTTGTTCACACCCCAAATATAGGGTTGCGATGTAGTAATAATCTCGGTAAGACTGAGGTCAAATCCACAGGGACTAAACTTTGTACATAATCTGAAAATAACTTGAATTATAACTAGAAGAAGATGTAATCTAAACCAAGAAAAATTAAGGGAATATTGGTGAACTACTTTATCTAAAACTTGTAATATTCAAAGGTGAAAAACTAGGGTTTCCAAGGATTCACTTGTAGAGATCAGGGAAATCTACGCTTGATTTATGAACTCAACTGGACTTAGAGTCCTATCTTCATCCAATTGGAAGATATAAACTTAAAAATCAACTATGAACTTCCTTTGATCTAATTGTCAAGAGATGAGAGGTATGAGAATTAGACTTGATTCCATCACAAAGCCATGCCCCATGAGACAAAGCAAACAACAGAATTTAACCAATCCACATCCAATCTGAGAGAGTTATGAACGTAGGGAAAGATTTCATCATCTAACCATGTCCATGAGTCAATGGTGAACAACAGAGTTCCTACGACCATTACCTCTATACATGCATGGAAAATACTCAAAGATATCGTAGATCCATTATAATTTACGTCACAACAAACTATTAAAAACTATGAATATTCCATTTAATCAAACTATAATCAAAGAGAGTTCAACATTGTATGAGTTAAAGCCGTAGAAAACACCCCATTACGCTACAAGCTTCACCTCTTAGCCCTAGCTAAGAGGTTTAACCTGATATGATCATACTAAAACCAGGAAAATATGAAAGGAAAAGAAGAAAAACAAAGATGAAGGAAAGAGAAACTCGTTGAAGGTCACCCACGCTTTCTGTCCTTTGCTCCCACGTCCGAAGATGACTTTCTTTCTCTTTCTCTTCTCCTTTATATAGGCACCAGGGGCGGTGTTGTGGCTGGGATGTCTGTTGAGAAGGTGCTAGAACGTCCTTACGCAACACATGCATGCGCAGCCGCGAAAACACAAAGCTAGTTGCGTTTAAGTGAAAATTTTGGCCAAAAGACGTCCAAGAAACACGTTTTGACTCCATGGTTGGGGTAAAGCCCTCCTCTGAAGATTCTGGACGGTTTGGATCAACCATCCGACCATGATCATACGCGTATAACTCCCCGGAAGTCTGGATTTCACGGCCGTGTGTATGGTGCGAATCATCTTGCGTTGAGATGGTCGGTGGGCTCCACAGTAATATTTTCGGAGAAATCCATCCCTTTCATTGGATTCCTAGCGAAATTTCGGTCGAAAATGAGTGATTTTGGTCAAGTTTTAGTGCGATCCACTGTATTAAATCACCTCGCTGTTCATTCTGCGTTTTCCAGTGATCCACATGTGTACGTGTGCATGGGGCCAAAAGACCACCATGGCTAGGATCGTGGCCACCCTTCGGAGTAAATGGATGGTCTAGATTATCTAATGGGGCCAAGATGGTGGCCCACTAAGCATGCCTGGTCAGACAGCGTCTGTCCGCTGGTTGCTTTGCTCTGGTGTGGTGCGAGAGTGCACCGACTGTGCACTCTCACGCCATATGTCGGGTCCACTATGATGTATACGAGAAATCCGCTCTTTCCATTTGTTTTGACACCCAGTTTAAGGGGTTGTGACCAAAATTGAAGCATATCCGAATATCAGGTGGGCCCCAAATCGATGATTTATGGGCTGATCTGTCCGTTGGGCTACTTTCACAAGGATCTAATGGCTGAAATTCGATGTTTACAATTATTTTAGGGTCCTCAGGATAGATATAAAGTTTTGAGCCAAACGGATTGTCACGCCTCAAACTAGAAAACTGAGCTCACAAAATTTTCGATCGTCGAATCCGGTGCCAACAGCCTCCGTAGTATCCTATTCTCGGCTCCCAACGTCCATACGCCAAATTTCGATCTTGCAATTCTACAAGGAGGATATTTCAATGTACATTTAACTCGTAATAAGCATAACCGTAAGTTTACTCAAATCACAAAGTTAACACCATCATCACACATCCACTAATATAAACATTTGAATACAATACTGAAATGGAAATACATATATCAAAATCAAAGCTCTAGGATTCCGCTGCACGCTCCAAGCTCAATGATGCCGCGATCTAACGCTACCTGCACGCATCTATCATGCATAAGCTTCTAAAAAGCTTAGAGGGTGGTGAAAGTGTGTGCGATGCACGTGCCAAGCATATAGATATTAGAGTAAGCGAAAATGCTGACAATCCATAAATCGTACGATATCAGAGTAATGCAGAAACATGCTGGTAAGTCCATAAATACCATCAGCCTTATCCAGGCTATGCGATGCAAAAACATGATAAGCCAATATCATATAAAACATAGCAACCCAAAATGCTATATGCCGTGGATGTAATGCAATATGCGGTGCGAATGAAATGACCATGCAGGAGTGTGAAGTTGGGATGATAGTATATAGTATCGCAGGCTACGGGGTCCACCACAAGGAACTTCTATCCAAATCAGTCTCACACTTAAATTTGGATAATTAGACTCAATGCGGTAAACTCCTGGTCTTATGTTAGTCGTGCGCCCCAACCGAAATCCTGACCATTGCGAAGGTACACGTAACAAATAGTTGCACACTACCAGGCCGAGTGGATAGTGAATGGATGAATGAATGAATATGCAACTCCTGCTCAATAAGTCCACATAACAATACCGTACATCACTGGGATCATCACCGGGGTCTAGTACACTCTACGCCAGTTGCTGCCTCATCAAGCACATAACTGGGTAAGTGGAAGAGACCTCACTATCCACTTGCCAATATCGGGCCCGGCTTGTCGATAACGGACCCATTCCTCAAGCTGGTTAGACTCAGCCTAGCTATGCCTACTCTCTTAGGCAGGTAAGGCTACACCCCCTTCCAACCGACCACGACATAGTGGGAGATGCGACCTACTAGTATACGACCCTCATGGGCTTATATATATATATATCCACTTGGTCTCAATGTTGGAGCGTCCTCTGGTACTAAGAGGGTTTAAGAATTTTCACCCAGGCCATTTATGGTGGCCCGATGCTAGTAACATATTTCTGGTGTCCCATCTGGCTATCCATGACATGACTGTGGAGGATACGACCCTGATGTCACTAGGGTGTACAGTAATCACAATATACAATGCAAGATGCATGAGTCATAAAATCTAGTCATGCATCAATCCTGCGCATAACGTGCGCTCATGTGAGATAACCTTCGCCTATCAGGGAGTCTCATAACAACTTGCCCAATGACATATGTCATGGTCAACCACATCTCATAATAAACATGCAGATGATGCGTATGAGTATATATCATAATGCTATGTTGTCACATACTCATATCGGTACTGACAACCGGCATCGATAATCGGCCTATACAATCAGCCTCGACAATCAGAATCGACCTCAATAATTGGAATTAATCTCGATAATCGAAATTGACCTCAATAATTGGCCTTAACAATCGAAATAGGCATCGATAATTGGAATCGGCCTCGATAATCGAAATTGACTTCGATAATTGGCCTCAACAATCGGAATCGACCTCGATAATCGGAATCGCCTTCGACAATTGGAATCAGCCTCGACAATTGGAATCGACTTCGATAATCGCCTCGACAATCGGAATCGGACTTAACAATCGGCCACGATAATCGGAATCGGCCTTAACAATCGGCCACGATAATCGGAATCGGCCTCGATAATAGGAATCGGCCTCGACAATCAGAATTGGCCTCGATAATAGGAATTGGCCTCGATAATCGAAATCGGCCTCAACAATTGAAATCGGCGTCGATAATCGGAATCAGCCTCGATAATCAGAATAGGCCTCGACAATCAGAATAGGCCTTGACAATTAGCCTCGATAATCATAATCGGCCCATTCTCGTCATTCTCTAGTGGGTTACCCCAAATGATTGGGCCCCATTGATATTACTTGGTCCATCATCGCCTTTCCATCCATGGATCCCGCCTTGCGTAGAGGTCGATTACAGATTCCAATTATCAAGGCTGATTTTGACTGTCGAGGCCGATTCCTATTGTTAAGGCCAATCATCGAGGTCGATTCTGATTGTCGAGGATGATTTCGAGTGCGGAGGCCGATCATCGAGGCCGATTCTGATTGTCGAGGCTGATTCTGATTGTTGAGGCCGATTCCGATTGTCGAGGTCGATTCCGATTATTGAGGCTGATTTCGATTGTCAAGGCCTATTCCGATTGTCGAGGCCGATTTCGATTGTCGAGGCCAATTTCGATTGTTGAGACCTATTGTCGAGGCTGATTATCGAGATTGATTCCGATTATAGAGGCCCATTCTGATTGTCGAGGCTGATTGTATAGGCCGATTATCAGTGCCGGTTGTCGGTACTAATTATGAGTATGTGACAACATAACATCATAATACATGCCCATACGCATCATCTGCATGTTTGTTATGAGATGTGGTTGACCATTGCATATGTCATTGGGCAGGTTGTTATGAGACTCCCTGATAGGCGGAGGTTATCTCACAAGAGTGCATGTTATGCGCAAGATTGATGCATGACTGGATTGTATGACTCATGTATCTTACATTGTGTGTTATGAGTATTGTACGCCCTAGTGACATCAGAGCCATAACCTTCACAGTCATGTCGTGGATGGCCAGATGGGATACCGAAAATATGTTACTAGCATCGGGCCGCCATAGATGGCCCTGAGTGAAAATCCTTAAACCCTCTTGGTATTAGAGGACGTTCCAATGTCGAGACCGAGTGGATATATATATGAGCGCATGAAGGTCGTATACCAGTAGATCGCGTCTCTTGCTGTGACGTGGTCGGTTGGAAGGGGGTGTGGCCTTACCCGCCTGAAGGAGTAGGCATAGCTAGGCTAAGTCTGACTAGCTTAAGGAATGGGTCCGCTATCGATGAGCCGGACTTGATATTGGCAGGCGGATACTGAGGTCTCTTCTACTTACCCAGTTGTGCGCTTGATGGGGCGGCAGCTGGTGTAGAGTGTACTAGACCGCAATGATGATCTCAGAGATGCACAGTATTGTTATGTGGACTTATTGAGCAGGAGTTGCATACTCATTCATTCATCCATTCACTATCCACTCGGGCTGATGGTGCGCAACTATTTGTTACTTGTACCTTCGAAATGGCCAGGATTTTGGTTGGGGCGTGCGACTAACCTGAGAATGGGAGTTTACCACATTGAGTCTGACTATCCAAATTTAGGTATGAGACTGGTTTAGATAGAAGTCCCTTGTGGTGGACCCCGTAGCCTGCGATACTACATACTATCATTTTGACTTCACACTCTTGCTTGGTCATTTCATTCGCACCGTATATTGCATTACATCCGCGGCATATAGCATTTTAAGTTGCTATCTTTTAAATGATATTGGCTTATCATGTTTTTGTATCGCATAACCTAGATAAGGCTGATGGTATTTATGGACTTACCAGCATGTTTTCGGATTACTTTGATATCATACAATTTATGGATTGCCAGCATTTTTGCTTATTCTGATATCTATATGCTTGGCACATGCATCGCACACACTTTCACCATCCTCTAAGCTTTCTATAAGCTTATGCACGATAGATGCGTGCAAGTGGCATTAGGTCGTAACAGCATCGGGCTTAGAGCTTGCAGCGGACTTCTGAAGCTTTGATTTTGATATATGTATTTTCCTTTCAGCATTATATTCAAATGATTATATTAGTGGATATGTGATGATGGTGTTGACTTTATGATTTGGGTAAACTTGTGGTTATGCTTATTACGAGTTAAATGTACATTGGAAAATCCTCCTTATAGGATCACAAGATTGGAATTTGGCGTATGGATGCTGGGAACTGAGAATGTGGTACTATGGAGGCTGTCGGCACCGGATTCGGCGATCTGGGATTTTGTGAGCACGTAAATATTGAGATGTGTGCATGCACGTCTTTATAGAAGTACACACGTGCAGCGTGCACTTTACATCCATATACGCAGGGTGCATGTAGGAGATCTAGGCCGTTCATCTATGTGGACTTAGATGGATGGTGTGCAACCCTAAAATTAGTGGTTGGATGGTCCCTGGATCTACGGTTAGAGCAGAAGCCAACTCCAACCAGTGGCTAGGGTCATCCAACCAATATGGCTTTCGACGTATGTCCAATCCTGGAAAGGTCCAGTAAATGAATGGTCTGGATCTCATACACGTAGGCCACATGGATAAGCTAGATATATGGCTCCAGCATGGATCCTTTAACCTTTGAATTTTCTTTCTTGTTTGGTTCAGTGGAGAAAATAACAGGTGGGCCATAGTTGTACGTGTTTGGTCAATTAAATTAAACACAAGGGGGCATGTGTAATCGAGTGCTTGTATTTGATTTTCTTGTATGAGTATGATGCACCTGTATGCCAGAGTTTATTTGACTCAAGGTTTGATTAAATGTTCATGGTGTCCCCCACTTTGAGATAGACAAATTGAAGATTGGACACATGATCTAATTATCCTCTCAACTAAGGTTTGTGCAACCAAGGTTTGTGCTCTAGTTTGGTGATCTATGAAAGGGTAAGAGTTAGCTCTTCAGATTGAATTCTTTTTGTGACAATAGCTTTGTGTCTGCAGACTTAAGGACTCATTCTTTCAACATGATTCGCTACCATAATATTTCAATAATAAAAATAATTAAGAAAATAGATAAAATATGAGTGTTCTTCTATTAATGATTTTATAATATTGACACTTATAATTGACTGGAGGGACGTCGATTCGTTTGTTGCTCAATTAGGACCAAAGTTTGTAGCAAGATGGTCTTCAGTTCCTCGCTTGATTGGAAACTGGCTCTCGTAGGTGAATAACCGATAAAGGGTGGATTTTCGACAATCTGTTAATTACTCAGTTGGAAATGAGCGCAATAACAAAATGACAGGTGAGGTGACAGTCTGTTCGTGGTCTTCGTGGGAACCAAGAACGTGGAAAGACGGTTGTAATTTGACTATCCGTTCGTCGTCTGGTGTAGACTCAACTTTGTGACGAGATGGTCGGCAAAATCACCTAAAGCGTAGTAGGAAAGATCTGTAGCCTTTCATTTGAGACTGAGTGATATTCATTGCGATCCAATGGGATGTCAGGAATGGAGGGTGAAAAAATAAATTAAGAGTTAACAATTAGGGGCCCATGCTATGATCAGCAGTAATGGAGGCTAAAAATAAATTAGAATAAAATAAAAGGTAAATGTCAATAGTGTACGAAAAAATATGTAAGAATTCTATAAGGTGTGCCTTATTGATCAACGGTCTGGCTTGTCGTAAGGGTTGGATAGTGTGGTCGGGTATACCAGTGGACCCCACTTAGCTATGATACATATAGATTCATATAAGGGGTGGGATGCTAGAATTGTAATATACAATAAGTATCCAAGTGGGACTGAGATTACTAAATTCGTGTTGAGTCATACGAAGTAGAGTTTCGATGGGTTTTAAACTTCTCAACCTTTTAAAACTATAAGAACAGGGCTGGGTCCCCAATCCAATTAACTGACAGAAGCAAGAATCACATTAGACCTTCTCTAAGGGTGTAAGGAAATGAAGACATCGGTATTCGGTCTATAATAATAGTGTCTCAACAAGGTACGCCATCTAGTTATTTTAATCTCCATATCTGATGCATAGTAAGGTCCTTTTTGCAATTCTACATATATTACAAAATGAAGTTAGGTTTGGTTGTAATAACGTGAGGCCTTTGTTTTGTGTGGGGCTTGGAGCTCTTTGAGGAATGTTGTTTATAGAGCCTTTTGGGAGGCGGTAGCATTATGTAGTCTCCAACATCTTAAAGAATTCAGGTGATTGGTTGTGAAAATCTCTTTAATTCTCACATCAGTGTGGCCTATTGGCGATTGGTTGTGAAAATCTCTTTAATTCTTTCACACGAGTGTGGCATGTCGCGTATGGTCACGTGTATAAGAGATATACTCTCACGTGCATGGATTGAAGTCCTCACGTATTTGGACTCATATATTAAAAAGTTATTATGATTCATACACCACTTGGCTTTGGCATTCATAAAGGGTTACTTTTGGTAGATTTCCTGCCAAAGCCTTTCGCAGGAAGTTCTTGCGCTGTAAACACATGTGGGGCCCATCGTGATGTTTATGAGAAATCCACCCCGTCCATCCATTTTTTGAGCTCATTTTATGACTTGATTCCAAAATTTTCCAATATGTACGACTCAAGTGGGCCGCACTAAAGGAAAAGGTGGGTAAGTAAATTCATACTGTGATGTTTACATGCCATCCATATTATTCATAACGTCATTCCTATTGGGATGAACTGAAAACACAAATATTATCCTGATTCAAAGCTTCTTTGGCCCCACGAGTATTTTAACTGTGGACGTTCAATCCTCACATTTTCGGCCCACTTGAGTATTGGATGCAGCTCATTTTTGTCTATGAGTCCTACAATGAGCTCCCAAAATGGATAGACGGGTGAATTTCTCACAAACATCAAGTTGGGCCCCACCTGAGTTCCCAGGAAATCTACGTCCCTTTTGGCTAGGCTCAAGCATTTAATGCTGCATAGGGAATTTTTTTTTTTAATGGGATTACGACATTTATTGTTGAGAGAGTTTGACTTACTCGGTAGAGAAAGTAAGTTTGATAGGACTCTAATATTTAGTACTTTCTCATATGTATGTCTTTAACTTCTCTTGAAATTTATTTACACTACACATGACATGACTACCACATGGCATCTTATAGATCGTTTGATATAGGCATGCCATATCAAGGATATATGATACTAACACATAATCACATCTCATTAGTTTAAAAAACAAGTATAAAAAATACAAAAAAAATCAAGGGTCACAATCAATTAATTATGTTAACATGAAACGGGGAAATAGGATAATCAAGGCCTTGAGGCCTACAATTTTGTCGTTTTAAATGACATTCATCTTTGTAGTTCAAGTATAATCCATCGCTAGTTACTCCCATGAACGGCCTTGATTCATCATGGCTGACGAACGAATGCGCCCCTCTACAGATGGTGAATCTAGACCATCCAATTGGTGGGTCCTAGAAAGGATCGCACATGGAAGAGACACCATACTCACCGTGCAATTCTAGCCGTCCAACATGTGGCCTCCTCACATAAGGTAGAAGTGAGCAAGAATCAACGGCACGGGGAGAAGTCTGATGAACTGAAAGTCTGGGACGTCCTGTAAGAGGCTTGGATTTGCACGGACGGAGAAAACAAGACAGATTGACTGTTTGCCGCCCATTGGCAGGAGGAGATTGCTTGGACCTTGGTTGATGGCCCACCAACAGCATGTTAAGAACATACAATAAGCAATGGTCCAAAATCAACAGAAAAAGGTCCTCCAATCCAACGGTTAAGATCATACATTTGAGGTGATTTTTGAGCCATGACACATCTGTGTGACAGCCAAACAGGCTAATAGGACCTCATGCTCCATTACTTTCATTCTGTTTTCTTATAAAAATAAAGGATGATTGTACCGTTATAAATTCTGTATCTATATTTATACTATATACAATTCAATAAGGAGAAAATTTTCAATATTAAAAAGACATGGGAAGACATTTTAAAATTTGGAAAACATGGTTGTTCCCCCACATGTATTTTAAACTGGGTGTACTGCGTGCGCGCGCGGCTCACTGCACCTGCAAGAAACAGTACTCTATGAGGATCAATGTGATGATTGTCTGGAATCGATCTACACCGTACATTTGTTGTGCCGACTCATATTAGGACACCAGCTTAAAAAAGAAATAGATCTAAGACTTTTTTTTTTACACGCACACACCCCCACACACTCATGCGATAGTGGGATTTCACCACCTATGGATACTCGAACCCTTGACTGGGTGTTGAAACTCCTGAGAGTCTACCTCCCAAGCAAGAGTAAGGATCTAAGACTTGAGTAGGCCACATCATAAGAAAATATAGAGATAGATCATCCACCGTTGAAACCATGAAAGCCCCTCTTTCTTTCGTTCTCTCTATGGTTGGCACCTTTGTTACAATTTCTTCTACCTTTTCTCCCTTTTTAATCTGGTTTCTCCCATTTTTTTTATTGCACATGCCAGTTTTCCCTCTTCACCGATTCATATTAGAATAACAGCCTAAATACAAGATAGATCTAAAACTTAATTAAGTAGGCCACAGCATAGAAAATATATAAATAAATCACTTGCTATTGATATCATGAGAGCCCTTCTTTCTTTCACGCACTCTCTTTTTTACTGTGTATGACTCACACCTTTATTACAATTATTTCTACCTTTTTTCTCCTTAATTTTCTGAATCTCATTTTTCCTGTTGCATATGCCACAATTCCCTATTGCGCAAATATTAAATAAGATAAAGATTATGTGCGCTATTTGTATATATGGAGCAATTATGGAACATATCTCCCATGCACCATCCACTAATGGTGGGTGGGTGGGAATCTTAGCATGCCTTTTAAAATGGAATTTGTAAAATTAAATAAGAATTATGGTTTCAACATATCTTTAAGTGTTGAATAATTGGTCCACTTGCTCTTGGATCCACGTGGGCACATCAAGTCTCTTATATATTATTTATAACAAATGGCAGTGGTACATGAAAAATGGAAACGAATTGGGTCCTGCCCTACCGGACTTAATGTGTCCAAGCAGGGGCTTTGTGGGACCCACCGTGATGTATGGGTTTTATCCACAATTTATCCATTTTTCCAGATCATTTTAGGTAATGAGTCTAAAAAATAGGCAGATTCAATGCTCAAGTGGACCACAGCACAAGCAGTAGTGATAATAAAATTTACTTTTGAAACCTTCCTTAGACTATCATGATGTTTACATGCCAACCAATCTGTTTATAAGGTCATGTAGGTCTGGATGAAGTAAAAATACAAATATCATATTCCAAAATTTCTACCGGAAGTTTTTAAGGATGGGAGTTCAATGCCCATTATGCGGTTCACTTGAGCCTCATTTTGATATGCTTCATTTTTGGGTTCATGGACTGCCTAAATAAAATCCATGCATCACCGTGGGCTTCACAGAACAAATTACCATCCAGATGGGGGTAGGATGTAATCCGCTTCCATGAGAAACCACGCATGATTGAAAGTACCTGTGAGTTCCCACGTGGTAGAGGTGTGGGGTCCATAGCATTAATGTTTCTTTGCCATCCAATCATTTCATCAAATGCACCTCTCCCTGCAGTTAGAGTGGAGTGGGGAGAGGCATGTTTGAGGGGATTTAACCTCCGTATGTTTGCAGCCACGATTGATAACCCAAAACCATTAGATTATCAATTCCATTGCTATAAGTACTCTTATATGATGATATGCGTTATCCAAACATTGTCCATGTAAATCTAAGGTTATTGGTTAGTTGGTAGGATGTGATCTTGTGCTTGTGACCCAACCAGGACTTGGAATTTCATCATTTTAGGGCAAAATACATATTTCATTGGGCTTATTATAACCATTGTGTCAAACATTACATCCATAAGCTAATTAGAGATTTTAAAGTTGATTTATTAATTAAATTCATACCCAGAATTCTGAATTCAGGTGCCAAACACAACAGGAGAATTTCAAATCCGTTCTCCCAAACGGGCCTAGCTCTTTCTTACTTAAAATATATATTTTTTTAAAAATACCTATCAATTTTGAATGCGTTGACATTTTAACCCTCAATTAAAGAGCTTTACCGTTTTTTGGTTCCCTACTATTTCTACCCTTCCTCTCTCTCCCAAAATCCACAAATTACACAATGAACGGCTCGGATCTCACCTCAACCATGTGACACACCCAAGTCATTTGACATTAATGAAGCACATGCACTACACCAAAATCGTTAAACCGGTGTGGTTGGGATATTGGTTCAGAAACAGCTTTAAGCCGTTCCTGAATTTGAAACGGTATTCCACCGTATTAGAATTATTGTGGTCTTGCGTTGTTATTTCCACTGTTTTGTTGGTGTGTCCCAATTAAGTGTTGGATCTTCTTATGTGTTATTACTTTGTTTTATTGTTTTATTTTGAAATAGATATTGGACGGAATGGATTTGATTATTAACATCTGAGTGGACCCCACAGGGCCCAAGAGGCACATTGGATCCATCTGCCATGGACTACCGAATAGTTTTAACCCTTTTCTTACGCCAAAACCCTAAAATCCCTCATTTCGCATCTGTTGTCGGCTTCGTCTCCCTCTCCCTCTCTCAATCTCCCTCTCTTTCGATCTCCCGATCTTAACCCTCTCTTTCGATCTCCCTCCCTCTCTCGATCTCCCTCTCCATTGATCTCCCTCTCTTTCAATCTCCCTCTCCCGATCTCAACCCTCTCTCTCGATCTCTCTCTCACTCTCCCTCCCTCTCTCTCGATCTCCCTCTCCCTCTTCCGATCTCGATTCTCTCTCTCGATCTCCCTCTCTCTCTCGATCTCCCTCTCTTTCAACTTCCACCAGCCACTGCAACATCCATCTGATATTGTACAAGTAGCAGCTACAGCTTCGTCTGATATAGTACATACATAGTTTAAAAGCAATTATGAATTCTATGATAAAAACCATTTATAATGCATCAGATGGAGGATGATTATCAGTCTCAACCCAAGCCTGATAATTAGGTGGTTTATGATGTTAATGAGTTGGGTTGGGCCTGAAATAAAAGGTGATTAATAAGAGGCCAAGCTCATGAATTTTGGGTCTATTACTAAACGGGTTGACCCATTTAGCCAAGGGCGATCCAGATCGGTGGGTAAAATGTTGGAAATCAAGTGTGGTAAAATTGAGAGAGACTTGGATGCGACCCTGAACCAGCAATGTTGGTGAGAACCTGACCGTAGGGGCCCACCTTAATGTATGTACTTTATATCCACTCCGTTAATCTGTTTTACAGGATATTTCAGGCCATGGTCCCAAAACCGAAGCAGATATAAATTCAGGTGGACCACACCACAAGAAATGGTCAGATATTTTTTTTTATCCTACAATCAAATTTGGTGTGTTCTATGGTTCATGGAGGGTTTGTGGATGCTTGTGCTTACTTCTTGGCACCATCCGAAAGAAAAGAAAAGGATTTAAGTGAAAAGATTCGAAGCAAGGGCTATCAACAGGTCGGGTTTAGGTTGGGTCCTATAGTACTTGTTCCTGACTTAACTGGTTAACATCTTACTGGGTCATTCTTGAGGACCTAAACCCAGATCCAATCAGGTTCCGCTGCCCATTGGGTACCCAATGGTTCTTTAAATCTTTTCAGCTATTTAGAGGACTATAATTCACTTCTTGCAGTTTTGTCAACTTCGATAACACCTGATACACAAAGTCCATTAGCGTATTCGCACTACCATCTGCTATATTTAGGATCATCTACAGAATTTGGATTTGAATTTTTCTTGATTTATTTTCTAGTTGGGTTTTGTTGAATTATTCTCTAACTATGGGAAAATTGTAGGTCTGCAAAGGTGTAGAAAGTGCTGCAGACTGAGGTGGATAAATTACCTGAGGCCTGATCTTAAGAGGCACATTCTCACAGCAAGAAGAGAACCTGATAATCAAACTTCATACAGTTCTAGGCAACAAGCAACACCTTTGTACGAGCAGCCAGCTGAGCCATTGAAGAGAGAGACCTTTGTATGAGCAACCAATTGAGCCATTGAAGAGAGAGAGAGTGAGCCTTTGCTTTGCATGTAGCTTGTGTTTGCAAAAGAGCAAGGAGTGTAGCTATAGTGGGTTCCTAGCACTCAAGAGAGGAATTGTTGGATTATAGTTGCCTGGAAATGTTGTATCGAAATTGGAAATTGGAAATGGAATTGGAATTGGAATTGAATTGAAATGTGCACTAGAAAAGAAGGAAAAGATTGTGTGTGAATCATTCTATTGTCTTTTTCTTCTATTTGTAGAATTATTTGGCATATAATACAGGTAGATTATAGTTCTCTAAATTTTTTCTAAAATTCCGTCCTAAAATCTCACTGTTGGCAACATTAAGAAGCGTTTAAAACTGTTTCTAAAATTTTGTGCCTAAAATGTGATCGTTGGCACCAGAACGGTTTAAAACCGTTCCTAAAATTCCGTTTCTAAAAATTGAAGTGGTACCCAAAACGGTTCTGAACCCTTCCTGATTTTCTGCGACGCCTTTAGGAACGGTTTTAAACCATTCCTGAAGCATTGAAACTGTTCCTAAATGACAATTTTGGTGTAGTGACGTTTAAATGATGTTTGCTTCTCACTACATTAGTGGTCCACGTTAACAACGGTTCAGATTTTGTGAAATGGCAAGCACACATTTACAACGGTTCAGATCTCAAAAAAAAAAAAACTAGAGGTTACTTGTATGATTGTGAGAAACACCATCATTTTAATCTTTTTCTTATATAACATAAGATTAAAAAATGTGTTTGTAGTTTAACTATTCTGCCATGGTTTTATTGGATGGATGTTGATCATGTGTTTTTCACTTCATATATCAAAGGGAAGCAATTTGTTGGGGAAAAAAAAAGGAAGGGTTTATTTCACCTATAGTGGAAATTGGTCATGCTATATGTCAAAAGCTCTAAAAGCTTTCCACTTATGTGTGGGCCCCACACACTATTATGTATACGCCGTCCAATTATTTTTTAGATGCCCCAAAAATTAAGCTATTCTATAGTTGACATGACATCTTTTAACGTTATCCCCGTGGAAATAATTTGTATAAAAGTCTAGATTTTGGATACATATTCTTCTTTTCCTATCTTGGGTACTTCATTTACTAGTATATACTTATTTAATGCACAACTCCAATTTTCCATTACTTCTATACCCCAAGCATATCTTTATAGTATCATTTTGAATGAGGTGAACTCCAATAGTATCCTGTAAGACTTCTATTAGGTGAGCCTTATATGATCAATGGTTTGGATGATCTAACCGTTGGATATTTAGACTGAGTATATTGGTGAGCCCCACTATAGCTATAATCGATTTAAATACATAATGAGGTGGACGGCTTGGACTGTAGTATGTACCTACAATACTTCAGTTGAACATGGACTTTATCTAGTGTGAAGACTCTTGAAGAAGTAATTGTGATAAGTTAACTTTCTCAAGCACAATCTTCTATAAAAACATGTCTTGAGCGAAAACTCAAGTCCCATTGAAAAAGAATTTCAGAAATGGTGTGAGGTGCGAAAGGCCAAGTACATAAGGTTAAGTTCATCTATGTACATATAAAGAATATATATAATGTCATTCAAATATGCATTTAAGATTCAGTTATTCAATTTTACAATCTCCATAATTGATGCATAAATAACCTATTATTCTGCAATTAAGTCTTACAGCCAATATCACATAAACTTGCAATTAGGGATGGCAATGGACCGGATTGATCGATGGATCAATTGGCCTGACCGGCTTCTAAGCCAGGTTTGGTTCAAGTCAAGTTGAGTTGCGGGTCATGCTCGGTATAAAAGAAAGGCTCATTTAGATTAATGGGTGGGACTCAGGTCTAGCCTAACTCGACTAGACCCGCCTATATATTGAGTCAATGGGCCGACTCGATTAACCAACCTGACCCCACCATAATTCTTTTGTAAGTGTGTAGATGAGATGAAACATGCATGTTTTATTAAAATCTTGTAATCCCATTTGGGCTATATACATGAAAACTCCAAAATTAGTGAAAGAGTCCAATGCAAGAGATTAAAGTTATTATTTGAGATGGGTTTTGAATGTTGATTAAGCCCAACCTGGCTGTAATTAAATGGGTCAAGTCGAACCAGGTTAGGTTGGGTTCACCCTCTAAAAATTTTAAGCAGATAAGGTCAAGCCCGCCCCACCTGACTACAGTTAAATGGGTCAAGCTAGACCAGGTCAGGTTGGGTTCACCCTCTAAAAATTTTAAGCAGTCCAGGTCAAGCCTAACCTGAGTGTAGTTAATGGGTCAAGCCGGACCGGGTCAGGTTAGGTTCACCCTCTAAAAATTTTAAGCAGGTCAGGTCAAGCCCGGCCGACCCGACTGCAGTTAAATGGGTCAAGCTGAACAGGGTCAGGTTAGGTTCACCCTCTAAAAATTTTAAGCAGGTCAGGTCAAGCCCGCCTGATCCAACTGCAGTTAAATGGGTCAAGCCGAACCGGGTTAGGCTAGGTTCAACCTCTAAAAATTTTAAGCAGGCCAGGTCAAGCCCACCCGACTTGACTGCAGTTAAATGGGTCAAGCCGGACCGGGTCGGATGGGTTCGTCCCGTTTAAGTAGGTCAGGTCAAGCCAACCTAACTGCAGTTAGTGCCAGATTTCTTATCCCGTTTAAGCTTAAATGTTCTGTATCTGACCGTACCCAACCCATTCCAAGGTCTACTTGTAGTAGTACCAAGCATATGTGGAGCCCACATGATGTATGTATCCCATCCAACCCATCCATCCAACACAACTCTTAGATTGTCCTTGTAGCTTAAAAATCTGCACAATCCAAAAGTTAGGTGGGCCACATGTTGGCATTAGAACAGTTTAAAACCGTTACTAAAACTGTCTCTAAAATTTGAAACGGTACCCAAAACTGTTCTGAACCGTTCTTGTTTTTTTGCGATGCCTCATTTAGGAACGATTTTAAACCGTTACTGAAGCATTTAGGAACGGTTTAAAACCGTTCCTAAATGACTATTTTGGTGTAGTGGTACAAGACGGGAACCAATGCAATGTGGGACTCACCCTTGATTCTCACCAGGGTCCACATGAATTACAGAACAACATGATTTTTCTTATCCTTCATCCAGGGTAGATGAAAGCATCAGGTGGCCTGGATTCTTCATAGACAACATGGTGGGCCCCACATAAATCAAGGTTGGATGTGCCCTCTCAACTTCTCCTTGTTCTGTGGCCCACCTGAGTTTCCATTTGGGCTGATTTTTGGGCCTAAGGACGGGTCAGATGTTGTGAATACACCATGTGGACCCCACTTCAGTGCCTTTGAGTGCACCCCGTTGTAAGATAACCTTCCACTTTTAGCTGGTGTTGCTGGCGATAGGATAGTTCATGGCATCAGAGATTGGAGAAGTGGTTTGGAAGATCCATACCGTTAACTAGGTGGGCCTACCTTAATCTTTCAATTGCTCTAAAGTGAGTGAGATCAGTCAACTCTTCAGGCGGGCCATAAAACAATGACAGAAATGAACATATAAATTAATGAGCTGTCCTAAGCCTACACACGCGTGTACAGGGTAGCTCTTGTACACACGAAACGTTGGGCAGCATGTGAGATAGGTGTGAGATCCAATCCATCAATCAGATGGTTACAACCACAGAGGCTCTGGCTCAAGAATCAGGTTGGTCGACCAGGTAGGTGGGCCATTGTTTTCAATACAAATGCATGGGTAGAGAAAACTCAAGGAAATTAGTTCTCTAACATCATGGTCCGGACCCACCTAATGGACTTCCTGGGTGTGGCACCTGTCTGAGACATTGGCAAATGTGGTAGTGTGTGGATGGACGGGATTGCCTGGAGACCAGGTCACCCAGATATCCCTGTTTACCTGACTATGTCAGGCCCACCGTGATGTATGTATATTATCCATCCATCCTTTTTGCCAACTCATTTTATATCATGAGTTCAAAAATGAAGCAGATCCAAGGGCACGGATTGAGTACTACCCCACTAGGACCTATCTAGAGACGGACTATGTAGGGCCCATTGTGATGTATGTATTTTATCCACGATGTCCATCTATTTTGACAAATCATTTTATGTGATGAGCTAAAAATGAGGCTCAAGTGAACCTCACCACGGGAAATAATGAGGATTGAATGCCTATTTATGAAAACATATGAGAACCACATGTTTTGAATCATGTTGATATTTATGTTTTCCCTTAATTTGAGTCCACGGGACCTAATGAATAGGTTGGATGACAAATAAACATCACAGTGAGCCTTAAGAAAGCTTTAACAATGAGTTCATTGTCACAACTGTAAGACTCCTATCAGGTGGGCCACACATGATCATCAGATCTGACCATTGGATTATTCAGATTGAGCGATTCAGTGGGCCCCCACTACAGTTGTGATCATTGCAAATAGGTTTGGGGCGGGACGCTTGAATCGATGTCCCTATACTCGGTTATTAAGACAGATATGGAAACCTACAGTGTGGAGACCCTAGAGGGAGAAGTGTGATGGGTAAGCTTCTAGTCCTCTTTCCTATATATTGATGTCTTGGTCCCCTCACCAACACAAGTGAGAAACCCTAGTCCTATTGAAGGTTCCCCTAAAGGTATAAGGTGCGGAACATCAAGATTCCTGTCGGCGGAATGTCTTCCCAATCAGGTACGCTTTCAGTTTATGGTTTTGAATCTCCGTTGATGCATAGACGATCCGTCAATTCCGCAATAATGAAATAACATTTGGTATTAGAGCTTCATATGCATCAACATGGTAGATTTGTTTTTACCTGTCGAAACTCTATAAGGGTGTGGTTCCGCAATCCTAATGCGAGGAGAGCCGAAGTCATGAATCATGCAATCAGGAGGATCGTAAGGTAGACCTGATTCAGCCATATTGTCAGTTTTCCCAATTAGATCGGCAAGCATACTAATCGTTGGATTTCGGATATGCAATCGAAAACTTCGGCAGATCTAGACCCTTTTAGATTTATTAACCATTGCCGGCAATCGGGATCTACCCACCTTTGCCCATAAGTTACAAAGCTCTGATGGCAGTCCTGTTTATCGTTGCCGTCAACCATGGCTGACAGTGGTAGCGAAAAAATAAAAAAAATCAGCGACCGGGTTTTGCATGAGGATGATGGCGGTGGATTTTCGAAATGTCGGGATCGTCGATCGCCTGATGGAATCAACGTTCCAGGCCATTGATTCCGGCGGCCATGGATTCAAACCCACCACCATTGGTAAGGATTAAAAAGAAAAAAAAAAAACCCATCTCTGTTCTTCCTCTGCGATGGCAGCTCCAATGGCAGCCGCCGCGACTGGAGGTCGGCAGCCATTGCATGCGATGGATTTTCGGCATTGCTCCTGTTGCAAACTCATCTCTTCCTCCATTAATGTTGTTGTCCATAACTGCTTCCACCCACACTGTCCGCACCGGCAGCCATTAACGGTGGAAATCTCCTCCGTCAATGACAGCGATGCAGACAGGATCCAAGCGGCGACAATGGCGGGCATCAGTGCTGTCTTCCCATTCCAGCTTCCATGATGGTAGCTGTGAAAATTAGGCTGCAAGATGCAAGGGGCTGAGGATTAGGAAGAAACATGCGGCTTCATTTTCGGGCATGTGTAGTGGCTGAAAACGAGAGTTTCCTTTTGTTTTTTTTTTTTTTTTGTAAAGGTTTTGTAACTGTGGTATGGGCCGTTGGGCCTGTGCACTGGATCCAAAATTTGGATTCTCCATTGGCCTCTACTATTGGGCTGCATTTTGAGCCTGGTTGTGGCCCACTTCAGTTATTGTTTTATGTTGGCATAAGACTCAAGATAAGAGTATTTTTTTTAAAGCACCGCCATTGGCCATTAATGGGATTGTACTGGGCCTACTTTTGGGTCTGGCGTTTTGACGGCCCAGACCTTAGGCTTAGGTCTGGTGCTTAGGCCTATATGAGTGTTTCAAATTGCCAGACTTTGGGCTCAATTTCAGCATATAGGCCCACTTTCAGCAAACTCTAGGCCAATTTTTGGCCCATTAGATAATGTTTTTAGGGCCCATTTTGGTTGTTCAAGCCAAGTTCTCATGATTGCTTGGGCCATGATTTGGGCTTGTCTATTGGGAAGTGGATTTGTTGTTGTGTCTAACACGTAGACTACCCACTGGACATGTTTTTTGAACTATTTATAGTACCCAAAATAGGGCCTGGTTGCTGTTTAATCCAAGTTAGCTATTGTGCCTTCTTGAATGGCAATGATTGGACTTGATTTTGGGACCATTTCAGCTTGAACTATGACTACGGTTCCAGCAGTTTTTGGGTCCAATTTTTAAAGCTCGTTTAGGCAGTTTCCATGCCCCATTTCAGGGCCCACTAAAGTTTTCTTTGGGCCAGTTGATGGATCTCTTAAATGGCTAAAATATAGGCTGAATTTTGGGCCTTATTTAGCAAATTCATGGCCAACTTTCTGGGCAATTTGTTGGTCCGTTTCCGGCAGTTCATAAGGCTGCTATCTGGGCTTGTTTGGATATGCCCGTGGTCCTACTTCAGAGGCCACCTTAAATGGTTGAGAATGGGCCAAGTTTAGGCCTCTTTTAAGGGTATAACAAGCCTGTTGATAGCCCGTCTCATGCTTATTTTCAACACTGTTTCATGGCTTAGTTTTAGTTCCTAATTTGAGCTTCTTTCATGCTCAACCATGTAGGAGCTGATAGATTGTTACTCTTTGGATCTTTAGGGGCCTAATTTTGGTACTTGGGCGCATTTACCAAGATGATAATTTTGACTATTTAATTGACTATACTTGGGCCATCTTTTGGGATCAAATAAAACTTAAATTATTTGATGGTTGGTGGATGTATTTGTTAGACGGCCCTAGTAATTCAAGAATATGGTTAAGTGCATCATTTATGTTTTGATTTGACCCAAATAGGGCCATTACCCATATGTTTGAGGCTGATATTAAGTTGTTGACCATCTAGAATTTAATCCAACCATCACTTTAGAATATGTTTAGCCTATGAGCGGTCAACATCAGTCATATTTTGGACCAAGTCAGAACTATTACAGAATGGTCCGTTTTGGGCAGGACCATGTAGCAATCCTTGGGTCTGGGAGTGGGGATTGGAGCTGATTGTGTTAGCCACCAAAGTGACCTCAATTGACGAAAATTTTACTTTCAGACTTTAGTTTATAGAATACAGTGACCATCCATATTAGGATTACATTTAATTGCATTCATTTCCTTAGTGGGTGGTGGTCGGAACAAAGAGGTATCATCACTTGGTAGGATATGAGCGGGGTGAAGTGATAAGTGATGGTTATATAAGTTCGATAAATTTATTTTGCCCAAAGGTGATGGACGTCTTAAATTTATTTCACTACCACTGGTCAGCTTCATGTTCAGTAGAGCCTCTTGTGTGTCGTAATTTCGCCCAAAGGAGGAATCACGATGATACGCCGGGCTCTTGCCAAAATTTGATGACTATGGCCCATCATCATTCTAGGTCATTTGATTGAAGGCCCAAATCAATCGAATGTTTATACATGCATAATGTTTGTGGTTTACATTCATGTATTATTTTGTGGGACTTGTTCATTTTATTAATGTAAGTTTTATGCTTTATTTGTCTAGCTATGATTGTTTCCAATGTTTCAAACCAGTTCAATTCCATACCATTGCTTACTGGGTCCAACTATCAGAAATGGAAATCATCCGTTGAAATAGTCCTAGGTTGCATGGACTTAGATCTGGCCCTGGAGGAAGCCAAGCCTCCCGTTCTGACTGACTCGAGTACGGATTCAGAAAAGGCTTACTACAAGGCCTGGACAAAGTCAAACAAAATGTGTCTCAAGATCATAAAGAACTCGATCTCTGAGACCATGCAGGGTGTCATGCCCAACACTGAGAAATCCAAAGAGTTCCTGACCGAAATAGGGAACCGATTCCTAAGGTCGGATAAAGCTGAGTTGAGTTCACTTCTGCACAATCTAACTCAGGCCATCTATAACGGTCAAGGAAACATTAGGGAGTACATCAGTGGGTTATCTGATGTGGTGGCCAAAATCCGTGCATTAGGCCTTGAGATTATGGATGAACTCCTAGTTTACTTAGTTCTGAACTCTCTACCTCTACAGTTCGGTCAATTTCATATAAGCTATAATACACAAAAGGAAAAGTGGACATTGAACGAATAGATATCTCAGTGCGTTCAGGAGGAAGAGAGACTTAGAAGGTTGAGCAAGACACTGAGTGCACATCTATTGACATCTGGTCAAGGACGAAAAAGTAATAAGAAAAGGAAGAATAATTCAGAAAATCATTCCTTGGGTCCTACGGGTGGCAATCAACCTAACTCTGAGGGAAAATTAAAGAGGAAAAAGAGGGGACCTAATGATTGCTCTTCTGCAAGAAGCCTAGTTATCAAAAGAAGGATTGCGAAAAGTTTAAAGAATGGCTCGTTTCTAAGGGTAAGAAACGAGTTTAGTCTGTTTTGAATTTAATTTAGCTGATTTGTCCACAGACTCGGGTGGATAGACTCTGGTGCAACTATTCACATATATAATTCCATGCAGGATATGCTCCAAAGTCGGACATCAACTAATGCAGACAAATCGGTTTATATGGGAAATGACATTAGAGCAGTCATGGAAGCTAATGGAGTCTGTAGACTTAAGTTATCGTCAGAACTCTTTTTTGATCTAGTAGATACTATTTATGTGCCTTATATAAGGTGCAATTTGGTTTCCATTTCTTGTTTAGACAAATTTAACTATGGGTTCACATTTGGAAATGGAAAATTAAGTATTTCCTATGATTCAGTTGTGATTGGTTCTGACACTTTAGTTAATAACCATTATCAGCTAGATTTGGATGTTTCACATGTCTACAGTATTAACTCCTCACATGTAAACACTAAAGGCATCAAGTGAAGGTTAGATTGTGAAAATTATTTCATGTTGTGGCACAGACAATTAGGCCATATCTCTCATGAGAGATTGAAAATGCTTGTGTGTGAAAGAATTCTTCACTATCTGGACTTCTCAAACTTTGGGGTCTGCATAGATTGCATTAAAGTAAACAGACTAGAACCAGAAAAAGGAGTGCCTTAAAATAGGCATCACAACTGTGGTACCTAAAAGTTTCATATGGTTTTATTGAAAACACTGCCATTGAGTGTATATACGTGAAAACCAGTGGGAGTAAGTTTATCATTTTAGTCTTGTATGTTGACGACATTTTGTTGGCCGGTAGTGACATTGGACTGTTGCCTGAAACTAAGAAATTTTTATCTCAAAACCTTGAGATGAAAGATCTTGGTGATGCATCATTTGTCATCGGCATTCAGATTAGTTGAGACAGATCTCGTGGACTGCTTAGCTTGTCGCAGAGGGCCTATATCGATAGGGTTCTCGAAAGGTTTAACATACAAGATTGTGCTTCTGGCCAAGCACCTATTGTAAAAGGTGACAGGTTTGGCCAGTTTCAGTATCCTAAGAATGACCTAGAGAAGGACAAGATGAAAGATATTCCATATACGTCAACAGTAGGGAGCATCATGTATGCTCAAGTCTGTACACAATTGGATATTGCGTTTGTGGTTGGAATGTTGGGCAGGTACTTTAGTAATTCAGATATGAACTACTGGATAACTGTTGAGAAAGTATTATACTCTTTAAGGAACATATAACGTCTAAGGGAGTTGTAAATCCCAAAGATGTATTTGAATAGTGGGAGTTTTCAGTTTTGATCCGACTATATACAGTCACTTCAGAGATCTCTTTTATATGCATTGATGATTCTGTTATTCAGTTCATATCTTGCTTCTCCTTCAGTGTGCACTTTCAGTTTTGAGCAAGCAAGACTTTGGTTTGTGTCTTGGTGACACGTTCAGATGGACCACTTGAAGATAGACACATGTGATCACATTAGATGTGCAATCTTCATACCACACCTCATATCTTTGATACATGTCGTTGCGGCTATTGGTATTCGTGATTGTGATTCATCGCACTTCGAAATGTATAAATGTTGTGTTGACTACCACGATTCAATATCTGTAGTCTTGATGGACCGGATCTGACAAGCGTTGCTCATGATTATCCAACGGTATTGTTTTGAAATTCAGTAGGGCGCCCATTAGGAACTTTCAAAAGAAAATACATTTTTCGAAAATTATTTTCACAATTAAAATAAAATGTTTTATTTTCTTTCAGAGATCAGTGTAGCCCAAGTGGGAGAATGTAAGACTCCTATCAGGTGGGCCACACATGATCATCAGATCTGACTGTTGGATTATTCAGATTGAGCGATTCAGTAGGCCCCCACTACAGTTGTGATCATTGCAAATAGGTTTGGGGCGGGACGCTTGAATCGATGTCCCTATACTCGGTTATTAAGACAGATATGGAAACCTACGGTGTGGAGACCCTAGAGGGAGAAGTGTGATGGGTAAGCTTCTAGTCATCTTTCCTATCTATTGATGTCTTGGTCCCCTCACCAACACAAGTGACAAACCCTAGTCCCATTGAAGGTTCTCCTAAAGGTGTAAGGTGCGGAAGATCAAGATTGCTATCGGCGGAATGTCTTCCCAATCAGGTACGCTTTCAGTTTATGGATTTGAATTCCATTGTTGATGCATAGACGATCCGTCAATTTCGCAATAATGAAATAACAACAACTACTTATGGTGTGGTCCACTCTAGCTTTCTATCTTTTTAAGCTCATGCTCTAAAATGATATATCAAAATGGATGGACGACTTGGATAAACACATATACTGCAATAGCCCCAGAGAACCCTTAACAATGTGTTTAGCCGGGTCATGGTGGGGTAGTACCATAGTACTGTTCCAGATCCAAAGCTCCAGTGGACCACACCATAGGAAAAAGAAGGGATTGAACACCTGTAATATCTCAATGCGGAATTGCCAAATAATCTTACTGTGCATTGAATATAGAGATCTGAAGGGCTAGATGGCTTACCTTGTTGGGACGCCATTCCTAGAGATAGGATGTTGAGGTCTTCCTCTCCTTACACCTTAGAAGCTGTGATGGGACTATAACTTCTGTCTGTGGTGTTGGATTGGGAACCCAACTCTAATTTATATTCGTGAGGGCAGAGGACTTTGAGACCCATCAAAACTCCTCTCCTGAAAGGCTCCACAAATTGGTAATCTCAGTTCTATCAAGATACTATATGTGTATCACAGTAGTAGCACACTACCCCTAGCACGAATTTTGAATGTATCACAACTTAGTAGGGCCTGCTAGTGCACCTAATCACATTATCCAACCTTTAGGTAGATCTAGATCGTTGATCAATAGGCCTACTTTATTGGGTTCTTACAACACCTACTGTTGAAAACTTCTAGGTGGCCACAAAAGTTTTGGATCAAGATGATATTTGTGTTTTCTTTTCATCTAGGTCTTCATCTCCATCCATGTGACCTTATGAACTGGTTGATGGCAAATAAACATCATAGTGGGCACTGGAAAGGAGACTCATTATCCCACTATTTCATATGGTGTGTTCTACTTGAGCTCTGTATCTAATTCATTTTTCAGCTCATGCCCTAAAATGAGCCAGCAAAAACGGATTATACACATTCATCACAATAGGTCCCACAAAGTTAGGTCACCAGGACCTTGGTGACCTGGTGGGGCCATATGCGTTCCTATGCAAATGGTATGATATGTATGTGTATTGACTTAGCAAAGCTCTTAAATTAATAGCCCAACCATCTATATTCAACAAAAAATGCATGGCCCACCTAATGACTTTGACGTGGTTTCCTTTTGATATGTGCACCTTTATTGTTCTCCAACCCAACTCTCCTAGACCTTTCTCTAGTGTTATGCTAAAAGGGTGTTTGATTTTTCAAATCCTAAGATTTAGAGAGAAAATACATAAAAAAAAGTTGGCATTTCAACATCACATTGTCACATTAGGAAGGCTACTGCAATTACAAAAGTAAATAATCGTTATCTATTTTGGGTATTAAAGGGGATTTGAAAACTAATGGAAAAGGAATTTTAAATTGGAGTTACTCTACTTGTGTATGGTGTTTGATACCCGGGCATTCAGAAAGTATAAACATGGCATAAATTTAGATGAAATTGTTGATGTAGAAATTCAGTTGGCCCCTTTCTGCACCTACTTACCGGTACAAGGAGCGGACAAGAAAGACCCTAGCTAGAGCAGGGGACCCTCCGATGCCTAAGTCAGGAAAATGATCTGGATCTAGTCGAGTATTGAAGATTTATGACTAAAGATGGTGCGTACCTTTCACCATTAGAGGTACCTTCTTTATAGTTTTAGGAGAGGCAGTGGTATAGAGGGAATCTCTATATTTAGTATATACATATTGGAGGTGGATTCAGATTTTGAATTAGTAGGAAGATCTTCTGTGATCCTTGGTGAAGATCTCGAAGGTACGAGCGTGTCACATATATCCTCCAAGATCCTTAGAGAAGACCTTGGACGGATCTCTCTTGGGTGAGATCTAATTATCTTAGACCAGTAGAGATGTGCAATGGGAGGCCGAGATGGCCTTGGCTGACTTGACCTGGGATTGGCGCCCCACTTTGAGCTATGCTGACCTGGACCACACTGACTTGTCTTGTACCGACCTGGGTCGTGAGGACTTACTGACCCAGGTTATACCGACATGGGATATGCCGACCTATCTCCTTAGTCGGGCAACGAGACGAGATGTTCCTGATGAACTTTGGGGATCTTAGAATCGACGGATATAGTACTCTTTCAGGTGTTTGGGCAAGTCGGTAGGTGATCCGATCTGGTAACGAGATGCCGAGCTTAATCTTACTTCTTGCTCGGGTTCTTAGTATGGGATCGAATTCACTGTCGTGTCTAACCTGGAGAAGTGTGCAAGATTTGGACCTGACCATTCATCATTGGTCGGCCTATTTTTCGTATAACAGAAATTAAATTGATAAAATTATAGTCGATCCTCACCTTCAATTCATGAACACTTGCACTGTTGCTCATGATGTATCTAAATTGGGACACTCATGGTGCACTCTTTAATTTGAATTACCTGCATGTGGTGCAATTTCTAAGTAATCTCAAGTGCCCAAGTATCATTGCCAGAGAGGGCCAGGTGACACTCACACATCACAGTGGGCCCCACACAACTGTCATACGTTCCTATATGATCATTCCCCTTGTAGTTTCTTGATCATACAACGATGAGAATTATAGCCACGTACGGTGGACGGTGGTCCATGTACATACGTACATACATTCCTATGAAGTCTCACTGATCCACTAGAGGCCAATCTGCAGATTTCTGATTTCCAAAGCTAATTTCAGAAAAATTCAACTATGTGCAAGAATACTCCAATCCATTGATGGGGTGATCCACACAGCATGGCTTTTGGGTGCAGCCTCAATGTGTGACCATATGAACAGTTAAGATGGCAAATAAACATCAAGGTGGGCCCTAAGAAGGTTTCGACCGTGGTCATTATTATCCTCGATGTCCTATGGTGTGGTCCACTTGATATTTGGATCTGCCCCATTTTTGGGCTCATAACCGAAAATGAGCAGGAAAAATGGATGGTAGGCATGGATAAAACACATACATCACGGTGGGGCCCACAGAGTCTTGTAATCAGGGACCGTGGTGACCTGGTCTACAGGCAATCCGCGTGCCTCCTTGCGTAGGGAAGCGTATTGCCTGTGACCCCGGACAGGCTACGTGTGCCGACAGAGATGTCTGTGACAAAACCACTCCGTCCATCTGTTTTCAAAGACCATAGTAGGCCAGAAATCTAAAAATCAGGTAGATTCAAGACTCAGGTGGGCCACACCAATGAAACAGTGGGAACATAAACGTCCACCATTGAAACATTCCTGGAGTTGACCATAATGTTTATATGCCATCTAAACCGTTCATAAGGTTATTACCACTCAGATAAACTGTAAGAACAAATATCGTAACAATATTAAAAAAAAAAAAAAAAAAACTTCTATCACCCCCGGCGTTCAATCCCCACTGTTTCATGTGTTATGGCCACATGAGTTTTGGACCTGCCTTATTTTTAGAACCTTGTGCTATTGTAGTCTTTCAAAACAGATGGACTGAGTGGATTTGTCAAAGACGTCTCTGTGGGGCCCACACAGCCCCGGTCACAGGTATATCTCTGTGCCAATCCGCTTTCCAGCGTAGATGGTGTGACTTGTATGCGCGTGTGAACTTCGCAAAGCTCTAAAATATTAGTCGAACCGTCTATTTTCAACAAACAAAAAATGCGTGGCCCACCAATTGAATTCACATCCTTTACTTTTGAGGAAGGCACGTTTACGGTTCCATGACCCCAGCACTCCGGCACCGTACATTTCTACTGTTACACTTGAGAAAAGTAGAACAAATGGGAAGGGCTTTCGCAATAGGGAGTTATTGATACTCCGGCTGCATATGGTGTTTGATACTCTGGCACTCGTAAAGTGTACACGTGGCATAAATTAATTGAAATTGAATCGATAAAAATGTGGAACCTATCTCTAAGTCACAATACCAAAAAAAAGATTAGCTGAATGATCATCTCCTTTCATTCATAGCCACTTGTTCATGATGTATCTAAATTGGGACACACATGGTGCATGGTTTGAACCACTTGTGGTGCAAATTTTAACTTATTTGTAAGTCTTTCTAAATTATTTTAATGAAATATATAAAAAATTATTATTTAATAAATATGAAATTATTACTTATAAAATAAATAAATAATGTCTTTTAAAAAAATTATTTTATTATAATATTTGATTTTTACGTGGCAATCCAGACCCACACCCACATTTCAAATGATTAGATGCAAGATAATTAACAACTCGCTTCGTAAGCTCGAATTGATAGAGCATAGTAAATTAATCACTTTATCTCATTCCCAAGTCCCAAATCAATGGATTAAGTCTTCGCCGAACCCACTCATGGGACGAAATCCATGAGTTCCGCCTCACATAGCTACCCGCCTCACACCTCGAATCAATGAATTCCACGGGCTGCCCATCCCAAGTGTGCCTTTGCATCCTACGGGCCACTCCACTCAAACCCGAAGTGATAATGCCCTCCCATTACAGCTTCCATGGATGGGTGGGTCGCATGTACCGTTGTAGAGATGCCTTGTATGTGTTTGGCACTGATCTTTTCCTTCCAGTTTTCTTGTCCATTTGAATGAGATTGTAGCTAATCTACATAATCAAACCAATATAATACATGGCGATGGTAATAGATACAAAATCAAGGGTCTTGATCAATCGTTGTTAATGTGAACATTCCCGCAGGGAGAATCAAAAGAACCCTTTAAGTGGACATTTTCGTCGTTTTAAGATCCTAGGCATCGGTTATGACAAGCTGAGCTGGCCCATTGTATTTTGGGTCCCGGCTCAGTACAGGTTAGGCTCGACCCTGTAGTGATGGCCCACAGGTCAGGTCCAGGACTGGATTTTAGGACGCGGTTTGACCGGTGACACCAACACTAGCCAGCTAGTTGATGTTAAAGCTCTATAGGGCCCCCACGATGTGTGTTTTATCTAGGCTGTTCATCCATTTTTCCAGCTCATTTTAGGACATAGCCCAAAAATGGCCAATCTATGATCGATCTATGGCCGGTCTGTGACCAATCTATGGCCAGTCTGTGACTGATCTGTGGCTAGTCTGTGACTGATTTATGGCCGATCTGTGGTCGATCTGTGACCGATCTATGGCTAAGCTATGGTCGATTCGTAATCGACACATGACTGATTGATAGGCGATTCATAACCGTCCTTTAGCCGACCTATAAATTAGGTCCATATTCCAGCCACTCGTGTGAGCTTGTATGCAAGCTCTTTCAGTGTCCTTATAGTTTGCGTCGACCTCCTTGAAGGTTGCTCTGTTTTCTAGACGTAGAGGCCTTATCAGGATCGGGTTCCCATAGGCCCATGCTGGCTTAGTAGAGTTGGTTCATTCCATAAGCCGACTTATGGACTTGTATGTTTTTCCCCAATAGTGAGCCCCCTTGCTTTTTGAACGGAGGTTCGGAAAGCAAGCTTGGTTGTAGCTAGGTTAGCTTATGCATGGACTAAGTCGAGTCGTGTTGTCATTAATGCTAGATATGGTGGCCAGCACGGTAGTCGAAGCATTGTCAGTTCGTAATCATGACGTGTCGTCTTGTTGCTCGAGGTCACGTGGGGCGTCAAGCCGTCGTTTTGATAATGGACCAACGAGGTCGTGACACGTGGTGTCGTACTTGATATTAGGATCGAGTAGTGCCTCGGGTTGCGCCATATGTTAAGTCGGGGTAGCCGATGGGGCGTTGTACAGCGTGGTATTGATGAACGCCTTAAATGGTTGCCACATAGCCTGGCTATTTAAGGGAAGCCCTAACGCTTAGGGCTCTTCTCTTTTGCATTTCCTCTTTTCGTTTCTTTTTCTTCTTTGTCGGGCGATTTCCAGCGTCCATAGCTCCTCGCAATCTGGTCGAAATCCCATTTGTTGTTACCAGTGAGCCTCCTTTTATTTTTAATTGAAAACCGCAATGTCTAGCTTTATGAGCTCGCAGGAGGGGGTTTCTGGCGGTTACAATGGGGTGAGCAATTGCCTTAGGGTGATGTCGAACCCACCTTCGCCGTTGGTAATGATGGTTGACGCAGCTTTCCGATCATCCGCGTTGAGGAGGGCAACGGAATGCTCTCCAACATAAAGGCCATCACCTGTAGATCGGATATAGATCGGACGTAGATCGAACAGAGATCGTCCGTAGATCTGATCTAAATTGGTCATTGATCATATAAAAGAACTTTTTATTTCGAAATAAATTGCGGCATAACAAAGGTCATATTGACCAATTCATGGAAATTATATCTTCAGATGCTCGGTATTCCATGGGTGATAGAACAATTGGTCTGTCAGGTCTTCTAGTCGGTACTTACCAGGTCTAATGGTGTTAGAAACCACGTAGGGCCCTTCCCAATTCGGGCCCAAGGTCCCTACTCCTGCTTCTTTGGTGTTCTGGAATACCTTTCGGTGAACTAAATCCCCAACTCGAAGCCTTCTGACCTTGACCCGAGCATTATAAATCTGCGATACTTGCTGTTGACGGATAACGGTTCGAAGTCGAGCTTGCTCCCTTTGCTCTTCCAGGAGGTCGAGACCGATGGACATAAGCTCGTTATTGGTCTATTCGTTGAACGAGCTCGTTCGGGCTGTAGGTAATCTGATCTCTACGGGGGTAACTGCCTTCGCTCCGTATGCTAGGGAGAATGAGGTTTCTCCAGTAGTTGTCCAAGCAGTAGTCCGGTAAGCCCATAGAACTTTGGGAAGTTCCTCGGCCCAAGCTCCCTTGGCGCTTCGAGCTTGGTTCGGAGGTCATGTTTGATGATCTTGATGACTGCCTCAACTTGCCTATTTACTTGCGGATGTCGTGGTGATGAGTAAACGTTGTGAATCCCGAGATTCTTGCACATCTCTTGATATTGCTTGTTATCAAATTGTTTCCCATTATTGGAGACAATAGTCCGAGGTATTCCGAACCTACATACGATATTTTTCTAAATAAAATCCATGATCTTTTGTTCAGTTATCTTCGCTAATGGTTCAGCTTTTGCCCACTTGGTGAAGTAATCTTCCGCCACTACGATAAACTTGGTTTGACCTTTGCCCATGGGGAGTACCCCGTTGATGTCGATCCCCCATTGAGCAAACAACCAAGGTCCAGCCATTGGTGTGAGCTCTTCCGGTGGCTGCCGAGGGATGTTCGCGAACCTTTAGCATTTGTTGCATCTCTAGACGAGCTTTCAGGCATCGTGTTGGATGGTTAGCCAGTAATATCCTTGTCGGACAACTTTGTGTGCTAGTGAACGTCCTCCTCAGTGATTTCTACAGATCCCTTCGTGGATCTCCCTTAGAATGTATTTCGCTTCCTCTGGTCGTACACAGCTCAAGTAAGGAAGATATAATCATTTCTTATAAAGCATGTCGTTGAGTATGGTATATCATGCGGCCTTAACTTTCAGTCATTACACTTTCGCTCGGTCCTCAGGGAGCTCATTATTCCTAAGGTATTGGATAATCAGGTCCATCCACGTCGATTCTAAACTAACCAGAAGGATGGCCGAAGGATTGGCCTCGTCGATACTTGGTTTGGCCAAGAACTCAATTGGGATGAATCTTAGGATTTCATCCTCATCTGCTATAGCGAGCTTCGCCAATATGTCGGCTTTTGAAATTTTAGCTCGTGGAATTAGGGTGACACTGCATTTCTGGAATCTGCTGATCAATTCTTTAGCCTTTTGGAGATAGGCTTTTAAATGTTCTTTCTTGGTCTAATAGACATCGACTATTTGGTTGACGACCAATTGTAAGTCACTGAAGACTTCGAGATGTTGAGCCCCCATATTTGCTGCCAGTTTGAGTCCGATGATCAAGGCTTCGTATTTTGCCGTAATGTTGGAGGCTTGGAATCTAAATCTTAAGGCATACTGCATGTACATATGGTCAGGAGTCTCCAGGACTACCCCTGCCCCGCTTACCTTAGAGTTGGAGGAGCCATCAACATAAAGTGTCCACTTGGGTGGGTTGGGAAGCACTTTTATGTCGGACAGTCCTGCGATATGTTATTCTGTCGTAGGTCGAACATTGATCGACCTTGACTCTAAGCTATATGGTTGGGTTGTTTGTCAGTTGTTGGTCAGTTCTTGCTTTGGAGATTGTGTCGGTTCAACAATGAAGTCAGTCACTACTTGGCCTTTGATTGTGGCTTGTGGCTAGTACTTGATGTCAAACTCGCTCAACTCGATCACCCACTTAGTCAATCGCCTCGAGGCTTCAAATTTCTGCAGGACTTGGCGCAGTGGGTGATTGGTTAGAATGACGATCGAGTGATCTTGGAAATATGGCCGAAGCATCAGGAAGATGTGACTAAAGCCAGAGCTAACTTTTCCAAGGTCGGGTATCTTATCTCTGCAAGAACTAATGCTTTGCTGACATAATAGACCGGTAATTGCTTTCCTCATATTCTCTTATCAATGCCGAGCTGACCGCTACATCGGATATGGCTAGATACAACAGCAGAGACTCGTCCAGCTTGGGTTTGGAGAGTAAAGGTGGCGATCGTAGGTATTCCTTGAGCTGTTAAAAAGCTGTCTCGCATTCTTTGGTCCATTATATTATTTGTCTCCCCTTCAGCTATTTAAAGAAAGGGAGGCATTTATTGGTACCTCTGGACACGAAGCGGTTGAGAGTAGCTATTCTTCCAGTTAACCTCTGTATGTCTTTGATCGTCTTTGAAGATTGCATGTAGGGAATTTGTTAAGATGTCTGGTTGGAGGCTACCACAGGACCTAGGACATTGTTCTTCCCATAACAGAGTTTGCGTATAATTCTTCAGTGAACAGGTCCACAGGAATGAGCCCGTTTGAAATTGTTTCAGGTCTTAGACCCCGAGCCCCCATAGATTTGATCCCAATGGCTACTTGTGAACACTGAAAATCGGCGTCCACGCTGATATGGATGTTTGTGGGTTTTTGGTAGTGAGGGTGATTAGGCTGATTTGTAGATGTTAGAGTCGCCACTAGCCAATTAATCTCAGAATCCCGCAGTCGGCTAGAACCCGCTGAATACGTAAGGTTGGAGAAATCCAAAGACTCTCCCACCTTAGATTGACTCCTGGTCTGCAATCCAAGATTCCAAGTAAGGGACCTCGGTTATAAAGAGAGAAGGTGTTAGGCACCCTCTCTGCTCGTACAGAAGCACAGTCTCTACTTAGTGTGGCAAGGTAATCTCAAGGGTTGAATGATGTAGTCGAAATAGGACTAGACACGTGGATATCTCTACTCAGAGTGTGGCAAGGTAATCTCAAGGGTTGAATGATGTAATCGAAATAGGACTAGACACATGTGGATATCTGATGCAGCAAGATCCGAGATTTTGGCAAGCCACAAAGCATATGTCCAGTGATGTGTCTAGAGGGTGGATGTAATGATGCTTATGCCAAAAGATGAAGAAAGGTAGACTATATTACTAGGAATTTTTGATGTGATAGGATTCGACGTACGACTAGTCACAGAGCATACGTTCACTAGAGATCTAGAAAAGCAGGGGGGTTGAGAAGGTAATAGATGTCATGATGAATGCTTGTATATAAAATAAAAAAGATCTTTGGCTTGATCTTGAGTAGGCTAAGACATGGGTTGCACCATGATCAATCCGAGCTAGACTCGGGGGTTGAGATGGCTGGGAGGATGCTAAGGGGTAGCTGAAAAATCTGGACTTTGAGGCTTGAGATATCCTTCTCACCCTCACTCTCTTCCTTTCTCTCCTTCTCTCCCTTTGAAATGAGAAGAATTTTCTCTCTTGGAATTGTTGTTTTTTATGTGAAGAGGAGGGGGCTATTTATAGCGCCTTTTCTAATGGCATTGTGGTAATTGTTGGGTTTATGAAGGTAAAAGCTGATATGAGAGCTTGGGATAGGTTGAGGAGAGAGGAATGCCACGTAACGTGCTCTCATTGGCTCTTGGGGTTGGTAAAATGGTAAATAAGGTGGGCTGGGGGGGTGTTAAATTCATATGAAAGTTGACTTTGAGACGAGGGACAACTTTTGCTCGGAGGACACACATGTCTCGCGTGCGGCGATAATTGGATTACCGCTGGCGGTAGTCAGGTAGTCAGACTACCGCCCGGGCCTAGTTCGGGTCGAGCCTTGACCGGTGGGTTTTATATGATGTTCCACTTTGTCCACTAGTCCAACTTTTCATACTTTTAGGCTCAAATGGGTATGCTTTTGCTTTGAATGATAGCTTGGGATGACTCAGGTCAAGATTAGGGTTTTGGATTAAGGTTTAGGATTAGGGATCAAGGTTTGGTTTGGATTAGACCATGGTTCTTGGATTGTTCTAGCTTTCTCAAGATATCAGCCTAGGTGGGGTGTCTACAGATGCCCCTCTTTGGCCGAGGTTGTGAGCAACCGAGCGCCAAAGCGAGTGGACACCCCACCTCTTTGGTTAGAAAAGGTAGTGGTTTGAATCCATTGTCTGTCATTGTATCAATATCAGTTGATTGTTTGGAAAAGAGATCACTTGCATATATCATGAGGGTTTAAGGAAAACGTTGTGATTGTCCCTACGCGTTGATGCAGCATTATGGGTCACCAATCACAACCCTTTCACATCAAATTGTTAATAGCATTGGAGGGTAAGTCTGAAAAGTAGGGTCTTTGCGCGTTCTGCGGCTTTATGAGGAGTCCCGTACTGTCCGTTTCCTTTGTTATATAATCACCCTAGGAATACTTGTTCTGTTTGATCGTTAAAGTGGTTAGCTACCCTACGCGTTTTGTGGCCTTACGGGAAACTCACTACACCGACTTGGACTCGATCAGACTTTCCAAGCATCCTGGACTAGGTATATATGGGTAATCTTTTACCATGCAGTCTGCTGATTCTGATACTTTGGTTACAATGGATTGTCTTCACTTTGAGTTTGATTCTTCTTTTCAGAGATAAATCAAATCATTTTTACTCGCATTCGTCTCGTACGACTGTCCAGATATAGAGATCGGGCCAACCGTACTTGTATCATGTATGGATTCGACCATCCTTTGGGAAAATTGGAAGGGATCGAATCTTATTTCACTGTTTGCACTGACCGCAACTAGAGAATATAGAAGATTCCTCAGTATACTGCCTGCCACATGCATTTTTTTTGAAAAATGTTTTGTTTGGAAAACTATCCCCTTTGGAACTAGTCTCCTTGGGGATTTTATTTGAAAATATCTTTAGATTTTTTGAAAAATATCCGTTCGATCTCGCGGGTGGGCGTCGTCGTTCAGTTTTTATTGTATGGTCTGCATCGAATAATCAGATGGCCTCCACTAATAAATTAATGGGACATTTAACCATGATTTTTGTAATTTTATGTTGTTGTTTTTTTTTTTGTATTTCTTATTTTTCCAGCAATTTATCATTCAACTTATTAGGATTCTCAATTTCTCATGAGATTTTAAATTTCTCATGGGATATTGAGAGCTTCTCATGAGAGGAATCTCATTTTTCACTTTTTTGGCTCTTGTCCAATGGATCCCATTGTGGTCCGACTGTCCCATCTAATCATAGAGGACTAGCGTGTTGTCCTAAGAGAATTTGTGCAGGGACTGCAGTTCGATTACCGCCGGTCGCCTATGTTGTTCAGCCGTCCGGTGTGAGCGCTGATCCGATCGTGGGATCCCTCTTTCTATATCATTATCTTCTCCATCCGATCCAGGGACACCATTATAACTCCCTGGAAGGTTTTTAAGTTGTGATCTTACCTCCTCCGTGGTCCTCACTCGCTCCGTATCTTCCTTCATTTTGTCAGGTGCCTTGATGGGTGTTTTTTTGTGCTTGCTGGAGTTCTGTTGTACCTCATTTATGGAATGCTTGGAGGACCCATTGATGGGTTTGGATCTTCTTTTGGGCCCAGGAGAGCCATGATCAGGACCATTGATTATTTTTGACTTGATTTCCGGCCATTATATTTTGCTGAAAATTCCTGATTTGGACAAAGGATTGCTGGATTTTGTTTTGTGATTTAGAGTGGGGTGTGATAAGAAAGGGAGCCCCACTCTCATGATCTTTTTATTTTTCTTTTTGGTTTTTTGTTGTTTTTTTTTTGTGATGATTTGGACCGTAAGATGGATGATATGGGGTCCACTTAAATATTTTGATGGTGTGGATCTTGATGGTGGCCATCATTTGTGGATTGGATCACCTTTTCTTCATGATTTTGGCCATGCATGGACTTGATTTCTCAAGTAGGCCCTAGATCATGGATTGGGGATATGGGCCTTATCTAGACATATGGGCTATGGACCTAGAAATTGGGCTTGGCCTTGGACAATAGAGTTGGACTTTTGGGCCTTGGTGGATTTTTGGGCCTTTGGACTTTGAGCCCATTGGGCTTTGACTTTAACTTGGACCTTTAGGCTTGGACTTTTGACTTTGACCGGGACCTTGGGCTTTCGGACTTTTGACTTGGGCTTTGGCTTGTACCTTTAACTCGAGCGTTGACTTTTGAGCTTGGACTTGGGCCTTTGGGTTTTGACTTTTAGACTCATTGGGCTTGTGGATTTTTGGGCTTTGACTTTTGGACTTGAACCTTGTAGTGAGAAGGATACTTACATGTGAATCTTGCTTGTGTAGAATGCCTCGCCGCGGTAGGAATGAGGCTGGTCCTTCTGGTCAATCGGCCGATCCATGTTACGTACCTCGAGAGGGTTGACACTTGTCCGATGTGGCTCGAGAAGGTGGTGCTCCTGCGATCTTGAGGGGGCGTGGAGTTAGGACTCACTGACTAGATTGGTTTAAGGATCCGCAACCTCTATTTTTTGATGTATTGGATGACACTCCTTTCGCCCATTTGTTTCGGGTCCGTATGAGTAAGACCAACCTGTCCCTTCTGTCTGTTTTGAAGGAACGATGGTATGCAGAGACTCATACTTTTCATTTACCCTTTGGGGAATGGGCGATCACCCCATATGACATTTACATGCAGTTGGGTCTCAGGCATGATAGGGGATCCGTTCCATTTGAGGAGGATCTCCCGATACCTTTTGCTGATGAATGGATGAGCCTACTAGAGATGATGTCGGATCCTTCTGATTTTTCTGGCCATCGGTTCAAGCTCTCTGGCTGTCTACAAATTTTGCCTGGTGCATTCCCGAGATCGAGGCCACGACCGTTGTGAAGGCTCGTGCTTTGATATTGTACACTATGGGAGCGATGATATTTTGTCACAGGAACGAGTTGGTGAGTTCCCGTCTATTGTCGCTCGTGGTTGACATCACTTTTCCCACACTGTACAATTGAAATGCAGCTCTTCTTACCCACTTGTATGACGGGCTGGATAAGGCCAGCTGTTGTGTCAGTAGATCTTTGACTGGCTTTTACCAGGTCATTGAGGTGCGTGCCTAGTCCCCTTTTTTCTGCATTTGTCCTTTAGATGGTTGATGCGATTCTAATTGCGCCCTCGTGCAAGTCTACTTCTTTGACCACTTCCCACACTTAGCGCCCACTCTGATCGACCATTCGCCTCCTTTTTTGCACATGATGCTGTGGTATAAGGATAACCGCAGCCGTACGTGCATGTTTTCTGATCTTGCGTCGATGTCGAATGTCAATGCCCTTGCCCCTGATGATGTAAGTAATTAACCTACCCTGTGTTGTCTGCTTCCTGCTTGCCTTTTGTCCTTGATCTCCTTATTTTCTACAGTTCCGTACCAGGCCATAATTTCGGTCGAATGTGGCGCTTACTCCTGCAGCTCAGGAGGCTTTTCAGGCTTCGCGACGATGCCACATCTTGGAAGATCCTCACGTAACGAAGTGGTATCTTGGAGAGAGGCTCTTCTGGCAGTTGATTGGTAGTCCGTTCGTTCCGCTCAGTCCACTGTCTGGTTCGTCTGATTGGAGGTCGATGCCCAATCGAGAATTGACTGCTGCTTTGTAAGGGTTTGATGCTAGCGCCTTCGTCGACCCAACGAGAGAGTACAGCTCATGGTGTAAGCAGTACGGTATCGGCCCTATTTTGCAGCTTGCCTATGCTCCGAGTGGCGGTGCGCGTTTCGCCAGAGGTGGACTTTTGGGGCTACATGTTCGCCAGAAGGATACAGACGATTATATACCCGATAACGATTAGCTCCATTGTTTCATATGATCACATATCACTAGCTATATAATTTTCTATATATATGAAACTTTTTGTTGCCTGATGCTACTTTTCAGACTTCTTTTGAGTATTTCTGTGATCCCAACTGAGCCGTTGGTAGAAGGTTAACGCTCCAAGGTCTCTGAAGTGGGCTCCGCCCTTGATTTCACTTGAAAGTGGGCCCGGGTGGTAGTTGGGCTACCATCGTTGACATTTTTTTGGTTTTTCTTTGTCCTGTCAGGTGTGGCAGTGATGCAGAGAGGTCAGAGCTGGCAGGTGGTATTCAGACTACACCGACGGTAATCGGAGTACTGCCACCGTCCGTCTTTTCTTCCAGCAAACGTCCTTCTTCTCTGTTTGTTTCTCAGCCCTTTTTCTAGTTATTCCCTCCTCGGCCAGATCTCTAATCATTCTCTTTGTCCCTTTTCTTCTTCCTTTTGTCCCCGTTCTCTATCTTCTTCTCTTCTTTGTCCTTTACCCTTTTATCCTCATTATGGCTGGTTGTGGAAAGGATGCAAGTGGGTACAACATCAATGATGGAAGGGTTGGTGAAGTTATTCATGATGGCTTGGTAGGTGAGGTGGATTGATAGAGATTAATGGTGGAGTAATGAGTCCTTTTGAGGAAGTTAATGCTATTTATGGCTTTGCACCCACCACCATTAATGGTGGAGATGGGATTTGGTTGGATGGTTTTGATGGTTTGGATGGGTTTGATGGTTCCAGGCTAGGTTGGCCATTGAGTATTATGGATGTTGGTAGGATGAGCATGGGAGGGCCATCGGATGGTGTTGATGATATTGGGATGATGTTGGATGGTCCAAATCTTGGTAGGGATGCATTTGGGTGATAGGGATGTCATGTTGAGGGGTTCGAGTGGTGTAGATCAGATCCATATGGGTGGCGGGCCCCATTTTGATGGTTCGATCGGTTTGGATTTGATGGGTGACGGACCTCTTGTGGATGGCTTGGACCAGATGTTTGGCGCAGATTTCGAGGTGATGATGGGTCATGCCACTGCAATCGGGGATCATGATGTTGGTTCAGTCAGCTACTGGAGCGGTTCAGGTGTTATGGCTCCCGAGGCCTATACTTTTCAGACTGCTCTTGATGTAGTGATTCTTGGAGGTTCGAGCTCACCTGTCGCATCTTTTCAGGATACTCTTCGGGATGCGACGGGCGAGTCAGGCTTTTTTCAACACCATGAGATTGATTTGTTGGACGAGGGTATGCCTATTTTTGATGACTAGCCTATTGATCCTGGATTCCAGATTGTAGAGGGTGTGCCTGTTTGGACTTGTCGGTTGCAGCTATGTAGCACATATTCTGAGAGGTTGCACATCTGGATTTAGAGCTTGACTGACTCCGAGTTTTTAAGCTGGGCTTCTTGGGTTTTCAGGAGGTTCTTCATTTCCACAGAGTTCGCCTAGATTGGCGACTGCTAAGTGCGACATCACGTGATTGGGTTCCAGCGTTGAAATTGTTTTCCTTCAATGACTTGGAGCTGGGCCCATCTTTGGAGGAGTTTGTGCGCTTGTCTGGTCTTCCTTTTGTTCAGGATCCTTATGTTCCTTCATCCGAGCTGGTGCGTCGTGCTGATCTGGGCCTATGGTTTGGATTTGTGGCCGCATTCCCCACTACAGAGAGCAGAGATGATGAGTTTTCACTTGAGCTTTTGTGTGATCATTGTTCGACTGCTTGAAGGGGTTCGGGATCAGATCGCCAGCTTTAGTGCTTGAATGCACTGATCTTTTGTGTCCTAGCGGAGTTGTTCTTTTCAGGCTAGCGGCAGTCGTCTCTGGCAGTTTTACTTAATGTGTTCCGCCACGCTCTAGGCCATCAGGGCGTTGTCTCTGTGGTGCTGGTGGAGCTCTTTTTAGGTTTGACTGCGTGCTCGCTCGGACATACTCGCATCCTCCGAGGCTGCTGCTCATTTCTTCAGGTATAATATATTTTGTCCTTTTTCTTTTTCTCCTCTCTGCTATTTGCTCGCGCCTCAAGTTTGACTTGTGCCTTTCCCTAGGTATGGCTGTGGGAACATCTTTATATGACTCATTCGCTTCTGTGGCCTGACTCTCGTCGTGGCGATGTGCTATCTTTATTGCTTGATGACCTTTGGCTTAGTGCTGAGGCCACTGAATCACTTTATCAACGTATGCTTTCTCAGCTCCGAGGATGAGAGATTAGATGGGAAGCTCCATGGCTCTGTCATACGCCCTTGATTTATAGCGCAGCTCGCACTCCTTTGTTATTGTTAGGCCTCCAGGGGTACTGCTCTTATCATCCAGTATAATATCTCTGGCAGCTTGGCTTCTGTCAGGATATTCCTGACTTTGCCTTTTCTGGATTTGGACATGCTACTCTTCATTCTGGCCTAATTGCTTTGTACCGATGAGTCTGAATTTCCTGGCAGGGCTGCTTGGATGCGGCGGCTTTGGAGTTCGAGTCTTGGGCTCCTCCTTTAGCGACAGTGCTGTACTAGCGATGGGTGGCAGAGCAATCACTTTATCGTTAGGTCCCTGATTGGCACTTGTCAGATGAGGCTGACGAAAGAGATATAATTGGTGATACTGCTTCATCCTCCTTAGGCATTGATGATCCATTTGAGGCATTCGAGGAGCGGCCCTTTATTGACCCGTCGTTTCTGCTTGTGACGCACGACGATTTTATATCTGAGCTTGTCATTCTTTGTCACTCCTATGAGGATATGGCCCGTCGGCTAGCGGTGGGGCGACGATATGATGAAGCATGATTGCTTCGCACCGCTTGGAGAGGGACAAGGTCCTCTACTTATGCATGGAGGTAGGACAACTTAGGAAGAGATTGTCAATGTACGAGGGATATGATAGAGGCTTACCTTGTGATCCCTAGCTTCGATGGCTACTTGTCCTGTATATGCATGTATGTTTTTTATTTTATATATAAAAAAGATATACAAAAAAGATTTTTAAAAGAAATGAAATGTAACAACCGGTACCTCTGGTACACGAGTGTTACCTTTTAAACCCACGATTATTGAAACCCAAGACCGGTTAACCAAATGACTTAACTTAACATGTATAGGGTAGGATTTCCAAGTGACGTTGAGACAATTCACCATGACCCTAGAGACTCAATTTACACTCCACGCTAGTCAAGGAGGTAAGCATGATTAGATGACTTAAGTCCAATCAGTTTCTAAGACAACTTGTGTTAGCAATATTCTGAAAACTCAATCCATGAAAGTCAGTGGATAACCAACAAAGTATCCCTGTGTTTTGGACACGTATTTAACCGCTAGAAACGAATATCGAACCCATCTGATCGTCAGATCAGGTCATATAGGCCAAATACCGCCCCAATGGTGTGTAGAGGCCCACCTAGGCTTCATCATCGGCCCAAAGTGGGCTAGGACGACCAGGAGGGACCCGTGAAGCAGTTGAACGGAGTAGATGGGCCACCGCCATCTCATATAGGGCCATACATAGTGCGTGTGTACCTCACCAATGACGTGCATGACGTGCGCTGGATGAGACAAACTGGTCAAACAAGCATTGACCGAAGCATTTTGCAAACAACCGATTTTCCTTCCTGCCATTTCAAATATTTGAAATCGAGAATTTTCAAACCCCAAAGTGGGCCACTTTGGCCACTTTCCGGGCGATCCAAACCATCCATTTCACTCGTGAGGGTCCCCTGATCAAAACTGTACAGGGGTTTAGACCCGTACATTGGAACAAAAGAGATGAGCTTGGATCGTTCATTCCTTTCACGAGTGGCTAGGATTCGAGGGAGAGGACCATCAGATGGTGTCTCTTGCAAGCCAACCCCCCATTACCCAGGAGACCCAAGCTTTCCACCCACCAGCTAGGGAGAGTCATCTCACGACCCACAAACGACCAAGCAAACTGGAAGGAAGGAAAACAGGACTTTCCATTTCGGGAATGGGATAGCTGGCGTCGACGGCGATCGCATGGAGCAATCCCAGCCAAGTCCTTCTCCCTGCCTATAAAGGAGGGCACAACCCTTCAGAATCTGCACAGAGAGAAAGGGAAGAAAGAAAAAAGAGAGAGAGAGAAAAAAAAACGAAGAAAGGGACAGGAGGGAGTGTGGGCGTCGGCTCAGCCGGGGAGAAGACATGTTTCTCTCTTCCTTTTTCCTTCTTCATTTTTAGTAGAAAGCTAGCCTGCTGTCTAGGCCAAATAAGGCCCAAGAACAAGCTCTGTATTAAGGCCAAACATGGCCTGAGAAGAGGCTCTGTTTTGTGGCAAAAAATGGCCTGTGAATGGCTCGGCAGGGAGCTGAAAATCAGCCTAAAAATGAGCCCCTGTTTGAGCTGCAGCACGCCCCAAAAAAATGGGGTAATACCAGTCCACAAACCTGGCTAAAAACGCACCTGGTCGAGCGTCTCTGAGCTGGAAATGTAGCAGCAAACAAAGCTCTGTTTGAGTTCTGAAATGGGTTGAAAAATGGCCCAGGGATGAGCCGCGAGCTGATAATTGCGGCCGAAAATGGCTTTCAGTTGGGCCATTAGCAGGGCCAAAAACAGTTAATCATCCCACCTAAAAATAACTTAGGATCAGACTTAAATGCCGCTATGAAAATAGCTTGCAAACAGCTGAGGTTTCAGCTCAAAATCAGAAACAGGGGAAACTGAGAAATAGCTTGCAATGTGGGCCACAAGCTGGTCCGAAGATTGGGTTTTCTTCAGGCCTGAGATCAGACCGTTTGGGGCCAAGAACGGCCTCTAACTAGGTTATGAGTCCGGCCCCCTACTGGCGTGAGTAGTGCCAAAACTAGGCCAAGAGAACAGCCATCTGCTGTTGCGTGGAATAGGCTGAAAACTGGCCTAGAACTGGGCCCAAGATCAGCCCGGAACTGGGCCGTATGCACAGTGGCAGCAGGTGGACTGCACTGACTGGTTGGCCACACCGTCTCAAGCTGGTGGGCCATGCCACGTTCAAAAATATGTGGACCCACCATGACAGCGTGTGGGGTCCACACCCCTGTGTGAATCGTATATCCAGGCCGTTCGTCAACTGACGTCTAGGCCCTGGACATTTAAAACATAAGATAGTATTATATATATATATATATATATATATATATATATATATATATATATATATATATATATATATATATATATATATATATGGTGGGCCACACGTGTGGCCCCACCTTAATGTATGGGTCTTACCTGCACCGTCCAGCAGGTCTGGACGGTGGGTACCCACCTTGGGCTTGTGTTTTGATCCAAGCCGTTCATCTCACTACACCAAAATCGTTAAACTGGTACTGTTGGGATTTTGGTTCAAAAACGGCTCTAAGCCGTTCCTGAATTTGAAACGGCAATCAACCGTATTCCAATTGTTGTGGTTGTATGTTGTTATTTCCACTATTTTGTTGGTGTGTCCCAATTGAGTGTTAGATCTTCTTAATTTTTATTACTACGTTTTATTGTTTTATTTTGCAATAGATGGACGGAATGAATTCGATTATTAACATCTGAGTGGACCCCACAAGGCTCAAGAGGCACATTAGATCCATCTGCCACCGACTACCGAATAGTTTTAACCCTTTTCTTACCTAAGAACCCTAAAATCTCTCATTTCGCACCCATCGCCGGCTCCGTCTCCGTCTCCCTCTCCCTCTCTCTATCTCAACCCTCTCTTTCGATCTCCCTCTCTCCCTCAATCTCCCTCTTCCTCCTCTCTCGATCTCCCTTTCCCTGCAACTTCCACCAGCCGCACCATCCTGCAGGAGAGAGAGCTCCAGTCTCAAACCGTCTTCAGGACTACTTTCGCCCCTTCTCAAAACCCTAACCCCGACATCCTCTTCCTTGCCTCCAGCGACGGCTCCATCGCCCCCTACTCCATCTCCTCCTGCATCTCCGCACAGGTGAGCTCGATTCCAACGGCCCTGATTAAAGGTGAAATCCATGGGATTCAGGGGCCGCCCCCTTTTCTGACTCCTCTAGCTTTCTCGGGGATAGAGAGAGAGAGAGAGAGAGAGAGAGAGAGAGAGAGAGAGAGAGAGAGAGAGAGAGAGAGAGAGAGCAATTCAAACGCTCCTACCATGTGTGGAATTCTCATTGTTCTCGGCTGCAGAGAAAACTCACATTCCAAACGCTCCCGAATCATCGAACTCTCCCGAAGGTGACATTTTTACCCTTTCTTTTCGGTAGAAATTTCATTTTTGTATGGTAAATGTCGAATGGAATTCAGTCCATCTTATCTGCCGGAAGAAGATTAAGGCAAGAATTTTTAATTTAATTAATTAATTTATTTATACTGTTAGATAAATGACATCTGTACCCATCTGACTGATAAATCCACCCTTCTTTTCTACATGTGTTACGAAATGGTACAAATTTGCAATTATTTGTTACAAAAAATATACAGGGTGGGTGTACATGTAAGTAGTGAGTAGTGTTTCCCTCATGTTAGATGTTCACACGTGTGAAGATAGGAGTGGTTGCGATCCTCGCTTTGTAGATATCATGCATCTAATAACTGCACAAATATGAGCATCTGGTGGGCCACATCAAGTACACAGAATCTGAACCAGTGGTTGATTTGTCCAGACCATCTGTTTGTTTCGTACAAGTGTGGCCCACCTGATGGTGCTGCAGGCCTGTTTTTCTAGGTAAGGCATCTAGATTTTTGAGATCGCCTAATGAGCGGCTCTGATCTTGCAAATGTGGGCCTCATTCCCTTGTTGAGTCGAGTTGCACTTGAGCAAGTGCACTCTGTCCAACCGTGGACCCTGCTTGCTGCACGTGTGAGATCCACCGTGACCTATGTATTGCATCCACACTGTCCAATGTTTGGACAGGTGCTGATCGTGTGGATGGTGTTGTGAGCCACTCGTAATGTATGTTTTGATCCACAACGCCCATCTGTGTGGGCCTAGCCATGATGTATGTGTATTATACATGCTGTCCAGCGGTTGGACAGGTGATGACAGTGCTGGACAATGCTTGGACAGCACTGATTTACATGTCCAATGTTTGAACAGTGTTGATTTACATGAACAATGTCTGAACAGTGCTGATTTACATGTCCAATGTTTGGACAATGCTGATTTACATAGGCTATGATTGAACAGTGTTGATTTACATATCCAATGTTTGGACAATGCTGATTTACATGGGCTATGATTGGACAGTGCTGATCATCATTAGTGAGTCATGTGCCCCATAGAACGATAGTGTACAGTAATACACATGTTACACCTGCAACTATTGAAATGATTTTTGGTGTAATCCAAGCCCTCACTTAAGGCCCATCCATGAGGCCCACCTAATGTATATGAGATCCATGTGTGAGGCCCAATTCAGCCCATAGTAATGATGAGCTTGAGCCCAGTAGGGCCACCTTGTTTGGATAAGTGTATGGTGGGCCTGTTCACTCTAGCACAAGCCTAAAAGGCCTTGTTATTGTATCCCTTTGAGCCCTCATGTTAGTTGGACGAAACCATGGGAATACTTGACAAATATAAACTGTAATTTTAAGTGATTCCTTGGATGACTTTGGACCACAAGAGAACTTGGACCAAGAACGTGAACACAACCCTACAGGTGATGATTTTCCTCCCCTTGAGCTTTCCATCACTAAACTAGATTAAGGGTAGCCTCCTTAGGAATAGATAATCATTCAAAATGCTGGGTTAGGATACACATTCTGTTTAATCATTGGACCAACTATTGCTTATAAAATTTAGTAATGGTCAAATATTGTAATATACCACATGTCATGGGACCAAACATTTAAGCTGCTTACTCTACTATATGCCTCGATCTCTATTAAACTGCTGAATTGCTTAGAAACATGATCCAGACTTTCTAAAATACTTGATTGCTTACTTAAGACACACACTTTGGAATATATGATTCTTGAACCAGTTGTACATATGAGTTTTATTCACACATTCAAAGCATGTCTGAATACATATAGGGTTGTGTTGGTTGTGAAACACACATTATTGAAATCTCTCTACGAAAATTCCTATTTAAAGAGAGTTCGTACTTGGGGTGTAATAAGACTGGTCGTGACAAGAATAGACCTTCAACATGGAGGTTATGACACGTGGGACTTGTATTATGGGGACCACCATCTATGGAGTGATTTCGCTTACTTGATTATGGAGTGAACTACACCATGTTTTAACCACCATTATTTACTCGCTTGATCCATACATACTGCCTTACTTTAGCCGCTGAATTTAACGATTTATATATTCCATTCCTAGTCAGCATAAGGTGGTAGTTCCCTAACATTGGGAATTGATTGACCACATGTTGATGGGTTCTATACACACCCTAAGGCGGTAGCCTCATGAGTCAGGGATGGTGGTATGAGACCTATGCCCGAGCTGTAACGTCTCAGATTTTTTTGCCAACTTGGAGTTAGACGTCCTTAGGCAATGGGTCGATCCTAACAACTTATTAATTTCTCAAAACTCAATCCTAAAGTCTAAAATCGCTTTTTAACCCATTTTCTTCAAAATCTCACCTTTCACCACCTTATTCTCCAAAATTTTCCAAGTACTTTCATATTAGACATGAATCCTAAAGTTTAGGTGAGGAAGAACAATACTTAAATTAAAATTTACCATAAATGGTAGATAAATAAATAAAATAGATTTTTGACCATTAACCATTTGGAATCTCAAGAAATAAATAGGTTATTTGGATAGATCAGCTTCTCCTACCCCAAAATCATATATTGCACGTCTAATAACTCATCCCGGTTCATAAGATACGCCCGTTTCAAAAATCACATGGCGAAAACCACCACCAGACAGTCAGTGAACACAGCGGCGGCCACCCTACATGATCGACGACGGTCCAGCGGGCAGGCGAACCCGGCACGGGCCAGCGACTTGTTTTCTGAGATTTTTTCTATAGTTTTTCATTCGATTTTGAAAAGTCATATATTCCTCGTTATAACCAGATTTAGGTGATTCAAAAGCCAGATTGAAGCTTGATAAGTCTAGTTTTATATAAAAATAAGTAAAAAAATATAATAAAAATGTTAATATAGTTTAATCTAGGTTGATGTGACAACTGTTCAAAAGTTATTAGTTTGGACAACGGTTACTTCTAAAATTTTTAGAATTTTTCTATAATACGAAACCTTATTAAATTTGGTAGAGATGAAGTAGACTTGATGAAAAACTACTAGAAAAATAATTAAAATGATATACTACCTAAAACCGGTAGAAAGGGGCGTAGGACTACCTTAGGATCGTATTCTGTCATAATTAGGGCGGAATTTGGTTAAGTATTGAACTAAACAATCAATAGAATTAGCTCAAACCACTTTAAATATGATCTGCAAGACCCAAAACTTGTAGAATCATTGATGCTACATTACCTAAAAATCTAGGATCAATCTCATTACCCGGCTGCTCTCGGGAGCATCACGAAACTCCGTATCGGATCTGGACCGCACATCGAAAGTCTGATTAACGCGAAGTTAAGCGGTTAGGACCGCCTTGCTGGGCTTGACAACAGTTTCGGGAATCAAATCCAGATAGTGTTACAGGGCTATTCGCTCGAGTCCGGAGCGAGGAGTGTGAGAAAGCCTGGGTTTCTTTAGAAATTAAATTAAATTTAAGTAATCTGAGACTTGATGTTTGCGGGCCAAATATAAGCAATCAGACCGTCGAAATCTGACCCAAATATACCCTTGGATCAGGGAACATTTTCCATACATGTCTGTGTACTTGCAACCCTGATCGAGACTCTGTGACCGTTGAACTGAAACTGGTCCGTCACGTGCGATCTGAAAACCTGATTGAAATGAAAACTTAACTCGACCTAGATCCATAGTCAGTGAGCTTAAGTCCAACCTTTGGCTCAAGGGGGGCTCCAGACGTACTCCGTTGAGCTGGAACAGATGCCCTTTGGACATAACCTAAGTATACCTTGACCGTGGGTCTATTTTGGAGAGTTTTGGGCCTATATAAGGACCTTAAACCCTCACTCTCTCATTCCATGCGAATTTGAGAAAACTTAGGAGAGAGAAGAGAGAAAAGAGAGGGAAAGTGTGAGGGATTGCTGGAGTTTCTTCCTGGGATTCAAACCCACGTATCTACGTGCCTAACTATCACTACCAGATCATTATTCCGGTAATTCTAACTTCGTTCTTAGGTAATAAATCCTAACCCTAACCTGTTTTGGAGGTTCAAATAGAATAGAAGGTGGAATAGCTAACCTATTCCCTGTTATAGGTTGTCGTTGTACCGTAGTCAAAGGCGTTGTATTCAAACTGATTTCGTTTCATGTCTACCAGCATAAGGTGCGGATTTTAGATGCTTAGGTTGTTAGTTTTCAAAGCTTTCAATGTCAGATAATGATAGATTCATGATCTGGATGCTATTTCACATGAACAATGCGATGTTCATTTTACAATTCAGTTACGTATACAAAATATGGCGTATAGTGTATTCTGTATATTTGTAAAAAATACCGTATATGTACAAATTTTGAAAGTGTATTTGCTATGATTAATCATTGTGTGTACATGCTAATTATATGTGTAATAATTGCTCGGCGAAAGAATTCGCCTTAATACATGTTTTTGCTAATATACGTTATGTATGTTAATAAGTGTATTTTAAGTGTTTGTGAAAATGCTTGTAAGAGTAAGTACTTAGATGATTGTGTTTTAGGTAGGTGTTGAGATAGGATTCTCAACTAACTTAGAGATGTATATGATTTCCTCCATGTTGGTTATTTAATTTAATCGCTTACTTATGAAATAAATGTGTTTATATCTCCTGTTTATATTGTGCTTTATAACATGCTTGTTAACATGCTTGAATTACTTTGTTTATTCTGCTTTACTCTACATGCTTCTGGTTAAGGATTGAATGTGATTGGGGCTATGATTATAGTCTAGGCGATCGGCAACAAACTTGAGTTATTGATTGAGATTCATTCGCCACGTAGGACATGTTTGACGAACCCGAGTGTACTTTGGTTGGCGACAGTGGTTAGGCCACGCGAAGTGCTTATGCACTTCATGTCGTTCAGCTGGTTGTGCGCTCGTGCTAGTTGGGCTCATCAAGTAACCCGATTTGTCTAATATATGTTCACCATGTTTGGACGCCACTGCTTGAACCTAGGGTACCAAACTTATCAATGTAACCCCGTTAACCTTGGTCCCTCTGTCCGCTAAGACTCATGAGCCGGACATGGTGGTATGGGACACCGTGGTCGAGCTGTCGGCCTACGCTGGGCCACGTGCCTCCCCGTAGTGACCAGTGAGCAACCCAGACTTGTGAGCCGAATATGGTGGTATGGGATACTGTATTCGAGCTGTCGGCCTACACTGTTTTGATGGGTAATGGGGGAGTGGTGTAATGAGTGCGTGTAACAGCCCTGACCGTGCCCGATGTAGTGACCTCGTGCATACTCTAATTCTACGGTGAGATAACGAGTCTTCCCGTAGTAAAAGAGTATAAACTAGGTCTGCATTGATAAGGTGATGGGGGAGCGGTGCAACGAGTGCATGTAAGAGCCCTGACAGCTCTTTGCAGCGACCTAGAACTGCACCATCATATGAGATTATCTAGGACTGACGACCCTAGAATGGATCATTGTTTGGGAATGATATAAGGGAGGTACCCTAGTTTCCCAATACTGCTGTATGAAAAGGACCAATAACAACTTGGTAATCATGTTCATATCGCACTGCATGTGCCTGGAAGATGTGGAGCATTGAGGGATGAAAGCATGCCACAGACGTAAGATGGTGTCGCACGAGGGAGTATGTTGGCGAGGGCATACATCATTATTGCATCTCATCCTTGCATTAATTACAGTACTTAGGAATGTTTGATTTGCTTGCTTTATCATTATCGCTTGATTGATTTGATAACATGTTAATCTTTGCTCTATGATTCCATTGAGTTAGCTACTCACTCCCACGTTACGGGATGGTGCTTGCAACACCAACCAGACTATCTTAGCTGCAGGTGATGGTGATGCTTATGAAGCAGAACCGGACTACTACTATGATGTTGAGGAGGAGTTCTCCTACATGTAACTCTCTAGCAGGTCTATGTAGACCTGGAATTGCATTGGCGGGGCCATGGTATTTGGGATAAAAGACATTACACTTTACCATTTTGTATATTTTGAAATTAAACTTGTAATTGTTAACCTAATGACATTCATACTCTGAGGGCTTACTATTACTTTTATATCGTTTATATACTTATTATAGTCTTCCGCTTGCACAATTTAGATGCCTTGGGAGTATGATATGCTGTTTTGGTATAATCTCTGTAACGCCCCGGATTTTTGCCAACCTGGGATTAGACGTCCTTAGGCAATGGGTCGATCCTAATACCTCATTAACTTATAAGAACTGAATCCCAAAGTCTAAAGCCGCCTTTGAACTCATTTCCTTCACAAATCTCACCCTTCATCACCTTGATCTTCCAAATTTTCTAAGAACTTTCACCCTAGACACTATCTTAAACTAGCTAAGTAGTATAACTTGGATCACTTTATATACAAACTACAAAGGCCTGAGTACCACCTCGACCATAAATCACTTAGGACTAAATCCTTTAGAAATGAGACAAAGTAACTAGGTGTGAAACCAGATTAGCTACGAAATCTGTTTGAATCGCTTTAAATACGATCTGCAAGACCCAAAACTTGTAGAATCATTGACGCTAGGTTACCCTAAAATCTAGATCAATCTCATTACCCTGCATTTGCTCACGGGTGCATCTTGAAACTTCAGTATGGGTCAGACCGCACATCGAAAATCCGATTAACGCAGTTAAGGACTTAGGATCGCCTCGTTGGCTTGACAATCATCTCAAAATCAGGTCCATCCGATGTCCCACGGCCATTCGTTTCGATTCGAGCGAGGGTGTGTGAAAAACACTATTCCTATTCCAAAATAAATATCGTGAATAGTGATCTCGCACCTGCTATGCGTCGGTGATAAGCAACCGACCGTCGATCCGACCAAATTACACCCTCGGATTAAAAAAATTTCAGAACATTTACATGTACTTGGAATTTACGATCGTGGCCCACCGACCGTTGAACCGAAAGTGGTCCGCCACGTGCGATCTAGGAATCCGATCGAGTCGAAAACGTAATCCCACATAGATCCATAGGTGGTGAACTTAAGTCCCGACGTTTGGCTCGAGGAGGGCTACTGAACCTCTCTTTTGAGCCGAAAAAGTGACGAAATACCTATATTAGCAAAGTAACCCTTGAACCTCGAGTCTATTTCGGAGAATTTTTAGGCTATAAAGGACCTTAAACCCTCTCCCATTCCAGCCATACGAATTTAGATTTGAGAGAGGGAAGAGAGAGAAAGTGAGGGAGATCTGGGAGGAACTCCTGCCGTACTTCCCCGCCGCTCCACGAGCCGCACCGCCTCCTTTCCAGGGCACGCTTTCCCGTGATACCGACTCTGTTTTAAGGTAATAAACCCTAACCCTAGACCTGTTTTGATATGTATAGGATACAGTTATGAAATAGCTAACTGTTTCGTTCTTTAGGTGCCAAACTCCCGTATCGGAAGCTTAGCGAACCTATCGACTCGATACGATTCTACGACACAAGGTGAGGACTTTAGGTGTATAGGTTGCGGTTTTCAACGCTTTCAATGTCGGATAATGGTAGATTCATGATCTGCATGCAATTGCACATGTACAAAATGCTTTCCGTTTTCAAGTTTCGATTAGAATTGTAGAATTTAGAATTTCACATACTCTTGGTATTCGTATAAAATACCGTATACGTATTTTTTTTTGAAAATGGGTTTGACATGTTTAATTGTCGTATGAATATATGATGTATGGATAAAATACTCATTTGGCGGAAGGGTTATGCTTTACAAATATACACCATGTATGTAGAAATACGGTATTATAAGAAGTACCGTATACGTGTATATTTTAGCGATGCGTTTGTCATGATTAATTGTTGTATAAATATATTATGTGTGTATAAATTAATTGCTTGGCGAAAAGAATCGCCGTATTACAAGTTCCCTTGTAAACACTATGTATGTTGAAATTGGGTATCCTAGAAAATACCCTATACGTATAAAATTTGCTGGTGTAATTGTCATGACTAATTGCTGTATGAATATGATGTATACGTATAAAATACTAGTTTAGTAAAGGGACAATCCTAGTGCACTTTCCTCTAACATACGTCATGTATGTTGAAATAGTGCTTTACAAGTGTTGGTGAAATCGCTTGTGAGTGTAAGTGCTTAAGTGTTAGAACCTTAGGTAGGTGCTGAGATGGGATTCTCAACTACCTTAGAGTCACATATGATACCCTCCATGTGGTTATTTACTCTAACCACTCACCTATGAAATATATGTAGTTGTATCCCTATTTGTATAGTGCTTTACAATATGCTTTGTAACTTGTTTTATTAACCTGCTTTATGAGATGCTTTATAACATGATTTCTAGTGTTCTTGAATGTCATAGTTTATCATGTTTTACTCCACATGCTATGGACGACAATTGATTGTGTTTGGGGCTATGTCTATAGTCCAGACAGTCGGTACCAGATTTGAGATCGTGGCTGAGGTTTATGTCGCCACGTGGGATGTGTTTGACGAACCCGAGTCGTACGTCAGTTAGGTGATGGTTAGGCCACGCGAAGTGCTTATGCACTTCATGTCGTCTAATTGATTGTGCGCTCGAGCTAGTCAGACTCGTCAAGTAACCCGATATGTCTAATGTATTTTCACCATGTTTGGTCGCTACTGCTTGAACCTAGGGTACCAAACTTACCAGTGAAATCCCTTTTAACCATGGTACCTCGATCCGCTAAGACTCATGAGCCAGGCATGGTGGTATGGGACACCGTGGTCGAGTTTTGTCGGCCTCTGTTGGGGGCGATGGGTGATGGGGGAGTGGTGCAACGATTCCGTGTAATAGCCACCACAGCGACCACGCCTCCCGTAGTGACCGGTGAGCAACCGGACTCGTGAGCCGATTATGGTGGTATGGGACACTATATTCGCTGTGTCCGGCCTACACCGGCGTAGCACTGGCTGTGGCCTCGGTCGAGTTGCGGCAAATGGTCCCATTCTCACAAGTGGACCGGTCGGGCTTCGAAATAGACCGCAGCTTGGTAGGACGTTAGTGAAGTGACCTCGAGCATACTCTGAATTTGCGGTGAGGCGATGAGTTTTGCCGCAGTGTATAGAGTATGAACTAGGCCTGTATCTGTATAGTGATAAATCGTTAAAGAGGTGATGGGGGAGTGGTGCAATGATTCCATGTAACAGCCCTGACAGCTTCTGCAGTGACCTAGAAACACACCATCGTCTGAGATTAACTAGGACTAACGACCCTAGAATGGATTATGTTTGGGAATGATACAAGGGAGGTACCTTAGTTTCCCAATCCTGCTTTTTTGAAATGGAATAATAACAACTCGGTAATCATGCTCATCATGCATTGCATGTGCATGGAAGATGTGGAGCACTTGAGGGATGAAAGCATGCATGAACGAAGAGGGTGTCGCATGAGGGAGTATGTCGGTGAAGGCATACATCATGTCATTCATACTTGCATTAATAAGAGTAGTTAGAATTGTTTGATATGTACTGCTTTATCATTACTGCTTGATTGAATTGATAACATGTTAACCTATGCTTTATTGTTCCACTGAGTTGATCACTCACTCCCACGTTACAGGACGGTGTTTGCAACACCAACCAATTTGTTGAGTTTCGGTGTGGTGGCGATGCTTGTGAAGCAGAGCCGGACTACTTCTATGATGATAGGAGGAATTCTCCTATCTGTATCTCTCTGGCAGGTCAATGAAGACCTGATATTGTATTGACGGGGCTATGGTACATGGGATAGGAGACCTCATACTTCCTCACATTTGGTACATTTTAGAACTGCACTTGTAATTATTTAACCTGGTAATGTTATCACACTCTGGAGACTCATCATAGGTTATATATTTTATCTATATATCACAATCTTCCGCTTACAAATTTAACCGTCTCTGGAGTATGATATGTTGTTTTGGCTTAATCTCACTCATGTTCAATGCACAAGTACAGTCAACATTCAAACATCATTCATTTTGTTGCATAAGTGATATTCTGGAACTCGGGAGTTGAGTTTATGCTCGACCCCCGATTTTTAGGGCGTTACAATCTCATTCATGTTTCAATGCTCTCATCATAATCATCATTATTTATGTTGCATAAGTGATGCGTTGGAACTCGAGAGCTGAGCTTTGCTCGACCCCCGATTTTCAGGGCGTTACATGAGCTGTCAGCTTACGCTGGTATTAAACCCCCGTAGTGACCTTGATCTTACTTAAAATGATTGATTATAATTAGACTAATAATGATTTGGCTAATCATGCATGCATGGAACAGACCAGCGTCTATCGCTAACGTACGTAATATACGATAGGCAGTCGTTATGCCGTACTTAGTATGCTTTCGCTGACGTCTAGCCTCTGTCCGACTGGATTTTTTTCCAGGTCGATGATTGCATTTCACACGGTTGACCTCGGGGCATTGATTGTGTATTTGCATGGGTGACGAGCCCAAAATTCACACGGATGAGCATCCCCAGGGCGTGATTGCATTCACGCATCCATGCACATAATAAGACTGCATTACTATGTTTTAGATTGCCTATATGTTTTATGTTATTTCTTGTCTAGGATGGCGGTGTGTAATCTAGAGGAGAGATCACACTGAGTTGGTCACTCATTCATTAATGTTCAACCGTACAGATGAGACAGGTACGGGAGCTGTCGAACATGTGGCAGATTTGGAGCCAGCCACCACCGAAGAGGAGTTCTATGACGAGGAGTCGCACCGGGAAGCAGCTGCCTTCTATGGCTTAATTCAATAGGGTAGTTGTTATGGTCATTTGAAACAATTACATTTTGACATTTTGTATATGGGCCCCAGCTAAGTGGCCTAGGATATTTATTTTGCTATGGTTTAGGATACATCTATACTACACTTTGCTTCCATTGATCGCACTTTGATTTGATTGAGTTATCCATTGATCACCAGTTAACACCGGGTTTTTAGGAAAAGGGTTGTATACTCGGTTCTCGAAAATCAAGGTGTTACATAGAATTTTTGTTTGTGCCAAATTTGTCAGCATTCACTTGTGTTTGGATTTGTGCTTTGGATGATTGGGATCAGAACGTAGGCTCAGCCCACGTTGTGTTCAGTGGTCTGGATTGTGTTATAGAGATCTCGATTCCCTGAGAGTGTGTATTTAAGATCGTGCCCCTTGGATTTGGTTAGAGTCTGATAGAGTTCTGATCTAGGATTAGTCCTTTTCTTGCATTTCTTCATTTCGCTTGTTGCCTCGGCTGCTTCTGTACCTGCACATTTATATATTTTTTATTTTTTATTTTTTGTGTTTCATTGCCGCTTTTGCTTGTAGCGCCTTTTCAGGTTTTCACTACAACTGGCTTTCCCGTCATTTTTGCCTGCAGTGTCTTTTTAGATTTTCACTACGTCCCAGGTCTTTATTCTTGTCTGCCCCTTAGCAGCTATGCTTTTTTACCCTTAGCGCCTTTTCAGGTTTTCACCAAGTCCGCTACATACCCGCTGTTTTTACTCGAGTCACCCTTTCGGGTTTTCAACTCTCCCTTTTTGCTTAGGTATGCCCTTTTTTTGTTCTTTTATTTTTATTTTTTATTTTTGTTTTTGAAGTGCCGGGAGAGACAAAGAGATTTCCTTCATAACCGGCTAACTGGCTACGCTCCTGTCCTTGTCTTTGATTACAATCGCAAGCTGTTTTTATTTTGGTTGGATTATTGGGGGATATTAGATGACCTTATTTTTTTCTCCCTCTTTTTTCTTCTTTTTGATGTTTCTGTCTTTTTTTTTTTTTTTTTTTTTCTTGTTTTCTCCTTTTTTTTTGTATTCTTTTGTAGGAGAAATGATGGGTGAATGCCCTTTTTTTTGTGTTTCAGCTTAGCGATTGTAACTATTAACAAAGTTAGGTGTGGTTACCCGTGATAAATTTTCATGTTGTCAGCGTTGATTGGCTCAGGAAGATCTTTTCTTCTCAAACTGATGAGCCGGAGGGCGCCCCCTGGGAGTACCTCATGAATGATTAGCGGTCCATCCCATGATGGTTTGAACTTTCCTCTGGGATCTGGCAGATGCGGCGGTAGGATACGTTTCATGACCATGTCACCAACTTTGAAACTCCTCTTTCAGACCATTTTGTTGTAAGCCCGTGCGGTCTTTCTTTGGTAGCATTGTGAGTGGCTTAGCGTGCATATACGCTTTTCGTCTGCCAGATGCAGTTGATCGTATTTTGCTTGTTGTCACTCGCCTTCCTCGACTTCGCTTTCCAATAGTATTCGGAGTGATGAGATTTCAATTTCAACTGGCAGCACTGCTTCCATTTTGTATGCGAATTCGTATGGAGTTATGCCTATAGCAGGCCGTACAAACGTCCGATAAGCCCAGAGTACATATGGGAGCATTTTCGACCAGTCGCGATATGTTTTGACCATTTTCTCCAATATTCGGATAATAGTCTTGTTTGTAGCTTCGACCCCACCATTCATTTAAGGACGGTAGGGACTTGACCAATGACTTTTGATCTTGAACTTTTCGAGGAAATCGCCCATCCTTTTAGTGACGAACGAAGTCCCGTTGTCTGTGATGATGGCCTGAGGAATCCCGTATCGGCTGATGATATTGTTCTTCATGAATTTGACCACATAAGATGCTGCGATAGTAGTGTAGGATGCTGCTTCTATCCATTTGGTGAAGTAATCTACTGCCAATAGGATGTATTCATGCCCGTTTGTATAGAGAAGGGTCACGGTGTCATCAGATTGTAAAACTCAGAAGCAGGAGCGTGAATCTGGTTCGCGTACTCCTGACACTCGAAGCACTTCCTAACGTGTTTGTAGCAATCTATCTCCATCGTTAGCCAGTAATAACCGAGTCGTAGAATCTTCTTTGCCATCATGTGTCCGTTCATATGTGAGCCGATAGTCCTTCGTGGATTTCTGACATGATTTGAACAACTTCTGCTTCATCCATGCAGCGAAGAAGAACTTGATTGAAGGATCGCTTGTAGAGGATGCCCCCAGTGATCGTGAATTGGGCTGCTAGCCGTTGGATAGTGCGACGATCGGTTAGTGCCACTCCTTTCGGGTACTTTTGATGCTCGAGATATTCCTTGATGTCTGTGTACCACAGCTGATTGTTCGAAGAAGTTTCGACTTCATCGATCTGCAGGTAGAACGTGGGTTCCTCTTGAATTTCGATGATGAGTTCCCATTCAGCAATTCCTCTCGGGATCTCCAGCATTGAGGCGAGGGTGGCTAGAGCGTCCGCGAATTGATTCTTGGCTCGTGTCATGTAAGAGAATGTGATCTCTTCAAATTACTTGGTTAGATTCTCCAGATAGACGTGACAAGGGATCAGTTTTTCATCCTTGGTCTTCTAGTTGCCATTCGTCTGATTGATGATGAGTTGTGAGTCTCCGAAAACCCACAACTTCTTCACGTTGAGGATGATGGCTTCTCTTAAACCGACAACGCATGCTTCATATTCAGCCACGTTGTTGGTGTAGTGGAACGCAATCGCCTGGAGATGGGAATTGGGATGTCGTCGGGGGAGTAGAGTATTTCTCTTACCCCACTTCCTTTCAAGTTTGCAGCTCCATCGAAGAAGAGTGTCCACTCTCCAACCTTTCTTTCTTCTTCTTCCTCGATAAGAAGGATGTCCTCGTCAGGGAAGAAGGTCTTCAGTGGTTGGTAATTAGGCAGAGAGTGTGTTGCTAAATGGTCGGCCAGTGCTTGCCCCTTAATTGCCTTCTGAGTGACATATGTGATGTTGAACTCGGAAAGCAGTAGTTGCTATTTTGTGATTCTCCTCGTTAGTACTAGTTTCTTGAACTAGTACTTTAACGGGTCCATGCGAGCGAGCAAAAGGATTGGGTGAGCGATCATGTATTGTTGTAGTCGTTGTGTCGTCCAGACCAGGGCGAGACGCGTTTTCTCTAAGCTGGAGTATTTGGCTTCATAGCTTGTGAACCGTCGGCTTAGATAGTAGATCGCTTGTTCCTTTCTTCATATATCGTCATGTTGGCTGAGGACACATCCGATTGCTTTCTCTGTGACAGAAATGTACAGCAGTAGTGGCCTACCTAGTGTAGGTGGCCTACCTGGTGTAGGCGGCATAAACACTGAAGCGTTTAGCTGATACTTCTTAATTTTATTGAAAGCTGCTTGGCAGTCGTCGTTCCATTCCTTTGTCGAATTCTTCCTTAAAAGCTTAAATATGGGCTTACAAATGTGTGTGAACTATGAAATGAATCGGCTGATATACTGGATCCTTCCGAGGAAGCCCCGAATTTCTTTTTCGATGTTGGGTGGCGACATCTCGATGATTGCTTTGATCTTGGTCTCGTCCACCCGGATGCCATCTTCACTGACAATGAAGCCTAATAGTTTGCCTCTGGTTGCGCCAAAGACGCACTTTTGCAGGTTGAGATGGAGCTTGAACTTTTCTAGCTTGTCGAAGAGCTTCTTGAGGTCTTCAAAATGTCCTTCGATCATGCGAGATTTGACGATCATGTTGTCAACATAAACCTCCATTTCCTTGTTTATCATGTCGTGGAATAAGGCGGTCATGGCTCGCTGATATATAACACCCGCATTCTTTAGCCCGAAAGGCATAACCCGATAGTAGAAGGTCCCCCATGGTATGATGAAAGAAGTCTTCTCATGATCTTTGACGACCATCTTGATTTGATTGTAGCCAGAGAAGCCATCCATGAAGGAGAAAATCTTGTGTCCAGCAGTATTATCTAGCAGTGTATCGATGTGAGGCAGAGGGAAATCATCTTTAGGACTTGCTTTATTGAGGTCCCTAAAGTCGATGCACATCCTGACTTTGTCGTCCTTCTTTGGAACTAGTACGATGTTTGTGAGTTATTCACTCCCCAAGTATAGGGTTGTGATGTAGTAATAAACTCGGTGAGACCGAGGTCGAATCCATAGGGACTGAAACCTGTACGTGATCTGAAAGTAACCAGAACCAGAACTAGAGCAAGATGTAATCTAAATCAAGTAATTATGAGTGAATAATGGTGAAATAACAATTTAAAACTTCAAGAATTTAGAGAAGGGAAACTAGGGATTCAGAGGATCCACTTGTAGAGATCAGGGAGATCTACGCTTGATTCACAAACTCAATCTGAACTTCCTTTCGATCTAGTTTTCAAAGAGATGAAAGATATAAGAATTAGGTATGATTCCATCACAAATCCATGCCTAAGAGACAAGGTAAACAACAGAACTTAAACTAATCCATAACCAATCAAAAGATGTATGAGTGTTAGGAAGGATTCCGTCATCCAACCATGCCTAGGAGACGATGGTGAACAACAGGGCTCCTAACCCCATAATCAGAATAAGAAAAAGGAAAACTGAAGCCATCACAGATCTAATGTAATATCAGTCACACTAAATCATTAAAAACCAAAATCTTCCTTAAAATCAAACCGATCAAAACAAGTTCAACAGACATAATCCAAGCCGCAGAATCCTCCCATCTCGCTACAAGCTTCACCTCTTAGCCCTAGCTAAGAGGTTTAGCCAACCATGATTGGCTGGATCTCTCAACAATAAAGAGAAGAAAACAGCAAAAACATAAACAATTCTCTCTCTCTCACATTCCAGCCGTAGATGATGATTCTCTTTGGACGTCTCAGGCCCTTAAATAGATGCTGGAGGTCGGCTGCGGAAGAATTGCTGAAGTCGGTGTAGAAAATCGGACGTTTCACGGCTGCAGCGAAAGCCTTTTTGCAGCCGGAAGACAGCATCGAAAACTCCCATCTTCCTTTGCTTTCTTTTCAAAGAAACAACGTCCCTTGGAGTATTTGTGGATGGGCTACAGGATGGACGGATCAAATCTTCCATCTAATCAAATATGGTGGGCCACAACTGCCCGGATTTCCCGGAGCTCGCGGACGTGCGTAAGCTTACGCACGTACAACGCTACGATACTCGGTGGGCCCCACGGAAGTGTTTTTAAGGAAATCCACCCCATCCATTAGATTCAGGACGAAATTTCAGTCAAGAAGGGATGGTTTTGAACGTCCATTGACGTGGCCCAGAGAAGAAATCACAATAAAATCAATTTTGAATGTCACAAGACTGCCTGTTTGTGGCCTCTGTATCACACACGTGTGCACGCATGGGCACAAAATATCAGCATATATTTGACGTCTTCGATGCCCTCTACAAGATGGATGGATTGGATCAGACTTAAGGGCAATGTATGGAGCCCGCACATGATTAGACGGTGCCCTGTTTCCGTTTCGCAGCAACATGTTTTTGAAGAAGACACGGTCAAAGGTCGGTTTGACCCGACTTGAGTTGCAGCGCACCTCCCGCGTACTTATGCACTGTGTACACACCATGTAAGGTGGGGTTCCTGCTGATGTTTTTAAGCAATCCATTCCATCCATTCATTTTGTCTTCCTATTTAAGGGGTTGAAACTAAAATTGAAGCATATCTTGTTATCAGGTGGGCCTAGAATTGACGGTTTAGGGGCTGGTCCATCCGTTGGGTCACTTGCACAAGGATCCAATGGCTGAAATTTGACGTGTACGGTTAATTTATGATCCTCAGTCTATGTATGAAGTTTTGAGCCAATCAGATGGTGAGAACCCTATGATCTTACATTCTGCACCAGTTTCGGGCCTCTTTAACGTGAATGGCTTGATTTTCTCGGATCTCTGGCGTGTAAATTCTTCAATATTGGTCCTCTGGAGTCCGTCCCTTGCTCTGGTGACTTCAAAGTGTTAACTCCATGCTTTAAGTTCACATTTTCAGTCCATGCTCGCAAATACACTCTGCATCACAAACACGATTAAAGCGGGCCATTAAATGGTATCATGTTTGTAAATCCAGGTAATAATTAGGGTCTGATATGCAATATTTGACCCTTAACATGAGCCATTCCGGGTAGTTGGAGACTAACAGGAATCTCACATTGTATTGCTTGATGACTTCATCACGGATATTTAAGGCCCATTCTGGCTTCATTCTTCGAAGCTTCTGTTTAACAGGCTTTATGTCTAGTTTTGTTGGCAAGTGGTGTACCACCAAATCTTCATCGAGCCCTGGGATATTTTTAAAAGAGAAAGTAAAGTTGGACAACCTTAGCTTCAAGAATTCCATCATCCTCTGCTTATATTCCGAAGGTAGTGATCTACCGATGCGCACTTCCCTAGGGAGTTCCAGTGATCCCAAGTTCACAACCTCGAAATCGTCTACCACAACGTTAGCCTTTGTTTCGAACCTTTCGAGGGAATCCTTAAGTCCGAGAGCTGTATCATCATTTCCCTAATCCTGGGCTTCGTCCAATCCCATGAGTTCAAAGTTTAACTCTAGATCGAAATCCCATGAGTATGAATTGAGGCTTCGTCCAATCCTATGAGTGTGAATTGACCTCAAACTCTGGTGTTGTGAGTGATATTTTTGGCATAGTGAGTTTTGAAGGATTTTCTGTTGTTTTTTATTTTTGAAGATTTTCTGATGTTTTGTAATTTTGAGAAATATTTGATGTTTTTGTGATTTGACGGCTTTCTGATTTTTTCGTGTTGTCAAAGGATCCCGAACAGGACGGCGTTGCAAACCATGATTGGTCCTGTCCTGATTCGGGGTACCAACTGCTATTTACATTGGCATTTTTTTTTTGCAGACCGGTATTCGTAGATGGCTTGCCAGCTGACTCGATCGTTAAGGGGATGGCTGTCCAGCTCGGTTCTTTCCCCCTTTCGACCTTGTTACCCTGCTTTGTTTGTACCTGTGGGTCATCTGTCTCGATGACCATGATGTCGGCTGGACCGGATTCAGAGTTTGTGTCTGACCCGATCTCTTCTCTCAGAAGTTGGAGCTCTTCTGGCTCCTTAGGTCCACACTGTGGTGGGATCCTGATGTCTTTCTAGTTAAGAGAAGGCCACTTCTCGTTGTCTGTCCAATGGAGGGGCAGTTTTTGTCCCTTGAACTGCAGAGCTGTTAACGGGGGTATCTCCCCTTGATTGTTGGTGGAGATGGGTATCTCCCTGTTCTTGTCTGTGGGCCTTACATTAGGCACTTCTGGTCCTGAGTCCTCCGTGGGTGACCTGACTTTCATGTCCCTGACTTTGTTTGGTGGATCCGAGGGTTCTGCCCCTGGTGTTGGATATGCTTCTGGAGCTTTGAGGATTTTATCCTACCGTATGGGCGGCCAAATGGACTCTTGGCTGGTGTTCTATGAGTTTGAGCCGTTGAAGGTGATCCTTGAGAGAGATCATTGTGTGGACTTAAACTATACCAGATTTTACGAATTCGATGGGTGTACATTTGAACGGTTGCCTCTTTCTAGGCCTTGCGGCTAGATCCTCTGGTGTTGGTTGATATCTCAGTCCTTGTCTTCGCTCGTTGGCACTAGCTTGCTTTACTACCATATCCTTTTCATGGAACTCAGAACGGTAGTTCAGGACTACCGTTCAGCTAGGGGAATGACATATTCGGATGCGAGTGGGTGTGGGTTGGCGATGGAGTTCACAATTTCGAACTCGAAACTATGATACAGTATGTCACCCTCCGTGTGCTGGATGTCAGGTTTTGGGATGTTGACCACTACTGGTAGAATGATCTTCGGTTCGGCCAGTACTAAAATGATTCATTTTCCGAAGGGAATTTAACCCTTTGATGGAGGGTGGACGGGATGGCTCCAACAACATGAAGCCATGGTTGCCCCAACAAGGGGTTAAATGAGGCAGGGATATCAATGATCTGGAATGTGACAAGAGTCACATTTGGTCCGATTTGTAGCTCAATGTCTACTTCTGCCTCCACTTGCCTTCGGGAGTTATCGAAGGCTCTGACGCTCATAGTACTGGGCCTGAAAGAAGATGGTTCAATCCTTAGACGTTCGACATTCCTTAAAGGGTAAACATTTAAGCTTGATCCGTTGTCAATGAGTACAAGTGGGACCTTTAGGTCCTTGTAACGGACAACTATATTGAGTGAGCACCCATGTTTACGGCCCTCAAGTGGCAGCTCATCATCAGAGAATGTGATGGCTTGTGGTGCGAGAAGCTGTCCAATCATGCTTGCCACCATTTCAGGTGGTACATTTGGAGAGATGTGTGCATCATTTAGAGTTTTCACAAAGAGTTCTCAATGCGATCTCGATGTGCACAAGAGTTCTCAGATAGAAATTTGTGCTTGAATGGTTTTGAGCTGAGCTGCTATGTCGTAGGCAGCATTAGCTTTGTGGGCCGTTCCTGTCAAAGTTCATCGGGTTTCCTTTGGATTCTGATTGTCTTTCCTGAAATACCTGCCATTATTGCCCACTTCAGCACATTTAGGGTTGTGTCATGGGATTGCCTTAGTGTTGTAGGAGGGAACCATCCTCCCTTCCAGGTATATCACTGGTTCTTGAGGCAGCGGAATCGTTACCGGTATGGTTTGTGGTGGACTAGAGGATTTCCTTTGAGGTATGACTGAATCCTCGTGGGATTTTACGGTGGGACTCTCTTCCTCCTCTTGGTGTTAATTTTATGAAGGAGGGATCCCTTGGGTGTGTGCCAGTTGGTGAGGTAAGAGGAAGCTTGGAGATTGGGCCATGGGTGCCCCTTGCAAGGTTAGTGGGGCTAGATAGGGGAGATCCACTGGTAGAATGAGAGGAGGTTCAGAGTTTGACTTGTTTGGATAAGCGGGAGATGATGTTGAATGTGCCCCTTGGAGAGTGAGAGGCTGAGAGTTTGACCAGCTGGATGTTGTCGATCTCCCTTGTAGGATGAGAGGCTGTACTGTTGGTGTTGCTTCCAGGAATACCTGTGGCCCAAGCGAGGGCGCCTGTTGGTGGTAGACTCTCACGAGTTTCAACACCCGGTCCATGGTTCGAGTATCCATAGGTGGTTAAATCCCATTAAGGCGTGAGTGTGTGGGGTGTGTGTGAGTGTGTAAAAAAAAAAGGGGTGCTTGTTGGTATCCCCATGTCCGATTTGCTGTATCGGGCATGATCGTCTATATGGAATGGTATAGAAAGGAGTATGCGGGAACTCTTCCTCAATGTTGTTGACAGTAAAGGTGCCAGATGTTCTGGGTCCTTCTTGATGCGATGGCAGAGGATTTTGGAGAATATTGGCTTAAGCTGTATTATTAGCCTGTGGGGTGATTACAATTTTCTGGCTTTCGATCAAATCTTGGACCGCGTGTTTCAAGGCGAAACAACAGTCGGTAAGATGGCCAGGAGATTGATGAAATGCGCAGTACTGTTTTCATTGCAGCTTGGAGGTAGGTGGTTTGGCGGAGGCCGAGGTTGGAGTGGGGTTAAAAGTTGCTTTTGCACCAACATGGTCATGACCTGACTGTATGTTTGTGTTAGAGGGGTGAACTTCCTGCCCAGCATTGCTTGCTTGTACGGGTTTTGCGCATTTTCCCTAGGCTGTTGTTGTTGTTGTTGAGGCGGTTGTGCCTGGTATCCCTACATGGGTTTGTTGTGGTTGGTACTGTCTATTTTGTTGTGGCTCCGGTTGCGGAGCGTACTGATTTCCTTGAGTGTTGGTGACGATGTTGTTAACTTTTGTAGTGCGTTGCGCGGGAGTGGTTTCGTTTCCATTCCCATATCTGATGGGTTTCCCCTTGACTTTGCTTATTTTGATTGAGGGAGCCTGATGCGGCCATGGAGAGATGGTCTCGACTTTGATCCTGGCTTCTACTTGTTCCCCTGCTCAGATGAGTTGGGAGAAGTTCACATATGGAGAGGAAATCAAATATCCAGACATGTTCGGGTTTGTCGAATGGACAATCATGGATATTTCTTCCTCGTCGTTGATGGGGTTTCTCATTCGGGCTTCCATGGTCCGCCATCGTCCCAAATTTGCTCTTCTTGGAGCCATGTTCAGATTATAGGAAAATCTGTCAATGAATACCTGAGAGAGTCTTTCCCAGGTCCTAATCTGATGGCTATCCAGCGATGTGTACCAATCTAAAGCATCACCCTTAAGGGATTTCTGAAAAAGCCGTATTAAGGCTCCATCATTCCCTGCTATCACATTGAGTTCCCCACAAAAGGCTTTCAGATGTGATGTGGGGCACCCACTACCGTCATATCTTTTGAATTAAGGTACCTCAAAATTCGGAGGTACCCGAGCATCTAGGAAGGGACATAAATCCCTGAATTTAGTGGATGGAAGATCCACTCCTTGCTGCCTCTACAACTGGTTCTGCACATTTTGCAATTGTTCCTGCATCTCATCTATTTCTGATCTGTTGGGGTGCGGGTATCTTCCACCTTGATGTAGGGCTTGTGCTGCTTCCTCCTCATAAGGGTCGATTTCTTCTACCCTTTGATTTCCGAGAATGGGAGGTTCTTGGAAAGAAGATGGACTCCCGGTGGTGGGAGGTAGCTGGAATTGAACTCCACTACCTTTTGAGGGAGGGTGTGTGATGTACGAAAATGGCTCCTACTCGGGGTATCTGCCAAATTCAGAATGTTACTCCCGTTAGGGGGAGTGAGTTGGACTCGAAACTGGCCCCCTTTGTGAGCATCCGCCAATTCTTATCTGTGGTTTCCATTAGGAGGAACCTGTGTCGTAACCTGATTGTTGTGATGTGTTGAGTAACGATGTGTGGGAGGGTTGCTCCCATTTGTTGGTTGCTGTTGATCTTGTACTAACTCCTCTGGAAGAGGGAGAATAGGATTTGCTGGAGGAATGAGGGAGAAGGTGAAGGGAGTTTGCGGGATCGAGTTATTTTGCACACTAGGTTGTGTTGCCTGCGGGTTTAGTATGTCGCTTGACACCACGCGAAGCAATAGCTCTTGCATTGCTTTGAGACTTTGAGGTGGTAGCCGGTGGCTTCGTTGGAGCTGTTGGGGGTATTCGCGCCGGTGTCGGTGCTGCTATCGGTGCTGATGTTGATGCTTCGGGAACTGGCAGAGCTGGCAACTCTTCTTCATGGGTAGCCAAAGCTGCTCGGGATCGAGTAGTTATAGCTCAAATTGATGTCCAAACAAGTGTAAGCCAAAGATGTTTTTTAGTTAGTTTGTTTGTATGTCTTACGATTGTTATTTATTTTCTTTGTTTGTTTATTTTATATGAATGCAATGATAAATGTGCCTTGAGATTGGAATACCACACACTTTCGAGTCGGATTTCGGCTAGTGTGCTCTAGCATTCCCCAATAGAGTCATCATTTTGTGAACGCTGGAAATCGACTCCCACGCTGATATGAATGTTTGTGGGTTTTTGGTGGTGGGGGTGATTAGGCTAATTTGTAGATGTTGGAGTCACCACTAGCCAATTAATCTCAGAATCCCACAGTTGGCTAGAACCCGTGAAATACGTAACGTTGGAGAAATTCGAAGACTCTCCTACCTTAGATTGACTCCTGGTCTGCGATCCGGGATTCTAGGTAAGGGACCTCGGTTATAAAGAGGGAGAGTGTTAGGCACCCTCTCTGCCCGTACAGAAGCACGGTCTCTACTTAATATGGTAAGGCAATCTCAAGGGTTGAATGATGTAGTCGAAATAGGACTAGGCACATGTGGATTTCTGATGCGGCAAGATTTGAGATTCGGCAAGCCACAGAGCATACGTCCAGTGATGTGTCTAGAGGGTGGATGTAATGATGCTTATTCTAAAAGATGAATAAAGGTGGAGTAGATTACTAGGAATTTCTGATGTAACAGGATCCGACGTACGACAAATCAAAGAGCATACGTTCACTAGAGATCTAAAAAAGTAGGGGGGTTGAGAAGGGAATAGATGTCATGATGAATGCTTATATATAAAATGAAAAAGATCTTTAGCTTAATCTTGAGTAGGCTAAGACATGGGTTGTACCATGATCAATTCAGGCTAGACTTGCGGGTTGAGATGGTTGGGAGAAGGCTAAGGGATAATTGAAAAATCTAGACTTTGAATTGGGAGCTCCTTCTCACCCTCACTCTCTTCCTTTCTCTCATTCTCTCCCTTTGAAATGAGAAGAGTTTTTTCTCTTGGAATTGTTGTTTTTATGTGATGAGGAGGGGGCTATTTATAGCCTTTTCTGATGGCATTGTGGTAATTGTTGGGCTTATGAAGGGTAAAAGCTGACATGGCAGCTTGGGATAGGTTGAGGAGAGAAGAATGCCACATGGCGTGCTCTCATTGGCTCTTGGGGTTGGTAAAATGGTAAATAAGGTGGGCTGGGGGGTAAATCCATATGAAAGTTGACTTTGGGATGAGGAACAACTGTTGTTCGGAGGACACACATGTTTCGCGTGTGCGCGGCGGTAATTAGATTACCACCGGCGGTAGTCAGACTACCGCTCGGGCCTAGTTCGGGCTGGGCCTTGACCGGTGGGTTTTATGTATTGTTCTGCTTTGTCCAGTAGTCTAACTTTCTGGACTTTTAGGCACAAATGGGTATGCTTTGGCTTTGAATGATAGCTTGGGATGGCTCAGGTCAAGATTAGGGTTTTGGATCAGGGTTAGGGTTTGGTTTGGGGTTAGGGTTTGGTTTGGATTAGACCATGATTCTTGGATTGTTCTAGCTTTCTCAAGATATCAACCTGGGTGGAATATCTACACTATTTCACAACGTCCTTCAGAATTAGGAGAGTCCTTTGCCCAGCATATACATGCATTGCATAATGAGATAAGGAGGAATAATTGACTTTTAAGTGCTGAGTTCATGCTGATATCTAACCAATTTATTCTTTTTCCATTCTAGATGGCAAGTCATTAGAAATCGTATGAAAGTGTTGTAAGAATGCAGATAGTTATTACTCCATCTCCGTGTAATAAAAATTAAAATATATTGGATGCTTGAACATCTGCTTGTATATAGGTATGAATGCATGCATGCATGGCAGCGTACGAGGTTTATCCAGTATCAAATGGTAATAATGCACCAGTAATTTCTTGTTTTATGCAAGACCAACAATCACCTGTCTTTTACAGTGTAGAATTTGAATTTTTCACACTGTTATTCCAAGAGAAGAAAATCATGAAGCATGAGATTGTATTGATCATAATAACTAAGGCAGCAAGAATGTTCAAAATATATATATATATATATATATATATATATATATATATATATATATATATAACACGCTAAGGCAGCAAGAACAGTTCATTTTTTGCTTTCTTTTCTGTCGATCTGTCCAACTCATTGTTAGGCAGTAAGAATGTTCAAACTCTCTCTCTCTCTCTCTCTCTCTCTCTCTCTCTTTCTTTTCTGTCCATCCACTACAAGAAAAATATGAATTACCGGCGGCCAAAACCGCCCCTAAAAGTCCAAAAAACCGCCGGTATAAGAATTACCGGCGGTCGGTCGGCTGCCGCAAAAGGGGGGCGTCGCTGCGTCATTTATCGGCGGTCGTCACTTTTCAGCGGCGGTTTTGGCAGCCGCCGCTGTAAATGTCCTTTAGCGGCGCTTCTAAGCATTTAGCGGCGACTCCCCTAACTGCCGCTAAAAACTGTCAAAGCGCCGGTGGATACAATAAAAGCGCCGCTAAAGGATATGAGGGTGCAAGTAAATTCTGTAATAAACGCCGCTAAAATAAGAACAACCGCCGGTAAAGTTATAACCTATGCTAATGAGAAATTTAAAAACCTGTTTAAAACGCCTGTAAACCATTTACAATTTAAAAGAAAAAATAATATAAACAATTAAAAATTCTGCTAGGCTGAATCTTCTTAATCAAAAGTCCTTTACAGGCTTAAATTAGCATTCAAACACAACATGTTAATCATTTACAACCAACCTCATTTAGAGGGGACCTGAGAATGAAAGGTTACATAATGGACAAAAAATTTACAAATTGAGACACAAGGAAAAGCAAAAGAAAAAAAAGAAAAATCAGCAGACTTCAGCGACGCCCTACGCAAGACTTCTCAAATGCACCCCAAGAACCAGAACTCATGCATATAGAGGACCTTTGTCAGCACCACCCTGCCATGCATAAAGGTCAGGTAATAAAACAATATATACACTCATAATCTGAGTTCCACTATCTAAAATTAAATTTTCACATAAATATTTCTGCCAAAAACAACCATACCGAATGAAGTCCATATCCATCCCCATATGAAGCAGCAAAGGCTCCCTCTATTACCAACGCTCCACCTTCAGTTACCAATTCAAAGACAAAAGTTTAATAAACAAAATAAAATAACCAAAAAACAAATTTGATATAAAATAAAAAGAACCAATAAATACCTGTAACTAGCAGATGGAGGAGAATAGCTATGGATTTTTTTATATCTATAAATATGTGACATGATTTTTCTTCCCTTTTTCTTCAAGGATAAAACTGCATCATAAGCATCACAGCATGCAACTCAATATGAACCTTTTTACAAAAGCATTAACTAGTATGCAATTCAATATGGATGGACCTGAATTCAGCACAAGGAAAGCCATATAGTGGCTTGTACTTGATGAACCTAAGTTTTAATGTAATTGACACGGGGGCGTGTACTAACAAGCTAACCCCCCCCCCCCCAAAAAAAGGCAGTTTTGGATTTGCGTGAGTTTTGGGAAATTGTCCTAAAATGATATGAAAAAACAAATGGAAATGGTAGATTTCCAACAAACAACATGGTGGGCCCCCCCTAGGTTTATGTAACATGAAGAAATTATCTTCTGCCATTAACACAGAAGAGGATTGCGTAGTGAGTAACTCTACCATTAGCATACTGAGTATACTCTGTGAGGCCCACCATGATTTATGTATTTTATCCGCTCTATCCATCCATTTTCCAGAAAATTTTATGGCTTGAGCCCAAAAACAAAGCATATACAATGCTCAAGTGGACCACGCCACATGAAATATTCAAATTTAACTTCTAACAAAACTTGGATGAAGGAAAAAATAAATATTAGCTTGATCCAAAACTTTTATAAAATAAGTTTTTAATCCTCAATCGCCATTATTTCATATAGTGTGGCCCCCACAGATTTTGGATCTTTTTTATTTTTGGGCTATCCCCTAAAATGAGCTGACAAATGGATACATAATGATATATTAAGAAGGGTTGCACCAAGTTGGGTCAACTTGAGTTGAACCTTATTCCCTCCATAAACCTTTGATATCCCCAACTCACTTGTTCACAACTCACTCTCTCTCCCTCTCCCTTTCTTTCTTTTCTTTCTTTTTCCTTCTCTTTCTTTCTTCCTCTTTCTTTATTCGTTTCTCTTTCTTTTTCTTTTCCTTTCCTGCTGTTGCGTCTAGCAAGGTTGCTGGACTACGAATCCACTCTCAGCTCGATCAGCGCCTCAACCCGTGTAACTGCCTTCAACCCCTTCTCTCGATCTCTTCTTCCCTGTTTATGTCCTGTTGAACCCAAAATTGAAGCATATCTAACTCATGCTGAAGCAAACAATGAGAATAATGGCACATACCATTGAAACCTTCACGGTGAGTGTGGATATTCCCATTCCTTGCTAGAGACGAGATGGGGTCGGACGCAATCCGCTTCCATTGTCTGTAGGAAAGGCAACCAACGCCTGGCTAGAGCCACCATAAAGAATGAGGGAAGTGGATTTAGGGCCCGTTTGGCCGGGTGGATTGGAAGGGACTGAATGGTATTAGGGTGGATGGCGTGGATTTCTAGGTAATGATGGTGTTGTCAGCGGATTGTCTTGAGATCCATCGGATTGCTATATCCCTGGATTGATACATCCAGTCCGTTTGGCACGCCCGACCAATCCGGAGATTAAAGCTTCCGATCCCTTCCAATCCCACGAACCAAACACGTCGCAGGCTAATTTGAACGTATTAGGATGGATTGGATGGGATTTAAAGGTAATGATGGTGTTGTCAGTGGATTGTCTGAAGATCCATCAGATTTGGATCAGATCACCTACACTGTTTTGCACGCCGGACCATTCCCGGATTTACCATCCAATCCCTTCCACTACCATCTAATCCCTTCCAATCCAACCGGCCAAACGGGCCCTTAGGTGGTTGGTGTAGTGTATTGGTCTATACACATGCACTTATCAAACTGTATATGTATCATGGTTGTGGGATAATCCAACCTGTTTATATGGTTAATTTAACCATGGATGGATAATAATAGGAAATTTCACTCACTAGGACTTGTATCCGTTGTTTCTATATTTCTGCTAGTGGGAGCAGTAGGTGTCAAGCATGCCATCTTTATACCAATTCTATACAATTCTCTAGACCAATTATCTCATGGTTGCTGCCATGCACTATTGATGGCATATTAAAAAGAAAAAAAGAAAAAGAGTAGATCCAAAGCTCAACTGGGCCACGTGATAGGAAATAGTGGGGATTAAACGTCTACAATTGAAAAACTAGTTAATCAAGAATAATGTTTTCTTTTATGGAGTAATTTAAAGGACAGCCGTCTGGTTTATTAGAAACTCCACAAGATGGTGAAGATTTTGACCGATTTTTCAGCATAGTAGAAATTGTTGTTTCTGATACCACATTCTCCGTCATAATCATAGGATGCCCACAAAAAGTAAATGAGGTAGATTGAGACTCATATGGTTTTGATTCAATCTGAACTTCCAAAAAAAGATAAAAAGAAAGTTTAAGTATAGCAAGAAGAGCTTATAAAATAAACTGAATTCCATGATGGCTTTGATTTTATATGAAGTTCTAAAAAGAAAGAGAGCTATGATGAAAGAAACAAAAAATAAAAATAATAAAATAATAAAATCATTCAGCTATGTATTTGTGCAATGGTAAGTTTGTTTTGGCTTCATTCAGCTATGTATTTGTCTTTGACATCTTGTTTTTGCTGATGTTTGGCAAGTCTTCATTTGTCTTAATCCTCTATATGATATTTCCTAGATCTTTGGTTTATCCTAATGCCTGTTTTTTGTTAGTGGTAACTTTAAAATACAAAACATAATCTGAAATGGTGTAGCTATTGCAGTAATGTTTGCATTCAAATCTCCTTCTTCTTGTTCATTTGTTTATAACCCAATGTTTAGTTGCTGCATTTGTTTTTGTTAACTTCTCTCTCCCTCGTCAATCACTTCTATTTAGCATTTCATTAGGATGCCATAGATCAGGCCCACAAAACCTCACATAAACCCCACAAACTTCTCTCTTTTTAAAAAAAATTTCTTTTCTTTTCTTTTCTTTCATTCTTGTTCTAATTTTTTTTTTCTTTTTTCTTTTTTTTTGAAAGGTGATAAACTTCAAAATTCAAGACTACCAAAAGGACCACTATAGGCCCCTGCATCCTTAAAACATCGAATCAAATGCAAGCAAATTTAAATCCATGAATCCATCAAATCACCATAGAAGAGCAGCAAAAAAGACTCCCCTGTGTTAGTGCTGTTGTTTTTTTTATAAGCATTTGATTATACACGTGGATGATCATGCCAAATACCATAATTCCTTTCCCAGGGCATTCTGAAAACACTAAAAACTGTGATGAACCAAATGGCATGGTGAAAAGTAGTAACAAGCCATTGAGTAAGACAAAACAAAGCTTATGAACAGATCCATACCAGATGGACCTCCAAAAACCTTTCAAAACAAGCTAATGAATCAAATGGCATGGTGAAAAGTAGTAAGACAAACGGTGGCGACTTGAACTTGTTTGAAGAGATCCTTAACGGTGATGAATCAAATGGCATGGTGAAAAGTAGTAAGACAAACAGTGGCAACTTGAACATGTTTGAAGAAATCCTTAACTCTCTCCCTCCCTTTGTGAAGTGTCAAAATGCAGAACTATCAGTTCAGTTGGAACTGTCTCCTCACCAATCAATGGCCAACAAATTCACAATATTCAATTGTAGATTAACTGAACGTATCAGATTGGAAACAAGCTGATTTACCCATGTCATGCATGTTGAAAATCTGAGTAATGGATAAGATATTTCAAAACAAGTGGTTTCAATTTGTGGTGAGTAAAATGCTATGGTACTCTACATGGTATATTGTCAACATTATCATCATAATGGGCCATGTCAAGAAAATCTCCTTGATAGGAAAATCCTGTTATTTCAAATCTGGACTCAATTAGATGGTATATTGTCATCATTATCATTATAGCCTTGTCCCAGCTATTTGGGATCTTTTTTATGATTGCTTGGCAAATGTTCAATGCCCATCAACAAACCTGACATCAACCCTCTACCCAGGCTTGGGATGGACCAGATGGAATTTAGTAGCCTACAAAAAGATGGCTAAGAAGGTAAAAACAAGAATCGTCACATTCAACTGGAAAAAAAAAAAAAAGCACCATACTTGGTGAAAATATTGATAACTAAACCTACCAAAGACTTTGAAAATATTGCTCACATAAAATAGGATGTCATTGACTCCACTTAGTCAGCTTTGCAATACTAGTAACCCAATTCCTACCTGCAGGATACTATGAAAATTACGTTCTGACATTTACTCACTTATGTGAAAATAACAGTGTGTAAAAAAAATTATAAATAAATAAAAACTAGGCAAGCTACAATACCATTAGAGGAAACCAATATCTTCTTTGCTTGAGATCAAAAAATCAGATGGTCAAGTTCTCCTGCTTGTGGAAGCTACAGATCTCTGCATGAAGCAAATCCAAAAATGATCATAGCTTTAAGGTTGCCAACATATGAATTACACGTCATCCACAAGCTTTTCATTTGATACACATATTTGTCGTCAATAAATGAGCAACTTTAAAAGTACAATGCAAAAATAGAATAATGACTTGATGGACCTAAAAAAAGAAGGCAAAAAAAGAAAAATAAAAAAATAAAAGAACTGAAGGCAGTTCAAATCCACACCTTGATTTCATTCACTTCAAAAGAAATGTCAGTATCAAATCCCCATAGTATACTTGCAAAGAAGCTTCGAACTCGTCCGTCATACCCATTTTGTCTTAGACACCGAATCCCAGCACTTGTTAAGAAGGTGTTTACTAATAAGACTCACCAGCCACCGGGGGATTTTGTGATGAAAAACAGACCGGGTATCAAATTTCTACGGGGTAATATTCCTGCAGATAAAAGGGTGTAAGTTTGATTCACTTGTAATAAACAAAATCACTTGATCAAGTCAATTCAAATTGAGTCAGTCAATACTTGCAGCAAGCTAACTTTTCTCTAAACCTGAAGAACCTAGTCAAAAGTACTTTAACCTTTTGATCAATAGCTCAAAAATTCAAAAGAGTACTCAAATCCTAGATTAGATAGTAGGGTAAAACAACAATCTGTAGCCATTAATTTGAAAACCAGCCAATTGTGCTAAAATTGTTCACATTATTGCAAAAGGCACAATACACCTCAGGATGTGTGCTCACTCGGATTTCTCCATCAAACCAGCTCAAAATTGCATGTGTGCTCAATGTGCAATAGCCGAATTGAACTCATTATTTATTTGAGCTAGTGCCTACTCTGCTCTAGCATAAACTTTATAGAGAAAGAAAAAAAAAAGTATCAGTCAAATAGTCGAGCATATTGTGGGCATGGAATTTACATAAAATGCGGACATCTGATTACTAAATGCATAGATAAAGAGCTTTGACAGAAGCTTCAATGTCCTCTACATCCAGCCTCACCTAAATGCTAAAGGTGTTTCACCTTTTCCAAAAGTAACTCTCTGTTTTGGACATGGACATGAGGAATGGGGTTACAATTCCCCAGATAATGCAAAATACTTGTTAAGGTTCAACTTTAATATCATCTTCATTACCTTTTTTTTATACTTTATATTAAATAATAATAATAAATAAATAAATAATTTTAAATAAAAAAAACTCCTAGTGGTTTTCACCAAAAAAAAAAAAACAAAAACCACCACCACCCGCACGATGCAGATCAGATTTTTCCACCATGTATGACGTGTATGCAATTTCTAAGTGCTTGCGTATCATCCATCACACTCTGCAAGATATTTCAGAAACCCCGAGAGAGAGAGAGAGAGAGAGAGAGAGAGAGAGAGAGAGAGAGAGAGAGAGTAGCATACTGCTACGGCTGTTGCTGATGCTTCTTCCTCTTGTGGGCCTTCTCGAACTTTGGCGTGTTCCAGCAACGAAGGCAACGGCTGAGAGATCAGCGTCTTCAACAAGCAATGGAAATGGAAACCATATGTAGAGAGGCCGGAGTGGAGGGACGTTGGAGAGAGAGAGACTTTCGGGATTTGGGGATGGGGCGATTTGGGAGAGAAGAAGGAAGAAGGGTTTTGGGAGAGAAATATTGGCGCGCGAGCGATTTAGGGATGGGGCGATTTGGGAGAGAAGAGGGAAAAGGGGTTTTGCGAGAGAGATTTGGCCGGTGCGATTTGGGAGAGAAGAGGGAAAAGGGGTTTTGCGAGAGAGATTTGGCCGGTGCGATTTGGGAGAGAAGAGGGAAAAGGGGTTTTGCGAGAGAGATTTGGCCAGTGCGATTTGGGAGAGAAGAGGGTAAATGGGTTTTGGGAGAGAGATTTGGCGGGCGCGATTTGGGAGAGAAGAGGGAAAAGGGGTTTTGGGAGAGAGATTTGGCGGGCGTGATTTGGGGATACTATTCCGGAAGGGAAAAAACACTATTTTATTTTTTCCTTGCGGCGGTTTCTTATCCGTACACTGGCGGCCACATAAAAACGCCGCTGATTTTACGTATACACTGGCGGTTCGTTTTGGCCGACAGTGGTACTCCGCCGCTGAAACCGAAATTTCTTGTAGTGATCTGTCCATCTCCTTGTTAGGAAACGTGTAGCTTCCACGTTGGCAATCCTCGTCCGTTCTCTCCCGCGAATCCTAGCCGTCCTTGTGGCACGAATCCCGTCCCTTCATCCAGCTCAGGGAGACACTCCGCCAGCAGCAAAAGGTTGTCGTCTGCTTTCCCTTTTGGGAAATCATGCTGGCTCGATCCAAGCCTTCCGCTCGAGCTCTGAAAGCAATCCCGACCGTCCGCATTAGGGCAATAACGGCTTCCCAGAAAAAAATCACCAGTCCGCTCGAGAAAATGAGCCGCGGCCGGAAATTCTCACGAGATGATCGCATGGCGATCAGGGACACGATTTGTGGGCCCCACAACGATCATGGGACCCATTCGGTCCCTCCAAATGGATTGGATCAACAAGATGTACCGTCCATAGAAATCTGCCATTAGCAGGCAGCCATCTTCTCCGTTTAACCGGGAAACCCACCACGATGCAGTGGGCCCCATTTCTAGATCAAAGGTGCCCATTCGGTGGGCCATGATGACGAGAAACTACCCCACTGGTGGATCGCTTCCATGCTAAACTCGCAAAGAGAGAGAGAGAGAGAGAGAGAGAGAGAGAGAGAGAGAGAGAGAGAGAGAGATTTCCAGGTGCAGCACTGCACCAAGTCGACCCGTCCGAGTCGGATCGAGTTGGGTCAGTGCAGCCTGTAGACACCATTGAGAGAGAGAGAAACAAAGAAAGATACAGAGAGAGTGAGAGAAAAGAGAAGAGAAAGGAGAGCCACAGGCAGACGCTGCACTGCACCAAGTCGACCGTTCAATCCGGAACGAGTTGGGTCAGTGCAGGCCGGTAGCTCCGCCGAGTTTCAGTAACTCGCTGTGCGACTCGGTTGGGTTTGCCCAGTGATCCATGGTTTTTTAGGATGTTATGATGCATGGTATACGAAGGGCATCCTTTGTTTAGTATCAGATTTTCAAATGTTAAGTGGGGCTCATGATTCAGTGATCCAAACCAGTAATAAGATGGGCCTCATCTAGGATGGCCCACGCATCAAAAATCCCATGAATTAGAAGATCCTAGCCATCAAATATTAATGTCTTTTATTTGTTAAAAGCACACGGATTCTATATTTCCTTTTCCAGAAGCTTACTTGTTGGCTACTAATTCTAAGGGTTGGGAGTTCCAGATACAGGTAGTTTTCCATCGTGGCCTGTAATACCAATGGCTTGATCAGTTAGGCCCACTGCACAAACTAAAAAAACCCAATCTGACCGTCCAAACTCTGGTGGGGCTTTGCAGAGTACTGCATCTGGCCAGATAGGTGGGGGTTCGCAGGATATATGCTGACGTGAGACATGTGAGATCCAGACAATTCATCTCAGGTATGGACTCTGAGCACATGCCCAATATGGATTGGGTACTGAGGCCGTAACCGTGGGGCCCACCTTGATGTATGTGTTGTATATCCCCACCGTCCAATTGTTTTTGCCAGCTCATTTTAGGACATGAACCCAAAAATGAAGCAGATCTAAATCTCAGACGGACCACACCACAGGAAAGAGTAGTGATTGAACACACAAATGAAAACTTCCTAGGGCCCACCGTAAGCTTGATGCAAAACTTTCGTGGCCTGCAAGCAGTCAATCACCACTGTTTCCTGTGGTGTGGTTCACTTGAAATTTGAATTTACTTCATTTTGGGGCACAAGCCGCAAAATGAGCTGGCAAAACGGATAAACGGCTTGGATATACAACATGTACATGAAGGTGGGCCAGCCTCACCAAATAAACGTTCTAGCTGCCCCGGGCAGAAAGAGACTGGTCCCATCATCAGGCGGTTGAAGCTCATAAGAAAAAGAAAAGAGGAGAGAGAAAAAAAAAAAGGATGGTGAGGAAAAATGACCAATGGGTCACATCCTACGTACGTGTGCAGCCCAACCTGATTTATGCCACGCTCACAATTTGCTAATAGCTTGGGTCGCACAATTTGCCCATGATGACTCACCACCTTCCACGTGGCACACGTGTAACACAATTTGAAATGTGGGTCCCATTGTGGATAAAACATAATCATCAGATCTCAAACATCTGAATTAGGGTTGATCAAATCAGTTTAACTTTCAAGCAAAGCCACGTGTATGTTGGGCAAGTGCAGAGCCACACGTGCCAACCAACCCGGAACACGGCACACATGCAGAACCACGGGTAGTTCATTAGGTGGGCCCATTGTATAAATGGGACTTGGGCTAAAAGTAAGCTCTTTGGCTCACCAGGTTTGCTAACACATTTACAAAAGATGAACGGTCAAGAGAATACTGACATTCTGCATTCAACCGAAATATATTGTCTACCTGGTGAGAAGACTGGCATGATCTGTGGGCCAGGAAACATTAAACAGTGAAGCCAGCTTGATGAACACTCCGGATCTCAAAACTGACACGTGAGAGTGTTGAATTTTGTTATATATATAATAATAATAATAATAATAATAATAATAATAATAATAATGAATTTCAAATATTTTAGTTTCCCTCCATATTTAAAATTTTTTGTGGTTTTAAGTGGTGTGTTAAGAATCATCGGATTTGTCAAAAAAAAGAAGCTTGAGCTCCGTTTAGAGGATAGGTGAATTTAGTCTTGTGGGGGATATGCCAATATTTCTAATATATGTCATTATTATACAAGCGTGTGCACCAAGCTGAGCCGAGTCCATGTGCACGTGCACGGCGGGAAAAGACAGGACAGGTCGCAGATGTACTCGCATAGGCGTGTATGAATACTAGCAGAACTTTATTTGTACAAGAATATACTTACACTTGCACCTTTTCGTCTTAAATTAGAGAAATGTGACCGGTCAGTTGGTCACACATGTTGGGTTTAAATCCAACAGACTAAATCCTTTTGAAAGAGTGCTTAATGCATCACTTCAAAGTCTATATAAAGACTTTCATCCCATTTTCAAATTACCAAATTTTATTTTATTTTTTAGTTTTATAAAAACTCCCTGTTTTCTAATTAACGAGTTTTGGCTCTTGAATTTATCGTTGAGTTAACTCAGCATTTTCGAATTAAACTGCAAGTAGTTCAAGCCCGCATATATTGAATAGACCGCTCGTACTGAGTTATAATCACCGTATCTTGAAGGTCGGTTGCTCTGAAAATCTGTTGCACTTGGAACATTGTCCAAAAGAGCAAATTTGATTTCAAGCTGGGTTAGTCACCTCACGTCTTAACTCAACTTTATAAGTCTTCTTATCTTAAATTTTATTTTCTTTTAGATTTTCGATTTTAAATAATCTATTTCATTCTACCAAATATTCGAAAGGGAGACGGTTGATTCCCATAGGCAACTACAATCCACGGTCCCTCTAAATAAAATCCTTTTTCACATACAACAGCTTGGTGTTCAGTACCATCAAAAACACACACAACACAAGGATTGATATCCGTTACGGTGGACCACCAACCGGTTGCCACTGAAACTGGGTCATCTCGCCCACATATCGTGCCGTTTCCACCCGACAGAGCTGTATCATTCATGGATGAAACTGGGATATAATGGCTTGGGACGGCACCTTAAACCTTTCATACAGCCGCATTTGAAAATGTACAAGTCCAGGACCATTTCAACGAGGCCTGATGATGGGGGCCACAGAGCTTCGAAGGTCGCTGCCGGAGATCTCGGATGGAGTAAAAAGATCGGTAGTTGAGTATGACGACGATGGCAATGGTCCATCACTTCCGGCATCAGTAGCTGTGAATTCTGATGGTGTGATGTCGGTTTCAGGCATCCTACGCCATATGATCTCCAGCTCCCTGACCACCTCAGCCATTGAAGGTCGCTCATCTGTCTCATCATGGCAACATCTGAGAGCTAATGAAACGAACTGCTCGACACATTCGGAGGGATACGAGCCCATTCGGCTGTCAATGACCGAGAACATCAAATCAGACTGGTATGCCAAGTTCACCTGTGATAGAAGAATAGAATATGAGACAACAACCATCAATCCAAAACAAAGAAGACCGCATTTGAGATGCATGTACAATAGGCCACATAGCATAGCAGCTGACATGGTTGCTGTACAAAGGACTTTGTTCAAAAACATCCATAGTGCCATGCACATGGGGCCCACCATGATCTCCATTTCTATAAAATCTGGGACATAACAACAATGAATAATCTATTTGAATGCTATTTATATTTGGTTCTTGTATTAATAAGGAAGTGTTTGGTTGCACCAGGCATCGTGAAATTTCATGATATTTTGCACCAAATTAGATTTTATTATATTATTATTATTATTATTATTATTATTATTTTTACACTGGCACCCACACCCACGCCGTTGTGGGATTTCACCACCTATGGGTACTTGAGCCCTTGACCTAGTGTTGAAACTCTTGCACCAAATTAGACTGATTATGAAATATCATGATTTTGGTGCAACCAAACACACCCTAAAGCTATTGTTTTCTGATCTTTCCAGCATGCTAGATTTAATCAAGTAGTTAATGTTTACAATTTTTACCGCACATATATACATATAAAAATGTGTGCATGTGTGTTATGTGTTATGCAATGTAAAAGATTACCATATGATTCAGTTAAAACACATCCCACCAGTATCTGGTACTGGTACCAGTATATAGTCTGTCCAGCATAATATATTATTTAATACATGGAAGCATCCAGATGGACTGTGATTAGTCTGGCTGTTACTGGGTGGTCCCTCCTTGGAATGCCCATGCTCCTAAAATCGCTATGATTGAACAATCATGTCTGATCAAGAACCTGCAGATGGACAGTTACACATGCACTCATAGATTGCATATGCATCCATCTGCATTTGACAGCATCCATTCGCATTCGACAGCCAAAAATCCATTCTAAGGGCATTGTTTATTAATTAAATAAATAAAATGCCAAATATTGTAATAACCAACCACTAGTACCTGGAACCAACTAAGGGGTTTGGGGGTTTGGGTTCAGGTTCAGGTACCATATTTGACGTCCTGGACACGGATCCCATTGGGTATGGGTAACCATTAGGTTTTTTGGACCTTCACTCCAGGTCAGGTCCGGGTCAAGTAAAGGGAATCTACATGGTTGGACCCACCAAATGGGCAGTTGGATCTCACACACATTTGCCACGTTGACACTGACACGTCTCGTGTGTAGAAATGTTCTCCAAACGTGTGGGCTAATTAAATTGTAGATTGTAACCAACTTGATGATTGTAATCAGCCTATGTAATAGACTATAAGATAACGCTTAATTGTAATCAACCTATGTAATAGTCTATTACATTGCACCTGTGGAAAGTTTTGTGCTCTCATTGCTGGTCTCCAACCCAAATAAAGGAGGGTTGTCAGGTTGGCAGCCATTGTCAAACTTACGTCATAACTTTCATCACGAATCCGAACAGAATAGGATTCATGTGGACGACCCCAATTAATTGGGATAGGGCTTAAATGATGAGGATGACACTGACGCCGATGCCACTCATGTGGGCTAATTGCTTAGAATAAAATACTACTAATATTAACTGGACCCAACCTGATTTTAACTGGGTCCAATATTTAGGCATGGATCTGTTTAAATTGGGCCAATACCTTGGGTATCCCTGGATATAGGTACCCGTTGACAGTCCTAACAAGTGGCTAGCGATTCCATCAGAACATGAGCTAATGATAATGTAATATCATTTGTTGCAGGTTGCATGACTTAACGTTTGCATAAGAGGGCTGGTCTGTCACTAGATCAATTTAAGAGATGCCCTGATCCCACTGATGGAACCAACAAGACCTGCACATTTTTAGTTGGGATCCAAAGCATTTCAGGGGTGGGCCCTCATTTACACCAAATGGGAAATCATTTGAAATGGTATTGTAGACTCATGGTATCCCAAATCAGTTATGTAACGGCCGACGGTCATAACTGTTACGCGTTATGGGGCTGAGCTGTTACAGAAAAGGGGCCATAACAGCCCTGTAACGGACTGTAACAGTCCTATAACAGTTATTTTTAAGAGCCGTTACAGCCTGTATCATAACGGTAACAGTGGTGGGCATTATAAAATACCTTGGGTAGACTCCCACCTCCTACATATAGGGCTGTTAATGGGTACCCAGACTTGTAGGTACCTGATGGACTGGGTCCAATTTTAACGGGTCTAGTTCCCATCTTTTGGACAAAAAAATCAGGTCGGGCTAGGGTCTCACCTTTTGGACCCGGTGAAAAATTAGGTATCATCGGGTTCAATTCGGGCCCATCGGGTTTAGCCAGATCCAGTTAGTTTTAACAGTTCACACACACACATGCACAACTTTCTAGCAACAAAATGACGTGTCCTAAGCCACATGTGCAATCAAATCCATCCATCGTGTGGGCTCAAATGCATGAATGTTCTTATTTGTCCCAAAACCAACTTGAAACCAAGACCTGATGGGTAACAAAACCCGATCAGATCCAGTTCCAGGTCTTCAAGAACTAGACCTAGACCCGGCAAGACTGAACCTGGTTAGGCCAGGTACGGGTACTGTAGGATCCAACCTGTTGACAGGCCTACCCATATATAATGTTTTTCGTTCTTTCTTTCTTTCTTAATATCATGAAATTTTATGATATTTTGTACCAATTAGATTGACTAATCATGAAATCATGATATTTGGTGCACCTGACACAACATAAGCCAAGATGGAACATGTCGTGCACCTAGAAAGGACAGATCAATCATACACGGTAATACTTGTAAGGGATATAGTTGGAGTGAAAGGATGCAGTAAGAGCGTACCTCTCGGACTATGTTTTTGCCATGCGATATGGCCTGCATTCCTGTCAAGAGCTCGAGAAACACGACTCCGAGGCTATAGACATCGCTTTTGTCGGTCAGCTTATGGGTTAGGACGTATTCCGGATCAAGGTAGCCCTGTGAGGAAGATGCATTTATAAATTCAAAGAAAACAGGGTGTAATAAACAGATCAATCAACGATCCTAGCCATCTTATCGGTGGCCTTCAAAGATGACAGTGGAAAACAAAAACAGTTAATGGTCAACATTCCGGAGAAATGCCGTAAAGTGATAGCTACAATTGTCTAATAGGTGTGATCTTGAACCACAGACCATCCATCATAACACCCACAAGATGGAAAGTCTTATTGACATGAGACCGTACTGCAGGTATTCTGGGAGAGAGCTCTACCATATTTCCGTCCACTGGCTCTACTGTATCATTGTCCCCCATCTTTAAAAGCTAGGGAATTCAGACCATCCAAATGGCATACATCTATGGAAATCCAGACCATCCAAATCATGTGTTCTCATGTGGATGCAGCACAGCCGTAAAATCACACTGATTTGACAATATTAACCATATTTTTTTTTCTGTTTAAATTTGGACTGCAGTGCCCAAACTGTACATATGCTGTACATATATGGTAGTGCCCTAAAATCACATGGTGATATTAACCATTTTTTACCTTCCATTTGGTGGCTACAAATTATACATATACACCAATCCAGACCATCAAATCATGGGCCCCATTGTGGACGGATTGCAGACCTAAAACCGCACTGACCATAATCTTAACCATGTGAATTCACCCTTTGAATTTGGACCTCCGACCATTCCATTTTAGTAGTCCAATTGATGGCCACATACTGTACATGTAGGGATTTCGTTTATGTATATATCCAAGTATCTGGATTAGGGTTGTTTTTCCTTTGCAGTTAGGACCATGGAATCCATAAAATTTCAGGTTATGCTACATCTACTATGGTCTGCATGATTGGATGGTTGAGACTTTTTCTTACATGTATGCAATGTGTACAGTTGATAGTCTCCACCATTTAAAAATGATTACAAGTGAAGACCATATTGTTGTTCCATGATTGTTGGTCGAATTAGACAAAGCTATGTCAAGTTATAAACAAGAACCAACAATAACTCTCAAACTGGTATGGAGAAAGAATGGATCTCTATGAGATGGGATTATCAGAATAGCACTTACTGGTGTGCCCTTCACAATAGTGGATACATAACCAGGCACAGATCCATCAATTTCGGGAAGCGATGCAAGCCGCGAGAGCCCGAAATCAGCAACTTTGGCAGTGAAGTTGGAGTCCAGCAATATGTTGGTGGCTTTGATATCTCGGTGGAATATAGGGGGATCAGCTTCCATGTGGAGGTAGAGTATGCCCTTGGCAGAACATATTGCTATACGCAACCTCGTAGTAAAACTCAGAGGTAGTTTTGCTTTAGCTGTCATATCATGGATAACGTGTGTTTAGAGCTCATAAGGGGGGACAACAACTGAAATCATGAAGGACACGTGGAGGCATAAGAGTCAGTAAAAAGCAGCATCATGGATGGGCAAGATTAACCTGAGCACAGCGTACTGATTTCCTTCTCTGGTGAGGTGCACTTAAAGTGGACATGTGGCACAACAGTCCATGATTGGACTATTAACCCAGTGGGTCCCGCCACGAATGGACCGCTTGCTATAAGTTGCACAGATTAGACAATCCTGTCCATCAGATTGAGGGATGTTGTCAGATTGTATACTGGCAGTTGCCAATTTAATCTTCTGACATCCGTTGTGGGTATCCGAATGGACAGTTAAGATCGCCTGATCAGTGAGATTTTCCACCATGATTGACCATGGAGAGTTACCCAATGAATGGTACAGATCATAGAGGATCGAGCCAACTGCCCAATCTTGTTGAAGGTCAAAAAAGGAGCACCAGCAAATATAGATAATTGTAATAATCTACAGAAACATGTAATAGATCATGAATGCATTCAGGGTATGTATGAAATAGCCAGCATGTTGAAGATGAATGGGAAATGCAAGTTTTTGTCAAATTTCCTGTTGGGACAATCATACGATGAGATTTTGATATCATCATTGTTATCACAGACTGGCTGGCGCAACAACACACTGGGCTGTGTTAAATATTGATTTTTAAATGCTGAGTTCTTGCTGATATCTAACCAATTTATTCTTTTTCCATTCTAGATGCCAAGTCATTAGAAATTGTATGAAAGTGTTGTAAGAATGCAGATAGTTATTACTCCATTTCCGTGTAATAAAAATTAAAATATATTGGATGCTTGAACATCTGCTTGTATATAGGTATGAATGCATGCATGCATGGCAGCATACAAGGTTTATCCAGTATCAAATGGTAATAATGCACCAGTAATTTCTTGTTTTATGCAAGACCAACAATCACCTGTCTTTTACAGTGTAGAATTTGAATTTTTCACACTATTATTCCAAGAGAAGAAAATCATGAAGCATGAGATTATATTGATCAAAATAACTAAGGCAGCAAGAATGTTCAAAAAAATTATTAAAAAAAAAAAAAAAAAAAACACTAAGGCCGCAAGAACAGTTTATTTTTTGGAACGTTCAAACTCTCTCTCTCTCTCTCTCTCTCTCTCTCTCTCTCTCTCTCTCTCTCTCCAACTCCTCATTAGGCAGCGAGAATGTTCAAACGTTCCTCCCTCCTCGCTTTCTTTCTGTCCATCTGTCCAGCTCCTTGTTAGGCAGCAAGAATGCTCTCTCTCTCTCTCTCTCTCTCTCTCTCTCTCTCTCTCTCTCTCTCTCTCTCTCTCTCACACACACACACACACACACACACACACACACACACACAAGAAAAGAAAAAGAAATTTTAAAAGAATGTAAAAAGGTTTACCAGAAAGGTGATCCCGCAGCGTGCCATTTGGCATGAACTCATAAACCAACATCTGCACATGACCAACAAAAAAAAAATGAAAGGTTAATTTTTCTTCTCCAAAGTAGAAATCTCAATTAGTGATATGCAGCATGTAGTTGACCTGGAAGAGCAAATTCTACGTATACTCTATAGCGAACACATTTGCTCATATCCTTGGGGAAAGATGCAATAATTGAAGCTTTGCTTAAATGGAGTTAAAACTAACTTGAAGTTCTAGAAGAATAGTTAGGTCTGTTTGGGGCCACACTAAAATATTCAACTTTAAATCTACAAGGGTCTGGTACAGTTGTCAGGAAAAGAACTTGGATCCTGTCTTTAGAAATGAGTTAGGGAGGCATCCTTCTGCCTCCTTTCACACATGCCAATTGGGCACATGCGACCTTCCACATATTGCACAATGACCTGAAAGATCATGCCCATAAAATCAGGCCAATCCTATGTTTAGGTGGGGCCACACTATGCAAGAGAGCCATAACGGTTCACAACTTAGCCAACAGGCGATGACGGCTACAGTTGCACCTGTCGGCTACAAATCAGTTTAATCAATTTATTGGTGGCAAGCACCCAAGCAGGCCATTATGTTGTTTTGGTTTATTCAGGAAAAACGAGACTTCTCCACACGATTAGCCTTATTGCAGATCAAGAAAAACAACTTCAAAGAAGCAATTACATGATCTGTAGCCAGAAATTACATATCTCTAAACTAAAAGGATCCAACTGAATCAATTACCAGAGAAACCAGAACTGCACAGAATATCCACAAACAAATAAATAAATAAATCAGATTATAAAAAATGCCTCAATTTTCAATGTCAAATCAGCAACACAACATTTGTGGTGAATGGGCAGATGGTTTCATCAACTAGGTCAGATCAATGTCTATATATTCAAATGCCTATATCGATTAAAACTTTATCACCTTCCCCTCAAGGTTCATCATTCAGTGACACCATCGGGTTCTGAATATAGAAACTACTTTTTAAGTGTCGGAATTACAGTCCCCAGGACACTTGTGATCTTTCTCAAGCACCCAAACTACAGGTATGGCCTTGATCCTCATTGTTAGGACCATGGGCAAGCCAGGGTTAAGCTTACCTTTGCCAGCCCATCAACATGCCTGCCAAATAATGGTCCCAGCAATCCTTCCCATGGGATAATATTGGCAATAGATCAGTAATTCCTGAAGCGATTTTGTGCAATCATCTGTGAAGTTACAAGGTTTCAAGAATGATTTTTTTTTTTTTTTTCTATTATGTGAAAGGAAGTATAAATATACTTGCTTAGGTAGAGCACAGCTACATTACTTTGACACTCCATAATCATATTAAGTTATTAAAATAGCTCCATATCACCATCATCATCATCTTAGCCTCTCTCCTAGAAATTTAGCATTGGCTTTTAAATGGTATATTGGCACAGATTATACAGTCAGCTGCCCACCAGACATCAAATTCCTCTTTTACATGATCTGTATATGATATAAAAATATACACTATTATTCAAACACATCGTACATAGAGTGCTTTTTTTTAAAAAAAGATGATATATAGTGCATTTTACTAACAATAGGAATGAAAATGAGGAATTAGTTAAGATTGTGACCAAGAAGTTTCGCACAAATGACCACTTTCGATACCTTAGGTCAATAATTCATGAAAGTGGAGATATTGAGAAGGGTGTTGCCCATAGAATTCAAGTTGGGTGGAAGAAATGGAGATGTTCTCTAGAGTTTTATGCAATCGCCGCATGCCAATCAAATAAAAGGGGAAATTTTATAGGATAGCTATAAGACCAGCCACACTTTATTGGACAAAATGTTGAGCAGTTAAGGAACAACATGTTCATAGATTGAGTGTAGCTCAAAATAAGGACGTTGAGATGAATGAATGGCAACATGAGGAAGGATAAAATCATAAGGAATCAATATGAGGGAATTTACGAGTAGCACCAATAGGTAATAAGATGAGGGAAATAGACTTGGATGTTTGGTCATGTGCAATGGAGACCAAGAACTACACCGGTTAGCAGTGAGTTTGATGTAGGGACATGTGATGACCTAATCCTAGATGCATGTATAATCATGTTAAAGAATGTTCAAGTAAATACACGAATCAACTAACCGTTTCCAATCAAAGGGATTAGGTAAATTTCAACATGAAGATGAGATCGTTCCGTCAGGATTATGCCCCTTAGCATAAAATCGCGTAAACAATAAAAAGGGAGGACCTAGTTATATGAGGATATCCCAGATCTAGCATAAGTCAGTCCACGGTCAAGTTTAGATTTGATTCTACTGACTAACCATCCCTCTTTTCTATTCAAACTAGAAAGGGGTATCTAGAGAGGAACAAAATGGGTGAAGAATGAAGGGTTTGAGATGAAGAAAGTACAGGTCATTTTGTCGTCAAAAGAAAAGGAGAATGATTCTTACATTTTCCTGCACCTCGAAGATCTAAAAAGAAGGAAACCTGAAATCGAGGTGGAATCCTTAACACCCAACGGCCAATTTTGAAACCCTAATCTCTTGAATAAAGAGGAAGAAAAATACGAATTTATATTCATCTAATAATAATGAAAATAGGGTTTCTTACAACATATATATAAGATATGAAAAAAAAAAAAGTAAAAGTGCACTAAAGCCCCTGAAAATAAGAAAATTAACAAAAAATAAACGAAAAATAAAGAAAGTGCAATAAAGTCCACAAACAAGAAAAAAAAAAAAAAAAAAAAAGGAACTAAAATGCCTAGAACTAAAACACCCGTGTGGTAAGGTGTGAAATCCGACCCATGGATATATGGTCAGGGTGCAGTCATGCCGCTCCTGCACTCGTAGAGTGTCAGAAAATGGGTCTGATGGACCCAACGTCCACCCGCATCAAATCCTCCGCTCCGGTATTCTGTTGGCGACGCCTCCTCCTTTGGTACACTCTAAAGGGTGCACCACTGATGTTCATATCAATTCTCCCCGGGTAGGAAGAATTTGCCACTGGCGCATCAATTCTCCCCGGGTAGGAAGAATTCGCCACTAGCGAAAGTGAATTCCAGTATCTCTCGAGCAAATCGGGGTCGATGCGCTGCAACTCTACCTCTGTGATCCAAGAGTTATCTGTAATGGGCCTGTTCCTCCATTTGACTAGGAATTTTTGGAAACCCCCGAAGCGACTGGAAACCGCCTCGGAGTCCAAAATTTTCTCTATCTCGTCTCTTCTCAGTGCAGGTAGAAGAGAAAGTAAGATGGGTACAGGAAGATCAGGTTGTAGCCAAGGTCCATATATAGGGAGGTTCTAAGAAGAAACAGGGGAACCAGTGGATAAAGGTAATGGGTCGTGAAAGGGAACTAGATCTTCCACATTAAATGTGGAACTGATGCTCATGGTAGCAGGGATATCAACAACATAAGCATTAGACCCCAACCTTTTCACAATTTTATGTGGGCATATGCTACGGGCATGAAACTTCTTCACGGATCCAGGTGGAAACCGATCAGACCTAATACGAATCATGACGTCATCTTCAGGTTGAAATTCCCTAAATCTCCTGTGAATGTCAGCAGAAAGTTTATTATATTCATTACTTGAATTAATCTTCCTCCTGATCCCATTATGCAATGCATGTATATGTTGGGTGAAGGACTCTCCTAACTCTGAAGGACGCTATGGGGTGGCCATGGGGATCAAATCTATGGGGGCTCAGGGTCTAAGACCTGAAATAATTTCAAATGGGCTCATTCCCATGGACCTGTTCACTGAAGAATTATACGCAAACTCTGTTGTGGGAAGAACAATGTCTTAGGTCCTATGGTGGTCTCCAACCAGACATTTTAACAAATTCCCTAGGCTACAGTTCACTACCTCTGTTTAACTATCTGACTGGGGATGATATGCTGAAGAAAACATGAGTCTCGTACCCAAAAAATGTCAGAGAGTCTTCCAAAAATAACTAGTGAACCTAGTATCTCTGTCAGACACGATAGATCTAGGTACTCCATGGAGTCGCCCAACATCCTGAAAGAATAACTTAGCAACGTGGGAGGCATCTAAGGTCTTAGAACAGGATAGGAAATGGGCCATCTTAGAAAATTGATCAATAACCACAAGTATGGAGTCGTGCTTACGAATAGTCTTGGGAAGCCCAAACACGAAGTCCATACTCACATCTTGCCACGGGGCATGTGGATCTGGCAAAGGAGTATATAAACCTGTATTTTGCTTCCTCTGCTTCGCCAGTTAACATGTCCAACACTGCCCTATAATCTTAGCCACATCTCACTAGAGATTAGGCCAATATAAACGATCAAACACAGGGGCAATTATTTTATCTCAACCAAAGTGACCTGCTATCCCTTCAGCATGCAGTTCCCAAACTAGAAAATCGCAGAAGGATGTTCGTATGATACATAGCTTGTCCCCTCTAAAAAGATATCCATCTATAAGGACGAACTCCACACTTCTCGAGGGCGGGTCACTAGACAATGACGCATAAATGATCCCAAAATCAGGACAGTTTGAGTACTCACCCTTGAGTTGCTCAAAGCCTATAACTTCAATACTCATGGACCGCGGCGTCATGATATGACGCCTAAGCGCGTTAGCAACCTTATTCTCTTTTTCGACCTTGTGCTTAGGCACAAACGTGTACTCTTGAAGAAATTGTGCTGACTTGACATGCCTAGGGCTCGATTTCTTTTGAGAGCTCAAATATTTCAAGGCCTCATGATCAGAGAACAAGACGAATTCTTGTGGTAATAAATAATGCCGCCAATGGCGCAATGATTGCACAACCGCATAGAACTCCTTGTCATAAGTGAAGTAGCGTTGTTTAGCCTCGTTCAACTTCTCACTAAAAAAGGCTGCAGGATGTCCCTCTTGGCTTAACACTCTGCCTATGACAATTCTTGATGTGTCACACGCTACCTCAAAGGCTTTGGTAAAGTCAGGTAGACGCATGACTGACGCTTCTGTCATCTTCTTTTTAATTTCTGAGAAAGCCAGTGCTGCGGCTTTAGTCCATTGAAACTCCCCTTTTCATATGCAATCTGTGATGGGAGCCATAATTGAGCTAAATACACGGATGAACCATCGATAGAATATATCAAGGTCGTGAAAGCTTCGCACGTCGTGTATAGTACGCGACTCAGGCCAATTGACAATGGCCTTAACTTTCTCAGGGTCTGCAGACATACCCTCTGACGATACAACGAACCCCAGGAAGATAACACGGGAGGTCAAGAAGGAACAATTCTTGAGATTCGCATAGAGCTTTTCTGCGCACAAGGCATTGCAAACCTGCCTTAAGTGCTCGATGTGCTGGTTAGGGGACGTACTATAGATGACGATATCATCAAAGTACACGACTAAAAACTTGGCCATAAAGGGTCGTAACACCTAGGTCATCACCCTCATAAACGTACTTGGGGCATTAGTTAACCCAAAGGGCATAACCAGCCACTTATACAGCCCATCCTTCGTCTTGAAGGTAGATTTCCATTCATCTCTCGGGCGAATACGAATTTGGTGATAACCACTCTTGAGGTCAATTTTCGAAAAGATAGTAGAGGTATCCATCATGTCATCAAGCCTCGGGATGGAAAACCGATACTTGACAGTGATCTTGTTTATGGCTCTACTATCAACACACATACGCCACATGCCATCTTTCTTGGGCGTAAGAAGCGCAGGCACGGCACACGGGCTCATACTCTCGCGAATGAATCCATTTTTAAGTAATTCATCCACCTACCTCTTCAACTCGGCATGCTCGGTGGAGTTCATTCTGTAGTGAGGGAGGTTTGGTAGGGTCGCCCTTGGGACGAGATCTATCGCATGCTGAATGTCTCGCATCGGTAGAAGCTCGTCTGGAAGATCCTTAGGGAAGACATCCCAAAACTCCTCTAGGGCCAGACGAATCTCCCGGGGTATCCCCATAGCAACCTCAGGTGTACTCTCCCTAGCCAGTAAGTCGTACACCATAGTCCCTTTGACTGAGGCACCCTTTGAATCTTAGGACTGCCTAGAGACGCAACATCCTTCGCTCCTGTTGACGATTTGGGAGGGAGCAGACTCAAGACAAGCTTCTTTCCTTCATGCTTTAATACACAATTATTCATACGCCTGAATATTGTGACATCTTTCTCATAGAGCCATGACCTTCCCAAGATGATATGACCAACGTCCATCGTGACCACATCACACCACGACTTGTCCTTGTATGGTCCAAACTCAATCGGAACAAGGCATCACTGGGTCACAGGGAGGGATGTCCCATCCACCAAAGAAACTCTGTATGGGTTAGGGTGAGGGACTGGCTTCAACCTCAGGTGACTCAAAAGTAACTGGGAAAACTACATTCTCATAGCTCCCGCTGTCTATGATCATTCTGTAGCTCTTTTCTCTGCACTTGACGTAAGTGTGAAAAATGGTAGTTCTGCACCAATCTTCGCTTTCCTTCATCTGGGTGAAGGCGCACCTCACCACTGCGAGTAGGATAGTCTCCACAGTATCATCCTCGGCATCACTAGCCAGTCAAGGGAAGGGATAATGATCTCCTCATCACCCTGGTCACCATCAACTTTATCTGCCACTTCTTTTGTGGGGTGTTCGAAAACAAAGGCAATGTGCCCACACTTATTTGAACACTCGACAGCGATGTGACCCATGCCACCACAGCAGTAGCACTACCCTGGCATTGCAGGCCTAGTACTTGGTCCAACTATATTATTACTTCGAGTTCTGTTGACTGGCTGGGTACCAGGTTGAGCTCTGGGTTGAATTCCAACCTAGGGTCTTGCTCCCTGCGGAGTTACTCTAAGCATAGTAGGTCGAAAATCAATCCCCCTCACATTGGACTAGTGCACACAGTGCTCCGGTTCTTGCACCACTTGGTAAGCATGTTCCAGACCAGTGACTATGTGAAGCGTGAGCTCCCGCTGAAGCTCAGGCCTAAGGCCCATACGAAAACGGGAGAACCACAACAGAGTCCTCGTCCACATCGCACCTCATCATATATTCATCGAACTTGGCGATGTATTCCGTCACCGTCATGGATCCTTGGCGCAAAATGTGCCATTGATCCAACCTCTGCCTGTAAGAAAGGAGAGCATACTTCTCTCGCAACAACTCTTTCATCTCAATCCAAAAAAGAACTAGCCTCTCTCCAGATCGCTCACGGCGACGCTCCACATTTCCCCAACTTGAGAGATAGAGAAGAAAAAATGCACAATTTTATTCATAAACTTCAATGAAAAAAAACCTACATGGGGTTGCCTATTTATAAGAAAACCCTAAACCCCAAACGTCGCGCCATGTGCGCACACTAAGACTTATAGACGAAGTAACAAATATAACAACTAAGCAACGCAATCAAAACCGTTCATGATGTTTCTAATAACTATAATAACCAAAACTCAAAATCCTAGATCATCTAGGGTAGTGGGCCCCGATCATGAGATCCAATGGTGGGATCCACATGATGATCGGGTCCACTCCAATGATCCCTAGCATATCCTCCTAGTTAAGAGGTCCTCCATAGATGTTGTCCTAGATCCATATTGATAGTGGAGCCTTCCTCCTCCTTCAGTGCATGCGTAGGGTGGGGGCGCGCGTGTGCGCATGATGTCCCCATCACCTCCTCTGGTACACTCTAAAGGGTGAACCACTGATGTCCGCATTAGAGTTGGTGCAGGTTGAAGGCTCTAAAAGGACAAAGGGGAAGCCCCAAAGGACGTAGGTGAGGCAGTACGAAAAGACTTGATGAGCTATGGTCTAAATGAAGGTATGGCCCTTGATAGAGTGGTAAGGCAGAACAGGATTCTTGCAACCAACCCCAAATAGTTGGGATAATGCTTAGATGATGATGATTCTATAGTATACGCAATGATAATATAGTACAACCTTTTCCAATTATAGTATAAGCAATGATAATATAGTATAACGTTTTCCAATTGGCATGTACATCTGCATGCTGATTGTCAAAAAAGAGCTGCTTGTCCACTCTTTGAAACCACCAAACAATGTCGAACGTAATATATGGACTATCAGTTTAGTCTCAATATGACATTATATGATGCAAATATCTAATGTTTACAATTCCTTTTCATGTATTTCCCAAGGCCCGACTTCTCTTTTATTTCATTCAAAATAAATACTAAAAGAATCATACCCATCAAATGGTTGAATATCTTCTTCATCTTTTTTCAAAATTCCATGCCATAAAACTTGCATTTGTGTCCTCACCACATGATTATTGAACTAACCAATGCAATCCCAGATCCCACGAAATTTTTAACGAAGCCAAGGGAGATATAGCGTAGGTAAATCTTCTTTATTCGAGACAACAAAGTTAAAAAGAATAGCATAGCTAAATCTTATACAGGAAATATTAAAAAATAAAATAAAATTGGAAGGCCAAAAAAAATAAAATTTGAGATAAGTACCTGTTCATCTTCTTCAATACAGTATCCTAACAGAGAGACCAGATTTCTGTGATGCAATCGCGACAGCAACTCTATCTCTGTCAAGAACTCTTTTGTACCCTGCAAGGAACCTTCCTGTGCACGCTTTATGGCAACAACTGTACCATCAGCTAGAATGCCTCTATAGACCTTCCCGTAGCCTCCTTGGCCAACTTGAGTGGAGAGGCTGAAATTGCTTGTAGCCAATGCCATTTCTCCAAAAGTGAAATCTTTCACACCATCGATTTTGATTGAGATTTTTGATACTGCAGATAAGTGTTAAAAATAGATATTGACAGCTGTTATTCTGGTGAAGAGAAGTGCATAGCAAGATTTTCAGAAAATTGTGCTTTCAACAGACTGTCAAAGAAAGTTATACAGATTGGGACATTGTTAACCAGAAACAAGAGTTCATATCAAGAGTTTCAGAAACTAGATAGCCAATGTAGAATTCACAGTGGAACCTTAGTCGCATGAAGCAGGAGCTAGGATGGGAGCAGATTTGCATGCGGGATCATGTAAGAAACAAATCTAAAATATTGAAGAAATTTCATCATCACCTAAACCTTATCCAAACTCACTGGGGTCAGCTACATGAATCCTGTTCCAACATTCCACTCTACTAAGGACTCACAGTATGTTCTCATAATATTTAATACAGAATAGGAAGTGACTTACTGAGCAATCAAGTCAAAGCAGTGATAACAAGGGTAGCAGGTGGATGGTGGTAGTATAGCAAGCGGTTTGTTTAAAATATGGATTATATTCGCTTGATATTTAAGACTTGATTTGAGATTTAGCAACCAGGTTGCATAGGTTTGTCACCAGAACTTCCTCTAGAGTATCTTGAGGCATAGGATCGTTGTTAAAAGACAAAGGGAAGTGCATATTGAGTTTGAATGGTGGAAGAAGATAGATGACCATGCGTGAACAAAGATCTTCCATTTATTTATATGGTGGATTCTTGAAATGACAGTCCTCAGTTTAGGAGGTAAGAATTCATCAATATATCACCAAAGATAAAGTTGTTTACGAAGGTTCTTGAGAATTCAGGAGTTTCCTCAGTTTAGGAGGTAAGAATTCATCAATCCTGTGATAAGCCGCAACAGTCTTCTGCATTAGAATTAAAATTCATGAACAATCTGATTTCCAAATAAAGCTGGCAGTGGCTGGTTCTGGTTTCAATCAGGGTCAGGCCAAGCCTCACCCTACTATTAGTCAGGCTTAAAAGTCAGGTTCTGTCCTGGGCTTTTTAGGATTTGGGCCTCTGATTTCTGACCCAAGCCCTCCATTAATGTCATAAATGGGGCTTATCTCGGGCTCAGGCTGGGCGTGAATAGACAACTTTTGTAAAACCTAGGCCCAGGCCTGGCCTGTTTATTAATAGGTTTCAAAATTAGGCCCATATTTGACCCACAGGCCACCATTACAGACCCAAGCCTGACCCATATTGGGCCGGGATTCAAAACCTGACAGGCCAGCCTGGCCTGTTGCCACCCCTATTTCCAGGATTCAGCTAGGTGTCGTGAACAATATTCAGCAGTCTCCTTTATTGAGGTTATGCTAGGAATTATTTTGCAGTCCCCTTGGCTAAAATAAAGAGTGAAGAAGAAGGCACGAGCAATCTAATCCAAGTATCCAAATGCTACAAGCCTGTTTTGGGAGCTTGGAAAGAATTTGGGTGGAAAATACTTTCCAAGAAATATTTCACCTGATTGGGAGTCACTTTTCGGCGGAAAAACATTTTCCAAGAACGTGTTTTTATAGCAGAAGTCCCAAAATAAAATCCTAGCCCTCCCCTTGTGGTTTCTATTTTAAATTCTCTCCAAATGCTTTCTTGGACAATAACTTTCAAAGAAAATGCCACTTTCTCTCCTTTTATTTTCCAAGCTCCCACACATGCCCTACAAGACATGTAACCTAGTAAGGAAGAATTCCCCTAATTTGGTCTTCATTTCATGTAGTATGCTCGTCAACGAATGGTTGTTGTCAAAATCCTAGGATTTATGATTTACGATATATGATTTGAGTCGAATCTTAAGCAAAAAGATTTGAATCCCACCTTTGAATACTTTTTTTTTTATACGAATCCTACTATTTTATGATTTGAGTCCTACGATTTATGATTCAAATCATGATTTACGATTCAAATTATACTTATTTTCTTCTATTTTAAACTTCACTTGGCTTTCATTTTATGTTTTTAAATTGGTTGGGGCTTTAAGAATCATTTAGAAAAGACCTTTTAAAAAAATCGTTTAGAAAAGGTAAATTCTTTTATTTATTTAGTTTTTTATGATGTCTTACTTCTTATGATGTCTTACTTCTTAACTGGTCGAAACACCAAATTGATGTATGACTTGTCTAGAATGTTTTTATGGATGGTTATGATCATGCTGACTTATTATGGAATGATGGTTAGAAATCAAATTATCTTTTTTGTTAGTCTACATAATCAAATGCTGTTTTTCCAACGTGATTCTACATTCAAGAAAGGTAACAAGAACATAAATTATTAAAAGATCCTTGTATGTTTTTTAAGGAAAATTTCTTAATAAAAATAAATAAATAAATAAATAAGAGGAAACATAGGAGTCCTTTAACACTACTATGACATGGTATTACTTGGTGCATATTGATGGCAAAAGGATGATTGTTAAATTTTTTATTTTTCCTGATTTATTTATATTTTTTATATTTCAAAGAAAATCATAAAAAAATCTGACACGATACAATTTGCAAATCAATACGATTCAACCCCTATTACGAGTGGTGATACAATAGTGATTTTGGCAACATTGATGGTAGAGCCAAGGTATTCAAAACCGTTATGTAGTGGCCATTACATAACGGTAACGGTGGGAAGCATTACGCGTTATGGAGCTGTAACAGGCGTTACAAAAATGGCCTATAGTGGCTCCATACTGGTACGTTATGGGGCTGATATAGGTTATTGTAAGGGTAACAGATACCGTTATTGAAAACTTTGGGTAGAGCAGTGAGAGTACATTGGTCAAACACAAATATTTTCAGAACATATTTTTTCCTTTTATAATGACCTTGGATATTAATGAGGAGACCTAACCTGTGCGAAAAGGTTAACAATCGTTGTGACAGCATGAAAATAGGATACCCGGCACACAGGTCCAGTGATGAGGACCTTTCATATAGCTTGCTTGCCATGTACAACCCCATATTCAAAAAATTCCAATTTGAAAGTCCTACTCGCATGGCTGGTGGATTTGTACCCATTCAACATAAACCATTGATTGTATATATTTTTTCTAATTGTCCAGTTGTAAGTCAACGATTACACAGTTGATTCTAGCCAATGATTTTTTTTTTTTTACCCTGAGGCATTTATAGCAGGCCCGCCTGATGAATGACTCAAATCATGGATCATCGTGCCACATGTCCAATCTTGTGCAGCACACAGGATAATTAAACTTGTACACCATGCACAGGTTGGATATCCCTTTAAAATAACCAATAATGACCTTTGAAAATCTGGACATAATCAAGGAACTTACGCTGACGTCTTTTTGAACCCAGACGGTAGTGTCTGGTAAGTCTCCTCATGATAAGAATTGAGATAATGGCAGATATAGTCAGTGTCCCAGCAACAGCGCCTAGTACAATGCCAGCTAAAACACCCTTGCTTATTCCTGATTTTGAAGACTCAGCATTCCCTGCAAACAAGAGAGGGGCAAAAAAAAAAAAAAGAACCAGGCAACAGTTAGTATCAGAAACACGATGTATACTAATTTTTGGACTACGAAAAATACGCTCATAAGCACGACAAAATTTCTACATCAACCTAGTTTCAAAATGATTGTGAGATTGAAGCTGTCATTTATAAAGGGTGAGACCCATAGTCTAGAAAATGAAAGACCACATGCCTAGTTTTCTTGTAAGTATCCACAATGATTTTAACAAACATTTTTTTTTTTAAATGCAAGGACCCTTAATCATCATCATCATAGCCTTGCCCCAACTATTGGAGTTGGGCTTACAAATCTTGCTTCTTCGAAACAAGAATTCTCATGATTTGCTTTGAAAAAGTTTGACAAGCAGCTGCCCACCTGGTATCGATCCTCTACCTGAGCATGGGGGCGTCCATTTTGTAATTGGAAGAGGAAAAAAAGAATTAAGTCACAAGACAGCACATTAAGGCACACGCTCCATGATACTGGAGAGTGTACGGTATAATGATACTCCCTCTATGGCGGAATTACGACTCAACTGCTCTATCTTAACTTTTAAGAGGAGATACTACCATGTACCATGGTCTCAACCAAGTAATGCATTTGTTTCTCAAATTTCTAAATCAGATCTAGCAGTTGATTCCTGAATAGAGCCATCTCTTATACACTTCATGGAGCAAGAAGGCTTTTTACTAATCAAGTCCAACGTGACTGAACCTATCCCCTCAGGTTTATGTATTCAAATCTACAGTTAATTGACTGAAAATTCTCATTTCCAGCAATCTTGTGAGGAAACCGAAATGTCCAATGCTCCAAGTCCAAATCTACATCATATTTTCAATCTGTTAGCCATTTCTAACCTCAAAGGACCACATAAGAGCATGTTGGTCATTTCCAAAACCAAGACCAAAATCATCCAGCTTTCAGATATATCTGTGGGCACCTTCACCATGGATCATGAGCCTAAAAAATGTACAGTTTGCTAATGTGCAGGATTCCTACATGCAAGGTGATCCAGACCATTGACCTGATCAGTCCCATCTTGTACGGGGACTAGCCAAAAGGCCTACTAGATTAATTATTGACCTGTTTTTACATTGAATGTGGAGCATTACTTTCCCTTGCTTCCTAACCATCTATTTGTTGGTCACTGATCTAAGCTTTAGGATCTTCCTGCCTGGGAGGATTGGGGGGGCATCCTCCATCCACTGTGTGCCTAATCAGACCAACAATCTGGAATCTGGATCAACAAACCATGGGCCCAACATGTATGGAATCCTAAGCATCAGCAAACTGTGTGAGGCTCCAGACCCTGTAATTCCTCCTTTCAAAATTTACACTTTAAAGATGTGGTCTTGAAGACGTACCTTTTGAATAAGGTCCCAAAAGGGTAAAGTCGAGCAGTTCAGCTGGTCCAAAGAGAGGGCTATTAGGAATGCTCCAATCTGTGAACATGTCTTTAATGCGCAAAATCTCGCTCTCATTAAATTTATGTCTAGAAACACTGGGACGATCATCATACACAGGAAAGAGCTTCAAATACGTCCTTAGCCTAGGACCTGCTTCCCAGGCAAATGAATAAATGACTAGCTGATAAGGATGCAAACTGAGATGAGAGCTTAGGAACTCCTCAAATTTGAGCTTGTATGGAGGAAAATCCGATACTCCAGGACTTTTCAAACGATATCCAACTCTAAGAGGCGCAGCACAAAAGCATGGACCTGTAGAGAATGCTGGGACATATTCATAAAAGTCATCCGTAGGGCATGCTTGAATGGGGCAACCATTAGTGAGGTTTGTTGAGCCTCCAGATGCCGGTCCGCTTCCATTCTGAGATCCACAGAACTTGACTATGTTGAATTGGTTTGCATTCACGCAGATGGGATTTCCTTGAAGCCTGAACATGTCGAACTAATTGTAATATGGCAACCAGTAACAGGACTTCTAATTTGAATTACATTTCAATTTTTCAATCATTTTACCAAACTAAATAAACTTTCAGATGATCAGATTCTATATTGGGCAAGAATGGACACATCACAAGTTTTGTCATTTACAAGCCACCCTGAGTATGAAGCACAATAAGCACATGAAATTGCCACAAAAATATAGGGAAATGACAAGAACATGGGAAGAGAAGTGCTTTAAAACATAGAACCAACATTAGCATCCCTGCATCCAAATTTCAAGGTAATATTTTACAATCCATGCCTTCTAGTATAAGAGTATAGCTATTATACTTCAAACCAAGTCATTCTATGAATATTAAGCGCATGAATGACTGAAGGTGAGCTTGTTTCTAGATGACATAGTTTTGATTGACAAGACAGCATAAACACAAAGCTAGATTTATGGAGGGGTGTGCTTTAGAATCTAAAGGATTTAAAATTAGTCAGACTAAAACAGAGTGTATGGAGTGCAAATTTAGTAACAATAAGAGTGGGAATGAGGAATTAGTTAAGATTGTTTCCCAACATGACCACTTTCAATATCTTGGGTCAATAATTCATGAGTGGAGAGACTGAGAAGGGTGTTACCCATAGAATTCAGGAGGAATGGAAGAAATGGAGATGTGCCTATGGAGTTTTATTTGGTTGTCGTGTACCACTCAAACTGAAAGGGAAATTTTATAAGATGGCTATAAGACCAACCATGCTTTATGGGACAGAATGTTGGGCAGTTACAGAACAACACGTTCATAGGATGTGTAGCTGAAGTGACGATGTTGAGAATGATGAGTGACAAGATGGAAGAATAGGATTAGAAATTAATCATACAAGGGAATTTGGGAGCAGCACCAGTAGGTTATAAGATGAGGGAAAGTAGACTTAGATGGTTTAATCATGTGCAGCGGAAATCAAGAACTACAACTATTAGGAAAATATCCGAAATCTTTGGGAATAGAAGGGAAAATATCCGTAATTTAAATCTTTCCCAATAGAAACGGTTAGGAGAGAGTCGGTACAAGTTGAAGGCTCTAAAGGGGCAAGGGGAAGGCGCAAAAGGATGCGGGTGGAGGTGGTAAGAAAGGACTCGATGACCTATCTTTTAACTGAGGTTATGACCCCTGATAGAGTGGAATGGTGGAAAAGGATTCATGTAGCCAACCCTGATTAGTTGAGATAAGGCTTAGATGATGATGATAATGAATGATTGTAGGTGAACAACGGTATAGGAGCATACATGTAGACAAAAATAGGGAAGCAAATGAGCCAATCTATTCTCACAAAACGTGTAGATAATCTGTTGGCAATGTAAGAAAGAAAGGCCTTGAGTATCCAATGTTAGACTTACAGTTTGATGCTTGAACCACAAGCATGTTGATTTCATCAATATCCTGTACCTAGGCTAGTCGGCCTCGCCCCGCCCATCATCATCTGGGAAATCTGGCTTGGTAGGAATGGTGCCAAATTCGAAAACCGGCCTTTCGAAGCAACCAATATTATAAACAGAGTTTCCAATTGGCTCCTTGAGATTTGTTCTCATCTTTCAGGTGTTGATCAATCATTCTGGTCAAAAATTATTCTGCAAGGTCTCCCTTCGATAGCGTCGGCCTCCCTAACGCCAGCTAGGAATATTTCCATCATTCGCTAGTTAAAACCACCTGAGAGCTGGAAGAAATTGAATGTGGATGGCTCTGCTCGAGGAACCCAGGGGCTGGTGGTGGAGGTGGTGTATGCCGAGATCACTCCGGTGATCTAATCTTTGCTTATCACCAGTCCTACGGTCAGATCTCGAATATGCTAGCTGAAGCCCGTGCGATGATCGATGGCCTCTTTTTATGCAGGAACTTGGGTCTCTCTTTGATCATTGTGGAAACAGACTCCCAAGTTCTTTTTGAAGCAGTATCAAACCAATCTACTTCTTGTGGATGGAAACTTTGGTATATCCTTGAAGTCATCCATCAACTCAAGCCTCTTCTCAACCTCAAATTCAGCCACACCTTCCGGGAAGGCAATTCTGTGGCGGATGGTCTCACCAACATTGCTAGTGGTGGCGCCCCGGATAAAGTCTTCCTCAGTCGTCCCGATCTCCCTAGGCACATCAAAGGATCTTTGGTTTTAGATAGAGCAAGAGTAGGGCAGATCAGCCTCTGCAAAATCAAGAAAGGCGTGGGCTAATCCCCCATATCTTGGGCCTCTGTCCTGGCCGTCCCTCTCGCTAGTGTCTTCCACTGGTCCCACCTGCGAGATGCTCCTTTTGCGCCAGTGTTTTGCTCGTCTGCTACCCCTTTTATGTCATCTGCCCCCCAGCTCCCTCTCCTTGTCAATTTTCCAGCTTCCTCTTGTATAGCTTTGGCTACGATTCCCACATGATAGGCGTGCCCCAGATCTTTTTGTTGGGGCCCGCCCGAAGGATTGTACACCTTAGTTTCTCTTGAATAAAGCTTTAAAAAAAAAAAAAGGCTAGCCGGATTTGGATCTCGTCAGGTCCAAGTGCTATTGTGTATCCATCGTGTCATTGGACCTTGATTTTGAGTTGGGTCCAAGTCAAATAAGGGCATTTACATGATCGGGACCACCCGATGCATGGATTAGATCAACTAACATACATTCAAGATATTAACTAGGTCCAAGACGGTGGACCGACCCAAACCTAATTAGACCAATTTTTACCTGGTCCAAAATGGTGGACTTGAACAAGGCCCGATTTCTGAACGGTTTAGCAAAATTGGGCCCATACCCATAAATATCGGGGCGGGTCTGACAATATCCATAGGGTCAGGGTACTTGTTCACAGCCCTATGTCTAGGACTTGAGGATGAACTTATTGTTGGGATAGATTGTTTAGTACTGTGATTTAGATAAAGAACCCATCACATCTGATGGTGGATCTTATAGCTTTGGGTAGATGAATGGTAATCTTGAAGATCAAGAGGATTTGCTGTGAAAGTCACTTCCTTAGCCTTGATGATAATCAGATCATGGGATGAATTAAACTTCCTGAGTTAACAATTGAATACATCGAATGGATGTTTATTAATTACAATCAGACGCCAATTGTTCCAAATTCTTGTTTTCATGAAAACAAATATTTCACAAAATGAGACCTGGATTTTCCATATTTTCTATGTATATAAATATGGTAATGCAATTTAGAGAGATACTACTATTATAATGATTGAATTTGAAAAACCAATGGTTTCTTGTTGAAGTATAGCAATTTGGAAAATATGGCATCAAAGTCAATTTCTCATAGGATGATGAATTGAATACCTTCATCATATGAGAAATTGGATATGAGAAGACTTTCAACTCTTACCAATAAGTGATGGGATTGATCTAGGGCTTGCCTAATAAGGAAAGTAACGGATAAAGATTCCATCCCCAAGGAGATCAGGGATAAGCTTAGGCTTCCCTAGTTAAAGTGAGACATGGACTGGGTGGGTTTTTTCTCCTCTATAGATGCTTCCTTGGATCATTCTTCCAACAAAGTCGTCCACTGGATTTCTTCCACCCTGGAAAATTTGAGAGAAAGGGACACAGGTGCCCGGAGGTGGAGCAATAGGATCTGCAACCCAATAATTGTAATCATTTACGACAACTATCGAATTCCTCAAGATTCCTTCTAAGGAGAATCCAACATAAGATCCTAACTGATCTAAAGTTTTGGTGATTAATTTAATGGAAAAATCTGGTTACCGCAATATTCCACCGCGTGACCTTTGAAAAAAAAAATACAACATCCAGTGGTAATTATCCAAAGCATTCATCACAGAAATTCGAGTTATCAAAAGCAACGGGAAGCAGAGCCAAGAACAGCAACAAATTGTTGATAGAAGTTACTTTATGACCTCAAGTAACCCGGGCTAGGGCCACAGGCTCCCAGAGCTGGTGTGACAGCCCAAGTAGAAGAACTGCAACTATAAGATATAAACATGGAAACAGATATCGATATGGTATTTCCAACATAATCATCAGGCAATTGTACAAGGAACATTTTGGGGCATTGGGCGTGATGGTTTGGAACTTCCCTACCTTTCAGGGGACCCTTTTGTCTAACACATTGATCCCAATTAATGGGTATAAAAAATTCTAGCAACTGCAATTCACGAAACCTTTTGGAAAATGTTTGCTGCCAAAGATCCTAGAGTTTCCTATGGGAAGTAAGTGATACAACTCATTACCCTCCAACTGTTCCAACGCTGGAAGTTGGTACAGAGCACAGATTAAAATTCACATTCAGAATTCTTCAAAAAAATGCTCAAATATTTCAGCTTGGTGAGGTTCTAAAGGGTGGTGATAAAAATAACTGTATACGTTGCCAGAAATGCTAAAGCTTGATGGAATGCAGGGTATGACTTCAAGAATAATGATCTCACAATGAAAAGAAACAGACAAACAGTATTGAAAAATGGAGCTTCAGTCACAACAGAAGCAGTTGACACAAGCCTAGAGTCGTACAACTATAGTTCATGAATAGGCATACAATACAAGAATATGGCATAAACATTTGGGCCAAAATAATGCACTAAATCATTGTTGTAAAATAATATGCACACAGTTATGGAGAAGATTAAATTGACTAATCCATGAACTTTTGTTCTGCAACTAAGTCTCTGGATATGTCTCAGCTTAGTCCCACTCTTAATTATTGAATTGCCATTGTCTAGGAGGATGTGCTCTGATTTTTACATCATTAGACTGAAGATGGCATGAAACAAATGAAACCCAACACAAATTATTGGTTCATGAAAAGCGAAAAACACTAGGCTAAGATGACACAAGCCTAGAGTTGAACATGTTAGACAGGCCACATGCCTTGCCTTGTATAGCTGATTCTATAGATAGACAATGTATAAATAGGAGATTTTGTATTTATCATTTTACCTTGTATAGTCGTTGTAAAACTCTATAAATTCAACCCTTCAAGGTTGTCTCAAATACAGAAAACGAAAGGAGAATCATTCTTCCCAAAGTCTTCATTGTTTTTGGTTTGTTTACATGGTATCAGAGCAATACCGATCCTAATCCGGCATCTCTTCATCACCACCCCTCCCCACGCTCGTCCCTGCGCACGTCCGGCCCTCCCCTGTTAGATCCGGCTCCTCCCTGCGCTCGTCCAGCCCTCCCCACGCTCGTCCGGCCCTCCTCTGTTCGATCTGGCCCTCCCCACGCTGTCCGATCTTCCCCAAGCCGTCCGATCCCTGCGCACCCGCTACACCTGCGTCCGGCCATCATCTCTGCTGCGTCCGACCTCCATCCCTGCTGCGTCCGGCCACCGTACCTTCTCGTCCCTGCTGCGTCCGACCATCCCTGCTCCTTCGGCCACCATCCAACCATTCATGCTCGTCCTTGCTCGTCCGGCCACCATCTGACCCTCCGCTGCTACTACTGCTGCTCGATTTTCCAGCCACTATGCCAGTTCCAGCAACCCCTGTTGCTGTTCCAGATCTAGATTTCCCCTGTTGCTATTACACCAGATCCAGCACCTGCAATACCTTGAGTACCTCCTACTGCAAGGTACATCTAAAACCATCTTCTGATGTGCCTCTTTGCTATTACTTCATATCAATGGACAAGGACTCATTCCGTACAGAGGCACCACGATGTAGTTTCGATGGCACCAACTACAATCTATGGGCTATCCATTTTCAAAGTTTTCTCAAGGGCCGTGGTTTGTGAGGACTAATTGATGGATCTGTTACTGTCCCCGCTTCCACCGATGCCGAGAGAATGGCTGATTGGGAAATGAAAAATGGACGGATTATTACCTGAATTCTTGATTCCGTCGATCGTTTAATCGACGTTGGCCTCACGCCACATCGCATTGCTAAGGCTATGTGGGAGCATCTCCAGACAATATATCAACAGAGTAATGCGGCTAGGTTATACCGTCTGGAACAAGATCTGGTTCACCTTACTCAGGGTGACAAAAGTATTCAATCCTTCTACTCTTCAATGGTTACAATTTGGACAGAGATAGCTATGATGGATCCCAATTTTCCAAATGACTTTAAAATATTCTACACTATGCATGAGAGTGTGCGCAAGTTAGACAGTTTCTTATGAAACTGCGTCCGGAATTTGAGCATTGCAGGGTTGCTCTCCTAAACCGTAGCCCAACTCCTTCAATGAATTCGGTTATTAATGATTTATTAGCCGAGGAACAACGACTGTAGGTCCTCTCTCAGGGGACATCTCAGGGACTATCTGACTTGGCACTTACTGTATCCACCCTTGTACCAAACCGTGCTTCCATTCCTTTAACTTGTCACGGCTGTAACAAAGTGAGACATGTCGTCGCTCAGTGCAAAGATTGGTGCGCGTATTGTCGAAGGATTGGTCATGGTCTTCAAGACTGTCGTTCACGTGCCTACGCATCCTCATTCGGCCGTAGACGTGGTAGTCGAGGTCGTGGTCGTGGTCGTGCTCTTTCTGCTTCTTCTGTGACTACTTCTTCTGAGCCTTCTGTTAGTGATACTTCATCCACTGGTTCTGTTGAAGGTCTTTCCTCACCTTTAACCCCTGCGATGCTCCAGCAGATTGTACAGGCCCTTTTTGCAGCCGTTATGTCAGGTATAACCGCATCTTCTCCATGGTTCTTTAATTCTGGTGCTTCAAATCATATGACTAGTAATGTTTCCCATCTTCGCAATATTCGTCCCTACACTGGCAATCAGGCTATTTTTATTGCAAATGGCACTAAACTACCAATTCAGTCCGTTGGTTCATTAACTTTCTCTCCTTCTGACCATCGCCAGTTTACTCTTCGTAATGTGTTTAATGTCCCTAAACTCTCCTCAAATTTAATTTCTGTTGGTTAACTTACATCCAATAACTGCTTAGTCATATTTCTTCCAAATTGTTGTTTTGTGCAGGATCTGGCAACGGGGAAGGTACTTGGGAAGGATAGGCGGCATGGATGTTTGTACGTACTGGACTTTCACCCATCCGTTACTCCAGCTCGTTGTTTCTTCCCTCCCTCTTCCTCGGATATTTGTTCGGCAAATAAAATGTGGAAACTCTGGCACTTTCGCCTGGGTCATCCACATTCTGATCATTTGATTCAGCTCTTTTCTTTTGGCATGTTAGGGAATATTTCTCTTAATAAACGTGATTTGGATTATTCTTGTTCTTCTTGTTGCCTTTCAAAAAGTAAGTGTATTCCCTTTCTCCTAAGTACTTCAAAATCATCATCTATGTTTGAACTGATGCATACGGATGTTTGGAGCCCTTCCCCAATTATATCTCTCTCTGGACTACGATATTATGTTATATTCATTAATGATTTCACCCGTTACACCTGGATTTACTTTCTGCACTCTAAGTCATAGGTGTTTGAAAAATTCAAAATATTTCATTCTATGGTGGACACACAATTTCAAGTAAAAATTCAAACTCTCCGCTTTGACTCAGGGGGAGAGTATCTCTCCACAACTTTTCGTACATATCTTCAGGGTCATGGGATTACTTATCAGACTACCTATTCTGATACTCCACAACAGAATGGGGTGGCTGAACAAAAAAAATCGTCATATTGTTGAAACTGCCAATACCTTAATGACCGCCATGAGTGTTCCTCGTTCATTTTGGACGGAAGCCATGATGCATTCAGTCTACTTGATTAATCAGTTGCCAACCACTGTCCTGAATAGTAAATCTTCCTACTTTGTTCTCACCGGTTCTCTTCCTACATATTCCACATTTCGTGTTTTTGGTTGCGTATGTTATGTTCATCTGGCATCACGAGAACGTAACAAACTTTTCCCAAAATCAATCAAATGTATGTACTTGGGATTTGGAGAAACTTAGAAGGGTTTTCGTTGCTATGATCTGGTCTCTCGTTGTATACAGGTATCACTACATGTTGTTTTTCTTGAGCATATTGCCTTCCATTCATCTGGTCCTCCTTCGCCCACACCAGACTCTCCTGGTCTTACTATTTTTCCTAACATTCAGGTTGCATCGAGTCCATCTTTTTGTCCATTGCAGGTTTATTCACGATGACCACGTACAGATCCATCACCTACTACTCTCCCTACTGTACCTATAACCGATCCAGATCCTATCTTGGTACGTCGTTCCACTTGTGAACATCGACAGCCTGATCGTTTGATATACTCTATGTCTGCCATAAATACTACCCTTGATACTGTATTTATTCCTACTTCATACCATCAGGCAGCCAGTCATGATTGTTGGAAGAAGGCTATGGCAGAAGAACTTGGAGCATTGGATGATAACCATACGTGGGACATTGTTACTCGACCTCCTGACCAGCAATTAATTGCAGTAAATGGATTTTTTCTGTGAAGCTCAAGTCTGACGGATCATTGGATCGATACAAAGCTCGGCTTGTCACTCAGGGATACAAACAGGAACACGGAATTGATTATGATGAGACATTCGCCCCTGTGGCCAAGATGAAAACTATTCGCACTCTTCTGGCAGTTTCATCAGTTTGTTCTTGGCCTCTCACTCAGATGAACGTGAAAAATGTTTTTCTTCATGGAGACCTCCAAGAAACAGTATATTTGAAACCTCCTCCTAGTTCTTTAATCCCTGCCGATAAAGTCTGTCGCCTGAAGAAAGCTCTATACGGTCTCAAACAAGCCCCTCAGGCATGGTTCCAACGTTTTCATGATGTTGTTATAGGAGCTGGCTTTACTCAAAGTGGTCATGATCCATCCTTATTCTTACGCACCTCTGCACATGGAATTGTTATTGTTCTCGTTTATGTTGATGACCTACTTCTGACTGGTAGCGATGATGCTGACATCTCCGCATTAAAGGACGTTCTGAAATCATCCTTCAAGATGAAGGATCTGGGTCATCTAACATACTTTCTTGGACTTGAATTTTCGCGTTCTATACATGGAATCCTGGTCAGTCAGCATAAATATGTCAAGGATCTTCTCGTCTTGGCCTCCTTAACGGATCAGAAGATAGTTCAGACTCCCTTGGAACTTAACGTTCAATATGGTCATGACGATGGTGAACTCCTTGCAGATCCCACATTATACAGCCGTTTGGTTGGGAGTCTGGTTTATTTAACAATGACCCATCCTGATATTTCCTACGCGGTCCAAGTTGTCAGCCAATTTGTTCTGCTCCTCGAACTCTTCATATGACTGCAGTATTGCACATCTTACGGTACATACGTGGCACTTTAAATCGATCTCTGTTCTTCTCCTCCACGGCCTCTCTGGATCTTCTTGCTTATTCAGATGCTGACTGGGCCAGTTGTACTCTCACCCGCAGATCTACCACTGGCTACTGTGTTTTTCTTAGCACTTCTCTCATCTCTTGGAAGTATAAGAAGCAGACCACTGTTTCCAAATCAAGCATGGAGGCCGAGTATAGAGCAATGTCAACAGCTTGTAGTGAGATTATCTGGTTACGTGGACTTCTTTCTAACTTGGGCGTTCATCTACAAGATCCTACTCCACTCCATGTAGATAATCTAAGTGCCATTCAGATTGCCTCTAATCCGGTTTTCCATGAACGGACAAAGCATATTGAAGTTGACTGTCACTTAATTCGCGAGAAGTTTCAGTCTTGGCTCATTTCGCTACCACATGTCGCTTCCCATGATCAGATTGCTGACATTCTCACGAATTCCCTCACTTCTACACGCCACTCATTTTTAGTTAGCAAACTATTACTTGTCGATGACCCGCATTAGTTTGAGGGGGGATGTTAGACAGGCCACATGCCTTGCCTTGTATAGCTGATTCCATAGATAGACAATGTATAAATAGGAGATTTTGTATTTATCATTTTACCTTGTATAGTCGTTGTAAAACTCTATAAATTCAACCCTTCAGGGTTGTCTCAAATACAGAAAACGAAAGGAGAATCATTCTTCCCAAAGTCTTCATTGTTTTTGGTTTGTTTACAGAACAAGGACAGTTCATGAATAGGCATACAAGACAGGAACATGGCATAAACATTTGGGCAAATTAATGCACTAAATCATTGCTAGAAAATAATATGCACATAGTTATGGACAAGATTAAACTGACTTATCAATGAACTCTTTTGTTTCGCAACAAAGTCACTGGAAATGTCTCAAGCTAGTCCCACTCTTAATTCTTGAATTGCCATCATCTAGGAGATGTGCTCTGATTTTTACATCGTTTGACTGAAAATGGACATGAAGCAAATGAAATCCAATACAAATGATTGGTTCATGAAAAAGGAGAAACACTACGGTAAGATGATCCAAGAAACTTGATGAAAGGAGCCATGCAAGAACTGGTAATTTGTTAAACAAACTGATAGCACGAGGATCACAAATGATTTTTACTACCACGAAACATACCAAGTAGAAGGAGAATGATGTAAAAAACTAAACATAAGTCGTGGCCAATATATATCCCTTGGTCATAAATGAGTATATTGGATACATAGATGCAAGCATAAAAAGAAAATGGAAAAAGAAGGTGACCACAGCACTAAGAATGTATAGAAGCCAGTGATATTACAAAATCATAAATGGGCGGGACTTACAATATACTTCACTAGGTTGTTGTTGTCTTTTTAAAAAAAAAAACTAAATGAATGCTTTGCAGATTAGTTGGGAGGATGAGCAAAGCCTGGAGAATAATTATTTGGCAACATTAGAACATATATGAAATTTAAGCATACATGATTGTGACGTTTGCAGGAGGATTAAGAACGCCTGAAATATTTGAAAGTAAATTATTCTGGAAATACCTGCAAAATCAAAGATCATAGAAAAAATTTAGCAAAAGATTCAAGCTAAAACTTCGAGTTAGACAAACATATAAAAGTTCATCCAGAGGACCGAAACAAATTTGATCTCAAGACCAGGGCAAAACCAGAACTACAAAACCATCATTGTGCTGCTTACTAAGATACACCAGAGGTTTTTTGAGAAGCAAACATAAGACTAGCAAAGAGAAATGGTGGCTTATGGTTTCAGGTCTTACAGAAAAAGTCTACTCTTGCCACTGAATGTCATCTTCTGCCAAATAGATGGAACAAAACCACTCAATGAGTTGTTCTCAAGGGACCTGCAATGGAAAATGAATCGCTCAATAATCCCATCACGAGCATGCCAAAATTCAGTTAATATGCATAAAAGTTTTAACTACGACTGTTGGGTGAATATATAACATTTACAAATCATAACAAGTTTACCCAGCAGCCAGCACAGAGAACTAAAAACAATCAAGCGTCAAAGTTAGATTAACCCACTTTTGAACTGCAATGATGTAAGGTACTCATAAAACTTATTGCCATGTACAGCCATACAATCAGCAAAGAAAAAGAAACAGTGGAAAGATAGTCTCACAATTTCTGCAGCAATGGAAGGTCTGAGAAGATTGTGGGAATAGATCCATTAACATTGTTGTACGCCAGCTCACTGTAGTAATTGTTTAACAATATCAATTATCACATTGAAGTCAAGAAGATTAGTTACATGGAGGTTCAATCAATGTTCCTGGAAACATTGGGATACTTGTTATGGAAGAGAACTAGTAAGTGGAAGTTTAATGAATTGAACATATTCAACCAAGCAAACAGAAGTGGTTGCAGCAAGTGAATGCGTTAGAAACTCCAAGTGGGGAAGTTTACTTACATAGTAGTGATATTATCAGAAAGTTTGTTTGATGGGATGGATCCAGTGAGATGGTTCCAGCTAAGATCCCTGAAATATGAACAGCATCACCAAGTTAGACATGCACATTGACCTTAAACGGAATGAGTCTGTAAAATATGTAAACATGAACAGAGAGATTGTGTCCCTAGACCTGAGAAATTTTTTACTACAAACTTACAAATAAAGAAGGTTTGTTATGCTGCTTAGGTCGGGAATAGCACCTTGCAAGCTGCAGTTCCTAAGACTCCTGCCAATTCGGGAAAAGAAAACACATGCACAAGTTGCAAAAGGATTTCTGGAAACATGTAAACACGTGCTCTCTCTTTTTTTTCGATAGGTTAGTATGGGCTCAAACCCAACACCTCTTTGTTAAAATGCACTCTGCTACCATTGAAGCATGAGCTCAAACCCATAGGTACAAGCTACAAACGCTACATGTAAGGCTTCAAGTAACACATAGGCACAAGCTCTGCATGAACATTGTCAATTAATAATGGCAGTAGAAGGACATGTTAAAAAGAAGAAGAAGAAGAAGAAGACGAAGATTTCAAGCATAATCTCTACAGCAATCAACAAAGAACAACAAAAGGAGCCTGTTGTGGAAGATGCAAGTGGTGACAAACTCATGATGGCACTCAAATCAAGTAACATGTAGAATAAGGGTTTTTTTTTTTTTTTTTTTTAAAAAAAAAAAAAAAAAACACACGCACACACACCCCACACACTCACGCTAGTGGAATTTCACCACATATGGATACTCGAACCCTTGACCGGGTGTTGAAACTCCTTAGAGTCTACCACAAAAGGAGTCTATGTAGAATAAGGATGATTCATACGGGGAAACAAAAACAGATCAAAGAGTAACTGATTGCATGCAGTCAAATAAAACGCTTGATCATAGTAAAAAGATCTGAGTTTGCCTATGTGATGGGAACATATAGTCACCTAACTTTCCAGGTGATCTCCGTCAACTCACAGCAGAAGCTATTGCTACAAGAAGGTTATAAAGGTCATTTTGTCTTGAATCTGTGGGTTATCTAGCTTGCTGGTTGCTATGATTTGGATTTCCAAGATTCTATTATAGTTTATACTTGAATGGTCTCCCAACAAACAAGTAAAAGACTTTGTGCAGCTTTATACCTTGCTACAATTATTGTGATAAACATCATATAATTTTGAAGCCCATTTTAAATGATAGTTCCATGGTTCCATCAAAAGTTCAAAGAGCAAGTATCCCACCTTCGATGCACACGCGCGCGCGCACACACACACATATATATTATGGTCCCTTGGTTTTCTTACAAGTCTCCATCTACAATCACAACACTTATCCATCTAGAAATGTTCCATGCAGCAATGCTCTTTCTGTCTCCCTATTTGGCTGTTGGCCTCCTGCATGTGTTAGACGCCCTGGATAAATAATTCATCACATTCCAGGCTTCTCATCTCATAGCTTCCCTTTGTTTTCATTTTCTTTTGACCCATAGAAGAGTAGAAGGTGAAAGTTTAGAAAACATATCACCAACTCGTCTAGAATATGACCATATACTGTGGGAAGAGAATATGAGCACATGAACATGCACGACGGAGGGACATAGGAAGTCATGACAATGCCAACACTGACACATATAGAGTCATGCACCTTGCGAGGCAAGATCTGCCACTCTGTCAGTGTTGTCACTTTATAGGGCAAAGCACTGAGGTCCATTGCTTTTAGGAGGGTCAATTTTCCCAACAAGTACAGAGTAACCGAGTAGATTCATCAGATTATTAGAATGCCAGCATGCTGAATAAGGATATTTAAGGACATTTTCCAAGAAATAATGATCAAGATAATGGAAGGAGCAAGACTATTACAAGAAAAGCAATCACACTCTGGCCAAATGGATGTGTCAGCTAGTGCCAATTTATGCTTGTAAATTCAATTGTGGTCATTATGCATTGGAATTGGAAAGTGAAAACTGATCTGATGTCACGACCATTGCTAAAACCATAAAGGTGTGGCCCTAGGTTTAGTGATTCAGCCATTGAGATGTAATCGCGGATTCCCAAATATCTTCCAGTTGAAAAGACACTAGATCATGGCTGTATTTTTCTTAACCCTCTATTTTGAAGCTACTTAATGAAGGGGTAGGATGTTCCAGCCGAGAAGACTTTTGGAGCATCTTCCATCCACAATGGAGCCCATGAGATCAATGGTGGATTAAAAAAACCACGAATCCCACTTACAAGGTCTGACACAGTAGAATACTATTCATGCTTTGATGCATCACAGCCTATACTATTTCTTGAACTAGTCATTTTCCTAAGTTCCCATTTCATATCTTCTCAAATATAAAAGCATTAACCATAATACAGCTTCAATCCAATACGAACAGTTTACAGTGAACCAAAAAAGGACAACTTTCTTTCATCTTTTTTGACAGATAACAAAACAAAGCAGTGATTTCTACGATTATCCCATGGTTAGCAGCCATGTTAAACAAATGGTTGTACCATCGAATGTGTTAGACAGCTGATCAACTGAAGCCAATCCCCAAATATGCATTGAAATAGAAAGGAAGAGGTTGTGGGAAGAAATCCACCAAGCAGTCCCCATAATTCTCAAAACCCCAGTGGCCTTGAATGCCTAAGAAGAATGTACCTACATCCTCTGTAGCATTTTTCGTTTAAATGTATCCAGAATCAGGAATGTTCCTGATCCTCATTGTTTAACCAAAAATAAGGACAAAAACTATATTGAGCTTAAGAAATTGCACTTACAATTTCAACAGTTTTGACATGTTGCTGTAAGAAGCTGGAATTTCACTCCCATGGAAGTTATTGTTATCAAGTTGACTGCAACAAAGAAGTGGAAAAATGAAAAATGAAAAACATCAACCACAAGGCTCCTAGAATAGACAAATGTGAGTACCGGTGGATAGATGGCATTTACAAATTTGACCATGATGCAAGACCGATGCATGAACCAAAGAACATGTGAGATCAAGTAGTAGAATTAAGACAATTAACAAAAAAGACACAAGCATTGCCATAATCATCACGAATCCCATGAAAACCAAAAGAACATCATGCATAATCCTAGCCTAAGTTACCAAAATCGTCACACAAGATCATTAAATAAGAAGAAACTAGGATCTAATGGATGTGAGGACATCCAATTAGCATAGGATATAGTCTATTTCAAAATAGAAAACCTAATACAACCTAGGGTAAAAATTAGGGTTTGGGTAATTTGGGAAAGTAGGAAAGTTAGGGATTTTAGATTTAGGGTTAGGGTTTTGGGAATGAAAGAAAGGGGTTTAGAAGAAGACAAAAGCTTAGGTTGTGAGAATCGAAGAACTTAAAGACAATACCTTGATGGAGGGGAAAAGAGATGATGGTGCGGGGATAGATGGAGACTTTGAACTTCCGTTGATGAAGATTAGCCTCGCACCAATCTCCCTTCCAAATCGCATAGAAGTATCTTCAAATCGCATGAAGATTGAAGAATAAGAAAGCAAGAGCCTTCTCTTCTTTCTTTTTTTTTCACAAAACCTAATGAGGGAGAGGGTCACATGCCCACCCTCTTTTTATAGCTTTAAGAAATTTGAAAATTTACAATTAACACCTTGTTTTGTGAATTTTAACGTAAATAGCCCTAATCTAACTAAAATCAACAAAAACACTCATAATGATATCCAAACATAACATAAACAAAACTAAATCCTATAATGGTGATAAAATCTAAGAAAACTAGTGTGGACGATTCACGATCACTGGCCCGATCGTCACGTCCCTCCGATCCAACGGTCTAGATCACTCCATAAAGCAGCCCATGTGCATCTTGCCAGCGTGGAGTCTTCCAGATGCTCACACATGCACATGGGGTCTTCAGCACGATCACGGGTACTCGCCTAGCGACTGGGAAATCGGTGCAGTCCGCCTCCTCTGACACGATGACGTGATGTCCTCATCAGACTATCAACAGGTAGCTTCTCATGAAATTTAAAAATTCTAGTATTAGATAAAATGGATTTGTGAACTCGTAACAAGAGGATCAAATAAATAAAAGGCCACATCAAATAATGAATGCAAGATATAGAGTCAAATAAAGATTCCTAACTATGTGTAGTTTTGATAACTAAAATCAAATAAAGATGACATAAAGGTATGACTTTATAGAGTGCGTGTGTATATATATATATATATATATATATATATATATATATATATATATATATATATATATATATATATATATATAGATGGTTTTCGAATGGTGGTGTTCTTTCCTCCCTTAAGGTCGCCTAGGCTTTATTCTTTTTAAGAAGCTCCAAATGTTGAAAGCGAAGCTCAAGTCCTAGCATAAGGAGTTCTTTGGGGCCAGAGAGGTAGAAATTTCCTCTTTACTCTCAGTTATTCAACAATTGGACATGAAGGAAGAGATCGAGCTCCTATTCGAAGAAGAACACGCTCTTAGGTTCCAACTCTCTGCCGACTATTGTGCGAGACTCAAGGAAGAGGAGATTAAATGGAAGCAACGATCCCAGGCGCTATGGCTAAAGGAGGGGGACCGCAATACAAAATTCTTCCACAATTATGCTTTTGCTCAATCCTGAATCAACTCCATTGCCTCCCTTCATATTGATGGTCAGCTGGTAACGGATAAATCTGTTCTTTGTAATTCAATTGTTGACTTCTACTCTCAATTGTTGACTGTAAAGGATGTGGATCGGCCAAGGATCGATAATCTGGAATTCAAAAGCATATCGGAAGATGAAGCAATGCAGCTCGAAAAACCAGCAGAGCTCAAAGAAATAAAAGCGGCGGTTTGGCATCTTGGGAGTGATAAAGCCCCAAGCCCTGATGGATTCCTGATAGCGTTCTTTAAAGCCTTCTAGGATACGGTTAAGAAAGATTTATTTGCTTTTGTTTAGGAGTTGTTCGAGCACAACAGACTTTTTAAAGAGCTTGGAAGTACTTTCTTGGCCCTAATCCCTGAGATGGAAGGAACCCAAAGCATCAAAGACTTCCGTCCAACTAGCCTCTTAGGAAGCCCCTACAAGATCATTTCCAAAATTTTGGCTCAATGTTTGAGACAGGTGATATCTATTGTTGTCTCCCCTTTCCAATTTGCATTTTTAGAGGGTAGGTAGATTCTTGATTCAGTTCTTATTTCTAATGAATTCATTGATTCGTGTGACAAGGACAAGAAATCAAGTATCTTATGCAAGCTTGATCTCCAAAAGGCCTACAATCATGTAAACTGGTCTTTCTTGGATTATATGCTACAGAGATTAGGGTTTGGTTTTACATGGAGATCCTGAATGAGAATTTGTGTCTCTTCTCCTAAATTCTCGGTCCTGATTAATGGATCCCCCTTGAGATACTTCAAATCTTCTAGAGGTCTTCGCTAAGGGGACCCCCTCTCCCCCTTTTTGTTTGTTTTGGTGACAGAAACCGTTAGTGGAATGCTTTCGAGGGGTCAGGCTATGAGATTATATTAGGGGTTCTCGATTAGGAATTTTTCTATTTGTATTAATCATCTGCAATTTGCTGATGATACGCTCCTATTTTGTGATGCAGATGAGGTGATGATAACCTTCCTAAGTATGGCAATCTACCGGTTTCAAATGGTGTCTGGCTTAAAGGTGAATATGTCGAAAACGGAGCTTTTTAGTATAAACCTTCCTGTAGAGGTGTGCTCTTCCTTTGCTGACTCTTTTGGTTGTAAGATAGGAAACCTCCCTACACTTTATCTCGGTTTGCCTTTGTGTATAGGTAAACCCCCTCTCTTCCTATGGGATAAAATTGTGGAAAGGATGGAGAGAAAGCTCTCATCCTAGATGCTTAATGTTTTGTCCCTTGGGGGGAGAATCAACTTGATTAAGGCCTCTCTTTCGAGCATGCCCATTTATTTCTTGTCACTGTTTCACTGCCCCAAATCTGTTATTTCAAAAATTGACAGCATCCGCGGGAAATTTCTCTAGCAAGTAGCAACTCCTTCAAGTTTCCTTTGCTCAAGTGGAAGTGTGTACTCCCTATTGCGAGGGGGAGCGAACATTAAAAACCTTGAGATTGTCAGCAGGTCCCTCCTTGATAAATGGATCTGGAGATTCAAGGTTGAATTTGATAGCCTTTGGAGACAAATCATAGCAACTAAGTATGGGACCTCACCCCTAGGGCGGACCTGGGCGGTGGACTAAGGAATTGTCTATATATAGATCATCATCTCTTTAGAAAAATATAGATAGATTGACCCCGTGCATTCATTTGAATGTTTGTTTCTCACTTGGAGATGGCAATAGAATTGGATTTTGGCTGGACCAATGGTGTGGCCACACTATGCTTGGTAACGTGTTTCCCTCCTTGTTTATTTTATGCCCTAACCAGAATATTGATGTTAAGGATTGCTTTTATCATAATGGTCAAGGGGTGGGGGGTAAGGGGGGGTTTGGATTCCTCCTTTCAAGAGAAATTTCAATGATGAGGAGACTCTTGAAGTTACTTCATTGTTATCTCTCTTGCAGGGTATCAGTCCTAATCCCGCAGCTCAAGATTCAATGTCCTAGAAGCTATCCAGTTCAGGAACCTTCTCTGTCAAGTCGTTCTACAATCATCTATCCTCTCCAAGTATTTCCACTTCTTGCTGCCACACGAGGGCGATTTGGTCCTATGGTACCCCTCCCAAAGTGGTCACTTTCAGCTAGTTGGATGGAAGGAATAGGATCCTTACTGTTAACAATCTCAGAAGGAGATGCATGGTGCTAACCATCGCCTACCTCTTATATCTAAATGAGGAAGAAGCAATTGATCATCACTTTATCCATTGCAATTTTATCGCCAAAATTTGGTGGAGTGTTCTCCGCCTTGTGAGTGTGACCTAGACCATGCCTTCCTCCCTCGATCAACTATTCTGCTCTTGGCATGCGGAACCCGGTGGAATGTTAGGCAAGAGAAAATGGCGGTGTATCTTGTTAGCAGTGCTTTGGGCAGTCTAAGCAGAGAGATAACCGTGTTTTTAGGAACCAGAGCCTTTCCTCCACAACTATCTTTTCTAAAGTTCTCGTTCTGTTTAGGTATTGGGCATTGTGAGTTGAGTGCCTTTCTGGGGTATGGCTAGGGATGTAGCCTTTGTATTTTTTTCCTTTTCTTTTTTTTTTCTTTTTCTTTTTTCTCTTTCGTTCCCTCTTTTTTTTTCTCTTTGTAGGGTTTTTGCTCCTTTCGGCAGTTTCTTTGCCCTTTAATAAAGTCGCTTATCTTTCAAAAAAAAAAAAAAAAACATATATGTAGCCACTCTAGTGTGTTCTTGGGAGGAAAAACAAAGTTTCCCCTTTACTCCTATTTTTTCTTCTTCTTGATAAACAATGTTCCTTGATCTTCATTTTTTTAAAATCCAAGTGAATGATCTATGCCTAGATATAAGGAATATCAATAGGTAGAGAAGTTGATGGTCCTTAAATCATGTTTTGATAATCTTTTGTTCTCTCCAACATTTGTTAGATTTATACCGTTGACTTATATGAGAACCAAAGAAGCCATCATCACCACCATGTCTCAATGCCGCTTACAAGAAGAGCTAATCATGGCTGTTTTCTTGGTCCCCCTCCCCAACCCCCCAAAGAAAAATCTATGATGTGGTTACCATAGATGACTAGGAAATTTCAGAAGCTCACTACAAAAAAGCTATTCTTATGTAACTCGGCCTCCAAGGAAAACAACATGCTAGATTTTCTAACTACTAACAATGTTCTTTGGAACTATAATGAGAAAGTTGGATACAAGGATAAAAACAAAAACAAAAATAAAAAAGATGATATGCATGAATCTGGAAGGGAAACAAGCATCAATTAATCAGTGAAAGTCAAGAAACCAAATTAAAAGTTACACTTCAGAAAAGCTAGAAAGAACATACAGTATGTGCAAGTTTGGCAACTGAGATAACTCTGGTGGAAGCCTCCCAGATAAGTTGTTATTGTCCAGAAGGCTGCAAAGATTCACTTCACAAATTTATATATAATTTTTTTTTTTAAAGGATGCAACGAAACCAACATAGCCTTAGCAACTAAAAATAATTGGCTGAGGGTTGTAACAAGAGCCAATAGCGTACTGTAATCATGGTATGCCAAAACGGTTACGTAACAATAACAGTGGTAACTGTTATGCATCCAAAACGGGCATTATAGAAAAAAAAAAAAAAAATGGCCCGTAACGGCCCCATATCAGGACAGAAATGGATTTTTTTTTTTTTCAAAAAAAAAAAAAAAAAACACCGTAACTGTTACGGCCCATATCATAACGGTAACAGTAGTGGCCGTTACGGCCACCGTTACCATTTTGGAATACCTTAAATGTAATACAAACAGAAAAAAAACCATTAGCTTAACTTACAAGTGAACAAGAATTGGTAATTTGGAAAGCTCAGGTGGAATTTCCCCACTTATTGAATTATTGTTCATGTGCCTGCCAAAGACAGCAATTATTATATCAAAATGGTTAAACATTTGTGTCATATAAAAGCAGCATTGCAAATCAAAGCCCACTCACAAATGCTTTAATTTCTCCATGTTTGCAAATGATTTTGGTATTGGTCCTGATATATGGTTCTCATCTATTTGTATTCTGTCCAGTTTAGGAAGATAACCAAGCTCATCGGGCAAAGAACCTGATAATTGATTTCCATTCAAGAGCCTACAACGAATAGCACATAGAATGGCAGGATTTAAACAAACCGAAATTTTTTAGTCAACAATCAGTAAGCAAACAAATGGACAAATAACCCCTTTATAATGCTCATAGAGTTGTAACATAAATAAAATAATTACTAAAGAAAACAAATGAATGATCCTTCCAGCATGTCTTCAAGCATTAAAAAGCATGTAAATTGAATGCAGTTTTTCCAAAAACTGAACATTTAAGACTTCAAATAGAAAATCAAAGAAATAATATTTACATCAATGTGGAATGAGATTTTGACTGTAAGTGTTAACTAGATCATGCAGCAAAAGCAACTAGACGAATAACAGAACTTTTGGAAACACAGCAGAACTCCCAAGAAAGATCTTTGAAAGAGCAAAGAAGGAGAGTTATAGCCTCAGTTTTGGTTTTAAAATCATTTACAGGCTCAAAAAAGAAGACCAGCTATGGGATTGGCAGGATTTTTGTGATTTTAGCGATATTTTCTCTGGGGTTGGATGATTTTATCACTTTGTTTTTTGCTGAAGCTGTTTTTTTTTTTTTTTGTACTTTCTAATAAAGTGCTTACTGATCAAAAAAGAATTCCAAGATCAAAATCTAGGCAAAAGGAACAGAAAAGACATGGAAAATCTTCAAGCTAACATTTACAATGAAAATACCAGTAATGGACTATAAAAGGAGTCAACAACAACTAAATTATGTAAATGATGTTCTTCAGTTGTCCAGAACTGCATTCCTTTGCCACAGGTACAATCGCAAATTATAGGGGTGGCATGGCTTAGGCCAGGGTTGGCCCTAACCTAATCCTACTCCCCTATGCCCTTGCCCTAGCCCAGCCCCGGTGCTAATCAAGCGCCTATAGGGCTGAGCTGAGCCAGGGTCAGTCTTCTAAGGGAAAGAGAGGACAGAAAGTGGGCACCCTGTGGGTGCATGATCCTAGCCAGTAGCCATCCCTCAGGTGGGTCCCATAGTGTAAATGCCTTGTCCAAAAAACCATGCCTATTAACAAATAAGGTGAGCCACAGTTTACAAAACAAGGGGCGGCCAAGAAAGAATTGACAAAGCTTTTCTTAGCTGTCCAGTTGTTTTTAACATTATGGCCCACCATTTGAATGAGCAGGGCTGACTTTTGTGCTGAGGCATCTATATTGCAGGACTCTCAAGATGGACGTACTAGATCTCACAATTAGTGCAACATAGCATGTCTCAGTGCCTGAGCTGGGCTGGGCCATTCATCGTTGACCCAGACCTGGCCCTCAGGCCAAGTTTAGGGGCCCAGGCCCTGCCCTACAGTGCCTGGATACCTGGCCCAATACTACACCTGGCGGATTGTTCATATTCTCCTCAACGACCTTGTTCTAAAATAGCCAACAGTCCATGTTTTTTGGCAAGGAAGCCTGGTGTACTAGAGGTTAGTTTATTTTTGTTGAAAATATGAAATGCTTTTTATTCACTGGAGAGAAAAAAGACACATGCATATTTCAAGAATACATTTAGCATTTTTACATGAGCTAAACAGTACTCGAAGGTCTTTTCCTTGACCAAGAGATAGAGAAAAGGGTTTGTGTTTTTCCCTTTTCACTATACAACACTTTTTTGAGGTGTGGTGTCCCATCACATATGCAAGTTTGTACTCAACAAGCTTCTCCAGCACTGCTCGCCCCAGACAACAACTATTCCATGAATTTCCCTTTGTGGCCAGTGCACAATAGTTGTAGTTAAGTGAAGCATGGCCCTGCTCTTATTGACATACATTCTGAGGCTTGCAACCATTTAATTCCTCTAGATTGTATGCAATATTAACTAATGGCATCACCTGTCTAGTACGAAATTTACATGATTTTAAATTATATTCATTCATTCACAATGATCTTCAATCATTTAACCATCAGCAAATCTAGTAATGCATACAGAACCCTGGCATCAACGTGCTACTCAAAGCTTTTGTCGATGTACCCATAGTAAGAAGGTGAAGGCATCAGGTGATGGAATCATAGTGTAGCTGAAGGGTAGCAGTAACAGAACAAACCCCATTGTTTTACTGCCCAAAGAAGCGATAGATTGAATGTTGAGTGGATAAGAACATGTGTCCCTGGAAGATTCTATCATCAAAAACAGAGAATGGTACTGTGTAAGGGTGCAAAGGAATTAGAAGGTAACTGGAGAGGTTAATGTCACCTTTATAAACAATAGGGTGATATTGTTCAAGTTAAGTTCATCAGTGGAGGTAGAAAAGTTTTTTTCCCTGTAGAACATGATTTTTTTTTTTTTTTTGAAAGATGACGAATTGTATTAAAAACCAAAAGGATTACAGAAAGGAAAGGACAGAATCCGCAGAGAGGGCGGACACAACTAAACTCCTAAAAAGAGAAAATCACAGTCCTTCATAGAGTCTGCATGACAGGCCCATTCGATCAATAAATGCTTAGCTCTGGACGAGACAGCTTCGGAGGAGTTGGAAATATCCCTGAAGCATTTGCCATTTCTTTCTTCCCAAATCGACCACCAAACCGCAAGAATTGCCATCCTCCAAAGCCTAGTCCTAACCTTACCAATGTAAACCCCATGCCAGGCCTGTAGAACATGATTAATTAGGGGAAGATGGATGGTTCTACACGTGGAGATCTCCAAATCCTTGCCTGAGATCATTTCTTTTTCTAAGGGTAAATGGGTGCAGATCCACAATCTATTGAATTTATGCAGTAACACGAACAAGACACTAGCCAATTGCTCGCATCATATATCATTATCCTTTTTCCAGCCTATGTTTTCATAAGTAAGCTAATAGTTAGTAAAACAGCCAACTATGATGTCTCTATGGAGATTTTGAAACTTGGAATCGCATCCCTTAATGCTTCTATTTCTAAATTAAACATTTTTGCCTCTATCACTATCAAAATATTCATCAGCCACAACAGTAATTTTTTGTATCTATGAGCCCATAATTGTAGAGAGTCCGTTGATGCTTTTTAGTGCCTGTTTCAGTCCCAATTACAGTTAAGCATTTAATTGTTTATATTTTACAGAAGTAAAGTTGTCTGTAGGAAGCCAAAAGTTCATAATCTTTCATTTGCTCCCAAGGATTCTGAATGACCAAAACAGAGAAATTATATGTCTGGCTACTGGCCCATCCTATTCATATATCATATATGTGGAAGCATCTGCATGTTTGCATGTCAAAATTGTCTCCATATATGAAAACATTTACTGGGTGTGAAATAGCATCAGTTTGTGTCAGAATTGTTTCAATATACAAGAAAATTTACAGAGTGTGAAATAGTATAAATTCAACTTACAGGAGTATCAAAGATTTAATATTGCCAATCTCCTTCGGTATGCTGCCACTGATCTCATTCCACATAAAATCCCTTCCAAAACCAAAAGAACGAAAAACATCAGACTACGGGAAGCTAATATGCAATCATGGTATTGTTTAACAAATAAGATATTCACAGCAGTCAGAGGATGAATGTTGCTCTGTTGCAATTTTTCTATTTTGCATTTGGAATAAGTTATGACTCACAATATTTGCAAATGAGATAGGCGACCAAGATCAGCAGCTAAAGTTCCCGAGAGATTCATGGTTAGCATCTGCCTGCAAAATGAAAAACGTGGAATGGTCATGGAGAGTTGAATGATATGACAATAAATTATTAGATTCAAAGATTTTGCAATGTGTCGTTGATCTTTGTCATAACCTCAACACTTAAGCATCAAATTGTGATGTGGTTAAAATTTGCATTTGTAAATGCAATTGTGTTAGAATCTTCAAATATTAATTCCTTAAGTTTTTCACTTAGTTCTAGATGGGATCATAACCCTGCATTCGCGAAATCATATTCTTGAAATTTAATCAAACTAAAAAGAAAGTGATGAAGCAAGATCAAAACAAACCTAACTCTGAAATTTTCTGTGCCACCTAGAAGTCCAAAAAAAATGTTTGCAGCAATCATACAAATGGAATTAGAAGAATAAGATACATAATCCATAAATGGCATAGCACCATATAAGGTTATCAAGTGTAATCACACAACTGGAGGAAGGGCATCTCACCCAGAAATTTCCCATTGCAGGAACCAGGCAATAAACTGCAGCTATATTTCATAAAAAATCATCATAACATCATGCATATGGATCTGCAATTTAGAGGTTGTGTGCAGCCTTCTAGTACATTCTGGATTGTCTGTCTTTCTATCATAAGCTGAACAACTCCAAAACTCCAAATATAGAAATAAATTCTACAGAACAACTATTGCCCAAAAAACTGCATGGATACTTCTAAAACAGACTTACAGAGACAGATGAATCGACATGGTCATACAGTTGTGGTAGTCCTTCCAAATATAGTAATAAGCTCTCTCCTTCCCATAATATTTTCTGCCACATGCATAGAAGTTGAAGACCACAACTGCTGCTGACTGTGTTTTCTTCCAAAAACAGCTATTGGTTGTCATAAACTGCAAAGGCTAGAAAATGGACTGCTATTTTTTCTTTTATTTTTTTGAAAGATAACGAAATTTTATTGAGAAAGCACCGAGCTAGAGCGAAGAACTACAACCCCAAAAGAAAAGAAAAATAACAATCCTCCAATGGACTTTTAAATACAGAGCATATATTGCTGAAATTAGGATTAGATTGGACCTATGGCCCCCCAACAATCCAATCAATGGACGCATATACTCGTCTGGTTGGGACAGTGGACCCACAGTCCAACAGACATCTTTGTCAATGTTGCATGGGGACACTATGTCAATTGGGATCCAGATTGGTTATCCTTTTGCACGGTCAATTCACAGATGGCCCAGCCCCAGATGCATCAGATAGCCATGTTATAAAACAATCCATGTCAATGAAATCAAATTGACTATACTAGCAAAAGTAGCAACAACTTCCCAAATCTGCATAGACTGTTAAGAAGGCATGGAGTTGTGCCACTTGTTAGCTGTTAGTAAATGTAAAGGCCTGTACAAGTCCCCAGAACAGTATACATTATGGGAGCTTAGTACAGTGCTCTTCCACCCTCCACTAAGTCTCCTTACACTAGGTGAATTTTTGGAAGATTAATTTTATGACAGAATGCACCCATGCATTGGATGCTTAGAGTTTTAGTCTGAACTCTGAATGCTGGGTGCTACTATGTTCTAGACAGATAGTGCTAATTAATATCTTCAGGAAATTATGAGCAATTTGGCCATTTCTGATCATCCATAATACATGAACTGGTTTCCTAGGTCCCAACAAATTTTAGAAATAGTGAAAATACTTAACCCAAAATGGTCTCTTCTTTCAATATCTAAAATGCGAAAACATTCATTCTACCAAGACAACACTTTCAAATGCAACTTAGGTCATTTGCAGGGACTTTTGGCGCCTTGGATTTAAACCAAAGGGAAAAACAAAAGTTACTTTTTTCTAAACTGTCCAAAATGAGGAAAACCATATAATTCAAATTACAAAACCTTCCCCATATTTCTCGTCATGGCTGTAGAAAATATCACACTAATGCGCCTATCATTTTGGGCCAGTGCATCATCCATTTCTAGGATCTTGTAGATTGTTGGATTTCTCTTTTTGTATGGTAGTGAGTTTTTGCCTTAGTTTCAGAGTTCTTCACCATATGGGAACTGATTGTGACTCATACATATTTGTATTAGATCTCTCCTGCTCAATTGGATAGCACTCTCTCTCCCTCTCCCTCTCCCTCTCCCTCTATCCCTCCCTCCCTCTCTCTGAACTCAGTACATTCATAAATAATGTCTACTTTCCCAGAAATACCTTGAAACTAAACATTGCCAATAGTATCTGGGATGATGAACACTGATTTTTCTTCCCCTCCATAAGGTGTCATCCTAAAGTGAAATCTTATTTTGTCTATGGAACGTGCTTTACCTGCTTAAGAGTGGCATTGCTCCCACATATTTATCAAGACATCCCAGTTGGGTTGTGCTACGTGAACATTAAAAAACATCATTCCTTGTCATTTTGTCCATAATTACTCATTTGGCTTCCATTATGTTATCTCATAGGCTATAGAACTAAGACTAAGAAAGCATCATTTGCACAAGAAAGCAGTGCTAGTACACAGAAAGCTTAAAACTTGATGGTGACCAAATCATACAAATCAGGCAAATGAAACAATTTCAAAATCATGCTGAGCACAAAAAAATGTAACAAAATTCAAATATTTTAAAGCTTGGCCTTGGGACCGCACTCCCTTACTATAACAGGCACAGACAGAGAAACTCTGAAAGAAATAGACTAAAATGGAAAGGTAAACAGATAAGTATCAAAAGCATACAATTCTTTAACGTGAAGGTAACCATCCTCCAATGTTGTATTGTAGCACAAAATCCCTGTCCAGTTCGACATACATGGATCTCCCTTATTCCAACTTTTAAGATTCTTCAGAGGATCTATCAAACTGTTCTTGATAGCTTCTAATGCAGCAACTGCAAATTAATACAATTTGTCACTAGATTTTCATAACCATCCTTAATGATAAAACAAAGAAGTAATCATACACATGCTACTTCATTGAACAACCCTTGCTTTAACATCTACAAGTTCTTATGCATGACAATGGGAAATACATGCAACGACTGGAAAAGAAAAGGTGACTGCATTCCTTCTCCATTTATTATTCATCACAAGTTGAAAAAATTATAATTTGTAGCAAATACAAAATTAGTACATCTAATAGATCGACATCCAAAGAAAAGCATAGCAACAACAAAAAGCAAGAATACCAACTAAAAGTTATTATAACATCAGAGCAATACATGCTGAATTGCTGACAAGGATTCACTATCCGGTGAAGGAATGCATCAAATGCAAGCTAATGCCAAACACTGTGCAGTACTTATGCATAAGAACAGTAAAATTCAAGCAAACTTGCCTTCAGATGGATCAGTTGTCTGCGCTTTCACAAGTAGTGCAGAGCAACACAGATAAACAGCCAGAATGGCTCCCAAGAGACAAACTCTCACACCAGACTTCACAAAATCTTTGAAGGCGGATGAAGCGATGAACATCTCTCAATATCCAATGCCCTAAACTAGTAGACGGCTTGAAACCCCAGAAGCAAACTGAATTCTCAAACAGTTCCAATTGATTGAATGCTATAACTTGCTCCAGAATCCAAAAACCAATACAGCGTCAAAAATCAAGATACCCCTCCTCAAGGCAACTCAAAACCTAGAAACCCAATGAGTGCCAATATATTTCTGCAGAACTGATGCAGTACAAATATAGACTACTCAAGATTCTGAGCCGATACAAGTATATATTTCTGAGTTGATGCAATATAAGTATAGACTACTCAAGATTCTGAGCATCCACATGCAGTCAAGAAAAAGCACAATATCTCACTCCAGAGACCTTGAAATTCAAGAAATCGAATGAGTTACTGCAGATTTTTCACGTATACAATGTTTTAGATGTGTAAATTACTTCCTAAAGCAAGAACCCACCTATTTGCATCCGATGATGAGAAAAAAACACACAAAAAAAGCTCCAAAACAAGCAGAAACCATACTACTTAAACAAGTTGCGGAAATTTTCACAAGTCTAGTGCTCTAGAACATGAACAACTCCAGAAAGCATTAATCCACGTAATTTCGTTGGATGCCTAGAAATATCTTTCAGACAGCCGAGAATCAATGTGTTTTCTTCCAAGACAAAAAAAAACACTAAATATCGCCCAAGAGAGCTCTAGAGCTCAGGAAATCAAATGAATTGTAGCAATAGGCAACTTCGGAAACCGAGGTCCATGTAGTTCTACAGAAACCTTTCACAGGAGAGCTCAAAAAGCCTGAAATGATATCAGAAGAATTACTGCAATAAGCAACTTCAGAGATAAGGAATCCAGGTATTTTCATCCGACGTCAAGGAAAATGTCAGAAACTCGCTCCAGAGAGCTCAAAACCCATAGGAACCTAACAAACTACTGAATTTTCCAACATAAACAACTCCAGAAAAAGAAGAATCCCGGTAATTTTCACCGGACGCCAAGAAAAACAGTGACAACCCTCTCCAGAGAGCTCGAAAACTCTAGAAATATAACCCAAGTACACAGAAATTTTTACTCAAACAACTTCAGAGACCGAGAATCCACGTAATTTCATCCAAAACCGAGGGAGAAAAAAACACGATATCTCATTCCAGAGAGCTCAAAAACCCTAGAAATCGATTGAATGACAGCAAACAGCGACGAAATTTCATCTGGATATCCTAGAAATCGGAGGGATTGGCGAGGTTTTCTTAAGTGTTTGTGCGGATTGGACGGTGCAGATGAGTTCAGGGATTGAGATTTCAATGATGATGAAATCTGAGGAGGAGGAAGAGAGGGTGTTGTCGATGGGCAGAGGCCAAAGCAGCTAATGCACGGATCATAAGATGACATTTTTTTTATATATTGAAGCGATGCTTGACTTCTTTGGAGCTGTCGAGAGTATTTTCTTTGTCAGAGAGGGATCTTTGGCCTTCGGCAATTAAATAGCTGATGGTGACTCGTGCCCTTTCGTACTCTCTCAGAGCGGCAAGTCAAAGATAAAACACAAAAATCAGCCTGACTAAAAACTCACACGTGCCTAATGCACAGATCTCGAAGATGACATTTTTTTATATTTCTCAAACTTGAAGCGATGCTTGACTTCTTTGCAGCTGTCGAGAAAAAAAACCTACGAATTTTACTTTGTCATCCAGAGGAATCTTTCCCTCCCAATGCCCATTCAAAAATACTCTCTCACTCTCTCTCCTCTCGTTCCCCTCGGTGTTGTCCGTGTCCAAGCCCATCCCTCTTCTTCCTCTCTCTCTCTCTCTCTCTCTCTCTCTCTCTCTCTCTCTCTCTCTCTCTCTCTCTCTCTCTCTCTCTCTCCTCTCCTCACTCCCCTGTCCGGTGGAGCTCGTCCCTCTGCCGCCTTTGCCGCAATTAAATAGCTGAAGGTGACTCGCGCCCAATTTCATACTCTCTCAGAGCGCTCAAGTCAAAGATAAAACACAAAGTCAGCCTGACTAAAGAAATTTGTTATTTTTTTTTCTCACACGTACCACAGTATGTGAACTTGGCTTATCTGATAGCAACTTTACATTGTTTCCATTTACGTGGTCCATTTTAGTTTTTAGTCAGGCTTATCTTTTAGATGTATGGCTAAAATAATGGTTATCACTCCATGTACCCAATGCAAATATGATCGTAAAAGTTTGGACCATAAAAATTAGACACCCAAAATTTTAAGAAGATCCAACCATAGTACGTGTGACCATGGAATTTTGGATATTTTTTTATGGAATTAGGATCATGCATTTGCCCCAAGAAGAAAAGTAAGGACTATTGATTGCATCCAATTCTATATAAGTCTTCCATCCATTTTTTTTATACTATTTCCCAGCATGAACCCGAAAATAGACATGAGCCCGAAAATAAAATAGATCCAAATCTCATATGGACCACACCACAGGAAAAGGATGGTGATTGAACACTCACTGTTAAAAACTTTTTAAGAGCCACAAAAGTTTTAGATTAAGCTGGTATTTGAGTTTTCTCTTCATTCAAGTGCGCTTGGCCTAATTAATAGGTTGGATGACAGATAAACATTACTGCTAGCCTTAAAAAGTTTTTAATGGTGAGCATTCAATCGCCCGCTATTTCCTTGTGGTGTGGTTGGATGACAAATAGACATTACGGTTAACCTTAAAAAGTTTTTAATGGTGGGCATTCAATCGCCACTATTTCCTTGTGGTGTGGTCCACTCAAGATTTGGATCTCCTTCATTTTCGGTCTCTCGTACTTTATAATGATCTGAAAAAGTAGATAAATAGCTTAGATAAAACCGTATATCATACAGTATTAACATAGCTGTCCATAGCCACCTTGCTACTAACACTGTTAGTACACAATACTCATTTGAAAAATCTTGCTTTCCTTAATCATGATTTGTTTATGTCATCAATGGCGTTGTGTTCCAATTAGATTGTAACAAGCAGTATTTTCATCCTTGAGGCAACCATAGGATCTAGATTTTATTTTTTTTTTGGCTGTCCATTGTTCTTTATACCTTGGTTCGTGTAATAATTATATAAGTTTAATTTCATAGTCACTCCATAATCCTAATAAGACTTACATAATGGTCGGATGGCACATACACACGTGATAGACAAACATTTAAAATCCTTCAAATTTCATAAAAGGAAATATTTGATGGAAAGGTTGGAGACTATTCATACACCCGGCTGGGTTGTATGTGGAATATTTACATGATACGACCCGTAGTTACTGAAATAATGTCACCATGTTCTATGGGCCTCACCATGATATATTTGTTTTATCCACGCTGTCTATCTATATTTGGATAGTTAACTTTAGGTTATGAACCAAAGAATGAAACTGATCCAAAGCTTAGTAGACTCACCACAAAAAATAACGATTGATCACCTACCAATAAAAATTACTTAGGGGCACAGGAGTTTTCGATCAAGCTGATATTTGTTTTTTTTTCAAGTTGGATTTCAAAAAATAAATAAATAAATAATCACGGGGCCCTAAGAAGGTTTTAACGGTGGGCGTCATTGTCCCCGCTGTTTTTTACGGTGAAGTTCGCTTGGGCTTTGACTATGCCTCGTACTCTGTGGTGGGTTGATGTCACCAAGTTCTATGGGCCCCACCATGATGTACGTGTTATATCCCAAACATCCAAGCTGTATGTCTGTTTGGCGATATTGTTTTATGACTTGAGCACAAAAATGAGAAACATCCAATGCTCAAGTGGGTCACATTAGAGAAAGGAGTGGATATTGAATGTCCACCATTGAAAACTTCTCGAGGGGCATAGTTTTGGATCAATCTGATATTTGAATTTATTTATTTTTTTTTTTCCTTCATCTAGGTCTATGTGTATTCATGAACAGATTTAATAGCAAATAAAAGTCAGAGTGGTACCAAGGAAGGTTTTAAAGGCGGTAATCATTTTCCCGCTGCTTCCTATTTCTTGTGGTGTGGTCCATTTGAGCTTTGAAGCTTCCTCACCCTTTGGCTCATAGCATAAAATGATCTAAAAAAAGTGGATGGATGGTGTGGATATAACATTTACATCATGGTGGGGCCCATAAAACTTGGTGACATAAACCAACACCACGGCTGTTAGTGGTGTGTGCAGTCTGCTTACAGATTCAAAGGTTAAAGTCCCTAGCGTATTCCAGCAAAGGGTGACGTGGGTACCAAATTTGAAAATTCAGGATGCAACTTACTGATGGCCCAGGGTTACAGGAATTCCTTGTAACACCACCACTATGGGACCCACTGGGATGTTTTTGTTACATTCGTTCTGTCGATCTATTTCAGTGGCCCATTTTAGAATATTATTCCAAACATAAAGGAAATTCAAAACTAAGGTGGGCCACACCAGAAAAAAAAAAAAAAAAAAGCAGTCAGGTTGAAAATGTCTACTGTTGAAACCTCTGTGGGTCTATGATTTTATATCCCATCCATGACTTCCATGGCCTCGATGAGGTTTTAACAGTGAGTGTTCAACATCCATATTTGGGCTCATGTCCTAAAATATTTGTTGTAGCGTAGCTCACTTGAGTTTTGGATTTACTTCATATTTGGGCTCGTCCTAAAATGTTTGTTGTAGCGTAGCTCACTTGAGTTTTGGATTTACCTCATATTTGGGCTCATCCTAAAATGATGGGGGGAAATGGATATAATACAAACATCATGGTGGCCCCCCAAAAGCTTATAGTAGGCAAGTTGCCCCGTCATAAGTAAATTCCAGTGGGTCCCATGGAGCTTTTGGTTGGTGTACCAAAATCCTGGAGTGAGTCGATTTTCACCCGAATTGCATTTTAGATGGTAATCTCAACCGTTCACGTTCTCAATATTGGCTTATATAGAAGTTATGAACTGATAACCATACTCCATTGATGATTCTAATCTTAGTCTCTTGGATTTAAAAATAAGTTATTCAAACTTTACTTTTCAATGGATGAAATTTATCTTTATAAAACAATGATCCATTCAACAAATGCTTCTTGAAATGGCCCATGTGGCATGGAATCAATAATATGAACGGTCTAGATCATCATCTAAACTGTAATACTCCATGGTGAAAAAACTCACCCCACATCGTAGCTATGGTATGTGGGCACCAACCTATCAAAACCCATCCCAACTCATATTCAAACCTAAAAAGCCAAATTATCAAAAGGTTGAAATCGTAACTTTTAGTTATTATTATTCTTTACACCTATTTTTCAGCACTTTTGACATGACCAATAGGAAGACACTGCATCGAGATACTACGCATGCATTTAGCAGCATCCGAAGAGAATTTGCGTTTGATCTTCCTTCAGCGTTACGCATTCTATCATTATTGTGACAATATAAACTCTTATCATGCTTTTTAGGGAGATGAATCATCACATACCATGTAACTATGATTAACGTGCCCATTAAATAAGAGACATGCCTAGCACTACTATAAAAGACCTACTAGGCAAGCATATCCTACATCACAACTATATGTGATCTCATTTGAAAGGCTGTCTCACACAATCCTTCCAAAATGGGAGATTTTCCTAGAGAATTTGGAGAACCAACAACGATTTAAAAGATCTAAAAGACCAAAAGTTAGAATTGGCATGCAAACCAACTTAGATACGGTCCCAGATGTAGATCATAAAAGGACGGTGAACCTATATCAGATCTTGTTCTACACAATGATCGGAAAAAAAAAGAGAATGAGAGATCTGGATCGGCCAACACCTTGGAGTTGACAAGGTGGGCCATTAGGAGACGTTAACTGGCCACGTTCAATATAGATTAGCCCTTGAGTTTCTCGAACATTGGTCTACTTGTCTTCTTCAGAGGAACTCCAAGAGCACTGGGCCAAATCTTTTGTGGGCCATGAACATCTCTATGAAGGATCAGCTATAGAAGAAGATTCAAGAAGCCAGGGAGTCCGGAGTCCTTTCTTTCCAAGGCAAGTCCCAGTTTGATGAATAAAATGTTGAGTATTCGGAAAGTTAGCGCGAATAATTCCGAATGACCTCAACGAGAAGCTTTCACCATCTCAAGAAAGCTATAAAATGAACACTCGAAGAAGAACTTGAGGCCCCAATCTAAACACTTCTATCTACATATGATCTATTTTATTCATGCCTATTTTACTTTCCCTAGTTTAATTTACTACTACCTAGTTACTCACTCTCTTGTCACAGTATATTTATCTTAGACATATATTAAATATCTACAACATTGAGAGTTGTCGACGTTGTATCTCGATGTACATTGGATTTCTGATTCAATTGTTCATATAAATAGTCATTTCCATCCCTACCATTTCCGGAGGTGTGACCCACTTAAGTTTTGGATGAGCCATTGTTTTTGGCTCATGGCTTACCCGTGAAACACGTAACTGATGTAACAAAGTAAAATCCAGTGGCACTATTGAGCTTTTGGTTACCAAGATCACTACCTCAAGAAGGGGTGCATGGTAAGAAATTCGCATCCAACTTGGCTCACCATATTCCTCCTGGGTTTTATAAGGTGTTGTACCACAATATTAGACGGAGTAGATTTTCATCCAAATTACATCTTAGATGGTGATCTCAACCGTTCATGTTGTCAATATTATCTTAGTAGAAATCATGATTTTATAATCATACTCTATCAATGATCAAAATCTTTAATTCTGGGATTTAACATGAGTTATTCAAACTTTATTTTCCGAGGTTCCAAATTTATCTTAATAGATTATCATTCGTTAAAATGTTTCTTGGGATGGCCCATGTAACATAGAGTTTATAATATGGAAAGAAAAAAAAAAAACCACCTCATGCGATAGCTTTGGTACATGGGCTCCCTATCTAACAAAAGGGTTCTTGAGGTGTATAGACCGCAGGTTTCAGCCATTTATTCTAACAAAAATTTACAAACTAGACCAAGGTTGTACGGATGGTAAAAAGACTAAAATACACCTCCTTCTACAATCGCTTAACCGTCAAAGGCATTTTCGTAACAATTAGAACCTAAAAAGTCGCTTTTCCAATACTAACTTTCCGGTCAGCGAAAATCCTGAAGGCGTCGTACGGACTTGTCCGTTCGCCCTATTTTTTCCTAACAAAACCCATTCTCATTGGTATTCAAACTTAAATAGCTAAATTATCAAAGGGTTGAAATAATCTATCTTTCAATATATATATATATATATATATATATATATATATATATATATATATATATATATATATATGGAAAAGGTACTATGCGCTCGAGTGTAAAGCGGTCGTCCGTGAGGTCGAGCTGTGTGGGCCCCACCATGATGCCATTCGAAGATCCACACCGTCCACCAGATGCACGAGCCCAGGTTGGGCCCACACGGCCCAAAATCAGCCATCCACATAACTCAGGTGGGCCATACCATCGAAAAATATAAGTATACACGCAAAAACATGTAAAAGCACTTGGTGGGCCCCACCTGAGTTGTGGATACCACATGAAACTTAGTCTAAAATTACATCCAAGTGGGACACACATGATGGACGGTGTTGATCAAAAAACGTCTCAAAAGGTCCCCACAAATGGTTTTAAATGTTTCAATGGTGCATGGCCCCTCTCAACTTCTATACATGGTGTGGCCCACAAAAGTCACGGATTGACTTGATTTTCAAACCCACTGGAATGATGCATCCGACTCGGGGGTAGATTTTCGAACGGCATCACGGTGGGGCCCACATCAAACCTCACGGACAACCGCTTGCTCGAAATAGTACCTTTTCCCATATATATATATATATATATATATATATATATATATATATATATATATATATATATATATATATATATATATATATATTACTATCTTTCTTACAAATTGGGACCCATCGTATAAAATATTTGGATCATAAGGGTATAAAACAGATTCGAAGTCTAAAGTTTCCACCTATCATGTTACGGTAAGTCATGGTATGTTACAACAAAGCTCACCAAGCATGCCAAATGTGAAAAGCAGGAATTGGTCCTATAAGAATGTTTTGTTACATTTACTCAGTTGACCAATTTCACTAGCTTATTTTAAAATATTATTTCAAATATAATAGAATTACAAAACTTAAGTAAGCTACAACACAAGAAATAATAGGGTTGGAAATGCCCACAATTGAAACCTTCATAGGCTTAGTGAGAGATCTTGTGTCTCATCTTGCAGTAGAGCTGGGCATCAAGTCAAGTCCAACTAAGTTAGAGCTGACCTGACTCAATTCGATTTTAAAATAGACTTGACCCGAGCTCGACTCGACTCGACTCGATACCGAGTCTAGCATGACTGACCCAATCCGAGTTCGGATCTAACTTGGACTAATCCGGACCGTGTCTGACCCGGTCACAAGAACTAAGTCAGGTGAGTTAGGTGAGGTGCAACGGGTATCCACGAGCTGAAATCGCTACTCAAAACCCATGTGAACTTGCCATAATTGCAGCCTCTCCATCTGCTATGTGTGTGTGTGTGTGTCGAGTTTTAGATCGAGTTAGATTTTGGGTCGAGTCAAGTCAAGTTATTGGGTGACCCGAATTCGACCGGTTTGAGTTTGTACTGGACGGAGTCTACTTGATTCTAAACGAGTCGACGGGTTGGGTCTAAACGAGTTCATGGGCTGGGTCGACGACTTGGGTCTCAACGAGTCGACGGGTTGGGTCATCCCATGTCCTGTGCCCAGCTCTATCCAGCCGTTCATCGGGCTGATTCTCGCCCGAATGAAGCAAAAACACAGATATCAGCACGAACCAAAACATCTGCAGTCCAGATAAGATTTCAATGGTAGGCATTAAATCTCTACTGTTTTTTTGGCATGGCCCACCTGAGTTTTAGATTTCCTTCGTTTGTGGGCTCGTGCAATAAAATTAGATGGAGAAATGGATGTAACGAGCGGATATAATACAAACATTACGGTGGGCCCGGGGAGCTTGAGCTTAGAGGATTCCCATGACACCGGTTTCACTTGGAAAGTAGCTTCTGAAATTAAGGCCGTTGCCGACAAATGAATGGCTGACAGAAGTTGACCTGTGGTCCAGGTTCATGACATACGTTCAGCCCACCTGACAATCAAATATGACAGTTATTTTAACATAGTCCACAAGTTGGTGGGACCGGCTGATGAACGGCTCCGACTGCGCTCATGCATGCCTCGCGAGTACACGCGCGATGCACTTGCATTTATTGTGATTATACATTTGATGCTCCGGCGGAGAATGTTTCTATATACGCATGCAAATGAAAATTGTATACGTGGAATATGTATCAACGGTCTAATTAGCTGTATACAGTATAGATGGATAATAACCCAAACCTTGCATGGAATCTATGATAATAGCAACTTGATTTATTGGAATTTATATAAAAGTTTAGAAATGAAAGCATCCAACTGTCCGGATTCAACAAAGAAAAACTAAATAATTGAAGTAAAATTCATATGATTAATATAATTTTTAGGTGTATGCCCCACGTACATTGGGTCCCACTATTTGAACGGTTCAATATGAAATAAATACATGCCAGACGCACCATACGTGGGCCACTACTTGGGCAGACAGTACCATCCGTGTGTTCAGTTTGCACGAGCTGGTGTTCACCACCCTAAGTATAGGATGGCGATGTAGTAATAATCTCAGTAAGACTGAGGTTGAATCCACAGGGACTGAACCTTGTACGTATTCCGAAAGTAACTAGAACTAGAACAAGAAGATGTAATCTAAATCAGAAAATTTTAAGAGAATAATGGTGAATTACTTTAACTAAAACTTGTAAATTTAAAGGTGGGAAAACTATGGTTTCCAAGGATCCACTTGTAGAGATTAGGGAGATCTATGCTTGATTCAAGAACACAACTAGATTTAGAGTCTCATCTTCATCCAGTTGGAGGATATAACATTAAAAATCAAATCTGAACTTCCTTTGATCCAGTTTTCAAGAGATGAGAGGTATGAGAATTAGAATTGATTCCATTACAAAACCATGCCCATGAGACAAAGCAAACAACAAAATTTAACCAATCCACAACCAGTCTGAAAGAGTTATGAACGTTAGGAAGGATTCAATCATCCAACCATGTCCAAGAGACGATGGTGAACAACAGGACTTCCTAACTTGACAATCATAATAATGAGAAGAACATACTCAAAGCTATCGCAGATCTATTGTAATTTAAGTCACAATAAACCATTAAAAACTATGCATTTCCTTATAATCAAACCAAGATCAAGGATTGTTCAACGTAACATGAATCAAAGCATAAACAACGACCCATCACACTACAAGCTTCACCTCTTAGCCCTAGCTAAGAGGTTTAGCCAGACATGATCAAGCTAAAGGCTTTTAAAACATCAAAGGAAAGAATATAAACAAAGAAAAAAAAATAGGGAAAGGAGAAAAGAACTCCAACCGGTCGCCCACACTCTTTCTCTCCTACTCTTACTTTCACTCCACGTCCTGCTTCTCACGTCCAAAAGATTTGATGCCCTCTCCACGTCTCCACGCTTCCCTTTTATTGCCACAAGGGTCGATGGAGTGGAGAAAAGTCGGTGACAAGGTTGTTTACGCAGTAACAAGGACTGTCTGCGCAGGAAAATGTAAACGACTTGCGTTTGGTGGCGATTTTAGTGCGTTGGTCGTACCAAACTTCTTATTTGGCTCTATGGTTGGGGTCGTAACCCTCTCCTCTGTTGGTTGGACGGTCTAGATCATGGATCCGACAATGATCTTGATCATGCAATGGTCCACAGTGGCCGGATCTGTCAGACGCACGACCTTGCGTAGGGGACTGCGCTGGAATGCTCGGTGGGCCCCACAATGATGTTTTCAGAGAAATCCACCCCGTCCATTCAATTCCTGGCGAGGTTTCGGTCGGAAAGGGGTGCTTTTGGTCAAGTTTTGGAGCGGTTCACTGTATCAAATCACACCGCCGTTCATCTTGCGTTTGACGGCGATCTATATGTGTACATGTGCATAGGATCAAAAGGAGTCCATGGGTACGGTCGGCCTCACCCCTGAACACAATGGACGGTCCGGATCGTCCGAATGGATGATCATGGGGGCCTATTACACGTCCCAGCGGGACCCTGTGCGGATGTTGGATGCGAAGCCGGGATGGGTCGGGTCAACCTGACTTTGACAGGGTTGGTCGTTCCGGTGCGGTGCGGGAGTGCACCACCAATGCACTCCCTTGTTCGCATGTGGGGTCCACTGTGATATTTATAAGAAATCCACTCCGTTCATTCATTTCTCCACCTCATTTAAGGGGTTTATACCAAAATTGAATCATATCCAGATATCAGGTGGGCCCCAAAGTAGTGATTTATGGGCTGATCTGTCCATTTGGGTTACTTTCACAAAGATCCAATAACTGAAATTTGATGTGTACGATTAATTTAGGGTCCTCAGACCAGATATAAAGTTTCGAGCCAAACGGATGGTGAAAACCCTATGATCTTCCATTCAGGACGACTTTCAAGCCTCTTTATCATTAATCACTTGATTTTCTCAGATATTTGGCGTATAAATTCTTCGATCTCGGTCTTCTAAGATCCGTCCATTGCCTTGGTGACTCTTGAGCCTCAAATCTATACTTTTAGCACCCTTTTTTCAGTTCAAGCTCTTAAATTCACCTTGTAACACAAACACAATTAAAATAGGACGTTAAACAGTATCATATTCATAAAATCGGGTAATAATGAGGTCTAATATGTAATATTTGGCCCTCAACAGCTGGGTACATGGTTCCATGATCCAAACCGTTAATATGAAGGTCCTCCCTATGGACGGCTTAGAAACCAAAGGTCGCCTGGATTGGAAGATCCCATCCGTATAATACAGAATCATGACCCCACTAGTCCCTACAAACTGAATGTTATAGTACAAATCACAAGCTTGCAGTTCGAGCATTGTATAGAAGCGGATTGCAAGGTGACCTTGCCACCACGGATATCCCTGATGGAAGGCTCTGCGGGGCCCACCATGGTGTATGTGTTTTATCTATGTCGTCCATCCATTTTTAGTGAATTAGCCTAAAAATGAATCAGATCCAAAACTCAATTGGACCACATCACAGGAAACAGTGGAGATTGAACGCCTACCATTAAAAACTTCTTGGGGGCCACAAAAGTGTTGGATAAGCTTATATATGTGTTTTCCCTTCATCCATCCTGATCTCTGTGACGTGATGAACAGGTTGGATGGCAAATAAATATCATGGTGGGCATTAGGAATGTTTCAATGGTAGGTTTCATAATCTCCACTGTTTCCTGTGGTGTGGTCCACTAGAGCTTTGGATCTCCTTCATTTTTAAATCATGCCCTAAAATGATATGGCAAAACGGATGGACAGAATAGATATAAAACAATTACACCATGGTACAGGCCCCACAGTGCCTGCCAATAGGGATGTCCTGTGTAATGGTTCATTGTCTTTGCATGGGGGATTCGGACACACGTGTCAACTAGTCAAGCGTGCGCCTGGTCCAAAAGATCAAGATGTGACTTCCTGGCGGTGGCTTAATCGATAGATGGCCCACTATCTATATTTAAGGTACACACGTGGAGAACTTAATTTACCACCCTGATTTTTGGACCGTTGCATGGTCACGGTGGGGTCCACAAAAAGATTGGCCTAGGTCTTGCACATACGTTCATGCATTGCCCGGAGAAATGCTATATCATGTCACATAGGATCCGTTGTTGCTCCGGATCAAGCCATTATCAGGTGGGGCCCACCATGTGCATCCCCTATTCCAAAATTCAGGCTTGTACATTGAATGAGGACCGTTGGATTATCAATTCTTCTCAAATATGGCACACCGAAAGAGTGGAGCTGCTTGATTTTAGGCCAAGGCATCCCCACGGAGGAAGTTCCTGTGCGAGGATGCTGTGTAGAGCCCACCTAGATGGTTTTGATAAATCCACCCCGTCCATCCATTTTGAGAGATCATTTCATAACGTGAGACCAAAAATTAGGTGTATCCAACCCTCAAGTGGTCCAGATGATAGGAAACAGTGGGAATTCAGTGAGCACCGTTGAAGCATTCTTTTTTCACTTCGTCCCATTGGGAATGACCTTATAAACGGTTTGGATAAGTACACATAAACATCAAGGTGGAGACCAGTAAGGTTTCAACGGTAAGAATTTCTTTCCTCAAATTTACCTCTCGCGTGACCTACTTGAGTTTTGTATCCACCTAATTTTTGTTCTAGCATCCTAAAATGATCGCGCAAAACGGATGGACGGAATGGATTTCTCACATACATTTCAGTGGGGCCCACGTATCATCCCTGCGCAGGAACTTCATGCTAAATCCGGGAACATCGCCGCCCCTTGAAAATGACATCTGGAGATGTAAATACCTGCAGGGCAGGAAGTTCTATGGTATGGTGGCCCAGGTAGCATAGAGTCTATAAGATGGATGGTTGTGATCCTCAAACCACTCAACATATGGTGCTCCATTGCCAATGACACACACTAATCGTCAGTTATGACATGATGTAGAAAAATTCTTACACGCATGCATTTGGTACAAGTAACAACAAAATTATAAGAGAAAAGAGTGAAATCGAAGAACCAAATGCTAAGAAGGAAAATAATAAATAAGAAGTGTATAGTTTCATCATGTAGTTTAACAAACCCCGGTGCGCCTATTTGCACCAACAAGAAAGATAAAAATACAAGTTTCCAGGAATAATTCAAATTTTTCGTGAAAAAATCATCATAGAAAAATACCACGGTACAAAACTATAAATAATGTACTATGAAAGTAATATTGCAAGAGATAGATCATCTTATCAATTTGAACAACTCCTCGAATCTCCTTTGAATTCCCATCTATGTCCTTAAACATTTAAGAACAGCTTTGAAAGCCTTAATCCCCTCTCTAATCCTGATTACACCGGAAATATATACTATTCAACTAGAATAGAAAACAAATCGAGCACTTACACAATTCTACACACGCCTTGAATGGGACCTTTGATGGAATATTCAATAGCCATCGAGGACTAATCGATCGATGACATTGAAGATCCTTTGATGCCATGGAGTAGCAACCGCCAAAACTTTTCAGCAATCAACTAGAAATATTCCAGATTTTCTTGATGGGATCAAGCCTTTGTGGAAGCTCATTGAATGAAGCTATAGAGTTCGGATTCAGTAGGATGGAATTGCATTTGGTCCCGTGGACATTTGGGGAGGACGGGAAGAGTTGGGATTAAGTGGGATGGAATTGCGTTCGGACCCACGTGGAATTTCCGATGGACTTTGAAATCCACTTCACATGTGGACCCCACATTGATGCATGTATTTTATCCATGCCGTCCATCATATATGCCCTTTACATGTGACATTCTAATTATATGTGTATACGGGACTGACATCTATTATAAATTTGGTTCGTTGATTACAAATCTATGGTCCACCAAATAAGGTTTTGATTAATCCATTTTTTTTCTCATGTCAAGAATTTTAGCCCAAGCATGTGATTGAATGGCCAAAATACCATAGTATTTCCCAGCATGCAATCATTGTGCAATAACAATGTTAATCACATCTAATACAATTCCATACCATTTAATCCCAAGGACCAAACAAGCCCTAATTGTTAAATCCTTTGATTGATCCCATGGGCCCACAATGGGATTTAACCATTGATTTTAGTCATTTCTGTTATTAGAAAAAGTCTCTGATGCAGATCTTAGATTAAGGCAACCCATATAGTTGGATTAGTCAGATATCCATGTTTATGGTTCAGGATGCATTAATTCCCAACTTGATTAGTTTCAACGTGGACTAAGTGGGCATGTATTTTGTACAGAGTAATATGATACTCAGGTTGTACACGACACTTGAGACACATGCACTGTGAAATTATACACCTTGACATATATACACTCAAACAAATTAACTAACTCAATTGTGCAGCCAACTATTGACAAGTTGGAATCCCAAGATCAGATTGGTTGAACGATCCTAACTTATTCAACAGACACTTATTTGTAGAAATAAAGCAGATAGAAATTTTCATTTTTAACTGTCCAATAAATATCCACCACTTTAATAGTTAGGTAATCAAATAAACTTAATTTTTTTGTTCATGAGATATCTACACTAGTTACCATAATTTAGACGATTTTATTTGATTAATTATATGGAACGTGTGCAAGTGTCAAATAATTTCTAAGTGCCTGTGTCAAGATTACGTTAACTTAAATTAAGGGATATTATTTCATGTATATATTTAGGAGATTTGTAATCCCTTCAATCAAGGGAATTAGTTAGATCTTTATTTGATTTTTTTTTTTGCAATTTAGGATCTAATTTATGATCTTGATTTGATCTTGTAAGCTTATATATACCAGTCCATTTTAACTGTCGAATACACAGAGAAAAACATAGATTTTTCTGTAAACTGATTTTTCTCATGGTATCAGAGAGTTAATGATCTTATTGCTTCTGTAAATCATTTCCGCCTATTTTGATCATGTTATGTCTACGTCTGTGATTGATTCCGCAGATCCTTATTTTCTCCATCCTTCTGATCATCCTGGCATGATTCTTGTTCCAAAAGTCTTAGATGGAACCAATTATGCTATGTACGTGGAAGAGATCTATGCTAGTAAGTCTCAGTGCTAAAAACAAACTGGGGTTCATCAAAGGAACAATTTTCACCCCAGATGAAAAAGATCCAAAATACTCTTTATGGCAGCGCTGCAACGATATGTTGTTTTCCTGGATATTTAACTCTCTAAGTCAGGAGCTTACAAACAGCGTACTCTATGCTGAAACGCCTTCAAAGATCTGAATAGATCTTCAAGAACGATTCTTTCAAGGTGATATATTTTTCTCATCATTATCAAACTCAACGATTTATTGTTGAATTGAAACAAAATCAAGAAATGATTTTTTCTTACTATACAAAGATGAAAATGTTGTGGGATGAGCTAACTACATGTAGTCCTTCAATCATGTGTACTTGTGGAGGACAAAAAGATCTAAAAGAAAATGAAGAGAGGATTCGGTTGGGACAATTCCTTATGGGATTGAATGAGACATACTATGCTGTGCGAGGGCAAATCATGTTAATGCACCCTCTACCAACTATCAAAAAGGCATATTCACTTCTATGTGAAGAAGAAAAGCAACGAGGACTTACTGAGGCCAAGGGTACTGATGATCTCATTCATGCTATGAGTATCAAAACCTATGACAACTCTAACGAATCATAGTCTGATGCTCAACGACAACATAGACAGTGGTCATCCTCTCATTCCAAGTCACAAGGCACTAGAAAATCTCTGTTATGTTCTTATTGTGAGGGCACAACTCACACTGTGGATCGTTGTTACTACTTGAATGGATTCCCAATTGATCACAAGCTCCATGGCAAAGATGTCCAGCCACCAAATTGAAGCAGAAAACCTGCTGCACATCAAACCAGTGCCGAGATGCATCAGGACTCAATCAAGATACCAACAGAACAGACTCCCCAATTCACCTCTGAAGAGCTTGCCCAAATAGAAGCTTTTTTCCGTAATGGTAAAAATTCTGCCAGAGTAAAATATACAAGTATCTCTGCCCCTTTCTGCTCATCCTTTAGTGTCCAAAAGACAGTCTTGAATCATTGGATTATTGATAGTGGTGCAACAAATCACACAACATCTTTAGTATCTAATACCTTTCCTTTATCTTCTCAAGTAACCTTGCCTAATGGCGCATATTCTAAGATAACTAGCATTGGCTCCACACAACTCTCAGATCATATGCATGTTAAAACCATTCTATGTACACCATCTTTCAATGTCAATTTACTATCAGTGAGTCAACTCACAACTGCCATGAATTGTTCAATTCACTTCTTTCCCACTTTTTGTATATTGCAGGACCTAACTTCGAAGAAGATGATTGGATTGGGGAAACAACTTAATGACTTGTACTACTTTGTTCCTCCAGTGAAGTCTGCACCAATTTCCTTCTTTGTCTCCTATCATGTTGATTCTACTACAAACCTTCCATGACACAAGCGGTTAGGACATCCCTCCAAGGCACCTTCACAATTTTTGAGCCATGTTATTCTCTTATTTGTATTTGATTCTAAACATTCTTGTGAAACTTGTCATTTGGCTAAGCAAACACGGCTACCATTTTCTTCAAGATCTATTCAAACTTTACATTCATTTGATCTTATTCATTGTGATATTTGGGGACCCCTTCGTACTGCAACTCATATAGGGGCACATTATTTTTTAACAATTGTTGATGATTATACTCGATTCACGTGGATATTCTTAATGAAATTCAAATATGAAATGCAAGGATTACTAAAAACATTCATCTCTTTTGTCAACACTCAATTTAATTGCCAAGTTAAATGCATTCGAAGTGATAATGACTTAGAATTCATCTCTATGAAATCTTATTTTTCCAACCTTGGCATTTTATTTCAAAGCTCTTGCCCATCTACACCTCAACAAAATGATGTAGTTGAACAAAAACATTGACATCTTTTAAATGTTGGCAGGGCCTTAAGAATTTATGTTAATCTTCCCTTGCGTTTTTGCGGGGAGAGTTTACTTACCGCTGCCTATCTTATTAATCGTCTTCCCACCCCTGTGTAGCGACATAAATCCCCATATGAAATGTTATATAACAAACCACCTATCTACTCTAACTTGAGAGTTTTTGGATGTCTTTGTTATGCAACCAATTTGCAACCATCTCACAAATTTGACTCTCGCGCTAAAAAATGTATCTTTGTCGGTTATCCTGTAGGCCAAAAAGCCTATCGCTTATATGATCTCAACACTCAACAATTTTTTTGAAGCCGTGATGTCATTTTTCATGAATCAATTTTTCCTTTTCTTGCTCCAGAAAACTCACCAGAAAACATTGTTTCCCAACCTGAGATATCTGAATATATCACTGATTCACCTCCACTTGCAACTCCTCCTGTTTCTTCATCATCCAAGATCACTCATCCATCGTCTCCTTCTTCTCCTTCTTCCTCTATATCTCATGTTGCACCTCCTCTTCGTAGAAGTGAACGTGTCAGACAGCCATCCACCATTCTTCAATGACAGGCATCTTTGACTAAGTCAGGTACACGGTATCCTTTAAGTACTTATCTTTCCTATGATTCTTTGTCTTCTACTCATAAACATTGTATTAATATCATTTCGAGTGTCCTAGAACCCACCTCATATGCTCAGCTGTCTTAGATCCTAAATGGCAAGAGGCAATGTAACGTGAACTTGATGTTCTCACTACCCAAAAGACATAGTCCTTGGTTCCCTTACCTGCTGGTCATTGCCCCATTCGCAGCAAATGGGTCTATCCTATCAAATATAATTCCAACGGCACAATTGAACGCTACAAAGCTCGATTAGTCGTTAAAGGATTTTCTCAACAAGAAGGCTTGGATTACACCGAAACAATTGCTCATGTTGCCAAGTAAACCACTGTTCGTTGTCTTCTTGTTGTTATTGCTGCTAGACATTGGCCATTGTATCAAATGGATGTGACCAGTGCCTTCCTACATGGTGATTTAGAGGAAGAGGTGTACATGACTCCACCACCAGGTCTTTGTCGACAGGGGGAGAAACTCGTATGTCAACTGCATAAGTCTCTTTATGGGCTTAAACAAGCCCCTCGAAATTGGTTTGCAAAATTCTCGCATGCTATCAAACAAGCTGGCTTTGTTCAATCACATTCAGATTATTCTTTGTTCGTGAAGACTAAAGGCTCATCTACAACTATGGTGCTTATCTATGTACATGACATAGTAATAACTAGAAATGATGCAACTGCAATACAAAGTTTCAAACAATTTCATATTAAAGATCTTGGTGTCCTTAAGTATTTTCTAGGGTTGGAAATTGCAAGGTCTAAAGCAGGTATTGTTATCTCTCAACGAAAATATACTTTAGAGATCATAGAAGATGTTGGATACTTGGGTGCTCAACCATCAAACTTTTCCATGGAAATGAATCTAAAGCTCACAGATTATCAGGGTGATTTGCTACATGATCCAGCTCGCTACGGGAGATTAGTTGGACAACTAATCTATCTCACAATTACAAGACTAGATATTACATACTCAGTTAATATTTTAAGCCAATTTATGAATGCTCTAAGAAAGCCAATTTATGCATGCTCTAGGAAAGCCTCAATGGAATGCTGTTCTTCGCATTATCAAATATTTGAAAGGCAGTCCTGGTTTAGGATTGTTGTTCTCCTCAAGCAATTCCTTTGCCTTAAAGGCTTATCGTGATGTTAATTGGGCAAACTGTCCTATGACAAGAAGATCAACTACAGGTTATTGTGTGTTCTTAGGGAATTCATTGATTTCATGGAAAGAAAAGAAGCAGAAAACAGTTTCAAGATCATCCTCAGAAGCTGAGTACAGGTCCATGGCAACGGCAACCTGTGAGCTAACTTGGCTCAGATTTTTGCTCAATGATATGCAAGTTTCTACAGGACCAGCAATGTTGCTATGTGATAATCAAGCTGCTCTCCACATAGCAGCAAACCCAGTATATCATGAGCGCACCAAACATACAAAACTTGATTGTCATGTTGTAAGAGAAAAGATACAAGATGGTCAGATTATCACCAAATTTGTTCCATCTCATTTGTAGCTGGCAGATATTTTTACAAAGGCTCTTGGAGGAAATGTGTTTAAAGAATTAAGAATCAAGTTGAACATGCTGGATATACATGCTCCAACTTGAGGGGGAGTGTTAAGATTACGTTAACTTAAATTAAGGGATATTATTTCATGTATATATTTAGGAGATTTGTAATCCCTTCAATCAAGGGAATTAGTTAGATCTTTATTTTATTTTTCTGCAATTTAGGATCTCAATTTGCTCTTGTAAGCTTATATATAGCAGTCCATTTTGACTGTCGAATACATATAGAGAAAACACAGATTTTTTTGTAAACTGATTTTTCTCAGCCCACGTATCATCTATCACACTTTGCTCGAGTATTAAAGGTTTTATCTTTCAAGAGGACCATGGCAAGTATGAGTCCGTGCTTACCGTGTCGTTTGAATTTCTTTCATTATAGACTAGGTCATAATGAATGTGACAAATATTGCTGAGATTTTAAAATTTTCCTGACAATATACTAAATAATTTTATCATGAGATTTTCAAAAGCTAGGCAAATTTTAAAATATCATGTTTTCATTGTGGTATTATTATGATATTAATTCTAATAATTATAAAAATATTAGTTTTTTTGGTAAATGTATTTTTCTTATCAAATATATTTTCTTAAACTTAGAAAATTCCTAGAAATTAGTTGAGATAAAAGAAAATGTGCTATTATTTTAGAAAACTTTCATTTTCGACACCTGCCTCCACTTTCTTTGCACGCATATCCTATCATGACTTTTAGAGGGAGATGATGTAAGCCAACACTCAATGGGGCCAACACTATGTTCATGTAACATCCACTCTGTCCATAATTAGTTTTGTCAACTCTTATTAAAATATCTATAAAATTATAAATTTTACATTAAAAAATCATTGTGGAAAAAACTACGGCACAAAACGATGAGTAATTCATTATGAAAGTAATATTACAAAAGATAGATTATCTTATCAATTCGAACAACCCCTTCCAATCCCCTCCCTAATCCTAATTACACTGGGAATATATACTATCCAACCAGAATACAAATCGAGCAGTTACATAATTCCGCGCATGCCTTGAATGGGACCTTTGATGAAATCAATAGCTATCGAGGACTAATCGATGACATCGAAGATCCTTCGATACCAATGAATAGCAACCTCCAAAATTTTCTAGCAATCTATTAGGATTTTTCCATATTTTCTTGATGGGATCGAGCCTTCGTTGAAGCTCATTGAACGAGCTACAGAGTTGGGATTTAGTTGGATGGAATTGCATTTGGTCCCATGCAAATTCCATCCGACGTTTGGGGAGGACAAGAAGAGTTGGGATGGAATTGCATTTGGTCCCACAGGATTTCTGATGGATTTTGAAATCCACTTCACATGCGGGCCCCACATTGATGCATGTATTTTTTTCCATGCCGTCCATCATATATGCCCTTTACATATGACATTCTAATTATATGTGTATATGTGAACGACATCTATTATAAATTTGATTTGTTGATTACAAATCTATGGTCTACCAAATAAGGTTTTGCTTAATCCATTGTTTTTCTCATGTCAAGAATTTTACCGCAAGCATGTGATTGAATGGCCAAAATACACCGGTATTTCCAAGCATGCAATCATTGTGCAATAATGGTGTTAATCACATCTAATACAATTCCATACCATTTAATCCCAAGGACCAAACAAGCCCTAATTGTTAAATCCTTTGATTGATCCCATGGGCCCACAATGGGATTTAACCATTGATTTGAGTCACATCTATCATTCGAAAACGTCTCTGATGCAGATCTTAGATCAAGACAAACCATATAGTTGGATTAGTCAGATATCCATGTTTATGGCTCAGGATGCATCAATTCCCCAACTTGATTAATTTCAACGTGGACTAAGTGGGCATGTATTTTGTACAGAGTAATATGATACTCAGGTTGTATACAACACTTGATACACAGGCACCGTGAAATTATACACTTTGACATATATAAACTCAAACAAAACTAACTCAATTGTGCAGCTAACTATTGACAAGTTAGAATCCCACGATCAGATTGGTTGAACAATCCTAACTTATTCAACAGACACTTATTTGTGGAAATAAGGCAGATAGAATTTTTCATTTTTAACTGTCCAATAAATATCCACCACCACTTTAATAGTTAGGTAATCAAATAAACTTAATTTTTTGTTCATGAGATATCTACACTAGTTACCATAATTTGGACAGTTTTATTTGATTAATTATATGGAACGTGTTTAAGTCCTAAATAATTTCTAGGTGCCTGCGTATCATGTCACACTTTGCCAGAGTATCAAAGTTTTTCTCTTTCAAGAGGACCACGGCAAGTGCATGAACGTGTCGTTTGAATTTCTGTCATAATAGACTAGGTCATAATGAATGTGACAAATATTGCTGAGATTTTAAAATTTTCCTAACAATATACTAAATAATTTTATCACGAGATTTTCAAAAGCTAGGCAGATTTTAAAATATCATGTTTTCATTGTGGTATTATTAGGATATTAATTCTAATAATTATAAAAATATTGGGTTTTTTTGGTAAATGTATTTTTCTTATCAAATATATTTTCTTAAACTTAGAAAATTCCTAAAAATTAGTTGAGATAAAAGAAAATGTGCTATTATTTTAGAAAATTTTCATTTTCGACACCTGCCTCCACTTTCTTTGCACGCCTCTCCTGTGGAGACGATGTAAGCCAACACTACGTTTATTTGACATCCACTCTGTCCATTAGTTTTGTCAACTTCTTATTAAAATGTCTATAAAATTATAATTTATACCCATCTGTTAATTAATTATAATTAAATTCTAGACTCTATAATTAAGAATTGTGCTGCTAAAACCTTACCCAAAATATTTTGTGTATATCTATATATATATATATATATATATATATATATATATATATATATATATATATATATAAGAGGATCATTCTTCCTTTAAGGAAAATAAAGGGAGAATTCTCTCACTTTACATGGTATCAGGGAAACTTCAATCGAGCCGTTGATATTTTCATCGGAAACGAACCGTCTTTCTACTATGGTAGCCTCGCCACTGCTCAAATGCTCATTCGATCAACAATAATCTCTAATTGGACAAAAACCAAAATTACACTAATTGGATAATCATGTAGGAGGTGTTTTACCAACTTGCACGCATGCATAAGTCAATTAATGTACACGTATGCTAGCATGCTACATAGGTAAAATATTCAACCTATACATCAAGTGGCCTCATCATATAGATGTTATTTACCAAAGATACAAATAATTCAATTAGTAGGTATACCATAATGTTAGAAATTAGTGGACTCAGCAGCTTTTTTACAACCAAACAACTTAGGCTCGTTTGAAAGTTATAATAAAACTAATTTCATATCATTCAAACATCATTTGATACTAAAATAATAATATATAAAATAAGTGAAGAAATATTATGGAAAATTCTTAACCGTGATATAGACTAACTCTAACATCTAATTAAAGAACCTACTTTATAAACTTGTTGAATAGTTTGATTGATCTAATGGTTCCACAATAGGATGTGGCCATTATTTCTGATGTGGATCTTAGATTAAGACAACCCATGTAGTTGGATTAGTCAGATATACATGTGTATGGTCCTGGATGCATCAATTCCTTGACTTGATTAGTTTCGACTACGACATGGGCATGTATTTTCAATGGAGCAACATGATACTCAGGTTGTGTACAACACTTGATACACAGGCGCTCTGAAATTATACACTTCACATATATAAACTCAAACAAAGCTAACTCAATTGTCCAGCTAATTGTCAACAAGTTGGAATCCCAAGATCAGATTGGTTGAACAATCCTAGCCTCTTATTCATGGGACACTTATTTGTGGAAATAAGGTAGATGAAAATTTTCATTTTTAACTGTCTAATAAATGTCCACCAATCTAATAGTTAGGTAATCAAATAAAGCTTCTTTTTTCATTTGCCAGATATGCAAAATAATTTTAGGCCACATGCGCAGTCCCAAGTAATTTCTAAGTGCTTGTGTATTATCTATCACACTTTGTTAGAGTATCAAAGCTTCTCTTTCTAGAGGACTGGGTAGTACGTTTACGCTTACCATGTGGTTTGAATTTCTGTCATCATAGGCTAGGTCATAACGAATGTGACAAATATCACTAAGATTTTTAAATTTTCCGGATGATATACTAAATAATTTTATTGTGATATTTTTGAATGCTGGCGAATTTTAAAATATCATGTTTTCATTATGGTATTATTGGGATATTAATTCTAAAACTTATAAAAAGATTATGATTTTTTTGGTAAATGTCTTTTTCTCATGAACTATATATTTTTAAACTTAAAAAGTTTCTAGAAATTAGTTGAGATAAAAGAGAAATTGCTATTATTTTAGAAAATTTTCAATTTCAACATCTGCGCGCCTTCACTTTCTTTGGACGCATCTCCCATCATGACTTTTAGAATGAGATGGTGTAAGCAAACACTCCAGGGGGCCAACGCTAGCTATGTCCATGTGACATTCACTAATTCGCTCTATCCATTAGTTTTATCAACTCCTGTTAAGATGTGTATTAGATTGTAAAATTTAGTTTTATCGACTCCTATTAAGATGTGTTAGATTGTAAATTTGTACACACATGTTATTTGATTGTGATTAGATTTTATACTCTATAATTAGCAATTGTACAGCTAGAACCTTATCTAAAATACTTCGTATTTTTTTAATAAGAGGACAGAGAAACCCTAAACGAGCCTCGGATACGCTAGCATGCCACATAGGTACATTAATAGTCAACCTATCTATCATATAGATGTTGTTGATCAAAGATTTTTTTTTAAATATATAGTCCAATTAGCAAGTGTGCATGATGTTAGATTTTTTTACAAATGAATACCTACGGCTCGTTTGAAACTTATAACAAGACTAATTTAATTTCATATCATTCAAACTATTTTTTTTTTTTTGGATTTGCATGTTAGTATACACCCCACTTGGGAATCAATACCAAGACCTTAGTGTTGAAACGAGGTTATTTTCACTCAGTCTACCACTTGATCTATGAATCGGTGTGTCATTCAAACATCATTTAATATATACTAAAAAATAATACACAAAATAAGTGAAGAAATATTAAGGGAAACTTATTAAATAAGCTATAGACTAAAACCCACTTTATAAACTTGTTGAATTGTCTGATTGATCCCATGGGCCCCCTCTGGTGATTAGACAATGTATGTGATGCAGATCTTAGATTATGACAACCCATGTAATTGAATTAGTTTGATATTGATGTAGAGCGGGTCCCGGATAGTTTCATGGCCAAGATGGATCAGAAAAGGCAAGGTCGATGACAAAAGTGATCCGGACCGTCAGACCTTAGATCGGGCGTATCTCGCAATATCCGGAATGAGTTACCTGACGTAAAATATATGATTTTGGGGTAGAACGAGCTACTTTAGCCAACCAACCCTACTATGCCTGGTTGTGAGCCTGAATTGTGAAAAATCCTGGATCGACGGTCGTTTCCCTATTTTAATTTCGTTTTTACTATAAATAGTAAGTTTTAGTTTGATTATAACTCTTCATCCGTCGGGCTTTAGGAGTTGTGCCCAACGTGAAAAGAGCTTAGAATAATTAGGAGAACAGATTTGGTGAAGCCAAATAGGACACTTACTGATTTTTGGCCAAAACCTTGCGCACTTGTAGACATCACGACCGTCTATAAATAGTAAGTTTACTATTTATAGTAAGTCGCGATTTCTAGGAGTTTTAGTTGTAGTTTGATTCTGATTTCTTTCAGATTGCTTGGTACTCCTATTTAAAGGGTTGTGAACTTATTTTTAAGAATTCATTAATCAATTTCAATTTATTTTTGTTTCTATTCTCTGCTTTTTTCCTCGTGGATTCGAGAAGTCTATGTGAGGAGTCCAGAGAAGTTCCATGGATTCGGAATAGTTATCCTCTTGAGGAAGACGGTGCTCGACCTCACATCCTCCCCTGCGTCAGATATTCATATGTATGATTAGTTTCAAGGTGGAACACATGGGCGTGTATATATTTTCAACATAAGAGTAATATGATACTCAGGTTGTGTACAACACTTGATACACAAGCACTCTTAAATTATACACTTCTTTTTTCTTTTTTCTTTTTTTTTTACACACGCACACATCACGCCACACGCACACACACCCCACACTGCGCTCAGGGGATTTCACCACCATGGGTACTCAAACCCTAGACCCGGTTGAAACTCCAAGGAGTCTACCACCCGAGTAAGAGTAAGGACCCTCTTAAATTATACACTTGACATGTATAAATTAACTAAAATAAAACCAACTCCCAACCGTTGACAAGTTGGAATCCCAAGATTAGATTGGTTGAACAATCCTAGCCTCTTATTCACCATACACTTTATTTGTAGGGAAAAAAAAAAAAAAAGGCAAATGGAATTTTTAATTTTTAACCGTCTAACCAATGTCCGCCACTCCCAATGGTTAGGCAATCAAATAAACTTTTTTTGTTTTCTTTTTTGTTCTTGATATATTTACACTGGTTACCATAATTTGGATAGTTTTATTTAATTAATTATATGCCGCATGTGCGAGTCCTAAGAAATTTCTAGGTGCATGTGTATCATCTATTACACTTTGCTAGAGTATCAAAGTTTTTCTTTTCAAGAGGACCACGACCAATACGTTTGTGCTTACTCTTTCTTTTGAATTTTTGTTACCACAGACTTAGTCATAATGAATGTGACAAATACTACTGAGATTTTAAAATTTTCCCAACAAAATATTAAATAATTTTATTGTGAGATTTTCAAATGCTTGGTAGATTTTAACATATTACATTTTTGGTGTCGTGTTATAGGGATATTAATTCTAAAAACTTTTTTTTTAAAAAAAAAACATTAGGGTTCGTTTAGTATATATCTTTTTCTTATCAGATATTTTTTCTTGAACTCAAAATTTTTCTAGAAATTAGTTGAGATAAAATTAAAAGAAAATGTGCTATTTTTTTTTAGAAAAAAAAAAAATCATTTTCAATGCCTGTCTCCACATTCTTTGGACCCCTCTCGTGTCACGACTTTTAGAGGGAGACGTATGAGCCATCGCTACGTGGGGCCAACACGATGTCACACGGATATCCGCTAAAACAACGTAATAAGAAATTGTTTTTATTCAAAAGAAAATAACTAAATATTCATATATGAGATATTTTTCTTAGTATCCTCACCCATAACATGGTCCATTATATAAATGGTCTGGATCATTGAAATAGGGGGTCCAAATCCAATAGCTAGAGTCCTAAGTAAAAATAGCAATGTATTATATCAAAACTCAGTAAATACAACCTTTTAAGATCATACTCACACCTAACTCTCTCCTAATTGAGGTGAGCAGTCATGACTTCCAAACGTTAGAGTTGACAAATCAAATAGAGGTATTATAGTCTTAATAGGTGGTATGACACGTGTAGGGCTACAATTTGGGTTCTTGATTGATCCAACCCAAGTTCTTGTGGGGTTGTCAATTCCCCAGGGCTGCAGGTTTAAGGTTGAAAATTGCTATATTTAAATTTGGATTAGGTTAGGATAGGTATATTTTAATTTAGGTTGAGTAAATTCGAGTTGGGTTAGGATGGATCGGATTCGGATTTATAAAATCTGGTTGGAGCTGGATTTGAGTTGGGTTGCAAGTGGGACCCTCTTAAGGTCAACCCAACCCAAATCAATCCCCTCGAGTTCCGTACAAAAGTGAGGGAGAAAGAGAGCTTATATGAAGAACTTTACATGGAAAATTTCAGGATCTATTGCTTATTGCGAGTAAAATCTGAATTGTAAGTTAATAATTAATTATATTTTATTTTTAAAAAAAACTTCTTATATTAAAATAAATGTCTTCTAACGTCTCAATAAAAATAAAAGTTGAAAAATCATCTTTCTTATACATGCTCCAACTTGAGGGGGAGTGTTAAGATTATGTTAACTTAAATTAAGGGATATTATTTCATGTATATATTTAGGAGATTTGTAATCCCTTCAATCAAGGGAATTAGTTAGATCTTTATTTTATTTTTCTGCAATTTAGGATCTCGATTTGCTCTTGTAAGCTTATATATAGCAGTCCATTTTGACTGTCGAATACATATAGAGAAAACACAGATTTTTCTGTAAATTGATTTTTCTCAGCCCACGTATCATCTATCACACTTTGCTGGAGTATTAAAGGTTTTATCTTTCAAGAGGACCATGGCAAGTATGAGTCCGTGCTTACCGTGTCGTTTGAATTTCTTTCATTATAGGCTAGGTCATAATGAATGTGACAAATATTGCTGAGATTTTAAAATTTTCCTGACAATATACTAAATAATTTTATCATGAGATTTTCAAAAGCTAGGCAAATTTTAAAATATCATGTTTTCATTGTGGTATTATTATGATATTAATTCTAATAATTATAAAAATATTAGGTTTTTTTGGTAAATGTATTTTTCTTATCAAATATATTTTCTTAAACTTAGAAAATTCCTGGAAATTAGTTAGATAAAAGAAAATGTGCTATTATTTTAGAAAACTTTCATTTTCGACACCTGCCTCCACTTTCTTTGCACGCATATCCTATCATGACTTTTTAGAGGGAGATGATGTAAGCCAACACTCAATGGGGCCAACACTATGTTCATGTAACATCCACTCTGTCCATAATTAGTTTTGTCAACTCTTATTAAAATATCTATAAAATTATAAATTTTACATTAAAAAATCATTGTGGAAAAAACTACGGCACAAAACGATGAGTAATTCATTATGAAAGTAATATTACAAGAGATAGATTATCTTATCAATTCGAACAACCCCTTGAATCTCCTTTGAATCCCTAACTATGCCCTTAAACCCTTAAGAACAGCCTTGAAAGCCCCAATCCCCTCCCTAATCCTAATTACACTGGGAATATATACTATCCAACCAGAATACAAATCGAGCAGTTACATAATTCCGCGCATGCCTTGAATGGGACCTTTGATGAAATCAATAGCTATCGAGGACTAATCGATGACATCGAAGATCCTTCGATACCAATGAATAGCAACCTCCAAAATTTTCTAGCAATCTATTAGGATTTTTCCATATTTTCTTGATGGGGTCGAGCCTTTGTTGAAGCTCATTGAACGAGCTACAGAGTTGGGATTTAGTTGGATGGAATTGCATTTGGTCCCATGCAAATTCCATCCGACGTTTGGGGAGGACAAGAAGAGTTGGGATGGAATTGCATTTGGTCCCACAGGATTTTTGATGGATTTTGAAATCCACTTCACATGTGGGCCCCACATTGATGCATGTATTTTTATCCATGCCGTCCATCATATATGCCCTTTACATATGACATTCTAATTATATGTGTATATGTGAATGACATCTATTATAAATTTGATTTGTTGATTACAAATCTATGGTCTACCAAATAAGGTTTTGCTTAATCCATTGTTTTTCTCATGTCAAGAATTTTACCGCAAGCATGTGATTGAATGGCCAAAATACACCGGTATTTCCAAGCATGCAATCATTGTGCAATAATGGTGTTAATCACATCTAATACAATTCCATACCATTTAATCCCAAGGACCAAACAAGCCCTAATTGTTAAATCCTTTGATTGATCCCATGGGCCCACAATGGGATTTAACCATTGATTTGAGTCACATCTATCATTCAAAAACGTCTCTGATGCAGATCTTAGATCAAGACAAACCATATAGTTGGATTAGTCAGATATCCATGTTTATGGCTCAGGATGCATCAATTCCCCAACTTGATTAATTTCAACGTGGACTAAGTGGGCATGTATTTTGTACAGAGTAATATGATACTCAGGTTGTATACAACGATACACAGGCACCGTGAAATTATACACTTTGACATATATAAACTCAAACAAAACTAACTCAATTGTGCAGCTAACTATTGACAAGTTAGAATCCCACGATCAGATTGGTTGAACAATCCTAACTTATTCAACAGACACTTATTTGTGGAAATAAGGCAGATAGAATTTTTCATTTTTAACTGTCCAATAAATATCCACCACCGCTTTAATGTTTAGGTAATCAAATAAACTTAATTTTTTGTTCATGAGATATCTACACTAGTTACCATAATTTGGACAGTTTTATTTGATTAATTATATGGAACGTGTTTAAGTCCTAAATAATTTCTAGGTGCCTGTGTATCATGTCACACTTTGCCAGAGTATCAAAGTTTTTCTCTTTCAAGAGGACCACGGCAAGTGCATGAACGTGTCGTTTGAATTTCTGTCATAATAGACTAGGTCATAATGAATGTGACAAATATTGCTGAGATTTTAAAATTTTCCTAACAATATACTAAATAATTTTATCACGAGATTTTCAAAAGCTAGGCAGATTTTAAAATATCATGTTTTCATTGTGGTATTATTAGGATATTAATTCTAATAATTATAAAAATATTGGGTTTTTTAGGTAAATGTATTTTTCTTATCAAATATATTTTCTTAAACTTAGAAAATTCCTAAAAATTAGTTGAGATAAAAGAAAATGTGCTATTATTTTAGAAAATTTTCATTTTCGACACCTGCCTCCACTTTCTTTGCACGCCTCTCCTGTGGAGACGATGTAAGCCAACACTACGTTTATGTGACATCCACTCTGTCCATTAGTTTTGTCAACTTCTTATTAAAATGTCTATAAAATTATAATTTATACCTATCTGTTAATTAATTATAATTAAATTCTAGACTCTATAATTAAGAATTGTGCTGCTAAAACCTTACCCAAAATATTTTGTGTATATATATATATATATATATATATATATATATATATATATATATATATATATATATATATATATATAAGAGGATCATTCTTCCTTTAAGGAAAATAAAGGGGAGAATTCTCTCACTTTACATGGTATCAGGGAAACTTCAATCGAGCCGTTGATATTTTCATCGGAAACGAACCGTCTTTCTACTATGGTAGCCTCGCCACTGCTCAAGTGCTCATTCGATCAACAATAATCTCTAATTGGACAAAAACCAAAATTACACTAATTGGATAATCATGTAGGAGGTGTTTTACCAACTTGCACGCATGCATAAGTCAATTAATGTACACGTATGCTAGCATGCTACATAGGTAAAATATTCAACCTATACATCAAGTGGCCTCATCATATAGATGTTATTTACCAAAGATACAAATAATTCAATTAGTAGGTATACCATAATGTTAGAAATTAGTGGACTCAGCAGCTTTTTTACAACCAAACAACTTAGGCTCGTTTGAAAGTTATAATAAAACTAATTTCATATCATTCAAACATCATTTGATACTAAAATAATAATATATAAAATAAGTGAAGAAATATTATGGAAAATTCGTTAACCGTGATATAGACTAACTCTAACATCTACTTAAAGAACCTACTTTATAAACTTGTTGAATAGTTTGATTGATCTAATGGTTCCACAATAGGATGTGGCCATTATTTCTGATGCAGATCTTAGATTAAGACAACCCATGTAGTTGGATTAGTCAGATATACATGTGTATAGCTGGATGCATCAATTCCTCGACCTGATTAGTTTCGACTACGACATGGGCATGTATTTTCAATGGAGCAACATGATACTCAGGTTGTGTACAACACTTGATACACAGTCGCTCTGAAATTATACACTTCACACATATAAACTCAAACAAAGCTAACTCAATTGTCCAGCTAATTGTCAACAAGTTGGAATCCCAAGATCAGATTGGTTGAACAATCCTACCCTCTTATTCATGGAACACTTATTTGTGGAAATAAGGTAGATGAAAATTTTCACTTTTAACTGTCTAATAAATGTCCACCAATCTAATGGTTAGGTAATCAAATAAAGCTTCATTTTTCATTCGCCAGATATGCAAAATAATTTTAGGCCACATGCGCAGTCCCAAGTAATTTCTAAGTGCTTGTGTATTATCTATCACACTTTGTTAGAGTATCAAAGCTTCTCTTTCTAGAGGACTGGGTAGTACGTTTACGCTTAATTACCATGTGGTTTGAATTTCTGTCATCATAGGCTAGGTCATAACGAATGTGACAAATATCACTGAGATTTTTAAATTTTCCGGATGATATACTAAATAATTTTATTGTGAGATTTTCGAAAGTTGGCGGATTTTAAAATATCATGTTTTCATTATGGTATTATTGGGATATTAATTCTAAAACTTATTAAAAGATTATGATTTTTTTGGTAAATGTCTTTTTCTCATGAACTATGTATTTTTAAACTTCAAAAGTTTCTAGCAATTAGTTGAGATAAAAGAGAAATTGCTATTATTTTAGAAAATTTTCAATTTCAACATCTGCGCGCCTTCACTTTCTTTGGACGCATCTCCCATCATGACTTTTAGAATGAGATGGTGTAAGCAAACACTCCAGGGGGCCAACGCTAGCTATGTCCATGTGACATTCACTAATTCGCTCTATCCATTAGTTTTATCAACTCCTGTTAAGATGTGTATTAGATTGTAAAATTTAGTTTTATCGACTCCTTAAGATGTGTTAGATTGTAAATTTGTACACACATGTTATTTGATTGTGATTAGATTTTATACTTTATAATTAGCAATTGTACAGCTAGAACCTTATCTAAAATACTTCGTATTTTTTTAATAAGAGGACAGAGAAACCCTAAACGAGCCTCGGATACGCTAGCATGCCACATAGGTACATTAATAGTCAACCTATCTATCATATAGATGTTGTTGATCAAAGATTTTTTTTTAAATATATAGTTCAATTAGCAAGTGTGCATGATGTTAGATTTTTTTACAAATGAATACCTACGGCTCGTTTGAAACTTATAACAAGACTAATTTAATTTCATATCATTCAAACTTTTTTTTTTTTTTGGATTTGCATGTTAGTATACACCCCACTTGGGAATCAATACCAAGACCTCAGTGTTGAAACGAGGTTATACTAAAAAATAATACACAAAATAAGTGAAGAAATATTAAGGGAAACTTATTAAATAAGCTATAGACTAAAACCCACTTTATAAACTTGTTGAATTGTCTGATTGATCCCATGGGCCCCCTATAGGACTTGATCATTAATTTGAGTCTTGTGATTAGACAATGTATGTGATGCAGATCTTAGATTATGACAACCCATGTAATTGAATTAGTTTGATATTGATGTAGAGCGGGTCGCGGATAGTTTCATGGCCAAGATGGATCAGAAAAGGCAAGGTCGATGACAAAAGTGATCCGGACCGTCGGACCTTAGATCGGGCGTATCTCGCAATATCCGGAATGAGTTACCTGACGTAAAATATATGATTTTGGGGTAGAACGAGCTACTTTAGCCAACCAACCCTACTATGCCGGGTGGCGTAGCCCAGAATTGTGAAAAAATCCTGGATCGACGGTCGTTTCCCTATTTTAATTTTGTTTTTACTATAAATAGTAAGTTTTAGTTTGATTATAACTCTTCATCCGTCGGGCTTTAGGAGTTGCGCCCAACGTGAAAAGAGCTTAGAATAATTAGGAGAACAGTTTAGTGAAGCCAAATAGGACACTTATGATTTTTGGCCAAAAAGCTTGCGCACTAGTAGACATCACGACCATCTATAAATAGTAAGTTTACTATTTATAGTAAGTTGCGATTTCTAGGAGTTTTAGTTGTAGTTTGATTTTGATTTCTTTCAGATTGCTTGGTACCCCTATTTAAAGGGTTGTGAACTCATTTTTAAGAATTCATTAATCAATTTCGAATTTATTTCTATTCTCTGCTTTCTTTCCTCGTGGATTCGAGAAGTCTATGTGAGGAGTCCAGAGAAGTTCCATGGATTCGGAATAGTTATCCTCTTGAGGAAGACGGTGCTCGACCTCACGTCCTCCCCTGCGTCAGATATTCATATGTATGGTCCGGATGTATCAATTCCCCAGTATGATTAGTTTCAAGGTGGAACACATGGGCGTGTATATATTTTCAACATAAGAGTAATATGATACTCAGGTTGTGTACAACACTTGATACACAAGCACTCTTAAATTATACACTTCTTTTTTCTTTTTTCTTTTTTTTTTACACACGCACACACACCCCCACACACTCACGCCACACGCACACACACCCCACACACTCGCACTGTGGGATTTCACCACCATGGGTACTCAAACCCTAGACCCGGTGTTGAAACTCCAAGGAGTCTACCACCCGAGTAAGAGTAAGGACCCTCTTAAATTATACACTTGACATGTATAAATTAACTAAAATAAAACCAACTCCCAACCGTCGACAAGTTGGAATCCCAAGATTAGATTGGTTGAACAATACTAGCCTCTTATTCACCATACACTTTATTTGTAGGAAAAAAAAAGAAGGCAAATCGAATTTTTAATTTTTAACCGTCTAATAAATGTCCGCCACTCCCAACGGTTAGGCAATCAAATAAACTTTTTTTTTTTTTCTTAATATATTTACACTGGTTACCATAATTTGGATAGTTTTATTTAATTAATTATATGCCGCATGTGCGAGTCCTAAGAAATTTCTAGGTGCATGTGTATCATCTATTACACTTTGCTAGAGTATCAAAGTTTTTCATTTCAAGAGGACCACGGCCAATACGTTTGTGCTTACTCTTTCTTTTGAATTTTTGTTACCACAGACTTAGTCATAATGAATGTGACAAATACTACTGAGATTCTAAAATTTTCCCAACAAAATATTAAATAATTTTATTGTGAGATTTTCAAATGCTTGGTAGATTTTAACATATTAAATTTTTGGTGTCGTGTTATAGGGATATTAATTCTAAAAACTTTTTTTTTTTTTTAAACATTAGGGTTCGTTTAGTATATATCTTTTTCATATCAGATATTTTTTCTTGAACTTAAAATTTTTCTAGAAATTAGTTGAGATAAAATTAAAAGAAAATGTGCTATTTTTTTTATAGAAAAAAAAAAAATCATTTTCAATGCCTGTCTCCACATTCTTTGGACCCCTCTCGTGTCACGACTTTTAGAGGGAGACGTATGAGCCATCGCTACGTGGGGCCAACACGATGTCACACGGATATCCGCTAAAACAACGTAATAAGAAATTGTTTTTATTCAAAAGAAAATAACTAAATATTCATATATGAGATATTTTTCTTAGTATCCTCACCCATAACATGGTCCATTATATAAATGGTCTGGATCATTGAAATAGGGGGTCCAAATCCAATAGCTAGAGTCCTAAGTAAAAATAGCAATGTATTATATCAAAACTCAGTAAATACAACCTTTTAAGATCATACTCACACCTAACTCTCTCCTAATTGAGGTGAGCAGTCATGACTTCCAAACGTTAAGAGTGGACAAATCAAATAGAGGTATTATTGTCTTAATAGGTGGTATGACACGTGTAGGGCTACAATTTGGGTTCTTGATTGATCCAACCCAAGTTCTTGTGGGGTTGTCAATTCCCCAGGGCTGCAGGTTTTAAGGTTGAAAATTGCTATATTTAAATTCGGATTAGGTTAGGATAGGTATATTTTAATTTAGGTTGAGTAAATTCGAGTTGGGTTAGGATGGGTCGGATTCGGGTTTAAAAAATCTGGTTGGAGCTGGAGTTGAGTTGGGTTCCAAGTGGGACCCTCTCAAGGTCAACCCAACCCAAATCAATCCCCTCGAGTTCCGTACAAAAGTGAGGGAGAAAGAGAGCTTATATGAAGAACTTTACATGGAAAATTTCAGGATCTATTGCTTATTGCGAGTAAAATCTGAATTGTAAGTTAATAATTAATTATATTTTAATTTAAAAAAAAAAACTTCTTGTATTAAAATAAATGTCTTCTAACGTCTCAATAAAAATAAAAGTTGAAAAATCGTCTTTCTTTTTTTTATTTTCTTTTTCTTTTCTTTTTTTTAAAGAGGACTTTTCATTGATTGCTGGAAAGATACAGAGATCCTGAATTCGGGTGACCCCAGTAGAAAAAGGACAAGGGGAAACCTATCATATCTCTATACAAAGGAGAGAAGCAAGAAACAAAATGACCAGCGAAGCTATCTCTGTCTAATCGCACCTAAACCTGTCTTATCCAGACAAACCATACCCTGAATACGAGTAGAGAGCTTTGCGAGACAGTCGAAATAAACAGTGAATTGCAAGTCACTACCCAGACGGGCCAACGCATCAGCCGGAGCGTTTCCTTCACGGTAGATATGGGAAAATTCTACTCGGCCTCCTCTTCTCAAAGAGAAGATCCTTCTAATCCAATATATCCAATTCCCGCCCGCTTGGATAAGGCCGTTCAGAAAATTTACTATCTGAAGCGAGTCAGATTCAACGATGATCTGCTTGTGGCCCCTAGCCAGGCAGGCTTTGAGACCATCATACACAGCCCGGAGCTCTGCATACATGATAGAAATGATAGAAATGCACATGATAATTCAACTACAGCCATCCAAACCTATTGTTTTCGCTGCAGTGGCCCACCAAGATTTTATAACATATCCGTTTTGGCTACATCTTAAAATGAGCAGCATCGGATGGATATGGCATATTGAGTACAGGCACATTTTCGCCAGTGAGCCTAACATTAGCCAGCTAGCTGATGTCAAAGATCTATGAACCCTACCATAATGTCTGTCTTTGATCCCATCATTCATCCATTTTGCAAGCTCATTTTATAGCAAGAGCCTAAAAATGAAGGAGATCCAAATCTCAAGTGGATTACACCACAACAAAACAGTGGGGATTTAGACATTCATCCATTTTGCAATTTTTATTTTTTATTTTTTATTTTTTATTTTATTATTTTATTTTTTTTTACGGCAATAGCCTTAAAATGAAGCAGATCTAAATCTCAAGTGGATTACACCACAACAAACAGTAGGGATTTAGACATTCATTTATTTTGCAAGCTCATTTTAAAGCAAGAGCCAAAAAATGAAGCAGATCTAAATCTCAAGTGGATTACACCACAACAAACAGCAGTAATTGAACACTTACATATCATTGAAAACTTTTTGGAGTCTGCTTGAAGTTTTGGATCAAGCTGATATTTGTATTTTCCCCTCATCAGATGAAAAAATAAATAAAAATTGCGGTGAACTTTGGAAGGTTTTAATGGTGGACGTTCAATCAATACTTTTTTCCTCTAGTGTGGTCCACTTGTAATTTGAATCTTTCTCAATATTTTTAACACATACCTTAAAATAAGATGACAAAATAAATGAACCACATCGATAAAACACATTCACCATGGTAGGGCCCACAGATCTTTGAGACTAGCTAGCTGGCGCTAGGGTCCATAGTCAAACCACGTCCATTTCACATAGAGATCACGGTGGGCCCTACAAATCCTTTCGTTGAATGTTCTATCTGACCTTGACAGATCGCATTATCTCCAAAGCTTTAGATCTACCCCTTTCAGGTTGAAATGAGCCACAATATATATATATATATATATATATATATATATATATATATATATATATATATATATATATATATATATATATATATATATATATATATGAGCTTATCTCACACTAACATCATGGTGGGCCCCCACATAGCCTTTCGTTGAATGTTCGTCTGCCCCTTCACCGATCATAAGTGGATATTATATTAGCTAGGTTTGCTAAACTTATGCACGTGCGGATACATGATATCCATTCACATACAGGCACACATGCTAACATGACAGACGTGCCAAAATCCAAGGTTTTCCTTCGGATGGATCACACTGTTTAGATCTCCTGACCTAAAAATGAGACTTTTTAACTCCTCGATAAGAGATTTGGCTGGCCGGCCGGGTGGTAGACTCTCAGGAGTTTCAACTCCCGGTAAAGGGTTTGAGTACCCATAGGTGGTGAAATTCCACCAGCGTAAGTGTGAGTGTGTAGGGTGTGTGTGCGTGTGTTAAAAAAAAAATTAAAAAAAAAAGATTTGGCTGGCCCACATTATCCCTCTCCACACGTGCCGATCTGACAAGGGTGTAGGATATCTGACCCGTGCATTGGATGGCTGATGCTCTGAAGATGAACATACCAAGAAATCAGGATGGTCCACCTATCAGGTTGGCCACACGTGCAAGCTGAATCTGGACAGTTGGAGAGTCTTTTTAAACCGTCTATTTTCTTAATACGGGGGTCGCCTACTTGATGAGTGGACCAAAACATGTCTTTGCTGTGCGTTAGTCTTCACTTGCCAGACCATGCATTTCACGCTGCCATTCTGTTTTCATTTTATAATCTAGTGGTCTTTAGCACGTAAACATTGAGAATTTGAGATGCGTGCATGCACGTCTTTACACAAGTACACACGTGCAGCGTGCACTTTACATCCATATACGCGGGGTGCATGTAGGAGATCCAGGCCGTTCATCTATGTGGACTTCGGCCATGGATGGTGTGCAGCCCCAAAATCACAGTGGTTGGATGGTCCGTGGATCTACGGTTAGAGCAGAAGCCAACTCCAACCAGTGGCTAGGGTCATGCAACCAATATGGTTTTTGACGTATGTCCAATCCTGGAAAGGTCCATTAAATGAACGGTCTGGATCTCATACACATAGGTCACATGGATAAGCTAGATATATATATATGGCTCCAGCATGGATCCTTTTAACCTTCGAATTTTCTTTCTCGTTTGGTTCAGTGGAGAAAACAATAGGTGGGGCCATGGTTATACGTGTTTGATCAATTAAATTAAACATGAGGCTGCATATGTGATCGAGTGCTTATGTTTGATTTTCGTGTATGAGTACGATGCACCTGTATGCCAGTGTTATTTTGACTCAATGTTCGATTAAATAATCGTGGTGTCCCTCACTTTGAGCCGGACAAATTGAAGATTGGACATATGATCGTACTTATCCTCTCAACCAAAGTTTGAGCTCCGTTAAGGCGATCTATGTAAGCGTTAGCTCTTAAGAGTGAATTCTTTTTGTGACAATAGATCGGCGTCTGTAGACTTAAGGACTCAACATGATTTGCTACCATAATTCAATAATAAAAATAATTGAGAAAATAGATAAAATATGAGAGTGTTCTTCTATTAATGCTTTTACAATAATGATACTTATAATTGACTTGAGGGATAGTGATTCTTTGGTTGCTCAATTAGGACTGAAGTTTGTAGCAGGATGGTCTTTAGTTCCTCGCTTGATTGGAAATCGGGCCTCATGGGTGAACGACCGATGAAGGATGGATTTTCGACAATCTGTTCATTACTTAGTTGAAAATGAGCACCGTAACAAAATGACAGGGGAGGTGACAGTCTGTTCGTGGTCTTTGTGGGAACCAAGAACGTGAAAAGATAGTTGTGATTTGAATATCTGTTCGTTGTCTGGTGTAGACTAAACTTTGTGGCAAGATGGCCGACAAAATCACCTAGAGCGTAATAGGAAAGGTCCATAGCATTTCATTTGAGATTAAGTGATATTCATTGCGATCTAATGAGATGCCATGAATGGAGGGTGGAAAAATAAATTAAGAGTTAACAATTAGGGGCCCATGCTATGAGCAGTAATGGAGGCTAAAAATAAAACAAAATGATAAATGTGCATAGTGTACGAAAAAATATGTAAGAATTTTATAAGGTGTGTCTTATTGATTAACGGTCTGAATTGTCCTAAGGGCTGGAGTAGAGTTTCGATGGGTTTCAAACTCCTCTATCCTCTGAAACTATAAGAACAGGGTTGGGTCCCCAATCCAACACATTGACAGAAACAAGAATCTCATCAGAACTTCTCTAAGGGTGTAAGGAAATGAAGACATCGGCATCTAGTCTACAGTAATAACATCTCAACAAGGTACGCCATCTAGTTCTTTTGATCTCCATATCCAATGCATAGTAAGGTCTTTTTTGTAATTCCACATATAATTATAAAATAAAATTAGGCTTAGTTGTAATGGCGTGAGGCCTGTGTTTGGCGTGGGGTTTGGAGCTCTTCGAGGAATGTTGTTTACAGAGCTTTTTAGGAGGCGGTGGCATTACGTAGTCTCCAACATCGTAAAGAATATTCAGGTGATCGGTTGTGAAAATCTCTTTAATTCTTTCACATCAGTGTGGCCTATCGGCGATCGGTTGTTGAAATCTCTTTAATTCTTTCACATCAGTATGGCATGTCGCGTATGGTCATGTGTATAAGAGATATACTCTCGCATGTGTGGATTGAAGTACTCACGTCTTTGGACTCTTATATTACAAAATTATTGTGATTCTTACTTTACTTGGCTTTGGCATTAGTAAAGAGTTACTTTTAGCTAGGCTCAAGCATTTAATGTTGCATAGAGATTTTTCTTTAATAGAATTATGACATTTATTGTTGAGAGAGAGTGACTTACTTGGTAGAGGAAGTAATTTTGATAGGACTCTAGTATTTAATACTCTCTAGTATGCATGTCTTTAACTTCTCCTCTTTAAGTTGATTTACACCATACATGACATGGCTACACGTTACATCTTTTAGATCGTTTGATATAGGCATGCCATATCAAGTGTATACGGTATTATCAGTCCATGAGTAGAATTTTGTCCATCATTTTGTATAGCTGTATCTCATTAACTTAAACGGGTGTGCCAAAAACAAGTATAAAAAATACAAACAAAATCAAGGGTTGTAATCAATTTTTGTTAACATGAAACGGCAATAGGATAGTCAAGGCCTTGAAGCCTACAATTTTGTCGTTTTAAATGACATTCATCTTTGTAGTTCAAGTATAATTCATCTCTAGTTACTCCCATGAACGGCCTTGGTTCATCATGGCTTACTAACGAATGCGCCCCTCTACAATAGTGAATCTAGACCATCCAATTGGTGGGCCCTAGAAAGGATCGCACATGGAAGAGAAACCATACTGACCGTGCAATTCTAGCCATCCGATATGTGGCCTCCTCACATAAGGTAGAAGTCAACAAGAATCAACGGCCCACATTCAACGGGGAGAAGTCTGATGAACTGAAAGTCTTGGACCGTCCTGTAAGAGGCTTGGATTTGCACAGATGGAGCAAACAAGACAGATTGACTGTTTGCCGCCCATTGGCCGGAGGAGATTGCCTGGACCTTGGTTGATCGATGGCCCACCAACAGCATGTTAAGAACATACAACAAGCAATGGTCCAAAATCAACAGAAAAAGACTCCAATCCAACGGTTAAGATCATACAGTTGAGGTGATTTTTGAGCCATGACACATCTGTGTGACAACCAAATGAGCTAATAGGACCTCATGCTCCATTACTTTCATTTTGTTTCCTTATAAAAGTAAAGGGTGATTGTACCGTTATAAACTCTCTATCTATATTTATACTATATACAATGCAATAGGGAGAAAAAATTTCAATATTAAGAAGACATGGGAAGGCATTTTAAATGAAGTTGGGTGTATTTTAAAATTTGAAAAATATGGTTGTTCTCCCCACATATTTTTCAAACTTAGTGTGCAGCTCATACCACGTGCAAGAAACACTCTATATATGAGGCTCAATGTGATGATTGTGTGGAATCAATCTATACCGTATATTTGTTGTGTCGGCTCGTATTAGGACACCAGCGTAAAAAAGAGTTAGATCTAAGACTTAAGTAGGCCACATCATAAGAAAATATAGAGATAGATCATCCACAGTTGAAACCATGAAAGCCCCTCTTTCTTTCGCTCTCTCTCTCTATGGTTGGCACCTTTGTTAAAATTTCTTCTGCCTTCTCCCTTTTTATTTTGGTCTCTCTTCTTCTTCTTCTTTTTTTTTTTATGTTACAGATGCCACTTTTCCCTTTACACTGATTCATATTAGAACATCAGCCTAAATAGGAGATGGATCTATCTAAAACTTAAGTAGGCCACAACATAGGAAAATATATAAATAAATCACTTACTATTGAAATCATGAGAGCCCTTCTTTCTTTAATGCACTCTCTTTTTTACTGTGTATGGCTCACAACTTTATTACAGTTACTTCTACCTTTTCTCTCCTCAATTTTCCAGTCTATATCTCATTTTTCCTGTTGCATATGCCACAATTCCCTATTGCGCAAATATTAAATAAGATAAGATTGTGTGTGCTATTGTATGGAGGGATTATGGAACATCTCTCCCATCTCCCATGCACCATCCACTAATGATGGGTGGGTGGGAATCTTAGCATGCATTTTTAAATGGAATTTGTAAAATTAAATAATGAGAGAATCATAGGTTCAACATATCTTTAAGTGCTGAATAATTGGTCCACTTGCTCTTGAAACTGCGTGAGCACATCAAGTGTCTTATTATTTATAACAAGTGGCGGTGGTACATGTAAAATGGAAACTTATTGGGTTCTTCCCTACTGGACTTAATGCGTCCAAACAGGGGATTTGTGGGACCCACTGTGATGTATGAGTTTTATCCATATTATCTATCCAATTTTTCAAATCATTTTAGGTCATGAGTCTAAAAAATAGGCAGATCTAATGCTCACTCTTACTCGGGTGGTAGACTCTCAGAAGTTTCAACACCAGATCAAGGGTTCGAGTACCCATAGGTGGTGAAATTCCACTACAGCGTGCGTGTATGGTGTGTGTGCGTGTGTAAAAAATAAAAATAAATAAAAAAAGGCGGATCTAATGCTCAAGTGGACTGCACCACAAGCAGTGGCAATAATAAAATTTACTTTAGAAAACCTACCTAGGGCTATTATGATGTTTATATGCCAACCGAGCTGTTTATAAGGTCATATAGATCGGGATGAAGAAAAAAAATACAAATATCAGTTTGATCCAAAACTTCTACTACTCACAAGAAGTTTTTAACAATGGGAGTTCAATCCCCACTATACGGTCCACTTAATTTGATATGCTTCATTTTTGGGTTCATATCCCAAAATGATCTGAAAAATGGATATACAACATAAATAAAACCCATACATCACAGTGGGCTCCACAGAGCCTTACCCGAACAAATTATCATCCGGGTGAGGGTAGGACACAATCCACTTCCATGGGAATCCACGCTTGAACGTACCTGTGAGTTCCCATGTGGTAGAGGTATGAGGTCCATAGCAGCGTTTCTTTGCCATCCAACCCTTTCATCAAATGCACCATAAAGTAACCGGGGGTTTCAAATCCCTTCAAAGAGAGGGTGTAACATATGTGTCACTCGACCATTAATCTATTAGGCTTGTGGCCCAACCGTGACTTGGAATTTCATCATTTTAGGGCAAAATACATATTTCATTGGGCTTATTATAACCATTGTGTCAAACATTACATCCATAAGCTAATTAGAGACTTTAAAGTTGATTTATTAATTAAATTCAAACCCCTACAAGTTCAGGTGCATAGCTACTTTGGATTACAAGGAATTCTGAATTCAGGGTGCCAAACACATCAGGAGAATTTCAAATCCATGCGCTCCTAGACGGGCCTAGTTCTTTTTTACTTGAAATATATTGTTTTTAAAATACCTATCAATTTTGTATGCGTCAACATTTTAACCCTCAATTAATTAAAGAGCTTTACCTTTTTTTGGTTCCCTACTATTTCTACCCTTCCTCTCTCTCCCAAAATCCACAAATTACACAATGAATGGTTCGGATCTCACCTCAACCATGTGACACACCCAAGTCATTTGACATTAATGAAGCACACGTTTAAATGATGTTTGCTTCTCGCAATATTAGTGGTCCACGTTAACAACAGTTCAGATTTTGTGAAATGGCAGGCATACATTTACAACGGTTCAGATCTCCCAAAAAAAAAAAAAAAAAAAAAAACAAGAAGAAGAAGAAGAAGAAGAGGTTACTTGTATGATTGTGAGAAACACCATCATTTTACTCTTTTTCTCGTATAACATAAGATTAAAAAATGCCTTTGTAAATGGTCAACAGCAGTTTAACTATTCTACCATGGTTTTATCGGATGGATGTTGATCACGTGTTTTTCACTTTATATATAAAAAGGAAGCAATTAGTTGAAAAAAAAAAAAAAGGAAGGGTTTATTTCACCTATAGTTGAAAGGTCAAGCTGTATGTCGAAATCCCTAAAAGCTTTCCACTTACGTGTGGGGCCCATTTGCTATTATGTACAGGCCGCCCAGTCATTTTTGAGATGCCCCAAAAATTAAGGTATTCTATAGTTGACATGACAACATCTCTTGACCTTATCCGTGGAAATAATCTGGATAAAAGTCTGGATTTTGGATACATATTCTTCTTTTCTTATCCTATCCCTTGTACGTCGTTTACCAGTATATACTTATTTAATGCACAACTCAATTTTCATCAAATGCACCATAATTTGGTGAGTTTCACCCTAAAAAAATTTTAAGCAGGTCAGGTCAAGCCCACCCGACCTGACCGCAGTTAAATGGGTCAAGCCGAACTGGGTTGGGTTGGGTTCACCCTCTAAAAATTTTATGTAGGCCAGGTCAAGCCCAACGTGACTGCAGTTAGTGCCAGATTTCTTGACCTGTTTTAGCTTAAATGTTCTGTATCTGACCGTACCCAACCCATTCCAAGGTCTACTTGCAGTAGTACCAAGCATATGTGGAGCCCACATGATGTATGTATCCAACACAACACTTAGATTATCCTCAGAGCTTAAAAATCAGCTCGATCCAAAACTCAGGTAGGCCACAAGACAGGGAACAATGCGGTGTGGGACTCTCACCCTTGATTCTCACCGGAGCCCACATGAATTACAGAACAGCATGATTTTTCTTATCCTTCATCCAGGGTAGATGAAAGCATCAGGTGGCCTGGATTCTTCATAGACAATATGGTTGGCCCCACATAAATCACGGGTGGATGTGCCCTCTCAACTTCTCCTTGTTCTGTGGCTCACCTGAGTTTCCACTTGGGCTGATTTTTGGGCCTAAGGACGGGTCAGATGTTATGAATACACCATGTGGACCCCACTTCAGTACCTTTGAGTGCACCCCATTTTAAGATAACCTTCCACTTTAGCTGGTGTTGCTGGTGATAGGATAGTTCATGGCAGCAGAGATTAGAGAAGTGGTTTGGAAGATCCATACTGTTAACCAGGTGGGGCCTACCTTAATCTTTCAATTGCTCTAAAATGAATGAGATCAGTCAACTCTTCAGGTGGGCCATAAAACAATGACAGAAATGAACATATAAATTAATGAGCTGTCCTAAGCCTACACACGTGTACAGGGTAGCTCTTGTACATACCGCACGTGGGGCAGCATGTGAGATAGGTGTGAGATCCAATCCATCAATGAGATGGTTACAACCACAGAGGCTCTGGCTCAAGAATCAGGTTGGTCGACAAGGTAGGTGGGCCATCGTTTTCAGTACAAATGCATGGGTAGAAAAAACTCAAGGAAAGTTCTCTAACATCATGGTCCGGACCCACCTAATGGACTTCCTAGATGTGGCACCTGTCTGACACACTGGCAAATGTGGTAGTGTGTGGATGGAGGGGATTGATCAATGGGTTTTTTTTTTAACCCGTCGTCGACTGGTCGTGAACCTTGCTCGACCGGTCGAAGGCTGGTCTCGACCAGTCGTAGAAGTTGAGCCATGGCACGGCTCAAAGTCCAGCGACTTGGGCTATTTTTCTACGGGGTGCTCGACCGGTCGTGGAAGGTGCTCGACCGGTCGTAAATGGCTCTCAACCGGTCAAAGGTTCGTCACGACCAGTCGTAGTTATGCAGATTCGTTCAGCGATTTTGCGCAGATTTCATGTCGCAAGTCCTTTCGCAACTGGGATGCGGAAAGGAGTTTCCTAAAACTTTAAATAGGAGTTTCTAAGGCTTTCTAGGGACAACAAGAGGGTTTCCTAAAGCTTTACAAGGGATTCGCTAAAGGGTTTAGGGCTATCAAAGGTGAGAGAGAGAAGAAAATAGAGAGAGGAAGCTTATAAAAGGGAGATTATGCTCGTGAAGTTATCTACTGTACAATCTGTATCTCAGCGCTTCTATGTCCTCGTAATCGGTGAGATCTCTCCGTTTTCTTTGTTTCTCATATTGTTTATCCACTCCTGCGTGAGTGAAGAAGTTTGTAACGTTCTACTTCATAGTAGATTGTTGATCTAGATGAGGTCCGGTGGTTTTTACCTCTTTGAGGGTTTTTCATGTAAAAATCTCTTCTGTGGTGTATAGTTTATGCTTTGATTTATTTCATTGCTTTATTATCCATAATTCTGGTTTGTTCTGGAGGGCTAGATCCTAAGGTTTTGTGCAAGGCCCCTAACAAAGTGGCATCAGAGCTAAGTTCATTGAACGGGCAGGATCAGTTTTGAATTATGGAAGGTGGCTGATCACGGATGATCAACCTCAATGGTTCTAACTGGACCATATGGAAGGCTAAGATGGAGGACTTGCTTTATTGCAAGGACCTATATTCTCCAATTTTAGGCATATCGGCAAAATCAAGGATATGACTGATGATGATTGGAAGAAGATGGATCGAAAGGCGGTGGGGTTTATTAGACAATGGTTGGATGATTCAATATTCCACCATGTGTCTACGGAAACCTCAGCCGCTAGCCTATGGCTGAAATTACAAGGGCTGTATGAGAGGAAGACAGCCGGTAATAAAAATTTTCTGATAAGGTGACTTGTAAATCTCAAGTTCAAGGATGGTGGTTCTGTAGCCGAGCACATGAATGAGGTCAGTAATATAGTGAACCAACTCTCCTCTATGAAGATGGTCCTGGATGATGAATTGCAGGCTTTGCTTTTGCTTAGTTCACTGCCTGACAGTTGGGAGACATTGGTGGTGTCTCTAAGTAACTCCGCGCCAGACGAAAAGATATCCATGGAACAGGTAACCAGTTGTCTCTTCAATGAGGAGACAATGAGGAAGTCTCAGGGGTCTACACAGCAAGAGGCCCTTGTGACACAGGAACGGGAGAGGGAAAAGAACAGGAATGGCGGGAAGGCCCGAGATAAATCAAGAAGCAAGTTGAGTAACAAAAAGGATGTTGATTGCTGGAATTGTGGCAAGAAGGGCTACTACAAGCATGAATGTTGTGGTAAGAAGAACAACAAGAAAGGAAAAGGGAAGGAATATAATCAAATTCCACTGCGGTCACTTTAGATGGCGACGTTGTAGTTATTCTTTCTGCAGATCATGATGTATGTCTCACAGCTACGAGTCAGGACACCGACTGGGTGATAAACTCGGGAGCTTCTTTTCATGCGACTCCACGTAGGGACTTCTTCACAAGCTACAAGTCAGGTGACTATGGGACTATGAAGATGAAAAATTTTGCCGTATCAAAAATCGTGGGAGTCAATGATATTTGTGTGAAGACCGATGTGGGCTGCACATTGGTTCTCAGGGATGTGAGGTATATCCCAGACCTTCGCCTCAACTTGATATCGATAGGAAGGTTAGATGATGATGGCTATGAAAGCAGGTTTGCTGGTGGGCGATGGAAGCTCATCAAGGGTTCATTGATCATGGCCAGAGGAAGAAGTGTTGCACCCTTTACAAGGCAAGTGTCAGTATGTGCAAGGGTGGGTTAAACGCAACGGAAGATTCAGCTATTTACACATGGCACAGGCGTCTAGGCCACATGAGCGAAAAAGGGTTTCAGCTACTAGTAAGGAAGCAGCTCCTTCCAAACGTGACAGGTACACCTCTCAAAACCTGTCTTGATTGTTTATCAGGGAAACAACATAAAGTTTCATTTATTAAATCTGCTTCTCATGTTAATAAAGTGCATGCATTATATTTGGTTTATTCTGATGTTTGTGGTCCTATGAGGACAAAAACCTTGGGCGGGGCATTGTATTTTGTTACTTTTATAGATGATGCATCTAGGAGGGTTTAGGTTTATGCTTTGAAATCCAAAGACGAGGTCTTTGGTGTGTTTAAATTGTTTCATGCTATGGTTGAGAGAGAGACAGGTAGACCATTGAAATGCATCGCACCGATCATGGTGGTGAATACATTGGTGACTTTCACGAGTACTGCAAGTCCCTGGGTATACGGCGTGAACAGACAATTCCCAAGACCCCCCAGCATAATGGTGTAGCTGAGCGAATGAATCACATCATTGTAGAGAGAATCATATGCATGTTATCCCATGCGAAATTGCCCAAGACGTTCTGGGGAGAAGCAATGCACACGGCGGTGTATTTGATAAATAGGTCTCCATCAGCCCCGTTGAATGGAGAAGTACCTGAGAAGATGTGGACTGGACAGGATCCATCGTATAGTCATCTCAAGGTGTTTGGATGCAGGGCATCCGTTCACGTACCAAAGGACGAGAGGTCCAAGCTCAATATAAAGATCAGGCTGTATGTGTTCTTAGGGTACGATGATGAAAAGTTCGGTTACGGATTGTGGGATCCGACCGAGAGGAAGCTCGTCAGGAGCAGAGATGTGGTTTTCTTTGAAGATCAGTCTATAAAAACATTGGTAAGTCAGAGAAGAACCAGCCTAGTTCAGGTGAGCTAGAGGACATGGATCCGGTTACTCCTCCCATGGTGCCTGATGAATGGGGAGTACAAATGGCCCGAGTCACAGAGGACGAGGAGTTCCTTCGGAAGATGGACCAGGGGAGCAGCCCCACTTGATCCACTGTTGAGCCACAGGTGAGGAGGTCATCTAGGGTCAGACAGCTGTCCAAAAGGTACTCGCCACATGAGTACATTATGCTGACTGATGGGGGAGAGCCAGAAGATTATTCTGAAGCCCTAGCCGACGAGCATAAGGAGGAGTGGTTGAAAGCTATGCAAGAGGAGATGGAATCCTTGCATAAGAACCACACCTATGATATGGTGAAATTGCCAAGGGCAAGAAAGCTTTGAGCAACAAGTGAGTGTTCAGAAAGAAGGTTGAGCAGAAGAATTCACAGACGAGGTTCAAGGCCAGATTGGGGTGAAAGGGTTTAGTCAGAGGAAAGGTATAGACTTCAAAGAGATATTCTCACCAGTGGTGAAGATGACATCTATACGGGTGTTGCTTGGGTTGGCGGCTAGCATGGATCTTGAGATAGAGCAATTAGATGTTAAAACTGTCTTTCTCCATGGTGACCTAGAAGAAGAGATTTACATACACCAACTAGAGGGGTTCGAAGTCAAGGGCAAAGAGCATATGGTGTGTAGGCTGAGGAAGATCTTGTATGGGCTGAAACAAGCTCCACGACAATGGTACAAGAAGTTCGACTCGTTCATGTTGAAACATGGGTATGACAGAATGGAGTCGGACCACTGTGTGTTCTCGCGCAAGTTCTCAGATGGTGATTTCTTAGTTCTGCTGTTATATGTTGATGACATGCTCATCATGGGAAAAGACATCAAGAAGATCGATAGGCTGAAACAAGAGTTGGGCAAGTCTTTTGCGCTGAAAGACTTGGGCCCAGCTAGACAGATCCTAGGAATGGAGATAACCCGTGACAGAAGCAGCAGAAAGCTCTAGCTGTCATAAGAGCGGTATATTGAGAAAGTCCTAAAACGGTTCAATATGAATGCAGCGAAGCCGGTCAATACTCTACTAGATGGTCACTTCAGATTGAGCGACAGGCAGTGTCCTAAGATGAAGGCGGAGGTGAAAGAGATGCAGAAGATACCCTACGCGTCAGCTGTAAAAAGTTTGATGTATGTTATGGTGTATACACGCCTAGACATAGCATTTGCGGTTGGTGTTGTCAGACGGTATCTTGTCAATCCTGGCAAAGAGCATTGGGCAGCGGTGAAATGGATACTGCGGTATCTAAGAGGCTCATCCAAGTTGAGCCTATACTATGGTAACGGTAAACCTATGTTAGAGGGCTACACAGATGTAGATATGGCAAGCGACATAGACTCCAAGAAGTCTACCTCGGGGTTTATGTTCACGTTTGCAGGGGGAGCGTTTCCTAGCAGAGGAAGCTACAGAAGGTCATGGCGTTGTCGACGACAGAAGCCGAGTACATTGCAATCACAGAGGCATGTAAAGAGATGCTTTGGATGAAGAGGTTCCTACAAGAACTTAGCCTGAAGCAGGAGGAGCATGTAATCTATTGCGATAGTCAGAGTGCTATACACTTGAGTAAGAATCCAAGTCAGCATTCCAAGTCAAAGCACATAGAGATTCAGTATCACTGGATCAAGGATATTTTGGAACAGAAGGTGTTACAGCTTGAGAAGGTCCACACGGACGATAATGGGTCAGACATGATGACCAAGGCTTTGCTCAATGGCAAGTTTGAGGTTTGTAGAAACCTGGCTGGCTTGAAGAAGGTGGATCCCTCCTAGGTCAAAAAGGGAGAAATTTGATGAGTTTTTTTTTTGACCCATCGTCAACCGATCGTGAGCCTTGCTCGACCGGTCGAAGGCTGGTCTCGAGCAGTCGTAGGAGTCGAGCCGTGGCATGACTCAAAGTCCAGCGACTTGGGTTATTTTTCTCCGGGATGCTCGACCGGTCGTGGGAAGTGCTTGACCGGTCGTAGGTAGCTCTTGACCGGTCGAAGGTTCGTCACAACCAGTCATAGTTACGCAGATTCGTTCCACGATTTTGCGCGGATTTCATGTCGCAAGTCATTTCGCAACTGGGATGCGGAAAGGAGTTTCCTAAAACTTTAAATAGGAGTTCCTAGGGCTTTCTAGGGACGACAAGAGTGTTTCCTAAAGCTTTACAAGGGATTTGCTAAAGGGTTTAGGGCTATCAAATGTGAGAGAGAGAGAGAAGAAAAGAGAGAGAGAGAGAGAGAGAGAGAGAGAGAGGAAGCTTATAGAAGGGAGATTATGCTCGTGAAGTCATCTACTGTGCAATCTATGTCTCAGCGCTTCTATGTCCTCGTAATAGGTGAGATCTCTCCGTTTTCTTTGTTTCTCTTATTGTTTATCTACTCCTGCGTGAGTGAAGAAGTTTGTAACATTCTACTTCATAGTGGATTGTTGATCTGGACGAGGTCCCGTGGTTTCTACCTCTTTGAGGGTTTTCCACGTAAAAATCTCTTGTGTGGTGTGTGGTTTATGCTTTGATTTATTTCATTGCTTTATTATCCATAATTCTGGTTTGTTCTAGAGGGCTAGATCCTAAGGTTTTGTGCAAGGCCCCCAACAGGGATTGCCTGGAGACAAGGTCACCCAGATATCCCTGTTTACCGAACTATGTCGGGCCGACCGTGATGTATGTATTTTATCCATCCATCCTTTTTGCCAGCTCATTTTATATCATGAGCTCAAAAATGAGGCAGATCCAAGGGCACGGATTGAGTACTACCACACTAGGACCTGTATAGAGACGGACTACGTGGGGCCACTGTGATGTATGTATTTTATCCACGATGTTCATCTATTTTGATAAATCATTTTATGTGATGAGCTAAAAATGAGGCATGTTAAATGCTCAAGTGAGCCTCACCACAGGAAATAATGAGGATTGAATGCCTATTTATGAAAACATCCGAGAACCACATGTTTTGAATCATGTTGATATTTATGTTTTCCCTTAATTTAGGTCTATGTGACCTAACAAATAGGTTGGATGACAAATAAACATCACGATGAGCCCTAAGAAAGCTTTAACAATGAGGTCATTGTCACAACTACTTATGGTGTGGTCCACTCTAGCCTTCTATCTTTTTGAGCTCATGCTCTTAAATGATATATCAAAATGGATGGATGACTTGGATAAACACATATACTGCAATAGCCCTAGAGAACCCTTGACAATATGTGTTTTGCCGGGTCATGGTGGGGTAGTACCATAGTACCATTCCAGTTCCAAAGCTCCAGTGGACCACACCATAGGAAAAAGATCGAAGGGATTGAACACCTGTAATATCTCAATGCGGAATTGCCAAATAATCTTATTGTGCTATAATATAGAGATTTGAAGGGCGGAATTGCCAAATAATCTTACTGTGCATTGAATATAGAGATCTGAAGGGCTAGATGGTTTACCTTGTTAGGACGCCATTCCTGGAGATAGGATGTTGAGGTCTTCCTCTCCAATTACACCTTAGAAGCTGTGATGGGACTATAACTTATGTCTGTGGTGTTGGATTGGGGACCCAACTCTAATTTATATTCACGAGGGCAAAGGAGTTTGAGACCCATCAAAACTCCTTTCCTGAAAGGCATCAAAACTCCTTTCCTAAAAGGCTCCACAAATTGGTAATCTCAGTTCTATCAAGATACTATATGTGTATCACATTAGTAGCACACTACCCCTAACACGAATTCTAAATGTATCATAACTTAGTGGGGCCCACTGGTGCACCCGATCACATTATCCAACCTTTAGGTAGATCTAGACCGTTGATCAATAGGCCTACTTTATTGGATTCTTACAACACCTACGGTTGAAAACTTCTAGGTGGCCACAAATGTTTTGGATCAAGATGACATTTGTGTTTTCTTTTCATCTAGGTCTTCATCCTCATCGGTGTGACCTTATGAACTGGTTGATGGCAAATAAACATCATGGTGGGCGCTAGAAAGGAGACTCAATATCCCACTATTTCATGTGGTGTGGTCTACTTGAGCTCTGTATCTAATTCATTTTTCAGCTCATGCCCTAAAATGATCCAGCAAAAACGGATTATACACATACATCGCAGTAGTCCCACAGAGTCAGGTCACCAGGACCTTGGTGACCTAGTGCCTAGTGGGGCCATATGCGTCCCTATGCAAATGGTATGATATGTATGTGTGTTGACTTAGCAAAGCTCTTAAAGTAATAGCCCAACCATCTATATTCAACAAAAAAACGCATGGCCCACCTAATGACTTTGACGTGGTTTACTTTTGATATGTGCACGTTTATTGTTCTCCAACCCAACGCTCGTAGACCAATCTCTAGTGTTACACTAAAGGGGTGTTTGATTTTTCAAATCCTAAGATTTAGAGATAAAATACATTAAAAAAGCATGAATGTCAACAGCACATTGTCACATTGGGAAGGCTACTGCAATTAAAAAGTGAATAATCATTATCTATTTAGGTATTAAGGGGGATTTGAGAACTAATGGAAAAGGCATTTTAAATGGGAGTTACTCTGCCTGCATATGGTGTTTGATACTCAGTCACTCAGAAAGTATACACATGGCATAAATTAGATGAAATTAAATTGATAAAATTGTATTCGATCCTCACCTTCAATTCATGAACACTTGCTCTGTTGCTCATGATGTATCTAAATTGGGACACACACGGTGCACTCTTTAATTTGAAGTGGTATACTCGGAGGAGTTTCAATACGAGGTCTTGGGTTTGGTACCAATAGGTGGTGAAATCCCACTACAGCGTGCATGTGTGTTGGGTGCGTGTGTAAATAAAATAAAAAATAAAAAATTACCCGTTGTGCATTTTCTAAGTAATCTCTGAGTGCTAGGGTCCTGGCATTTTATAAGCGAGACCATTCCCTGTAGCAATCACCCACAACTACATGTATCAAGTAATGCTGAGAATGGGTGTTGAACCCACACCTGTAAGGAGCAAACCCACAGTGATGGCCGCTGGCTCAAATCTCGTTGAGTCCAAAGTTTCTTTTTTGAAATTTTGTCTCTGAAATGCGGCCATGAATCAGTTGGTGGCAATAGATAAAAAATTTCAGCAATTAATTTTAAAGAAAAAATAACTTTAAATTATTAAAGAACATGAGAAAGGTTTCAGATAAAGGGAAATATATTATGCTAATTACCTAAGTTCAAATTGCTCTGAATCACTTGAGATTCTTATGTAAATTAAAATCCTAATCCAAAACTCAAGTGGGCCACACCACGGGGAACAATGCATAAAACCGATATGTTCACATGAGTTGGATGGCATATACATGACACAACGGACCCTTTAGCTATAGATGAAATCTTTCCATTTATGATTTAACTGATCCTATCCATGCGGCTGTCAACGGGCCTGGCTTGGCTAGGCCTCAGCCTGTATTTTAAAGGCCCGGGCTTGGACACTCTAAGCTATCACGAAAAAATGCTGACCCGTGCACCTTTGTACACGTGTCTTGGATATAAAATCTGAATGGTTCATATGACGCGGCACTCCTTAAAATCTCTTGGGACCAACTTTCAACCTGATTCGAAACTCTTAAAATTTCTATGGGGAACATCATTGTTATAGGGAAAATAGGTTGACCAATGATGAAATGTCAGGTCGGAACATTGCACACTCCCCCAGGTCGAACACGATAGTGGGTTTGATCCCACACTTAAAACTAAGCAAGAAGTAAGATCGAGCTCAACATCTCGTCACCAGATCAGAACGCCTACCGATCTGCCCGATCTCCCGAAAGGTAACTATCTCCTGTTGGGATGCCTTGCACAAACCTTAGGATCTAGCCTCCCGAAACAAACCAGAATTATGGATAATAAAGCAATGAAATAAATCAAAGCATCAATCACACACCACACAAGAGATTTTTACGTGGAAAACCCTCAAAGAGGTAAAAACCACGGGACCTCGTCCAGATCAACAATCCACTATGAAGTAGAACGTTTACAACCTTCTTCACTCACGCAGAAGTGGATGAACAATAAGAGAAATAGAGAAAACGAAGAGATCTAACCGATTATGAGGACATAGAAGCGCTGAGATATAAATTGCAAAGTAAAAAAACCTCCCGAAGCGAGAACCTCCCTTCTATAAGCTTCCTCTCTCTCTTTCTCCCTCTCTCTCACCTTTGATAGCCCTCTTGTATTTTTCTCATCAACACAACATACGTAGAAAAATCCTAGGGACCCCTTTTTATAGTTTTAGGAAACTCCTTTCCGCATCCTAGTTGCGAAAGGACTTGCGCATCCTAGTTGCGAAAGGACTTGCGCATCTGACTTGCGCATCCTAGTTGCAAAAGGACTTTGCGCATCCGAGTTGCGAAAAGGACAACGGGTTAAAAAAACCCATCAAATCTCCCCCTTTTTGACCTAGGAGGGATTCACCTTCTTTAAGCCAGCCAGGTTTCTACAAACCTCAAACTTGCCCTTAAGCAAGGCCTTGGTCATCATATCTGACCCATTATCATCCGTGTGGACCTTCTCAAGCTGTAACACCTTCTGTTCCAAAGTATCCCTAATCCAGTGATACCGAATCTCTATGTGCTTCGACTTGGAATGCTGACTTGGATTCTTGCTCAAGTGTATAGCACTCTGACTATCGCAATAGACCACGTGCTCCTCCTGCTTTAGGCTAAGTTCTTGTAGGAACCTTTTCATCCAAAGCATCTCTTTACATGCTTCTGTGACTGCGATGTATTCGGCCTCTGTCGTCGACAATGCTACGACCTTCTGTAGCTTGCTCTGCCAAGAAACCGCTCCCCCTGCAAATGTGAACATGAACCCCGATGTAAACTTCCTGGAGTCAATGTCACCTGCCATATCTGCATCTGTGTAGCCCTCTAACACAGGTTTTCCGTCACCATAGCATAGGCTCAACCTGGATGAGCCTCTTAGATACCGTAGTATCCATTTCACCGTTGTCCAATGTTCTTTGCCAGGATTGGCAAGATACCGGCTGACAACACCAACCGCATATGCTATGTCTGGGCATGTACACACCATAGCATACATCAAACTTCCTACAGCTGACGCGTAGGGTATTTTCTGCATCTCTTCCACCTCTGCCTTCGTCTTGGGACACTGCCTGTCGCTCAATCTGAAGTGACCATCTAGTGGAGTACTGGCCGAAGCTTCATTTGCATTCATATTGAACCGCTCTTGTGACAGTCAGAGCTTCCTGCTGCTTCTGTCACGGGTTATCTCCATTCCTAGGATCTGTCTAGCTGGGCCCAAGTCTTTCGTCGCAAAAGACTTGCCCAACTCCTGTTTCAGCCTGCCAATCTTCTTGATGTCTTTTCCCATGATGAGCATGTCATCAACATATAACAGCAGAACTAAGAAATCACTGTCTGAGAACTTACGCGTGAACACACAGTGGTCCGACTCCGTTCTGTCATACCCATGTTTCAACATAAACGAGTGGAACTTCTTGTACCATTGCCGTGGAGCTTGTTTCAGCCCATACAAGCTCTTCCTCAGCCTACACACCATATGCTCATTGCCCTTGACTTCGAACCTCTCTGGTTGGTGCATGTAGATCTCTTCTTCCAGGTCACCATGGAGAAAGGCGGTTTAACATCTAACTACTCTATCTCCCGGATCCATGCTAGCCACCAACCCAAGCAACACCCGTATGGATGTCATCTTCACCACTTGGTGAGAATATCTCTTCGAAGTCTATACCTTTCCTCTGACCAAACCCTTTCACCACAAGTCTGGCCTTGAACCTCGTCTGTGAATTCTTCTGCTCAATCTTCTTTCTGAACACCCACTTGTTGCTCAAAGCTTTCTTGCCCTTAGGCAATTTCACCATATCATAGGTGTGGTTCTTATGCAAGGATACTATCTCCTCTTGCATAGCTTTCAACCACTCCCCCTTATGCTCGTCGACTAGGGCCTCAGAATAATCTTCTGGCTCTCCCCCATCGGTTAGCATAATGTACTCATGTGGAGAGTACCTCTTGGATGGCTGTCTGTCCCTAGATGACCTCGTCACATGTGACTCAACAGTGGATCAAGTGGGGGCTGCTCCCCTGGTCCATCTTCTGAAGGAACTCTCTCGTCCTCTGCACCTTGCTGTACTCCCCCGTCATCAAGCACCACGGGAGGAGTAACCGGATCCATGTCCTCTAGCTCACCTGAACTAGGCTGGTTCTTCTCTGGCTTACCAATGTCTTCGATACACTGATCTTCAAAGAAAACCACATCTCTGCTCCTGACGAGCTTCTTCTCGGTTGGATCCCATAACCTGTAACCGAATTTTTCATCACCATACCCTAAGAACACACACTGCCTGATCTTCATATCGAGCTTGGACCTCTCATCCTTTGGTACGTGAACGGATGCCCTGCATCCAAACACCCTGAGATGACTGTACGATGGATCATGTCCAGTCCACACCTTCTCAGGTACTTCTCCATTCAACGGGGCTGATGGAGACCTGTTTATCAAATACACCGCCGTGCGCATTGCTTCTCCCCAGAACGTCTTGGGCAACTTCGCATGGGATAACATGCATCTGATTCTCTCAACAATGGTGCGATTCATTCGCTCAGCTACACCATTATGCTGGGGGGTCTTGGGAACCGTCTGTTCATGCCGTATACCCTGGGACTTGCAGTACTCGTGAAAGTCGCCAATGTATTCACCACCATTATCAGTGCAGATGCACTTCAATGATCTACCTGTCTCTCTCTCGACCATAGCATGAAACAATTTAAACACACCAAAGACCTCGTCCTTGGATTTCAAAGCATAAACTCAAACCCTCCTAGATGCATCATCTATAAAAGTAACAAAATACAATGCCCCACCCAAGGTTTTTGTCCTCATAGGACCACAAACATTAGAATAAACCAAATCTAATGCATGCACTTTATTAACATGAGAAGCAGTTTTAATAAATGAAACTCTATGCTGTTTCCCTGATAACCAATCAAGACAGGTTTTGAGAGGCATACATCACGTTGGAAGGAGCTGCTTCCTCGCTAGTAGCTGAAGCCCTTTTTCACTCATGTGGCCTAGACGCCTGTGCCACATGTCAATAGCTGAATCTTCCGTTGCGTTCAACCCACCCTTGCACATACTGACACTTGCCTTGTATAGGGTGCAACACTTCTTTCCTCTCCCCACGGTCAACGAACCCTTGATGAGCTTCCATTGCCCACCAGCAAACCGGCTTTCATAGCCATCGTCATCCAGCCTTCCCGTCGACATCAAGTTAAGGCGAAGGTCTGGGATATGCCTCACTTCCTTGAGAACCAATGTGCAGCCCACATCAGTTTTCACACAAATATCACCAACTCCCACAATATTTGATACGCCAGAATTTCTCATCTTCACAGTCCCATAGTCACCTGACTTGTAGCTTGTGAAGGAGTCCCTGTGTGGAGTTACATGAAAAGAAGCTCCCGAGTCTATCACCCAGTCGGTGCCCTAACTCGTAGCCGTGAGACATACATCGTGATTTGTAGAAAGAATAACTACCATGTCGCCATCTGAAGCGACCGCAGTGGAATCAGATTCTTCTTCCTTCCATTTTCCTTTCTTGTCATTTTTCTTACCACGACATTCATGCTTGTAGTGGCCTTTCTTGCCACAATTCTAGCATTCGACCTCTTTTCTATTACTCGACTTGCCTCTTGATTTATCTCGGGCCTTCCCGCCCTTCCTGTTCTTTCCTCTCCCCCGTTCCTGTGTCACAAGAGCCTCTTGCTGAGTAGACCCCTGAGACTTCCTCCTTGTCTCCTCATTGAAGAGACAACCGGTTACTGTTCCATGGATATCTTTCCGTCTGCAGCGCGGAGTTACTTAGAACACCATCAATGTCTCCCAACCGTCGTGCAATGAACTAAGTAATAGTAAAGCCCGCAATTCATCATCCAGGGACCATCTTCATAGAGGTGAGTTGGTTCACTATATTACCGACCTCATTCATATGCTCGGCCCGCACGAACCACCATCCTTGAACTTGAGATTTACAAGTCGCCTTATCGAAATATTTTATTAAATTTGTCTTCCTCTCATACAGCCCTTATAATTTTAGCCATAGGCTTTAATGAGGTTTCCGTAGACACATGGTGGAACACAGAATCATCCAACCATTGTCTAATAAACCCAACCGCCTTTCGGTCCATCTTCTTCCAATCATCATCAGTCATATCCTTGGATTTTGCTGATATGCCTGAGATTGGAGAATATAGATCCTTGCAATAAAGCAAGTCCTCCATCTTAACCTTCCATATGGTCCAGTTAGAACCATTGAGGCTGATCATCATTGAGCCACCTTCCATAATTCAAACCGAAAAAAAAGATCCTACCCGTTCAATGAACTTAGCTCTGATACCACTTTGTTGGGATGCCTTGCACAAACCTTAGGATCTAGCCTCCCGAAACAAACCAGAATTATGGATAATAAAGCAATGAAATAAATCAAAGCATCAATCACACACCACACAAGATATTTTTACGTGGAAAACCCTCAAAGAGGTAAAAACCACGGGACCTCGTCCAGATCAACAATCCACTATAAAGTAGAACGTTTACAACCTTCTTCACTCACGCAGAAGTGGATGAACAATAAGAGAAATAGAGAAAACGAAGAGATCTAACCGATTATGAGGACATAGAAGCGCTGAGATATAAATTGCAAAGTAGAAAAACCTCCCCGAGCAGAACCTCCCTTCTATAAGCTTCCTCTCTCTCTTTCTCCCTCTCTCTCACCTTTGATAGCCCTCTTGTATTTTTCTCATCAACACAACATACGTAGAAAAATCCTAGGGACCCCTTTTTATAGTTTTAGGAAACTCCTTTCCGCATCCTAGTTGCGAAAGGACTTGCGCATCCTAGTTGCGAAAGGACTTTGCGCATCCCAGTTGCGAAAGGACAACGGGTTAAAAAAATCCATCACCTCCATCGATTCTAAGATCTCCAAAGTTCATCAGGAACAACCCGTCCTTCTGCTCGACTAAAGAGACAGGTCGATATAGTCCAGGTCGGTATGTCCCAGGTCGGCATAACTTAAAGCGGCACGCCACTTCCAGGTCAAGTCGGCCAAGGCCACATTGGCCTCCCATTGCACATCTTCATTAGCCTCAAACAATCAAATCTCGCCCCAGAAAGATTCATCAGAGGTCTTCTCCAAAGATCTCGAAGGATATCTGTGACATGCTCGGACTCCCGAAATCTTCGCCGAAGATTCCGGAAGACCCTCCTTCTAATCCGGGATCTACGCCACCGCCTCTCCGTAAGATATAAATAAGTTACCTCTAATGGTGAGAGGTACGCACTATCTTTAACCCTGAACCCTCGATTTGACTCAAATCATATCCTTAACTTAAGCATCAAAGGGTTTCCTGTTCTAGGTAGGGTCTTCCTTGTCCGTTCCTTGTGTAAGTAAACGGGTCCAAAAAGGGGCTAACCAGATTTCTGCATCAACAATTACTTTTACCGATCAAGCTGGGTTTTGGGATATAAGCCTCACACTCATACATCACAGTGGGCCCCACACAACTGTCATACGTTCCTATATGATCATTTCCCCTTGTGGTTTCTTGATCATACAAGGATGAGAGTTATAGCAACGGTGGAAGGTGGTCCATGTACATACGTACATACATCCCTATGAAGTCCCATTGATCCACCTGAGGCCCATCTGCAGATTTCTGATTTCCAAAGCTAATTTCAGAAAAATTCAACCATGGACAACAATACTCCAATCCATTGATGGGGTGATCCACACGGCATGGCTTTTGAGTGAAGCCTCAATGTGTGACCATATGAATGGGTTAGATGGCAAATAAACATCATGGTGGGCCTTATGAAGGTTTCAACCGTGGTCATCATCATCCCCGATGTATCCTATGGTGTGGTCCACTTGAGCTTTGGATCTACCTCATTTTGAGGCTCATAACTGAAAATAAGCTGGAAAAATGGATGGTTGGCATGGATAAAACACATACATCACGGTGGGGCCCACAGTCAGGTAACCAGGGACCATGGTGACCTGGTCTCCAGGCAATCCGCTTGCCTGCTCAATCCGCTTGCCTGCTTGAGCAGGGAAGCGTATTGCCTGTGACCCCGGGCAGGCTGTGTGCGCCCACAGATATATCTGTGACAAAATAACTCCCATCATCTGTTTTGAAAGACCATAATTGGATAATTGGAAAGGAGTCTAAAAATTAGGCAGATCCAAAACTTTGGTGGGCCGCACTAATAAAACAGTGGGAATATAAACGTCCACCATTGAAACATTCCTTGATCTGCCCATGATGTTTATATACCATCTAAACCGTTTACAGGGTTATTACCACTCAAATAAATTCTAGGAACAAATATCGTACTGATACAAAACTTCTATCACCTCAGGAGTTCAATCCCCACTATTTTGTGTGTTATGATCACATGAGTTCTGGATATGCCTTATTTTTAGAATATTATGCTATTATAGTCTTTCAAAACAGATGGACGGAGTGGATTTGTCAAAAACGTCTCTTTGGGCCCCACACAGTCTCGGGCACAGGTATATATCTCTTTGCCCTGGGTCACAGGCAATCTGCTTACAAATGTAGAGGTTATGGCCTTCATGAGCGTGTGCATGAACTTCGCAAAGGTCTAAAATAATATTCCAACCGTCTATTTTCAACAACAAAAATGCGTGGCCCACCTGTTGAATTGACATCCTCCACTTTTGAGGAAGGCACGTTTACTGTTCCCTGACCCCAGCACTCCGGCACTGTACATCTCTACTGTTACACTTTAGAAAAGAAGAACAAATGGGAAGGGCTTTCTCAATAGGGCGTTATTGATACTCCGGCTGCATATGGTGCTTGATACTCAGGCACTCAAAAAGTGTACACGTATCATAAATTAATTGAAATTGAACTGATAAAAATGTGGAACCTATCACTATAAGTCACAATACCAAAATAAGATCAGCTGAATGATCCTCTCCTTTCATTCATAGCCACTGGTTCATGATGTATCTAAATTGGGACACACTTGGTGCATGTGTTGGAACTACTTGTGGTTTAATTTTTAAGTAATTTGTAAATTTTTTTATAATTATTTTAATAAAATATATAAAAAATTATTATTTAATAAATATGAAATTTTTTCTTATAAAATAAATAAACAATCTCTTTAAAATAAAATTTATTTTATTATAATATTTGATTTTTACATGACCTGGTGGACCCACATTTTAAATGATTGGATGCAAGACAATTAACAACTTACTTTAAAAGCTTAAATTGATAGAGCACAGCAAATTAATCACTTTATCCCGTTGCACAAGTCCCAAATCAATGGATTAGGTCCTTGGTTGAACCCTACTCATTGGACCAAATCTATGAGTTCTGCCTTATACCTTAAATTCATGAATTCTACGGGCGCCTACCCCGAGTGTGCCCCAACATCCTAAGGGCTACTCCACTTAAACCCGATGTGAAAATGCCCTCACATTACAGCCTCCATGGATGAGAGGGCCACATGTACCGATGTTGTGTCGGAGATGCCTTGCATGTGTTTGGCACGATCCTTTCCTTCCATCTTTCTTGCCCATTTGCATGGGATTGCAGCTAGTCTACATCATGAAACGTATATAATACACGACCATGGTAATAGATACAAAATCAAGGGTTTTGATCAATCGTTGTTAACGTGAACATTCCTGCAGGGAGAATCAAAAGAACCCTTTAAGTGGACATTTTCGTCGTTTTAAGATCATCGACAGCGGTGACGACAGGCTGGGGTGGGCCATTGTATTCTGGGTCCCACAGCTCAGGTCTCGGACTGGATTTTAGGGGAACGGATTGGCTACTCCCCCTGACACCAGCCCCGTGACTGGTGGTCGGTGCTCTGTGGACCCACCATGGTGTATATATTTCATCCTTTCCGTTCATCCATTTTTACAAATCATTTTATGGTTTGATACGAAAATGAGAGGTATGTAAATCTCAGGTGGACCACACCACATGAAAACAATATTGATTGGACATCCATCATTAAAATCCTCCTAAGGCCCACTATACTGTTTATTTGACATCCAATTGGTTGATTAGATCATACAGCCCCAGATGAAGGGAAAAAACAAAAATCAGCTTGATCCAAAACTTTTATGGCCCCACAATGTTTTTTAAAGGTCGATACTCATTCAATACTGTTTCCTGTAATGTGGTCCACTTAAGATTGGGATATAACTCAATTTCGTTATCAGATCGTAAAATGATCTGTTAAAATAGATGGACGGCATGGATAAAGCACATACGTCATGGTGGGTCCAACGGAGCACCGACCATCAGCCATTGGCTGGTGTCAGGGGGAGTAGCCAATCCGTTTCCGGATTTTAGGACGCGATTTGACTGGTGACACCAAACAACAGCCAGCTAACTGGTGTCAAAGCTCTGTCGGCCCAACCATGTTGTATGTGTTTTATCTAGGCCATCCATCCATTTTTCCAGCTTATTTTAGTGCATGAGCCCAAAATTGAGTCAGATCCAAGTCTCAAGTGGACCACACCATGGAAACAGTGGGGCCAATGATATCCACCGTTGAAATCTTTCTACGGCCCACAGTAATGTTTATTTGTCATCCAACCGGTTCATAAGGTCACACAGATATGGATGAAAAAGAAAACACAAATATCAGATTAATCTAAAAGTTCTGTGGCCCCGAGAAGTTTTCAACGGTAAGAGTTCAATCCTCACTGTTTCCAATCGTGTGGTGAATTGAGCTTTGCATCTGCCTCATTTTTGGGCTCATGCCTAAAATGAACTGAAAAAAAAAAAAAAAAAAAAGGATGGACGGCCTGAATAAAACACATACATCAGTGGGCCCCACAGAGCGTTGACATCAGCTAGTGGCTGATGTTAGGATCACCAGCCAAACCGCGTCCCTACGACCCAGCGAGTCAGATTGGTCCACTACTGAGCCAGACTCGGACAAGTCACATGAGACTCGTCTAAGCATTAAAACCTTGATTAGGGCCCAACCAGACGGTCCAGACCCATTCATGATGCCAATAGGTAGGTTAGGCCTCAAATCAAAGGCCCATTTACTAAATTGGGAGGTACCATGCCCGAGTTTTGCCCCCATCAGTAATCAGATGGGCTTGGGCTACACTGACCTGGGCCAAGAACCGGCCTCTTACCGTTCCTAATCATCGTTCATGTGTTCGACTTTTACAAACATTCCTGCAACAACAGCAACTCGAGTTTGTCACGATGAATCCATCTTCCCTATTATGATTCGCAATCATCAGCATGATCATATGGTCAGTGAATCCAGAACGTCCATCTGGTGGGCAAGATTGCTATTCAGGTCGAATTGGGCCAGGTTGTCGAGGCCACTGGGTTGTGTTCGGGTTGGAAAATGCCCACCCAACTTAAATTCTTGTTGGATTTGGGTCGAGCAAATTCAGGTCCAGTAAGATCGGATTCAAAATAATCACATGCATTCAGGTTGGGTTGAGTAAAGATGGCTTCGGGTTCGGTAACGTTGAGGTCAGGATAGGCTCGATTGACCCTCAACCCTATCCAACCCGCCCAAGTTATATCCCTACATATCATACACTAACGCATGCATCGATGGGCCATGATAACCTCAAAATCTCATATACCATCATTTGGACTGAAGTCGGTATCGTGCAGTAACTCAACCATTCACAATATTAACTTCTAAAACCTTTAAATTATAAATAGTCAGAGATTAACAAGCAACATACATAGCATTACATGTTGTTAGACAGATGCCTTAAATCTGTTTTGGGTCCCTCGACCGGTCGAGCTACTCGACTCAAAGTTCAGCATACTATTATTTTTGGTGTCCAGGCCGCTCAACCGGTCGAGGGGGTTCCTCAACCAGTCGAGGTCTCGGCTCGATCAGTCGAGGTTACGCAGATCCTACGCGGATTGCATAAATTTGAGGCAGTTTTCGGACTTTTCCGAACTAGGTGCGTAAATAGAGTTTCTTAAACTATAAATAGGGGTCCCTAAGGCTATTCTAAGGAATTTTTAAGCTTTCTAAAAGTTTTCCAAGGGTTCTAGGGTTATCAAAAGGTGTAGCAAGGGTGAGATTTGAGGTTGTTCGAATCGGGTAAGTCCTCTCTCTTGTAATTTCTATTTTATAATGGATTTTTGTCACTTTGTGTCGTGGTTTTTTCCCGTAAGGGTTTTCCACGTTAAAACTTTGTGTTCTCTTTTGATTGCTTGACGTTATTGGATTGTTATCCTAGATCTAGATCTGTGCGATTCCGCAACACAAATCCCCAATAAGTGGTATCAGAGCAATTGTTGGGGCACAAATCTAAATTTGCAGGATTAATAATAATGGAAAACGACAAGTTTGATATTGAGAAGTACTCAGGAAAAAATAATTTTAAGTTATGGAAGGTTAAGATGATTAGCTTATTAACCAAGCAAGGCGAGATTAAGGCTCTTGAGGAGCGGAAATCTACCATGAAAGATGATGAATGAGAAAACCTTGATAGTAATGCTTTAGCCTCTATCCGTTTATATCTCACGGATGAAGTTCTCTATAATGTTTTGAGGGAGAAAATTGCGGCTAGTTTATGGGCGAAGTTAGAGAACATCTATGCAAAGAAGTTCTATAAAAATCGCCTATACTTGAAGCTATAGTGTTATACCTTCAAGATGGCAGAGGGTTGAGATCTAGAGCCCATATCAGCAACTTTAATAAATTGATGTGTAAATTGCTGGATATAGAGGAAGTGGTCAAAGATGAGGAACAGGCATGTATATTGTTGAATTCTCTTCCTGTATCATATGAGTCTTTCGGGGACACGATGTGCACTGCAAATAAGACCCTAAGTGCTGACACCGTTATCTCAGCCCTTCAAGGGAAGGCAATGAGAAAGCTAAACGGCAACATAGGGCATCTTCTGATGTACTGATTACGAAGGGTAGAGATTTTAAGCGAGGTACATGGTCTTCAAGACTTAGATCCAAATCCAAGGGCAAAGACAAAGGAAAATTAAAGTGTTAGAATTGTGGGTTGTCTGGACACATGAAGAAAGATTGTAGAAATCCTAAAACGAAGAAAGAAAATTCAGCAGCTTCTTCCAAGGAGGCCAATGTGGTCACATTTGATGAAGAATCAAGTGGTGGTGATGTTCTGTCTATTTCCATGATTGGTCACTTACATGACAATCATAAAGACGAGCGGATATATACTTGACATGGGAGCATCTTATCACATGACTCCTCATTGGAGTTGGTTTACCAGTTACAAAGAATGCGATGGTGGACAGGTTTTTATGGGCAATGACAATGCCTGTAATGTTGTGGCTATTGGCACGGTGAGCATCAAGATGTTTGATGGGATGGAGCGTACCTTGACTGATGTCAAGCACGTTCCTGATATGAAGAAAAGTCTGATTTCTCTCGGTGCACTCGAGGCTATAGGGTGCAAGTTCACCGGTATTGATGGTGTCCTTAAAGTTTCAAAAGGAGCACTCGTGGTTATGAGAGCGCAGAGGCATGGAAACCTTTACAGGTTGATTGGGAGCACTTCAGCAGGTGGAGCGGCAGTAGCTATTGCAGACTCCACGTCTCTACATATGTGGCATGCTCGTCTGGGCCACATGAGCGAGCGGGGCATGAAAGTACTTTCTAATCAATGTTTGATTCCAACTTTTAAAACTTCTGATTTAGATATATGCGAGCATTGTATATATGGTAAACAATCTAGATTATCCTTTAAATCTGGGAAACATGTTTGTAAGGGAGTGCTTGATTATGTGCACTCTGACGTATGGGGGCCATCGCCAGAAGTTTCCATGGGGGGGTCGTCATGGTTTGTTTCATTCATGGACGACTACTCCAGAAAAGTTTGAATTTACTTCATGAAACATAAATCCAAAGTTTTCACCATATTTAAACAATGGAAGGCAATGGTGGAAAAATAGTCAGGGCGAAAAATAAAGGTTTTAAGGACTGACAATGGTGGAGAATTTACTTCCGCTGAGTTTAATGAGTATTGCAAGGATAAAGGAATCATCAGGCACAACACGGTGCGTCACACGCCCGAGCAAAATGGTGTGCCTGAGCGAATAAATCGGACTCTTCTAGAGAGGGCCAGATGCATGTTAAGGAATGTTATGTTGGGCAAGGACCTATGGACAGAGGCCGTTAACACAACTTGTTATTTGGTGAACCAGTCTCCTTCGACGACAATTGAATGTAAAATACCAAAGAAAGTATGGAGTGGTCAGAAAATCGACTACTCAAATCTATGCATATTTATTTGTGAGGCTTACTCTCATGTACCGTCAGTTAAGAGAGATAAGCTAGACCATAAAGCCAAAAAAGTATATCTTTGTTGGCTATGGCATTGGTGTGAAAGGTTACAAGTTATTCGACAAGGTCACACGCAAGGTCATCACTAGCCGTGACGTCAGATTTGATGAAAGCTCCTTATTTTGCAAGAATGATCAAAAGAAGAAAGAGAAACTAGAAAGGGTGATCGTAAACGTTCAAATTGACACAGATAATACTCAGGCAGAGACAGATGCGAAGACAGAGGTACAAGATCAGGTGAAGCAACCACCTGTGAGAAGGAACCCACTGCGTGATCGTAGATAACTCTAATATTGCATATATAGGGACGACTCTAATATTGCATATACCCTTATTACAGATGAGGGGGACTCATTTACTATTCAGGAGACTCTTAATGAGCCTAATGTAGAAAAGTGGAAGGCGGCTATGGATGATGAGATGGACTCGTTGCACAAAAATTACACATGGGAGCTGGTGGAGCTTCCTGTGGGCCGAAAAGCGATCGGATACAAGTGGTTATTCAAAAGGAAACAGGATAGATACAAAGCAAGGTTGGTAGCGAAGGGTTATGCTCGGAGGGAAGTAATCGACTTCACAGAGATATTCGCGCCAGTGGTTAAGCAGGTATCTATCAGATTCGTGTTGACGCTGGTTAACCAATACGATCTCCAACTGGAACAGATGAATGTGAAGACTGCATTCCCGGACGGGGAATTGGAAGAGTAGATCTACATGAAGCAACCAGAGGGCTACGAAGTTAAAGGGGCAGAGAAAAAAGTTTGCAGGTTAATGAGGTCGTTGTACTGCCTGAAACAGTCGCCTAGGCAGTGGTATAAAAAATTTGATTCTTTCATGGTGAGTCAGAAATTTATTCGGAGTGAATACGATAATTGTGTCTATTACAAGACACTGAGTGATGGAAAATTCATCATCCTAATACTGTATGTTGATGATGTGTTGATCGCCTGTCATGATATGTCTGAAATCAACGTACTAAGACTCAGTTATCAGGGACATTCGAGATAAAAGATCTGGAGCCTGTAAAGAGGGTTCTCAGCATAAATATACATGAAGACAGGAAGAGGAGCAAGCTTTGGTTATCACAGGTAGAATACCTTAAAAATATATTGTTCAAATATGGGATGGACCAGGCAAAGCCGGTAAGCGTTCCTCACGTGGCCCACTTCAAGCTTTCCTCAGAACGATGTCCTAAATCAAATGAGGAAAAGCAAGTTATACCTCATGTGCCTTATTCGAATACGGTTGGCAGTTTAATGTGTGTCATGGTCTATACTAGACTAGATATTTCAAAGGCAGTCGATGTTGTAAGCAGATACATGTCAAACCCCGGCAAGCAACATTGGGAAGCAGTGAAATGGCTACTTCGATATATTCGAGGTACGAAAGACTACGTCTTAACTTTTGAAAAGACAGGGACAAAGTTGGTAGGGTATGTGGATTTCGACTACGCAAGCAGTATAGATTTCAGGAAGTCTACTTCAGGGTACTCGTTTGTACTAGCGGGTGGAGCAATTAGTTGGATGTCGAAGCTTTAGTCCGTGGTGGCTCTTTCTACGACTGAAGCAGAATATATGGCAGTGACGGAAGCGTTTAAAGAAAGTGTTTAACTCAGAGGCATGATAAATCAGTTGGGACTTCAGCAAGAGACCGTGCCGGTTAACTGTGATAGCGAGAGCACTATCAATTTGGCTAAAAATTTTATTTATCACTCACGTACTAAACACATTGATATTTGTCACCACTTTATCCGACAGGTGCTTGAGGAAGGAGGCGTCACACTGGAAAAGATTCACACCAACATGAATCCAACAGACATGCTCACCAAGGTCGTTCCTACAGAGAAGTTCAAGTTTTGTACAACTTCTCTGGGCTTGGTGATGGTATAAAAGAAGGACGGAGTATGCACGAGAAGCGTTGATTGAAGCTATGATGTGATGTAGAGATAAGAGAAAATGGCAGCAAGCTACAAGGTTGAAGATTGAAGGCATGGTGGAGATTGTTGTCAGGTAGATGCCTTAAATATATTTTGGGTCTCTCGACCAGTCGAGGGAGCCGCTTGACTAGTCGAGCACTGCTCAACTTAAAGTCCAATGTGCTATTATTTTTGGTATCCGGGCCACTCGACCAATCGAGGGGATGGCTCAACCGGTCAAAGGGGTTCCTCGACCAATCGACCAGTCGAGGTTACACAGATCCTGCACTGATTGCATAAATTTGAGGCGGTTTCCGGACTTTTCCAGACTAGGTGTGTAAGTGGAGTTTCCTGAACTATAAATAGGGGTCCCTAGGGCTATTCTAAGGAATTCTAAAGCTTTCTAAAAGTTTTCCAAGGATTCCTAAAGGGTTTTTGGGTTATCAAAGGGTGTAGCAAGGGTGAAATTCGAGGTTGTTCGAATCGGGTAAGTCCTCTCTCTTATAATTTCTATTTCATAGTGGATTTTTGTCGCTTTGTGCCGTGGTTTTTTCCCGTAAGGGTTTTCCACGTTAAAACTTCGTGTTCTCTTTTGATTGCTTGACGTTATTAGATTGTTATCCTAGATCTATATCTGTGTGATTCCGCAGCACAAATCCCTAATATTACAAACCCATGAACGGCAACGCCCATGTACAATTGCGATGGCAGACGATGTACCACAGCCCTAAAATCCAAATCACATCGTCCGGAGAAGCCACTAATACCTTGGGTACCAGAACATGCCCTTAATGTCTTCTGGGTCAGCTTCAAACCCCAGGTTCTTATAGAAATCCACCACTGGAGAAGGCAAAAGTAAGAAAATGTCAAGCTTTAGGTGGTTTTGACTTCAAATTTAGCTCGTTTAGTCATATGAAGCTTCGCTTGTCTCGAGTCGTCGTTCAAGCTGAGTCAAGCTTAGCTAGATCCTTGTGTACAGCCCGATATAAGCCAAAAGAATCTATGGCATTTCTTGAAGTCGATCATCGGATTTGATCGACTCAGATCCAATGTTAAGAGCATTTCTCTATGGATGCATAGGATCCCTAAGTTTGGATGGTTTGGATCGATGTAAATATGTGCCGTGTGCAAGGATGAGTCACAACCATTTAAGAGATAGACCAAAATGCATACAGCAGTCGACACCATGTTGGTTGGACAAGGCAACAGAATCATGGACCATGTGCCAGGCAATGTTCATTACTTGTCTTAACTAATGAATTGCCCATATCTCATACACGTGTGACGTTAGCACGTGTGCCCTGATTCACCTCTTCAATTGCCCCCTGAAAATGGCTTTAGCTCGAATTTTTCTTATTCTTACGTGCGCATGTGCACACGGGAATTGATCGATTATTTTCTTTTATTTTATTTTCCTCACGCTATATTCCCATGTTAGTTTTGCAATATTTAAAAACTGGTGGTGACTTTTCAACCATGCCCGTTGCATAATTATAAGGCGATCTGGACCATTTAAATCGATGACCCAACAGTGGATGGAGCACAACCGAATAATAAACTTAGAAGAAAATCTCACTATTTCACTTTTGACCTTCCAGTTGATAGCCATTAATTTGATGATCAAGATTTCTCGAACTCTTTGATTTAAGAGATATGCTTCATCCATAATGGGGCCCACATTTTGGATGGTCCGAATAGATTCACAACACTATCACACGCGATGAGGTTAAGCGGTCACCATTTTGTTAAGGGTGCAGAACTAGCACACTTATACGTGTGGGAAGCATTGTAAATACTCGGTCCCCACAAGAGCAGCCACCGTACAAAAGGAATTCTCCAAACCTTCCTTGGACCTCAGAACAGATACATTCTCATCCCTCGTCTTCAAATGAGACCACCGGAGAATAAAAGTCCATACAATCTAACGTGAAAGTAACTCAACTGATTGACAGAGAAATGTATATCAACTCAATTGATTGACAGAGAAATTTATATTGTATCGTGTTCGATTTCCTTAACATAAAAAAGAAATTTTAAAAAAATTTAAAGAATTAATCGATTGCAATGTACACATGGTCTCCATTCGATTTCTTCAGGGTTATTCTAATCTTTGTTCCTCATTCAATATCAGTGTAAACAAATGAAGCCGGTATCGTCTTTGGAACAGCGGTGTCATCGATTGGGACTGGTTGCTCCTTCACTTGCTGGTGGAGGGGACAGATTGCTCCTCCTCCTCCTCTCACTGGTGTGGGGAGAGCTGGCATGGGGGGACTGGCTGCTCGATCACCAAGACCAGTGGGGGCACCGGCTGCTCGATCATCTCCTCCTTTTCTGGTGGGTGTGGCCGGTGTGGGCCAGGGAAGCTGGCGTGTGCGGACCGGTCGCTCGATCACCAAGATCGGTGGGGTGACTGGCTACTCGATCACAAAGATTCGTGGGGGGGACCGGCTGCTCGATCATCTCCTCTTCTAGTGGTTGTGGCTAGCGTGGGGGGAGCTGGCATGGGGGGATCGGCTGCTTGATCACCAAGACCGGTGGGGTGACCGGCTGCTCGATCGTCTCCTACTCTTCTAACTAGACAAAAGAAATTAGAGTTGAATGAATTAGAAGAGCGGAGGAGATACTCTTATAAAAATTCTAAAATCTACAAAGAAATGACCAAAGCTTTCCATGACAAAAACATTTTGAGGAAAAATTTTGAACCTCAGCAAAATGTCATATTGTACAATTCTCGTCTCCAGTTCTTTTTGAAAAAATTAAAATCAAGATGGACAGGCCCCTTCATTGTGAAGAATATATATACTCATGGGGCTATTGAAATTAAGAATCCACGTAATGGCAATGTGTACAAGGTTAATGGTTAGAGATTGAAGCCTTATATGAAAAACTTTCATTTGGGAGAAGAGTCTGTCCCTCTTCATGAGTTAGAATATTCAGATTGATGCTCCTAGTCTAATGGAGCATTTATATAGGATTTGTATCATATTCAATTTTTTTAATGTCACCTAGCAGGTGAGTTCTTCATGGTAGGTACTATCCACTCTTTCTTTTATTTTTATTCTTCTCTGTATTACATTATCATTACATTGGGGACAATGTAGATTTTAGGTTCGGAGGTGTGGATAGTTATCCATGTGAGTGTTTTTTTTTTTTTTTTAAGGTTTCAGTTTATTTTTTAGGTTTAAGTTTATTTTTTAAGTTTCTGGAAAAAAATTTCAACATTTTTAAAACAATATGTTTATATACAAGAATGTGAACATAATATTATACGAATTCCAAAGGAAAAGTTAATACTTATTTTAAGTTGATAATAGTTAGAATTCTGGTAACTGAAAATTATAGACTTAAGTTCAATTATCTAATCACTAGTTTAGAGTGAGCTGTAATTTGATGTACTAAATTCACAATACACCCTAGCGAACTCAACAAGGAATCTGATATGTGAACTCGAATACCAAATTTTGATTCAATCAAGGTTGAATGATCTAATACCATTAACATATGCATAAACAGAGAATATTGAAAGAAAAAGTGATAGAAAAAAAAAGTGAGCAGCTGTATAGGGCAGCTCATGGACACACCACAATTGCCGGTGTGGCTGACAGGAGCAATAACTAGGCCATCCATCAGGTGGGCCTGAATGTGCCCATGTTCTCACCCCAAAATAAGCCATGATGCTAGAAGCAGTTAGATGGGCAATAAAACTACATAGTTTAGTAGATGTGGAGCTGTACACGAATCGAGTTAGCTCGGTTAACTCACTCGACTCGACTCATTCAACATATGCACACCAACATTATTATTAGTAAAATAAAAATTATGGCAATTCCTATCATATGGTGAGCACATCCGATGATCTGATTGATCAATTGTTTTGTTCATGCTATCACCGTGTTGTGGTGCATATGCTTAATGGGTTGGATGTTATACACCTAAAAAATTAAAGGCATTATTTGGTAAAAATATATTTTTCTAAGGAATATTTTTGTGGTAAAATTTTAATATTATGCATAATTAATAACATATGTAAAGTATTAAACAATATTACTCATATTAGTAAAAGTATGACACAACTATGTTTTACTAAAAATACTTAACTAATACTATCCACAATCAATAACTTATTTAAACCATTAAACAAAATTACTCATATTAATAAAAGCATACCATATAAATATATTTTATACATACCAATTTTTAGTTCACTCCAGTATCTTAGTTGGCCTAAATACAACAACTCTCGAATAATAGAAATCATGGTGTGAACGCTGGGAAATCAGCGCAAACGCTGATTTATGTTTGCATTGGGGTGATCGGGCTGATTTAAATTGGTGATGTAATGTAGATTTGGAGTCGCCACTAGCCACTTAACTCAAAATCCTGCAGTCAGCTAGAACCTTCAGAATATATAAAGCTAGAGAATTCAAAGACTCTCTTGCTTTAAGTTGACTCCTTGTCTACGATTTGAGATTCCAAGTAAGGGACCTCGGTTATAAAGAGGGAAGGTGTTAGGCACTCTCTTTGCCCGTACAGATATACGGTCTCTACTTCGTGTGGTAAAATAGTCTTAAGGGATATGATAATGATATTGAAATAGGACTAGGTGGACTTGAATTTCTGATGTAGCAAGATCCGGAATCCCGACAAGCCGCAGAGCATACGTCCAGAGAATGTCTAGAGGAGTTTTTAAACAAATATAATTATGCTAGAACTATCAAAAAGAGAGACTAGGATACCATGAGTTTCTGATGTGACAGGATCCGGAATTTCGGTAAGTCATAGAGCATATATTCAATGGAAACCTACAGGAGCAGAGGGGTTGACAAGGGAAGTAATGATGCGATGGATGATGTATGAATGTGTAGACACTGAAAATCGGCACCTACGCTGATTTGTATGTTATATGTTTTGGTGGTAGGGGTGATTAGGCTAATTTGTGGATGTTAGAGTCGCCACTAGCCAATTAATCTCAAAATGCCACGATCTGCTAGAACCCACGAAATACGTAAAGTTGGAGAAATCCAAAGACTCTCCTACCTTAGATTGACTCCTGGTCTGCAATCCGGGATTCCGGGTAAAGGACCTCGGTTACAAAGAGGGAAAGTGTTAGGCACCCTCTCTGCCCGTACAAAAGTACGGTCTCTGCTTAGTTTGGTAAAACAATCTCAAGGGATGATGGATGTTGTGGCCGAGATGGGACTAGGCACACACGCGGATTCCTGATGTAGAAAGATTCGAGATTTCGGCAAACCATAGAGCATACGTCCAACGGCGTGTCTAGAAGGCGGTTGAAATGATACTTATGCAAAAAGGTAAGAGAACTAGGAATTTCTGATGTGACAGGATCCGGTGTACGGCAAGTCACAGAGCATACGTTCACTAGAGATCTAGAGAAGCAGGGGGGTTGAGAAGGGAATATATGTCATGATGAATGCTTGTATGTAAAATGAATGGATCTTTGGCTCGATCTTGAGTAAGCTAAGACATGGACTGCACCATGATCAATCTAAGCTAGGCTTGTGAGGTTAGGAAGGTCGGGATGAGGCTAAGGGGGAGCTAAAAAATCTGAACTTGGAGGCTTAAGAGCACCTCCTCACCCTCACTCTCTTCCTCTCTCCCTCTCTCTCTCTCCCTCTCCCTCACTTGAATTTTAGGCTCTCTTAGTTGTGTCTGAAATGTGAAAGGAAAGAGGGCTATTTATAGCCTTCTCCAATGGCATTGCTGTAATTGGTAGATAGATAAGGGGTAAAAGTTGACATAGCAACTTGTGATTGGTTGAGAGGAGAGAAATGTCATGTGGCATACTCTCATTGGCTCTTGGTGGTTGGTGAGGTTGGTAAAAATTGCATGACTTTTGGGTACAACCTCAATAGATGAGTGGCCTGCATCTCATACATGTGGGCCATATTTACAAATGTAGGGTCAGAGATGGCTTTTATATGTGTTAAGCACTGATCCTTTCCTTTCAGTTTTCTCATACATGTGGGCCACCATTAAGGTTCCTACATCTGTAAGGCTCCTACATCTGTAAAAAACATTCCAACATGAGCAGCCCTATTTAAAGGGATGCCCCAACAGTAAATTAACCGTACCCAACTGTCTTCATTTCTGTTCTTGATTTCAGTTAGAGCTGGGCATCTTGGACCTGATCCAGTGGATCTGACCAGATCTGACCCGATTCGATCCGAACCGATGGCCTGGATCAGTCAGGTTCAAACAAGATCAGTTAGATCCGACCGTTAATCGGATTGGATTCGGACCATTGTCAATTCGAACCGGACCGATCCGGTTGGATCCGATCCAATCCGATCCAGACCGGACCAGATGATTAAACAAATGGGTTTGGATGAAGGTCATCCCTACCGTCTTTAGCATTGAAATATCATGGCTTCCAGCATTTCGTCATTTCTGCATGGAGAAGCCATCTCTGACCCTACATCGGTAAATGGTGGGCCACACCAGATTGAGGTCCAAATCTCACATGCATATTATTAGTATGCTCCACCAAAATGAATAGGTTGGTGGTATAAGTATCACACCAAGATTGTGACGATACTACAACGCTCTTTTCATGATATGTAGAGTACTTGTGACAATGGAAAAAGATTGTGTACATAGATGGCTACAAAAAAGAGTATTGGGTGGTGACACCAACACAACACTCAAAACAGGATTAGTAAAGCTTAGCAATTCATACAGCAAAGGTAATATCTATTGAATTTTGGTAGAATGCATCTCCATGCATTGCATAGGATACATCGTGATTGTAGCCGTTGGTGGGTCATGGTCGATGGTGATTTGAAATGTTGATGCAATGACAGCCTCAAGAATCTTTAAAATTTTGAAATATCTAACTTTGGCTTGATGTCATGGCTTATCTTCTTGCAAAGACAGTTTTGATTACCATACATGACTAAGATCCAATGGTCGTAACGTATTATATTGCAATGTGTGGCTATCAAAGAGAGATGATCAAGCTTGTGGGCTGTTCATTAGGCCTCATGCATATGATCCATGGGTCTCATGGAAAAGTCATATTCTCGTTGATCATCCTTATGCACATTGGAAATTAAGGTTTTTGATCTATCCATTTGGTAGGGTTCACGTGGGTTTCTTGTGATAGGAAAGAATCAATAGTTAGGTTTGCTGTAGAAAACAATACCAAGTCAAGGATGGATTGGATCATCCAATCAATGGGTTTTTTTTTTTTTTTTTTTTTGCTTGGTAGACTATGAAATGCGTTCTCGACTTGATAAACCGTTTGAATTGATCGTGGAATGTCCAAGTGAACGATGCAATCAGGAGCACTATAACATACTGTGCTCCTCCGAGAGAGCATTAAAGCATTTGTATTTTAGAATAAAGAAACTACCATATTAAAATACTTTAACCTTGATTCGCAAGTGTGCATGTGTCCATATGCATGATCATTGTACTATTTATTAGGTAGGCTTATTGTTGAGGGTCCATGTAATGTAAGACAATTAACTACTTTCTCTAAAAGCTCAATGGATAAAGCATGGCGATTTAATCCATTTGCTTCATAGCCCAAGCTCCACGTCCTATGGGTTATGATCTCCGCAGAATTCCTTGTGGGCCCCACATCACATGGATACTGCCTCACATGAGACACCCACCTCACATAGGCCATCCACCTTGAGTGTGCCCTTGCATTCTACTGTCAACCCATCCCACTTGAGCCTAGTGTATAAAAATAGCCCTGTATATAGTTGGCTTAAAAATCAGACAATTCTAGCTTTCCAATCAGCAAGGATATTAAAAGGCAAATATGCAATGGCCCACAATTACTGTGTAAGAAGTCCTCAGATTGGATTGTGGGATCATCTAATCAATGTGACTTGGAGATATAAATATATATATGGCATGAAGTCCCCTAATTGGATTGTGAGATCATCTAATCAATGTGACTTAGAGATATAAATATATATGGCATGACCGACCTGATGAGCAATATTCCAAATCTCATACAGATGTCAAGACATGATTTCATGGGTAGAAACATTATTCATTGATGAGATTGGTTCACAGCTTAAAATTCACTCTAATTTTACAATCACAACATTCTATTTAGTATGGATGCAAGAGTCAGGTATGTAATGTAATCCCTCGTGGCTTTGATGGATTATCCTATCCATATGCTTTTGGGCAAGATGAACTATATATGGTACGGTCCACGGAATGATCAAACTAAATATCATACTGTGTTATGCATCACATGTTAGGTTTAAGGGTGTAGAATCACATCCATTAAGCATGGCATGAAATAAGCTGAAGTGCAGAAAGTAACATTTAATACTTTGATTTCTTTTTATAGGTACATAATTGATAATGGGACATTGGAGTAAACTAAGCATTACCCTCCATCATCAATGATGCCTTTATATAGGTACTTCCAATAATCAAATAATTGAAAATCTAATAATAAAAAAATCTTATTACTTATGCAAGATATCATTTGTTAACTTTGCAAATAAATTACATCAAAATCTATCTTTAATTAGTGAGATTAATTTCTTAAAAAATGTGAATATGAATTCTGCATTGGCTACCCCCTGTCACGGATTGCATCCTACCCCCTCGGATGGTAATCCGTCCGGGCAGGGCTCTGTGGGGCCGATCGTGATGTAAGTGTTTTATCCAAGCCGTTTATCGCTTTTCTCAGATCATTTTAAGCTATGGGCCAAACACTAAGCAAGGTACAGGGCTTAAGTAGACAACAAAGTGGGGATTTAATGTCCACCATTAAAAACTTCTTGGGAGTTGGAGAAGTTTTGGATCAAGCTAATATTTGTTTTTTCACTTCATCCATGTCTAAATGACCCTATTAACAGGTTTGGATGATTAAAAAAAAAAAACATCATGGTGGCCCTTAGAAAGGTTTCAACGGTGGTTGTCATTATTGTTGTAGCTTCCTCCAGTGAGCGATGTTTGGATAAAACACTTACATCACAGTGGGCCCCACAGAGCCCTGCCCGGACGGATTACCGTCCAGGCAGGGGTAGGACGCAATCCGCGTCCCCTGCCACTGGCAAATGGCTAGTGGTCGGTGCCCTGTGGACCCCAACTGGATGTATGTGTCTCATCCATGCCATCCATTAATTTTTTTCAGTTAATTCTATTGAATCAACTCAAAACTGAGGTAGATCAAAATCTCAAGTGGGCCACACAGTGTTGATTGAACTCTCACTATTAAAAACTTCCAAGGGTACAAAAGTTTTGGATGAAGCTGATATTTGTTCTTTGCCTTCATCCAGGTCTGTATAATTACCTAATCTACAGGTTGGATGTCACACCACGTGTCCAAATCCCAGAGCAGCCACAGTCCAATCCAACAGCTAGAGCAGCCAAGAGCAGCCACGTGTCGTGATCCAAAACTTTTGTGCCCCTAATAAGTTTTAATGATCATTCACTACTTTTTCCTGTGTTATGATACCACCTGAGATTTATACATTCTGCATTTTCATTTCTGCCCTAAAAGTGACATGTCGAAACGGAAAATACATGAAAGTGGGTCTCACAGTCAGGGATAAACTAGGGATCCACCAAAGCCGCATCCACTTTGAAGACCAGAGGGGGGTGTACCTTTGCAGATAAAACATTGATACTCTGGTGGAACATGACCATCCACAGACACTCAGCAGCTGTATCCGAAGCGAACGCTTCCAAAAACACAAACTGTTCTGATGAAAATGAAACGGTTGGGTACCGTTAATTTACTGTTGGGGGTAACTTTAAATAAGGTTGTTCACATTGGGAAGCTTTTCTACTGTTCCTTACTTCCAAGATGGTGCAAACGAGATCTCAGGCCCAGTGACAACTTCTTCCCTTCCATGTTCCAAGAAGACCTCAGACACTGAGGGTATAGCTGATTAAGCATCCGGTCCCCCACCGGTCTTAATGATCAAGCAGCCCATCCGGATCCCCCACCAGCCTTGATGATCAATCAGCCCGTCCACCCACACCAGCTCCCTGCACAGCAACTACACCAGTTAGAGGAGGAGGAGGGGATCGAGCAGCTTGTCCCCCACCGGTCATGGTGATCGACATATGATCAGTATTTTAATATTATGCATAATCAATAACATATATAAAGTATTAAACAATATTACTCATATTAACAAAAGTATGACATAACTATGTTTTACTAAAAATACTTAACCAATACTATCCACAATCAATAACTTATCATACCAATTTTTAGTTCACTCCAATATCTTAGTTGGCCTAAATACAACAACTCTTCGAATAATAGAAATCATAGTATGTGTTGTAATCTCATAATGCTAAAATAAATTGTAAATCATTAAGTGTGAAAAAAGATATATATGAAACAACTACTAAATGAAACTACTTGTGTAGTTTATAAGTTGTTATGTCACATAAATTTCATGAATAGAGCCTGTTATACTATGTATCATGAATGGGTATACAGTTAGCGTGATACACTAACAAACATGTTGTCTAGTTAGTAATGTAATATGGGTGGTTAATCAAAAACTGCACAATTGTTATGTGAGTTGGGACGAGATAAGTCAAGGTTTGAAGAACAAAGTATAATACATCCATCTCTGCAGTACATGTGGCTAGGTGTCTTAATGATCAGGACCATTCATTTAATTTCACACACTGTTGAAAGAAAATGGTTCAAAATGGACATTGATAAGATGATCCTACCTAACTAATAAGTGACCTTTAAAATGGATACTTTTTGGGAGGAATGCAAAGGGAAGTGACCTTCAAAATGGTTCTCTCTCTCTCTCTCTCTCTCTCTCTCTCTCTCTCTCTCTCTCTCTAAATATATATATATATATATATATATATATATATATATATATATATATATATACACACACTTTTTGGGAGGAATGCAAAAGGGAATGACCTTCAAAATGGTTCTCTCTCTCTCTCTCTCTCTCTCTCTCTCTCAACTGCACCAACCATTGGGCTCGGGCACGCCCATCATGTCTCCCATTGTTTCCTTTGGTAGGCCTAATATGGGGAGGCCCATCTAATGGACGGCCCAGGCACATCACAGTGGGCCCCACACAACTGCTCTACGTTCAAACAGCTGCGGTGCACGGTGTTGCCTGTACGTACGTCGCATATATTCCTATGAAGTCCCATTGATCAATTTCAGGCCCATCAGCAGATTTCTCATTTCCAAAGTTAATTTGAGGAAGCGTTTGTAGTTAGATCAAATATCCGAGTCATCGAACACTATATCCTTTCACACGCCCAGCATGGATATGATCCAGGCCGTTCATCTATAACAGCATAACATGGATGGTGTATGCACCAAAAATCAGACTGGTTGAATGCCCCTAGGGTCAGAAAAATTCAATCAACGACAAGAGGTAATCCACACTGCATGACTTTTGGGTACAGCCTCAATATATGAGTGGCCTGCATCTCATACATGTGGGCCACATTTACAGATGTAGGGTCAGAGATGCATTTTATATCTGTGCTTCGCACTGATCCTTTCCTTTCAGTTTTCTTTCCATTTGGATGGGATCTCAGCTTGTCTACATCATCAAAGGAATATAATACATGGCCATGGTAATAGATACCAAACCGAGGGTCTTGATCAATCGTTGTTAACGTGAACATTCCTCCAGGGAGAATCAAAAGAACCCTTTAAGTAGACATTTTCGTCGTTTTAAGATCATCGACAGCGGTAACGACAGGCTGGGGTGGGCCATTGTATTCTGGGTCCCGGCTCAGTACAGGTTAGTCTCGGCCCTTTAATTGTGGCCCACAGGTCAGGTCTAGGACCGGATTTTAGGACGCGATTTGACTGGTGACACCAAACAACAGCCAGCTAGCTGATGTCAAAGCTCTGTGGGCCCTACCATGTTGTATGTGTTTTATCTAGGCCATCCATCCATTTTTCCAGCTTATTTTAGGGCATGAACCCAAAAATGAGTCAGATCCAAGTCTCAAGTGGACCACACCATGGAAACAGTGGGGCCAATGATGTCCACCGTTGAAACCTTTCTAGGGCCCACAGTGATGTTTATTTGTCATCCAACTGGTTCATAAGGTCACACAGATATGGACGAAAAAGAAAACACAAATATCAGATTAATCTAAAAGTTTTGTGGCCTCGAGAAGTTTTCAATGGCAAGAGTTCAATCCTCACTGTTTCCTATGGTGTCTTCCAATTGAGCTTTGCATCTGCCTCATTTTTGGGCTCATGGCCTAAAATGAGCTGAAAAAAAAAAAAGATGGACGGCCTGGATAAAACACATACATAGTGGACCCCACAGAGCTTTGACATCAGCTAGCTGGCTGATGTTAGGATCACCAGCCAAACCGCTCGTCCCTACGACCCAGCCAGTCAGATTGGTCCAGTACTAAGCCAGACTCGGACGAGTCACATGAGACTCGTCTAAGCATTAAAACCTTGATTAGGGCCCAACCAGACGGTCCAGACCCATTCATGATGCCAAGAGGTGGGTCATGCCACAAATCAAAGGCCCATTTACTAAATTGGGTGGGACCATGCCCGAGTTTTGGCCCCATCAGTAATCAGACGGGCTTGGGCTACACTGACGTGGGCCGAGAACCGGCCTCTTACCATTCCTAATCATCGGTCATGTGTTCGAGTTTTACAAACATTCCTGCGACAACAGCATCTCCAGTTTGTCCTGATGAATCCATCTTGCCTATTATGATTCGCAATCATCAGCATGATCATATGGTCAGTGAATCCAGAACGTCCATCTGGTGAGTAAGATTGCTATTCAGGTCGAATTGGGCCCGGTTGTCGAGGCCGCTGGGTTGTGTTCTGGTTGGAAAATGCCCACCTAACTTAAAATCGGGTTGGATTTGGGTCGAGCAAATTCAGGTCCAGTAAGATCGGATTCGGAATAATCACATGCATTAAGGTTGGGTTGGGTTGGGTTGAGTAAAGATGACTTGGGGTTAGGTAACGTTGAGGTCGGGATAGGCTCGATTGACCCTCAACCCTATCCAACCCACCCAAGTTATATCCCAACATATCATACACTAAAGCATGCATTGGTGGGCCATGATAACCCCAAAATCTCATCTACCATCATTTGGACTGAAGTCTGTATTGTGCGGTAACTCAACCATTCACAATACTAACTACTAAAACCTTTGAATTATAAATAACCAGATATTAACAAGCAACATACATAGTATTACAAACCCATGAACAGAAACGCCCATGTACAACTGGGATGCAAGACGATATACCACAGCCCTAAAATCCAAATCACATTGTCCGGAGAAGCAACTAATACCTTGGGTACCAGAACAAGCCCTTAACGCCTTCTGGGTCAGCTTCAAACCCCAAGTTCTTATAGAAATCAACAACTGGAGAAGGCAAAAACAAGAAAATGTCAGCTTGTCTCAAGTCGTCGTTCAAGCCGAGTCAAGCTTAGCTAGATCCTTGTGTACAGCCCGATATAAGATCCAATGTTAAGAGCATTTCTCTGTGGACGCATAGGATCCCTAAGTTTGGACAGTTTGGCTCGATGTAAATATATGCCATGTGCAAGGATGAGTCACAACCATTTAAGAGATCAAACAAAATGCACAGAGTAGTCCGACACCATGTTGGTTGGACAGGGCGACGGACTCATGGACCATGTGCCAGGGAATGTTCATTGCCTGCCTCAACTAATGAATTGCCCATATCTCATACACATGCCACGTTAACACGTATGCCCCGGTTCACCTCTTCAATTACCCCCTGAAAATGGCTTTAGCTCGAATTGTTCTTATTCGTACGTGCGCATGTGCACGCAGGAATTGATCGGTTATTTTATTTTATTTTATTTTCCTCGCGCTATATTCCCATGTTAGTTTTGCAATATTTAAAAACTGGTGGTGACTTTTCAACCATACCCGTTGTGTAATTGTAAGGCGATCTGTACCGTTCAAATCAATGACCCAACTGTGGATGGAGCACAACTGAAGAATAAACTTAGAAGAAAATCTCACTATTTCACTTTTGACCTTCCATTTGATAGCCATTAATTGGATGATCATGATTTCTTGAACTCTTTGATTTAAGAGATATGCTCCATCCACAATGGGGCCCACATTTTGGATGGTCCGAATAGTTTCACAACACTATCACACGCAATGAGGTTAAGCCGCCACCATTTTGTTAACGATGCAGAACTAACACACTTTTACGCGTGGGAAGCATTGTAAATACTCGGTCCCCACAAGAGCAGCCGTCGCACAAAAGGAATCCTCCAAACCTTCCTTGGACCTCAAAACAGATATATTCTCATCCCTCGTCTTCAAACGAGACCACCAGAGAATAAAAGTCCATACAATCTAGCGTGAAAGCAACTCAAATGATTGACAGAGAAATGTATATCGTATCGTGTTCGATTTCCTTAACATAAAAAAGAATTTTTTAAAAATAATAATAATGAATTAATCGGTCACAATGTATACATGGTCTCCATTCGATTTCTCAGTGTTATTCTTATGTTTGTTCCTCGTTCTGATCAGTGTAAACAAATGAAGCCGGTATTGTCGGTGGAACAGCGGTGTCATCGATTGGGACTGGTTGCTCCTCTACTTGCTGCTGTGAGGGGACAGATTGCTCCTCCTCTCGCTGGTGTGGGGAGAGCCGGCGTGGGGTGATTGGCTACTCGATCACCAAGACCGATGGGGGCACCGGCTGCTCGATCATCTCCTCCTTTTCTGATGGGTGTGGCTGGTGTGGGGGGAGCTGGCGTGGGAGGACCGGCTGCTCGATCACCAAGATCGGTGGGGGGACCGGCTAATCGATCATCTCCTCTTCTAGTGGTTGTGGCTGGCGTGGGGGGATCGGTTGCTTGATCACCAAGACTGATGGGGGGACCGGCTGCTCGATCGTCTCCTCCTCTTTTAACAGGACAAAGGAATCTAGAGTTAAATAAATTAGAAGAGCTGAAGAGATACTCCTATGAAAATTTTAAAATTTACAAAGAAATGACCAAAGCTTTCCATGACAAAAATATTTTGAGAAAAATTTTTGAATATCAGCAAAATGTCCTATTGTACAATTTTCGTCTCCAGTTCTTTTCAGAAAAATTAAGATCAAGTTCGATATGCCCCTCCATTGTGAAGAATGTATATACTCATGGGGCTATTGAAATTGAGAATCCACGTAATGGCAATGTGTACATGTTTAATGGCCAAAGATTGAAGCCTTATGTGGAAAACTTTCATTTAGGAGAAGAGTTTGTCCCTTTTCATGAGCCAAAATATTCAGATTGATGCTCTTAGTTTGATGGAGCATTTATGTAAGATTTGTATCATATTCAAATTTTTTTATATCACCTAGCAGATGAGTTCTTCATGGTAGGTATTATCCACTCTTTCTTTTATTTTTATTGTTCTCTGCATTACATTATCATTACATTGGGGACAATGTAGATTTTAGGTTGGGAGGTGTGGATAGTTATCCATGTGAGGTTTTTTTTTTTTTTTTTTTTTTTTTAAGTTTAAGTTTTTTTTTAGTTTCTGGGGAAATTTTTTCAACATTTTTAAAACAATATGTTTATATACAAGAATGTGAACATAATATTATGCGAATTCCAAATGAAAAGTTAATACTTATTCTAAGTTGATAGTAGTTAGAATTCTAGTAACTGAAAATTATAGACTTAAGTTCGATTATCTAATCACTAGTTTAGAGTGAGTTGTAATTTGATGTACTAAATTCACAATACACCCTAGCGAACTCAATAATGAATCTGATATGTGAACTCGAATAACAAATTTTGATTCAATCAAAGTTGAATGATCTAATACCATTAACATATGCATAAACAGAGAATATTGAAAGAACAAGTGATAGAAAAAAAAAAAAAGTGAGCAGCTATACAGGGCAGCTCATGGACACACCACAATTGCCAATGTGGCTGACAGGAGCAATAACTAGGCCATCCATTAGGTGGGCCTGAATGTGCCCATGTCCTCACTCAAAATAAGCCATGATGCTAGAAGCAGTTAGATGGGGAATAAAACTACGTAGTTTAGTAGATGTAGAGCTGTTCATGAACCGAGTTAGCTCGGTAAACTCACTCGACTCGACTCAGAAAAGCTCGGCTCAGCTCGAAACTGGGTTTGAGCCGAGTAGAGCTGATTTTTTGAGCTTGAAAAAATTTCGAACCAAGTCCAAGCTAGACCGAGCTCGACTCAACTCGGTTTGAATCGATTGGACTCGGATCAGGTTCACTTAATATAAATATTTTGTAAATATTTATATATTTAAACAAATAATATATTATATATCATAACATATATATATATATATAGTATATTAAAAACCCTAAAACCTAAACTCAAACTCAGCTCATAGGCTCGAACTCGACTCGAGCTAGCCCGAGCTACTGATCGAGCCAAACTGAGCTGGGCAGTCAAGCTCGAGGACTGAGCCGAGCCGAGTTCGAGATGGGGTAGCTTGCTGGTCAAGCCGAGCCGAGCCAAGCTAGGCCAAGCTTGACGCAGTTCAACTCGTGTACAGCTCTAACCGATGGCCCCAGCTAAAAGGAGGGGAAAATAAGTTCGAAAAATACCCAAAATAGCCCTTATAGTGTTACAGGTCAATTAATGTACGTGCCACCACATATGCCAGCATGGCAGACGGGCAATATCCAAGCCATCCGTCGAAAGGCTACTTCCCGTTCGGGGAATCAGTGGATCCACTCGTCGTGTGGACGACAATTAACTGAACAAATGAACAGTTATGAAAAAATATCCTACACTGACCAAACTACTTTTATCTTTGGTCAGTAACATCTAGACGATGAGTTCCACCTGATGGATGGCTTGGATATTTCGCCTGTCTGCCATGTTGGCATATAGGTGGTGTGTGCATTAGTGGACTTGTACACGCATTTGCGCTTAGGAAAGCTCCATAAAAACTGATCTGGTTTCTCTACAATGCACAAAAACCTTGTTGATTAATTCGAAACTTGGATGAGTTGACTCGATTGTTCTAACACCAATTGTATGAAAAAAGCTACGAAAAAGCTACCTAAAGCCACCCAAATGATTCTAAATTCAGCTTGTCTTTTAGATGAGTTGAACTAGTATATTGAAAGATTGATGTCTGACCCTAGTTTGAGTTTTGAGCACTGCTATTTAAGTAAAAGACCAATGCAAAAGGAGTATAAGGGATGTCGAGGATGAAGCTATCTATGTTGATTAGAATAAAGAAACTATACGAATCAATTAGAATAAAGAAACCATACATTGATTATTAGCAAACAATGTTATATTGTCAATATCCCTTTGCAGGAGTGCCGACCAGAGCCTTTCCAAGACCCTGACCCTGAAAAATAAAGCACGCATCATTCAAAACAATATCAAAACTCAAAATCTCTGTTATTTTGTATAAATATCAAAATCTCTGTTATTTTGTATAAATATCAAAATCTCAGTTATTTTGTATAAATACCAATAATCCAATGCATCATCAAGGAACTCCCTTCACAAGTGTAAAAATAAGTGTTTGGCAGTCTGCACAAGTGAGCCCATAGCTTGGTCAGCCCAAAACTGATCTGATGGACTCGCACATTGATGGACCACGCCCAAATCCTAGCCATCCAATCTCTGGCTTTTTCCCATTAGTAACTTTATTTTTTTCTTAACCATCTCTTTGCAGGCCAATGATTGTTGGGTCAGGAATCAGGATCGGATTGTCCATCTAGGAGACTTTTTCAGGCATGGTCCACCCACTAGGGGGCCCATCAACAGTCTGGATCATTATCATGAGCCCCATTGTACTATAGACTATCGGAACAAAGAACTAAGGGGTTGTTTGGATGCTGGGACTTCCCAATCTTAGGAGAGTTATGAATCTTGAGAGTGCTCAATCCTGAATTGGTGACTACTGCATTGGAACATTATTTGTTTGGATAACATTCTGGATTGGCAGTCACATATCCTCAAATCAATCTGTTGTTTGGTTGACAGATTTAGAAGAAGAGGGATACTCAAGTGCACCTTCCTTAAGAGCAAAATGGCTGAGGGGAGGGGGGTTGGATACGCTTTTCCAGGGGAGTCGGTAATCCCTACTATTGGGACAGCGAGTGGTAGGACTCATAAACAATAACCTCTAGAGGCTCCAAACAGGGAAATCAAAGAAACGCCTTGATCGGCCAATTCAAGATCGATCAACCGATGCAAGGATCCAAATAGGCTCTTAAATAACAATGTCTCTCACATTTCATGTGGGTCCAAGAACGTGCATGGGTGTCGAGAATGTCAGGGTATTACCAAAAGGGTATTTCATATTTTTTTTTGTTCATTTGACCATAATGTTGGATGTATGCGTTATGTCCCTTGGATGTCATACACATGCTAATTGTTACCCACAATTCACAACTTCAACAATTAAAAAATGGAATAAATAAATACACAAAGCCATTTTGGTAATTTCACACCTTCAGAAGCACTGCTCAGTCATTTTTAATCATGAAATACTCTTTTGGTAAATTTTAAATTAATAATAAGTTTGCTAGTAATCTTAACCGTGAAGTCATTATTTTGTAAAATCTAAATCAACAAGAATTTTTCTATAAAAATCTCAAAACCATAAAACAAAAATAACTCATATGGTTTTTTAAGGCAAAATTATTCATGGAATTGGATTTACCAAATAATGCATCCATGTTATTCTCCAGCAATGTTATTTAAGAGGAGAAATTACACTGCTCTCCTCCAATTTTTCTTGACTCAGTATGGAAAAAGTTGTGGTGGCTACAGTTATGTGTCTCACATCTAACTCATTCAACATATGCACACCAACATTATTGTTAGTAAAATAAAAATTATGGCAATTCCTATCATATGGTGAGCACATCTGATGATCTAATTGATCAATTGTTTTGTTCATGCTATCACCGTGTTGTGGTGCATATGCTTAATGGGTTGGATGTTATACACCTAAAAAATTAAAGGCATTATTTGGTCAAATATATTTTTCTAAGGAATATTTTTGTGGTAAAATTTTAATATTATGCATAATTAATAACATATGTAAAGTATTAAACAATATTACTCATATTAATAAAAGTATCACATAACTATGTTTTACTAAAAATACTTAACTAATACTATCCACAATCAATAACTTATTTAAACCATTAAACAAAATTACTCATATTAATAAAAGCATACCATATAAATATATTTTATACATACCAATTTTTAGTTCACTCCAGTATCTTAGTTGGCCTAAATACAACAACTCTCGAATAATATAAATCATGGTGTGAACGCTGGGAAATCGGCGCAAATGCTGATTTATGTTTGTACTGGGGTGATCGGGCTGATTTGGATTGGTGATGCAATGTAGACTTAGAGTCGCCACTAGCCACTTAACTCAAAATCTCGCAGTCACTTAGAACCTTCATAATATATAAAGCTAGAGAATCCGAAGACTCTCTTGCTTTAAGTTGACTCCTGGTCTACAATCCGAGATTCCGAGTAAGGGACCTCGGTTACAAAGAGGAAAGGTATTAGGCACCCTCTTTGCCCGTACAGATGTACAATCTCTACTTCGTGTGGTAAAATAGTCTTAAGGAATATGATAATGATATTGAAATAGGACTAGGTAAACTTAGATTTCTGATGTGGCAAGATCTGGAATCCCGACAAGCCGCAAAGCATACGTCCAGAGAATGTCTAAAGGAGTTTTTAAACAAATACGATGATGCTAGAACTATCAAAAAGAAAGATAGGATACCATGAGTTTTTGATGTGACAGGATCCGGAATTCCGGTAAGTCACAGAGCATATATTCAATGGAAACCTAGAGGAGCAAAGGGGTTGAGAAGGGAAGTAATGATGCGATTGATGAAGTATGAATGTGTAGACACTGAAAATCGGCTCCCATGCTGAATTGTATGTTATATGTTTTGGTGGTGGAGGTGATTAGGCTAATTTGTGGATGTTGGAGTTGCCACTAGCCAATTAATCTCAGAATCCCGCGGTCAGCTAAAACCCACGGAATACATAAGGTTGGAGAAATCTGAAGACTCTCCTACCTTAGATTGACTCCTGGTCTGCGATCCGGGATTCCGAGTAAGAGACCTCGGTTATAAAGAGGGAAGGTATTAGGCACCCTTTCTGCCAGTACAAAGGTACGGTCTCTGCTTAATTTGGTAAAACAATCTCAAGGGATGATGGATGTTATGGTCGAGATGGGAGTAGGCACACACGCAGATTTCTGATGTAGAAAGATTCGAGATTTCGGCAAACCATAGAGCATACGTCCAACGGCGTATCTAGAAGGCGGATGAAATGATGCTTATGCAAAAATGTAAGAGAAATGGACTAAATCACTAGGAATTTCTGATGTGACAGGATCTAGTGTACAACAAGTCACAGAGCATACGTTCACTAGAGATCTAGAGAAGCAGGGGGGTTGAGAAGGGAATAGATGTCATGATGAATGCTTGTATGTAAAATAAATGGATCTTTGGCTCGATCTTGAGTAGGCTAAGACATGGACTGCACCATGATCAATCTAGGCTAGGCTTGTGAGGTTAGGAAGGCCGAAATGAGGCTAAGGGGGAGCTAAAAAATCTAAACTTAGAGGCTTAAGAGCACCTCCTCACCCTCACTCTCTTCCTCTCTTTCTCTCTCCCTCTCTCTCTCTCCCTCACTCAGATTTTAGGCACTCTTGGTTGTGTCTGAAATGTGAAAGGGGAGAGGGCTATTTATAGCCTTCTCCAATAGCATTATTGTAATTGGTAGGTAGGTAAGGGGTAAAAGTTGATATGGCAACTTGTGATTGGTTGAGGAGACAGGAATGTCATGTGGCATGCTCTCATTGGCTCTGGTGGTTGGTGAGATTGGTAAAAATGGTAAATGCATGACTTTTGGGTACAGCCTCAATAGATGAGTGGCCTGCATCTCATACATGTGGACCACATTTACAGATGTAGGGTCAAAGATGGCTTTTATATCTGTGTTAGGCACTGATCCTTTCCTTTCAGTTATCTCATACATGTGGGCCACCATTAAGGCTCCTACATCTGTAAAAAACATTCCAACATGAGCAGCCCTATTTAAAGGGACGCCCCAACAGTAAATTAACCGTACCCAAATGTCTTCATTTCTGTTCTTGATTTTGGTTAGAGCTAGGCATCTTGGACCGATCCGGTAAATCTGACCAGATCTGACCCGATTCGATCCGAACCGACGGCCTGGATCGGTCAGGTTCAAACAAGATCAGTCAGATCCAACTGTTAATCGGATTGGGTTCGGACCATTATCAATTTGAACCGGACCGATCCGGTTGGATCCGATCCGATCCAAACCAGACCGATCCGGTTGGATCCGATCCGATCCGATCCAATCCAAACCGAACCAGATGTATTAAACAAATGGGTTTGGATGAAGGTCATCCCTACCGTCTATAGCATTGAAATATCATGGCTTCCGAAATTTCGTCATTTCTGCACCGAGAAGCCATCTCTGACCCTACATCTGTAAATAGTGGGCCACACCAGATTGAAGTCCAAAGCTCACATGGATATTATTAGTATGCTCCACCAAAATGAATAGGTTGGTGGTACAAGTATCACACCAAGATTGTGACGATGCTACAACGCTCTTTTCATGATATGTAAAGTACTTGTGATCATGGAAAAGATTGTGTACATAGATGGCTACAAAAAAGAGTATTGGGTGGTAACACCAACACAACACTCAAAACAGGATTAGTAAAGCTTAGCAATTCATAGAGCAAAGGTAAAAACTATTGAATTTTGGTAGAATGCATCTCCATGCATTGCATAGGATACATCATGATTGTAGCCATTGGTGGGTCATGGTCGATGGTGATTTGAAACGTTGATGCAATGACAGCCTCAAGAATCTTTAAAATTGAAATATCTAACTTTGGATCGATGTCATGGTTTATCTTCCTGCTAAGACAGTTTTGATTACCATACATGACTAAGATCCAATGGCTGTAGTCTCAACGTATTATATTGCAATGTGTGGCTATTAAAGAGAGATGATCAAGCTTATGGGCTGTTCATTAGGCCTCATGCATATGATCCATGGGTCTCATGGAAAAGTCATATTCTCATTGATCATCCTTATGCACATTGGAAATTAAGGTTTTTGATCTATCCATTTGGTAGGGTTCAAGTGGGTTTCTTGTGATAGGAAAGAATCAATTGTTAGGTTTGCTGTAGAAAACAATACCAAGTCAAGGATGGATTGGATCATCCAATCAATGGGTTTTTTTTGCTTGGTAGACTATGAAATGTGTTCTCGACTTGATAAACCGTTTGAATTGATCGTGGAATGTCAAGTGAATGATGCAATCAGGAGCACAATAACATACTGTGCTCCTCCGAGAGAGCATTAAAGCATTTGTATTTTAGAAAAAAGAAACTACCATATTAACATACTTTAACCTTGATTTGCAAGTGTGTATGTGTCCATATGCATGATCACTGTACTATTTATTAGGTGGGCCTATCGTTGAGGGTCTATGTGATGTAAGACAATTAACTACTTTCTCTAAAAGCTCAACAGATAAAGCACGGGGAATTAATCCATTTGTTTTATAACCCAAGCTCCACATCCTATGTGTTAGGATCTCGGCAGAATTCATTGTAGGCCCCACATCACATGGATACTGCCTCACATGAGACACCCACCTCACATGGGCCATCCACCTTGATTGTGCCCTTGCATTATACCGTCAGCCCACCCCACTTGAGCCTGGTGTAAAAAAATAGCCCTGTATATAGTTTGCTTAAAAATCAGACAATTCTAGTTTTCTAATCAGTAAGGATATGAAAAGGCAAATACGCAATGGCCCACAATTACTGTGTAAGAAGTCCTCTGATTGGATTGTGGGATCATCTAATCAATGTGACTTGGAGATATAAATATATATATATATATATATATATATATATATATATATATATATATATATATATATATATATATATGGCATGAAGTCCTCTAATTGGATTGTGGGATCATCTAATCAATGTGACTTAGAGATATAAATATATATGGCATGACCGACCTGATGAGCAATATTCCAAATCTCATACAGATGTCAAGACATGATTTCATGGGTAGAAACATTATTCATTGATGAGATTGGTTCACAGCTTAAAATTCACTCTAATTTTACGATCACAACATTCTATTTAGTATGGATGCAAGAGTCAGGTATGTAATGTAATCCCTCATGGCTTTGATTATCCTATCCATATGCTTTTGAGCAAGATGAACTATATATGGTACAGTCTACCTGATGATCAAACTAAATATCATACTGTGTTATGAATGAAGGGTGTAGAATCACATCCATTAAGCATGGCATGAACTAAGCTGAAGTGCAGAAAGTAACATTTAATACTTTGATTTCTTTTTATAGGTACATAATTGATAATGGGACATTGGAGTAAACTAAGCATTACCTCCATCAATGTTGCCTTTATATAGGTAATTCCAATAATCAAATAATTGAAAATCTAATAATAAAAAAAAAATCTTATTACTTACGCACGATATCATTTGTTAACTTTGCAAATAAATTACATCAAAATCTCTCTTTAATTAGTGAGATTAATTTCTTAAAAAATGTAAATATGAATTCTGCATTGGCTACTCCCCCTGTCACGGATTGCATCCTACCCCCTCGGACAGTAATCCGTCCGGGCATGGCTCTGTGGGGCCGATCGTGATGTAAGTGTTTTATCCAAGCCGTTTATTGCTTTTCTCAGATCATTTTAAGCTATGAGCCAAATACTGAGCAAGGTACAGGGCTTAAGTAGACAACAAAGTGGGGATTTAATGTCCACCATTAAAAACTTCTTGGGAGCTGGAGAAGTTTCGGATCAAGCTAATATTTGTTTTTTCACTTCATCCACGTCTAAATGACCCTATTAATAGGTTGGATGATTTTTTAAAAAAAAAACCATCACGGTGGCCCTTAGAAAGGTTTCAACAGTGGTTGTCATTATCGCTGTAGCTTCCTCTGGTGTGGTCCACTGGAGCTGTGAACCTGCTTCAATTTTACATATATGAGAAAAGCAATGTTTAGATAAAACACTTACATCACGGATTAATCCGGGCGGGGGTAGGACGCAATCCGCGTCCCCTACCACTGACAAATGGCTAGTGGTCGGTGCCTGTGGATCCCAACAGGATGTATGTGTCTCATCCATGCCGTCCATTAATTTTTCCAGTTAATTCTATGGAATGAACCCAAAATTGAGGCAGATCAAAATCTCAAGTGGGCCACACAATGTTGATTGAACTCTCACTATTAAAAACTTCCAAGGGTACAAAAGTTTTGGATGAAGCTGGTATTTGTTCTTTGCCTTCATCCGGGTCTGTATAACCTAATCTACAGGTTGGGTGCCACACCACGTGTCCAAATCCCAGAGCAGCCACGGTCCAATCCCACAGCTAGAGCAGCCATGGGTTGCGATCCAAAACTTTTGTGGCCCCTAAGAAGTTTTAATGATCATTCACTACTTTTTCTGTGTTATGATACCACCTGAGATTTATACATTCTGCATTTTCATTTCTGCCCTAAAAGTGACATGTCGAAACGGATTGACTGTGTGGATATAAGAAAAATACATGAAAGTGGGTCTCACAGTCAGGGATAAACTAGGGATCCACCAAAGCCGCATCCACTTTGAAGACCAGAGGGGGTGTACCTTTGCAGATAAAACATTGATACTCTGGTGGAACAGGACCATCCACAGTCACTCAGCGGCTGTATCCGAAGCGAACACTTCCAAAAACACAAACTGTTCTGATGAAAATGAAACGGTTGGGTACCGTTAATTTACTGTTGGGGGTACCTTTAAATAAGGCTGTTCACGTTGGGAAGCTTTTTTACTGTTCCTTACTTCCAAGATGGTGCAAACACGATCTCAGGCCCAGCAACAACTTCTTCCTTTCCATGTTCCTAGAAGACCTCGGACACTGAGGGTATAGCTGATTGAGCATCCGGTCCCCCACCGGTCTTAATGATCGAGCAGCCCATCCGGATCCCCCACCAGCCTTGATGATTGATCAGCCCAGCCTTGATGATCGATCAGCCCGTCCACTCACACCAGCTCCCTGCACAGCAACTACACCAGTTAGAGGAGGAGGAGAGGATCGAGCAGCCGGTCCCCCACCGGTCTTGGTGATCGACATAATGATCAGTATTTTAATATTATGCATAATCAATAACATATGTAAAGTATTAAACAATATTACTCATATTAATAAAAGTATGACATAACTATGTTTTACTGAAAATACTTAACCAATATTATCCAGAATGAATAACTTATCATACCAATTTTTAGTTCACTCCAATATCTTAGTTGGCCTAAATACAACAACTCATCGAATAATAGAAATCATAGTATGTGTTGTAATCTCATAATGCTAAAATAAATTGTAAATCATTAAGTGTGAAAAAAGATATATATGAAACAACTACTAAATGAACTACTTGTGTAGTTTATAAGTTGTTATGCCACATAAATTTCATGAATAGAGGCTGTTATATTATGCTATCATGAATGGGTATACAGTTATCGTGATACACTAACAAACATGTTGTCTAGTTAGTAATGTAATATGGGTGGTTAATCAAAAACTGCACAATTGTTATGTGAGTTGGGACGAGACAAGTCAAGGTTTGAAGAACAAAGTATAATACATCCATCTCTGCAGTACATGTGGCTAGGTGTCTTAATGATCAGGACCATTCATTTAATTTCACACAATGTTGAAAGAAAATGGTTCAAAATGGACATTGATAAGATGATCCTATCTAACTAATAAGTGACCTTCAAAATGGATACTTTTTGGGAGGAATGCAAAGGGAATTGACCTTCAAAATGGTTCTCTCTCTCTCTCTCTCTCTCTCTCTCTACTTTTTGGGAGGAATGCAAAGGGAAGTGACCTTCAAAATGGTTCTCTCTCTCTCTCTCTCTCTCTCTCTCTCTCTCTCTCTCTCAACTGCACCAACCGTTGGGCTCAGGCACGCCCAGCATAAAATTTAAGGCCGGGTGCAGGTTAGACTATTTTGGCTTGTCACGGCTCAGGTCAAGCTTGGGCCTATGTTGCTCTCTCTCTCTCTCTCTCTCTCTCTCTCTCTCTCTCTCTCTCTCTCTCTCTCTCTCTCTCTCTCTCTCTCTCTCTCTCTCTCTCTCTCTCTCTCTCTCTCTCAACTGGACTAACCATTGGGTTCGGGCTAGTCAGGCTTGGCCTTTGTTAAACAATGTGGGCCGGGCTTGGATAGATTTTGGCTGGGCCTAACCCAGCCCCATTGACCGCCCTAATGACAGCTAGGACCGGCCCATTGACAACTCCACTGTGAATAAGCCAATTAGTGCTGTCAACTCATTTGAAAATCCATTTCATCAAACCCATCGATCACCTTCAAAATCAGGCCTTGGTTTTTAGACTCGAACAAGAATTGCTCAACTTGGGCTATTTGGATGGGACTCGGTCGAACTCAATCCAGTTCAAAGTGAACATTTTCTCACAATAGAAGAAAAATGAGTTTCTTCTAAACGCACCACCATTCACTTTCAATCACCTCATATGTGTCATATGTGCCAATGTGGAATCTAACACTAAATCACAATACCAAAATCAGATTAGCTGAATGAACCTCACCTTTAATTCATAACCACTTGTTCATGATGTATTTAAATTGGGACGCACATGGTGTACGCTTTAGTTTGAATTACTTGTGGTGCTATTTTTAAATAATCTCTAAGTGCTAGAGTATTACTGTTGTGCTTAATTTTTTTAATAAAATATTAAAAATTATTATTTAATAAATATAAGATTTTTATCTATAAAATAAATAAATAATCTATTTTAAAATAAAAATGTTTTATTATAATATTTGCTTTTTATATTATAAGATATGTTTTCAATGAACTCATTTTTGTCAGAGCCCTAGACAAACCCTTTTGATGAATGAGTTGGACGGCAGATACATGACATGGTGGACCCCACATTTCAATTGATTTTTTTATTATTTATTTTGTGGGCATCACCCTCCCAATGTCTCCCATTGTTTCCTTTGGTAGGCCTAATATGGAGAGGCCCATCTAATAGACGGCCCAGGCACATCACAGTGGGCCCCACACAACTGCTCTACGTTCAAACAGCTGCGGTGCACGGTGTTGCATGTACGTACATATATTCCTATGAAGTCCCATTGATCAATTTCAGGCCCATCAGCAGATTTCTGATTTCCAAAGTTAATTTGAGGAAGCGTTTGTGGTTAGATCAAATATCCAAGGGAGTCATCAAACACTATATCCTTTCACATGCCCAGCGTGGATATGATACAGGCCGTTCATCTACAACTGCATAACATGGATGGTGCATGCGCCAAAAATTAGACTGGTTGAATGCCCCTAGAGTCAGAAAAATTCAATCAACGACAAGAGGTGATCCACACTGCATGACTTTTGGGTACAGCCTCAATAGATGAGTGGTTTGCATCTCATACATGTGGGCCATATGTACTGATGTAGGGTCAGAGATGCCTTTTATATCTGTGTTTGGCACTGATCCTTTCCTTTCAGTTTTCTTGCTTAGTCCATTTGGATGGGATCTCAGCTTGTCTACATCATCAAACGAATATAATACACGGCCATGGTAATAGATACAAAATCAAGGGTCTTGATCAATCGTTGTTGACGTGAACATTCCTGCAGGGAGAATCAAAAGAACCCTTTAAGTGAACATTTCCGTCGTTTTAAGATCATCGACAGCGGTGACGACAGGCTGGGGTGGGCCATTGTATTCTGGGTCCCACAGGTCAGGTCTAGGACTGGATTTTAGGACGCGATTTGACTGGTGACACCAAACAACAGCCAGCTAGCTGATGTCAAAGCTCTGTGGGCCCTACCATGTTGTATGTGTTTTATCTAGGCCATCCATCCATTTTTCCAGCTTATTTTAGGGCATAAGCCCAAAAATGAGTCAGATCCAAGTCTCAAGTGGACCACACCATGGAAACAGTGGGGCCAATGATGTCCACCGTTGAAACCTTTCTAGGGCCCACAGTGATGTTTATTTGTCATCCAACTGGTTCATAAGGTCACACAGATATGGACGAAAAAGAAAACACAAATATCAGATTAATCTAAAAGTTTTGTGGCCTCGAGAAGTTTTCAATGGCAAGAGTTCAATCCTCACTGTTTCCTATGGTGTCTTCCAATTGAGCTTTGCATCTGCCTCATTTTTGGGCTCATGGCCTAAAATGAGCTGAAAAAAAAAAAAAAGATAGACGGCCTGGATAAAACACATACATAGTGGACCCCACAGAGCTTTGACATCAGCTAGCTGGCTGATGTTAGGATCACCAGCCAAACCGCGTCCCTACAACCCAGCCAGTCAGATTGGTCCAGTACTAAGCCAGACTCGGACGAGTCACATGAGACTCGTCTAAGCATTAAAACCTTGATTAGGGCCCAACCAGACGGTCCAGACCCATTCATGATGCCAAGAGGTGGGTCATGCCTCAAATCAAAGGCCCATTTACTAAATTGGGTGGGACCATGCCCGAGTTTTGGCCCCATCAGTAATCAGACGCGCTTGGGCTTCACTGACCTGGGCCGAGAACCGGCCTCTTACCATTCCAAATCATCGGTCATGTGTTCGAGTTTTACAAACATTCCTGCAACAACAGCATCTCCAGTTTGTGATGATGAATCCATCTTGCCTATTATGATTCGCAATCATCAGCATGATCATATGGTCAGTGAATCCAGAACGTCCATCTGGTGAGTAAGACTGCTATTCAGGTCGAATTGGGCTCGGTTGTCGAGGCCGCTGGGTTGTGTTCTGGTTGGAAAATGCCCACCTAACTTTAAATCGGGTTGGATTTGGGTCGAGCAAATTCAGGTCCAGTAAGATCGGATTCAGAATAATCACATGCATTAAGGTTGGGTTGGATTGGGTTGGGTTGAGTAAAGATGACTTGGGGTTAGGTAACGTTGAGGTCGGGATAGGCTCGATTGACCCTCAACCCTATCCAACCCGCCCAAGTTATATCCCAACATATCATACACTAACGCATGCATTTGTGGGCCATGATAACCCCACAATCTCATCTACCATCATTTGGACTGAAGTCTGTATTGTGCAGTAACTCAACCATTCACAACACTAACTTCTAAAGCCTTTAAATTATAAATAATCAGAGATTAACAAGCAACATACATAGCATTACAAACCCATGAAGGGCAACGCCCATGTACAACTGAGATGCAAGACGATGTACCACAGCCCTAAAATCCAAATCACATTGTCCGGAGAAGCAACTAATACCTTGGGTACCAGAACATACCCTTAATGCCTTCTGAGTCAGCTTCAAACCCCAAGTTCTTATAGAAATCAACAACTGGAGAAGGCAAAAACAAGAAAATGTCAAGATTTAGGTGGTTTTGACTTCAAATTTAGCTCGTTTGGTCATATGAAGCTTTGCTTGTCCGAGTCGTCGTTCAAGCCGAGTCAAGCTTAGCTAGATCCTTGTGTACAGCCCGATATAAGATCCAATGTTAAGAGCATTTCTCTGTGGACGCATAGGATCCCTAAGTTTGGACAGTTTGGCTCGATGTAAATATATGCCATGTGCAAGGATGAGTCACAACCATTTAAGAGATCAAACAAAATGCACACAGTAGTCCGACACCATGTTGGTTGGACAGGGCGACGGACTCATGGACCATGTGCCAGGGAATGTTCATTGCCTGCCTCAACTAATGAATTGCCCATATCTCATACACATGTCACGTTAGCACGTGGCGCCGGTTCACCTCTTCAATTTCCCTAAGATGTCTTAAGCTTGTATTTTTCTTGTTCGTACGTGCGCATGTGCACGTGGGAATTGAGCCAAATAGCAAGCGGTTATTTTATTTTCCTCAGTATAGATTCCTATGTTAGTTTTGCAATATTTAAAAGCTGGTGGTGACTTTTCAACCATACTCCTTGCGTAATTGTAAGGCGATCTGTACTGTTCAAATCAATGACCCAACTGTGGATGGAGCACAACCGAAGAATAAACTTAGAAGAAAATCTCACTATTTCATTTTTGACCTTCCATTTGATAGCCATTAATTGGATGATCATGATTTCTTGAACTCTTTGATTTAAGAGATATGCTCCATCCACAATGGGGCCCACATTTTGAATGGTCCGAATAGTTTCACAACATTATCACACGCGATGAGGTTAAGCCGCCACCATTTTGTTAACGGTGCAGAACTAACACACTTATACGCGTGGGAAGCATTGTAAATACTCGGTCCCCACCAGAGCAGCCGTCGCACAAAAGGAATCCTCCAAACCTTCCTTGGAGCTCAGAACAGATATATTCTCATCCCTTGTCTTCAAACGAGATCACCAGAGAATAAAAGTCCATACAATCTAGCGTGAAAGCAACTCAAATGATTGACAGAGAAATGTATATCGTATCGTGTTCGATTTCCTTAACATAAAAAAGAAATTTAAAAAAATAATAATAATGAATTAATCGATCACAATGTATACATGGTCTCCATTCGATTTCTCAGTGTTATTCTTATGTTTGTTCCTCATTCTGTATCAGTGTAAACAAATGAAGCCAGTATCATCGGTGGAATAGCGGTGTCATCGATTGGGACTAGTTGCTCCTCTACTTGCTGCTGTGAGGGGACCGATTGCTCCTCCTCCTCTCGCTGGTGTGGGGAGAGCCGACGTGGGGTGATTAGCTACTCGATCACCAAGACCGGTGGGTGCACCGGCTGCTCGATCATCTCCTCCTTTCTGATGGGTGTGGCTGGTGTGGGGGGAGCTGGCGTGGGAGGACCGGCTGCTCGATCACCAAGATTGGTGGGGGGACCGGCTGCTCGATCATCTCCTCTTCTAGGGGTTGTCGCGGGCGTGGGGGGATCGGTTGCTTGATCACCAAGACCGATGGGGGGACCGGCTGCTCGATCGTCTCCTCCTCTTCTAACAGGAGAAAGGAATCTAAAGTTGAATAAATTAGAAGAGTTGAAAAGATACTTCTATGAAAATTTTAAAATTTACAAAGAAATGACCAAAGCTTTACATGACAAAAACACTTTGAGAAAAATTTTTGAATATCAGCAAAATGTCCTATTGTACAATTTTCGTCTCCAGTTCTTTTCGGAAAAATTAAGATCAAATTGGATATGCCCCTTTATTGTGAAGAATGTATATACTCATGGGGCTATTGAAATTGAGAATCCACGTAATGGCAATGTGTACAAGGTTAATGGTCAAAGATTAAAGCCTTATGTGGAAAACTTTCATTTAGGAGAAGAGTTTGTCCCTTTTCATGAGCCAGAATATTCAGATTGATGCTCCTAGTCTGACGGAGCATTTATGTAAGATTTGTATCATATTCAAATTTTTTTATATCACCTAGCAGATGAGTTCTTCATGGTAGGTATTATCCACTCTTTCTTTTATTTTTATTGTTCTCTGCATTACATTATCATTACATTGGGGACAACGTAGATTTTAGGTTGGGAGGTGTGGATAGTTATCCATGTGAGTTTTTTTTTTTTTTTTTTTTTTAAGCTTAAGTTTATTTTTTTGGTTTCTGAGGAAATTTTTGCAACATTTTTAAAACAATATGTTTATATACAAGAATGTGAACATAATATTATGCGAATTCCAAATGAAAAGTTAATACTTATTCTAAGTTGATAGTAGTTAGAGTTCTGGCAACTGAAAATTATAGACTTAAGTTCGATTATCTAATCACTAGTTTAGAGTGAGTTGTAATTTGATGTACTAAATTCACAATACACCCTAGTGAACTCAATAATGAATCTGATATGTGAACTCGAATAACAAATTTTGATTCAATCAAAGTTGAATGATCTAATACCATTAACATATGCATAAACAAAGAATATTGAAAGAACAAGTGATAGAAAAAAAAAAAAAGTGAGTAGCTGTACAGGGCAGCTCATGGACACACCACAATTGCCAATGTGGCTGACAGGAGCAATAACTAGGCCATCCATTAGGTGGGCCTAAATGTGCCCATGTTCTCACCCAAAATAAGCCATGATGCTAGAAGCAATTAGATGGGGAATAAAACTACGTAGTTTAGTAGATGTAAAGCTGTTCATGAACTGAGTTAGCTCGGTTAACTCACTCGACTCGACTCAGAAAAGCTCGACTCAGCTCGAAACTAGGTCTGAGCCGAGTAGAGCTGATTTTTTGAGCTTGAAAAAATTTCGAACCAAGTCCAAGCCAGACCGAGCTCGACTCAACTCGGTTTGAATCGATTCGACTCGGATCAGGTTCACTTAATATAAATATTTTGTAAATATTTATATATTTAAATAAATAATATACTATATATCATAACATATATATATATATATAGTATATTAAAAACCCTAAAACTTAAACTCAAACTCAGCTCATAGGCTCGAACTCGGCTCGAGCTAGCCCGAGCTACTGATCAAGCCAAACCGAGCTGGGCAGTCAAGCTCGAGGACCGAGCCGAGCCAAGCTGGGCCAAGCTTGACTCGCTTCAACTCGTGTACAGCTCTAACCGATGGCCCCAGCTAAAAGGAGGGGAAAATAAGTTCAAAAAATACCCAAAATAGCCCTTATAGTGTTACAGGTCAATTAATGTACGTGCCACCACATATGCCAGCATGGCAGACGGGCAATATCCAAGCCATCCGTCGAAAGGGTACTTCCCGTTCGGTGAATCAGTGGATCCACTTGTCGTGTGGACGACAATTAACTGAATGAACAGTTATGAAAAAATATCCTACACTGACCAAACTACTTTTATCTTTGGTCAGTAACATCTAGACGATGAGTTCCACCTGATGGATGGCTTGGATATTTCGCTTGTCTGCCATGTTGGCATATAGGTGGCGTGTGCATTAGTGGACTTGTACACGCATTTGCGCTTAGGAAAGCTCCATAAAAACTGATCTGGTTTCTCTACAATGCACAAAAACCTTGTTGATTAATTCGAAACTTGGATGAGTTGACCCGATTGTTCTAAACACCAATTGTATGAAAAAAGCTACGAAAAAGCTACCTGAAGCCACCCAAATGATTCTAAATTCAGCTTGTCTTTTAGACGAGTTGAACTAGTATATTGAAAGATTGATGTCTTACCCTAGTTTGAGTTTTGAGCACTGCTATTTAAGTAAAAGACCAATGCAAAAGGAGTATAAGGGATGTCGAGGATGAAGCTATCTATGTTGATTAGAATAAAGAAACTATACGAATCGATTAGAATAAAGAAACTATACATTGATTATCAGCAAACAATGTTATATTGCCAATATCCCTTTGCAGGAGTGCACGTATTAGCTGTTCGACCAGAGCCTTTCCAAGACCCTGACCCTGAAAAATAAAGCACACATCATTCAAAACAATATCAAAACTCAAAATCTCTGTTATTTTGTATAAATACCAATAATCCAATGCATCATCAAGGAACTCCCTTCACAAGTGTAAAAATAAGTGTTTGGCAGTCTGCACAAGTGAGCCCATAGCTTGGTCAGCCCAAAACTGATCTGATGGACTCGGACATTGATGGACCACGCCCAAATCCTAGCCATCCAATCTCTGGCCTTTTCCCATTAGTAACTTTATTTTTTTCTTAACCATCTATTTGCAGGCCAATGATTGTTGGGTCAGGAATCAGGATTGTCCATCTAGGAGACTTTTTCAGGCATGGTCCACCCACTAGGGGGCCATCAACAGTCTGGATCATTATCATGAGCCCCATTGTACTATAGACTATCGGAACAAAGAACTAAGGGGTTGTTTGGATGCTGGGACTTCCCAATCTTAGGAGAGTTATGAATCTTGAGAGTGCTCAATACTGAATTGGTGACTACTGCATTGGAACATTATTTGTTTGGATAACATTCTGGATTGGCAGTCACATATCCTCAAATCAATATGTTGTTTGGTTGACAGATTTAGAAGAAGAGGGATACTCAAGTGCACCTTCCTAAAGAACAAAATGGCTAGGGGAGGGGGGTTGGATACGCTTTTCCAGGGGAGTCGGTAATCCCTACTAATGGGACAGCGAGTGGTAGGACTCATAAACAATAACCTCTAGAGGCTCCAAACAGGGAAATCAAAGAAATGCCTTGATCGGCCAATTCAAGATCGATCAACCGATGCAAGGATCCAAATAGGCTCTTAAATAACAATGTCTCTCACATTTCATGTGGGTTCAAGAACGTGCATGGGTGTCGAGTATGTCAGGGTATTACCAAAAGGGTATTTCATATTTTTTTCTGTTCATTTGACCATAATGTTGGATGTATGCGTTATGTCCCTTGGATGTCATACACATGCTAATTGTTACCCACAATTCACAAGTTCAACAATTAAAAAATGGAATAAATAAATACACAAAGCCATTTTGGTAATTTCACACCTTCAGAAGCACTGCTCAGTCATTTTTAATCATGAAATACTCTTTTGGTAAATTTTAAATTAATAATGAGTTTGTCAGTAATCTTATCCGTGAAGTCATTATTTTGTAAAATCTAAATCAACAAGAATTTTTCTATAAAAATCTCAAAACCATGAAACAAAAATAACTCATAAGGTTTTTTAAGGCAAAATTATTCATGGAATTGGATTTACCAAATAATGCATCCATGTTATTCCCTGGCAATGTTATTTAAGAGGAGAAATTACACTGCTCTCCTCCAATTTTTCTTGACTCAGTGTGAAAAAAGTTGTGGTGGCTACATGTTATGTGTCTCACATCTAACTCATTCAACATATGCACACCAACATTATTATTAGTAAAATAAAAATTATGGCAATTCCTATCATATGGTGAGCACATCCGATGATCTGATTGATCAATTGTTTTGTTCATGCTATCACCGTGTTGTGGTGCATATGCTTAATGGGTTGGATGTTATACACCTAAAAAATTAAAGGCATTATTTGGTCAAATATATTTTTCTAAGGAATATTTTTATGGTAAAATTTTAATATTATGCATAATTAATAACATATGTAAAGTATTAAACAATATTACTCATATTAATAAAAGTATCACATAACTATGTTTTACTAAAAATACTTAACTAATACTATCCACAATCAATAACTTATTTAAACCATTAAACAAAATTACTCATATTAATAAAAGCATACCATATAAATATATTTTATACATACCAATTTTTAGTTCACTCCAGTATCTTAGTTGGCCTAAATACAACAACTCTCGAATAATATAAATCATGGTGTGAACGCTGGGAAATCAGCGCAAATGCTGATTTATGTTTGTATTGGGGTGATCAGGCTGATTTGGATTGGTGATGCAATGTAGACTTAGAGTCGCCACTAGCCACTTAACTCAAAATCCTGCGGTCAGCTAGAACCTTCAGAATATATAAAGCTAGAGAATCCGAAGACTCTCTTGCTTTAAGTTGACTCCTGGTCTGTAATCCGAGATTCCGAGTAAGGGACCTCGGTTACAAAGAGGAAAGGTGTTAGGCACCCTCTCTGCCCGTACAGATGTATGGTCTCTACTTCGTGTGGTAAAATAGTCTTAAGGGATATGATAATGATATTGAAATAGGACTAAGTAGACTTAGATTTCTAATGTGGCAAAATCTGGAATCCCGACAAGCCGCAAAGCATACGTCCAGAGAATGTCTAGAGGAGTTTTTAAACAAATACGATGATGCTAGAACTATCAAAAAGAGAGACTAGGATACCATGAGTTTTTTATGTAATAGGATCCGGAATTCAGGTAAGTCACAGAGCATATATTCAATGGAAACCTAGAAGAGCAGAGGGGTTGAGAAGGGAAGTAATGATGCGATTAATGAAGTATGAATGTGTACGTAGACACTGAAAATCGGCTCCCACGCTGATTTGTATGTTATATGTTTTGGTGGTGGGGGTGATTAGGCTAATTTGTGGATGTTGGAGTTGCCACTAGCCAATTAATCTCAGAATCCCGCGGTCGGGTAGAACCCACGGAATACGTAAGGTTGGAGAAATCCGAAGAGTCTCCTACTTTAGATTGACTCCTGATCTACGATCCGGGATTCCGAGTAAGAGACCTTGGTTATAAAGAGGTAAGGTATTAGGCACTCTTTTTGCCAGTACAAAGGTATGGTCTCTGCTTAATTTGGTAAAACAATCTCAAGGGATGATGGATGTTATAGTCAAGATGGGAGTAGGCACACACGCAAATTTCTGATGTAGAAAGATTCGAGATTTTGGCAAACCATAAAGCATACGTCCAACGGCGTGTCTAGAAGGCGGATGAAATGATGCTTATGCAAAAAGGTAAGAGAAATAGACTAGATTACTACGAATTTCTGATGTGACAGGATCTGGTGTACAGCAAGTCACAGAGCATACGTTCACTAGAGATCTAGAGAAGCGGGAGGGTTGAGAAGAGAATAGATATCATGATGAATGCTTGTATGTAAAATGAATGGATCTTTGGCTCGATCTTAAGTAGGCTAAGACATGGACTGCACCATGATCAATCTAGGCTAGGCTTGTAAGATTAGGAAGGCCGGGATGAGGCTAAGGGGGAGCTAAAAAATCTGAACTTAGAGGCTTAAGAGCACCTCCTCACCCTCACTCTCTTCCTCTCTCTCTCTCTCTCCCTCTCCCTCTCCCTCTCCCTCACTCAGATTTTAGGCACTCTTAGTTGTGTCTGAAATGTGAAAGGAGATAGGGCTATTTATAGCCTTCTCCAATGGTATTGCTGTAATTGGTAGGTAGGTAAGGGGTAAAAGTTGATATGGCAACTTGTGATTGGTTGAGGGGACAGGAATGTCATGTGGCATGCTCTCATTGTCTCTTGGTGGTTGGTGAGATTAGTAAAAATGGTAAATGCATGACTTTTGGGTACAGCCTCAATAGATGAGTGGCTTGCATCTCATACATGTGGACCACATTTACAGATGTAGGGTCAAAGATGGCTTTTATATCTGTGTTAGGCACTGATCCTTTCCTTTCAGTTTTCTCATACATGTGGGCCACCATTAAGGCTCCTACATCTGTAAAAAACATTCCAACATGAGCAGCCCTATTTAAAGGGACGCCCCAACAGTAAATTAACCGTACCCAAATGTCTTCATTTCTGTTCTTAATTTCGGTTAGAGTTGGGCATCTTGGACCCGATCCGGTAAATCTAACCATATCCGACCCAATTCGATCTGAACCGACGGCCTGGATTGGTCAAGTTCGAACAAGATCAGTCAGATCCAACTGTTAATCGGATTGGGTTCGGACCATTGTCAATTTGAACCGGACCGATCCGGTTGGATCCGATCCGATCCAAACTAGACCGATCCGGTTGGATCCGATCCGATCCAAACCAGACCGATCCGGTTGGATCCGATCCAATCCGATCCAAACCGGACTGGATGTATTAAACAAATGGGTTTGGATGAAGGTCATCCCTACCGTCTATAGCATTGAAATATCATGGCTTCCGAAATTTCGTCATTTCTGCACAGAGAAGCCATCTCTGACCCTACATCTGTAAATGGTGGGCCACACCGGATTGAAGTCCAAAGCTCACATGGATATTATTAGTATGCTCCACCAAAATGAATAGGTTGGTGGTACAAGTATCACACCAAGATTGTGACGATGCTACAACGCTCTTTTCATGATATGTAGAGTACTAGTAGAGTATTGGGTGGTAACACCAACACAACACTCAAAACAGGATTAGTAAAGCTTAGCAATTCATACAGCAAAGGTAAAATCTATTGAATTTTGGTAGAATGCATCTCCACGCATTGCATAGGATACATCGTGATTGTAGCCGTTGGTGGGTCATGGTCGATGGTGATTTGAAACGTTGATGCAATGACAGCCTCAAGAATCTTTAAAATTGAAATATCTAACTTTGGATCGATGTCATGGCTTATCTTCCTGCTAAGACAGTTTTGATTACCATACATGACCAAGATCCAATGGCTGTAGTCTCAACGTATTATATTGCAATGTGTGGCTATCAAAGAGAGATGATCAAGCTTATGGGCTGTTCATTAGGCCTCATGCATATGATCCATGGGTCTCATGGAAAAGTCATATTCTCATTGATCATCCTTATCCACATTGGAAATTAAGGTTTTTGATCTATCCATTTGGTAGGGTTCAAGTGGGTTTCCTGTGATAGGAAAGAATCAATTGTTAGGTTTGCTGCAGAAAACAATACCAAGTCATGGATGGATTGGATCATCCAATCAATGGGTCTTTTTTTTTTACTTGGTAGGCTAGGAAATGTGTTCTCGACTTGATAAACCGTTTGAATTGATCGTGGAATGTCCAAGTGAACGATGCAATCAGGAGCACTATAACATACTGTGCTCCTCCGAGAGAGCATTAAAGCATTTGTATTTTAGAATAAAGAAACTACCATATTAAAATACTTTAACCTTGATTCGCAAGTGTGCATGTGTCCATATGCATGATCATTATACTATTTATTAGGGTGGCCTATTGTTGAGGGTCTATGTGATGTAAGACAATTAACTACTTTCTCTAAAAGCTCAGGGGATAAAACACGGCGAATTAATGCATTTGTTTCATAGCCCAAGCTCCACATCCTATGGGTTAGGATCTTGGCAGAATTTCTTGTGGGCCCCACATCACATGAATACTGCCTCACATGAGACACCCACCTCACATGGGCCATCGACCTTGAGTGTGCCCCTGCATTCTACCATCAACCCACCCCCGGTGTAAAAAAATAGCCCTGTATATAGTTGGCTTAAAAATCAGACAATTCTAGCTTTCCTATCAGTAAGGATATTAAAAGGCAAATACGCAATGGCCCACAATTACTGTGTAAGAAGTCCTCTGATTGGATTGTGGGATCATCTAATCAATGTGACTTGGAGATATAAATATATATGGCATGAAGTCCTCTGATTGGATTGTGGGATCATCTAATCAATGTGACTTAGAGATATAAATATATATGGCATGACCGACCTTATGAGCAATATTCCAAATCTCATACAGATGTCAAGACATGATTTCAGGGGTAGAAACATTATTCATTGATGAGATTGGTTCACAGCTTAAAATTCACTCTAATTTTACAATCACAACATTCTAATTATTATGGATGCAACAGTCAGGTATGTAATGTAATCCCTCGTGGCTTTGATTATCCTATCCATATGCTTTTGAGCAAGATGAACTATATATGGTACAGTCCACGGGATGATCAAACTAAATATAATACTGTGTTATGCATGACATGTTAGGTTTAAGGGTGTAGAATCACATCCATTAAGCATGGCATGAAATAAGCTGAAGTGCAGAAAGTAACATTTAATACTTTGATTTCTTTTTATAGGTACATAATTGATAATGGGACATTGGAGTAAACTAAGCATTACCTCCATCAATGATACCTTTATATAGGTAATTCCAATAATCAAATAATTGAAAATCTAACAATAAAAAAATCTTATTACTTATGCACGATATCATTATTTATTTATTTTATTTTTTTACACATGCACACGCACACACTCCACACACACACATGCTTACACACCCCACACACGCACGCTGTGGGATTTCACTACTGGTGGGTACTCAGAACCCTTGTCCCGGTGTTGAAACTCCTGGGAGTCTACCACCAGGATAAGAGTAAGGAGCCTTATGCACGATATCATTTGTTAACTTTGCAAATAAATTACATCCAAATCTATCTTTAATTAGTGAGATTAATTTCTTAAAAAATGTGAATATGAATTCTGCATTGGCTACTCCCCTGTCACGGATTGCGTCCTACCCCTTCGGACGGTAATCCGTCCAGGCAGGGCTCTGTGGGGCCGATCATGATGTAAGTGTTTTATCCAAGCCGTTTATCACTTTTCTCAGATCATTTTGAGCTATGAGCCAAACACTAAGCAAGGTACAGGGCTTAAGTAGACAACAAAGTGGGGATTTAATGTCCACCATTAAAAACTTCTTGGGAGCTGGAGAAGTTTCGGATCAAGCTAATATTTGTTTTTTCATTTCATCCACGTCTAAATGACCTTATTAATAGGTTGGATGATTTTTTTTTTTTTTTTAAAAAAAAAACATCACGGTGGCCCTTAGAAAGGTTTCAACAGTGGTTGTCATTATCGCTGTCGCTTCCTCCGGTGTGGTCCACTGGAGCTGTGAACCTGCCTCAATTTTACATGCATACCTTAAAATGATACGAGAAAAGCGATCTTTGGATAAAACACTTACATCACGGTTCCACAGAGCCCTGCCCGGACGGATTACCGTCCGGGTGGGTCCCCTGCCACTGGCAAATGGCTAGTGGTGGGTGCCGTGTGGACCCCAACAGGATGTATGTGTCTCATCCATGTCATCCATTAATTTTTCCAGTTAATTCTATGGAATGAACCCAAATTTGAGGCAGATCAAAATCTCTAGTGGGCCACACAGTGTTGATTGAACTCTCACCATTAAAAACTTCCAGGGGTACAAAGGTTTTGGATGAAGCTGATATTTGTTCTTTGCGTTCATCCGGGTCTGTATAACCTAATCTACAGGTTGGATGTCACACCACGTGTCCAAATCCCAGAGCAGCCACATCGGATCCCACGGCTAGAGCAGCCAAGAGCAGCCACGTGTCCCTATCCAAAACTTTTGTGGCCCCTAAAAAGTTTTAATGATCATTCACTACTTTTTCTTGTGTTATGATACCACCTGAGATTTATACGTTCTGCATTTTCATTTCTGCCCTAAAAGTGACATGTCGAAACAGATTGACTGTGTGGATATAAGAAAAATACACGAAAGTGGGCCTCACAGTCGGGGATACTGGGGATCCACCGAAGCCGCATCCACTTTGAAGACCAGAGGAGGGTGTACCTTTGCAGATAAAACATTGATACTCTGGTGGAACATGACCATCCGCAGGCACTTAGCGGCTGTATCCGAAGCGGTTGGGTACTGTTAGTTTACTGTTGGGGTACCTTTAAATAAGGTTGTTCATCATTGGTGTTGGGGGCCTTGCACAAAACCTTAGGATCTAGCCCTCCAAAACAAACCAGAATTATGGATAAAGCAATGAAATAAATCAAAGCATCAATCACACACCACACAAGAGATTTTTACGTGGAAAACCCTCAAAGAGGTAAAAACCACGGGACCTCGTCCAGATCAACAATCCACTATGAAGTAGAACGTTACAATCTTCTTCACTCACGCAGGAGTGGATAAACATTAAGAGAAATAGAGAAAACGGAGAGATCTAACCGATTACGCGAGGACATAGAAGCGCCGAGATGTAGATTGCAAAGTAGAGAACCTCCACGACGTTAACCTCCCTTCTATAAGCTTCCTCTCTCTCTTTCTCCCTCTCTCTCACCTTTGATAGCCCTAAACCCTTTAGCAAATCCTTAGAAAGCTTTAGGAAACCCTCTTGCTATTTTTGTGATACCTAGAAAAACCCTAGGCAACCCCTTTTATAGTTTTGGAAACTCCTTTCCGCATCCCGTTGCGAAAGGACTCAAATCCAGCAGTTTCGCGCAAAATCGCGAACAATCTGCGTAACTACGACTAGTCCTCCGGCTCTCCTACGACCGGGTCGTAGACCACCTACGACCGGGTCGTAGCTCTCTTACGACCAGTCCTAGCTACGATGTAAAAACAAGACGAACTCATTTGGACTTAGAGTCGTGCCGTGGGCTCGAACCTACGACCGGTCGAGCACCTCCCACGACCGGTCGAGAGGGGCTCAGGACCGGTCGAAGACGGGGAAAAACCCCATCAAATCTCCCCCTTTTTGACCCGGGAGGGATCCACCTTCTTCAAGCCACCCAGCTTTCTACAAACCTCAAACTTGCCCTTGAGCAAAGCCTTGGTCATCATGTCGACCCATTATCGTCCGTGTGGACTTTCTCAAGTCAGTAACACCTTTTGTTCCAAAGTATCCGATCCAAGTGATACCGAATCTCTATGTGCTTCGACTTGGAATGTTGACTTGGATTCTTGCTCAAGTGTATAGCACTCGACTATCGCAATAGACCACGTGCTCCTCCCTTCAGCTAAGTTCTGTAGGAACCTCTTCATCCAAAGCATCTCTTTACATGCTTCGTGATAATGTATTCGGCCTCTGCTCGTCGACAAATGCTACGACCTTCTGTAGCTTGCTCCCGCCAAGAAACCGCTCCCCCAAACGTGAACATGAACCCCGATGTAGACTTCCTGGAATCTATGTCACCTACCATATATGCATCTGTGTAGCCCTCTAACACAGGTTTTCCGTCACCATAGCATAGGCTCAACCTGGATGAGCCTCTTAGATACCGTAGTATCCATTTTACCGCTGCCCAATGTTCTTTGCCAGGATTGGTAAGGTACCGGCTGACAACACCAACCGTATATGCTATGTCTGGGCGTGTACACACCATAGCATACATCAAACTTCCTACAGCTGACGCGTAGGGTATCTTCTGCATCTCTTCCACCTCTGCCTTCGTCTTGGGACACTGCCTGTCGCTCAATCTGAAGTGACCATCTAGTGGAGTCTTGGCCGAAACCTTCATTTGCATTCATATTGAACCGCTCTAGGACTTTCTCAATATACCGCTCTTGTGACAGCCAAAGCTTCCTGCTGCTGTCATGGGTTATCTCCATTCCTATGATCTGTCTAGCCAGACCCAAGTCTTTCATCGCAAAAGACTTGCCCAACTCTGTTTCAGCTTTGTCAATCTTCTTGATATCTTTTCCCATGATGAGCATGTCATCAACGTATAATAGCAGAACTAAGAAATCACCATCGAGAGAACTTACGCGTGAACACACGGTGGTCCGACTCCGATTCTGTCATACCCATGTTGTAACATGAACGAATCGAACTTCTTGTACCATTCTTAGTGGAGCTTGTTTCTGTACCATACAAGCTCTTCCTCGGCCCACACACCATATGCTCCTTGCCTTTGACTTGAACCCCTCTGGTTGGTGCATGTAGATCTCTTCTTCCAGGTCACCATGGAGAAAGGCGGTTTAACATCTAACTTGCTCTATCTCCCGGATCCATGCTAGCCGCCAACCCAAGCAACACCCCGTATGGATGTCATCTTCACCACTGGTGAGAATATCTCCTCGAAGTCTATACCTTTCCTCCGACCAAACCCTTTAACCACAAGTCCGGCCTTGAACCTCATTTGTGAATTCTTCTCGCTCAATCTTCTTTCGAACACCCACTTGTTGCTCGAGCTTTCTTGCCCTTGGCGGTTTCACCATATCATAGGTGTGGTTCTTATGCAAGGATTCCATCTCCTCTTGCATAGCTTTCAACCACTCCTCCTTATGCTCGTCGGCTAGGGCCTCAGAATAATCTTCTGGCTCTCCCCCATCGGTTAGCATAATGTACTCGTGCGGTAAGTACCTCTTGGACGGCTGTCTGTCCCTAGATGACCTCCTCACTTGTGGCTAAACAGGTGGATCAAGTGGGGGCTGCTCCCCTGGTCCATCTTCTGAAGGGACTCCCTCGTCCTCTGCACCTTGCTGTACTCCCCCGTCATCAGGCACCACGGGAGGAGTAATCGGATCTATGTCCTCTAGCTCACCTGAACTAGGCTGGTTCTTCTCTGGCTTACCAATGTCTTCGATACACTGATCTTCAAAGAAAACCACATCTCTGCTCCTGACGAGCTTCTTCTCGGTCGGATCCCATAACACCGTAACCGAATTTTTTCATCACCGTACCCTAAGAACACACACACGCCCGATCTTCATATCGAGCTTGGACCTCTCGTCCTTTGGTACGTGAACGGATGTCCTGCATCAAACACTTCCCGAGATGACCGTACGATGGATCCTGTCCAGTCCACACCTTCTCAGGTACTTCTCCATTCAACGGAGCTGATGGAGACCTGTTTATCAAATACACTGCCGTGCGCATTACTTCTCCCCAAAACGTCTTGGGTAACTTCGCATGGGATAACATGCATCTGATTCTCTCAACAATGGTGCGATTCATTCGCTCGCTACACACCATTATCTTTGGGGGTCTTGGGAACCGTCTGTTCATGCCGTATACCACAGGACTTGCAGTACTCGTGAAAGTCGTCAATGTATTCACCACCATTGTCGGTGCGGATGCACTTCAATGATCTACTGTCTCTCTCGACCATAGCATGAAACAACTTAAACACACCAAAGACCTCGTCCTTGGATTTCAAAGCATAAACCCAAACCCTCCTAGATGCATCATCTATAAAAGTGACAAAATACAATGCCCCACCCAAGGTTTTTGTCCTCATAGGACCACAAACATCGTAATAAACCAAATCTAATGCATGCACTTTATTAACATGAGAAGCGGTTTAATGAATGAAACTCTATCTTCATTTCCGATAAACAATCAAGACGGGTTTTGAGAGGCATACTGTCACGTCTGGAAGGAGTCTGCTTCTCGCTAGTAGTAAAGCCCTTTTTCACTCATGTGGCCTAGGACGCACGTGCCACATGTCAATAGCCGAATCTTCCGCCGCGTTCAACCCACCCTTGCACATACCGACACTTGCCTTGTACAGGTACAACACTTCTTTCCTCTAACCACGATCAACGAACCCTGATGAGCTTCCATCGCCCACCAAAGAAAGCGGCTTTCATAGCCATCATCATCCAGCCTTCCCGTCGACATCAAGTTGAGGCGAAGGTCCGGGATATGCCTCACATCCCCGAGAACCAATGTGCGGCCACATCGGTCTTCACACAAATATCACCGACTCCCACGATCTTTGATACGCGAGAATTTCCCATCTTCACGGTCCCATAGTCACCGACTTGTAGCTTGTGAAGGAGTCCCTGTGTGAGTCGCATGAAAAGAAGCTCTAGAGTCTATCACCCGTCGATGCCCCGACTCGTGGCCGTGAGACATACATCGTGATCCGTAGAAAGAATAACTACCATGTCGCCATCCGAAGCGACCGCAGTGGAATCGATTCTTCTTCCTTCCCTTTTCCTTTCTTGTCGTTTTTCTTACCACGACATTCATGCTCAGTAGTGGCCCTTCTTGCCACAACTCCAAAGATTCAACCTCTTTTACGTTACTCGACTTGCCTCTTGATTTATCTCGGGCCTTCCCGCCTTCCCGTTCTTTCCTCTCCCAGTTCTGCGTCACAAGAGCCTCTTGCACGAGTAGACCCACGAGACTTTCTCCTTGTCTCTTCATTGAAGAGACAACTGTTCCACTGTTCCATGGATATCTTTCCGTCCGCGCGGAGTTACTTAGAGACACCACCAATGTCTCCCAACCGTCACAGCAATGAACTAAGCAATAGTAAAGCCTGCAATTCATCATCCAGGGACCATCTTCATAGAGGTGAGTTGGTTCACTATATTGCGACCTCATTCATATGCTCGGCCTACGAACCACCATCCTTGAACTTGAGATTTACAAGTCGCCTTATCGAAATATTTTATTACCTACTGTCTTCCTCTCATACAACCCTTGTAATTTCAAACATAGGCTTGCTGCCGTGAGGTTTCTGTAGACACATGGTGAAACACGAATCATCCAACCATTGTCGATAAACCCCACCGCCTTTCGGTCCATCTTCTTCCAATCATCATCGGTCATATCCTTGGATTTTGCTTTGATATGCTCTGAGATTGGAGAATATAGGTCCTTGCAATAAAGCAAGTCCTCCATCTTAGCCTTCCATATGGTCCGCTTAGAACCATTGAGGCCGATCATCCTTGAGCCACCTTCCATAATTCAAACCGATCCTACCCGTTCAATGAACTTAGCTCGATACCACTTTGTTGGGGGGCCTTGCACAAAACCTTAGGATTTAGCCCTCCAAAACAAACCCGAATTATGGATAAAGCAATGAAATAAATCAAAGCATCAATCACACACCACACAAGAGATTTTTACGTGGAAAACCCTCAAAGAGGTAAAACCACGGGACCTCGTCCCAGATCAACAATCCACTATGAAGTAGAGAACGTTACATCTTCTTCACTCACGCAGGAGTGGATAAACAATAAGAGAAATAGAGAAACGGAGAGATCTAACCGATTACGAGGACATAGAAGCGGCGAGATGTAGATTGCAAAGTAGAGAACCTCCACGAGCGAACCTCCCTTCTATAAGCTTCCTCTCTCTCTTTCTCCCTCTCTCTCACCTTTGATAGCCCTAAACCCTTTAGCAAATCCTTATGAAAGCTTTAGGAAACCCTCTTGCTATTTTTGTGATACCTGAAAACCCTAGGCAACCCCTTTTTATAGTTTTGGGAAACTCCTTTCCGCATCCCGGTTGCGAAAAGGACTCAAATCCAACGTGATTTCGCGCAAAATCGCGGAACAATCTGCAGTAACCTACGACTAGTCTGGCTCTCCTACGACCGGTCGTAGACCACCTACGACGGGTCGTAGCTCTCCTACGACCAGGTCCCCAGCTACAGTAAAAACAGCACGAACTCGCTGGACTTAGAGTCGTGCCAGGGCTCGAACCTACGACCGGTCGAGCACCTCCCACGACCGGTCGAGAAGGGCTCAGGACCGGTCGAAGACGGGGAAAAAACCCCATCAGTTGGGAAGCTTTTTTTACTGTTCCTTCTTTCCAAGAGGGTGCGAACGAGATCTCAGGCCCAGCATCAACTTCTTCCTTTCCATGTTCCAAGAAGACCTCGGACACCGAGGGTATTGCTGATTGAGCATCCAGTCCTCCACCGGTCTTGATGATCGATCAGCCCGTCCACCCACACCAGCTCCCTACACAGCAACTACACCAGTTAGAAGAGGAGGAGAGGATCGAGCAGCCAGTCCCCCACCGGTCTTGGTGATCGACATAATGATCAGTATTTTAATATTATGCATAATCAATAACATATATAAAGTATTAAACAATATTACTCATATTAATAAAAGTATGACATAACTATGTTTTACTAAAAATACTTAACTAATACTATCCACAATCAATAACTTATCATACCAATTTTTAGTTCACTCCAATATCTTAGTTGGCCTAAATACAACAACTCTCGAATAATAGAAATCATTATATGTGTTGTAATCTCATAATGCTAAAATAAATTGTAAATCATAAAGTGTGAAAAAAGATATATATGAAACAACTACTAAATGAACTACTTGTGTAGTTTATAAGTTGTTATGTCACATGAATTTCATGAATAGAGCCTGTTATACTATGTATCATGAATGGGTTTACAGTTAGCGTGATACGCTAACAAACATGTTGTCTAGTTAGTAATGTAATATGGGTGGTTAATCAAAAACTGCACAATTGTTATGTGAGTTGGGACGAGATAAGTCAAGGTTTGAAGAACAAAGTATAATACATCCATCTCTGCAGTACATGTGGCTAGGTGTCTTAATGATCAGGACCATTCATTTAATTTCACTCACTGTTGAAAGAAAATGGTTCAAAATGGACATTGATAAGATGATCCTATCTAACTAATAAGTGACCTTCAAAATGGATACTTTTTGGGAGGAATGCAAAGGGAAGTGACCTTCAAAATGGTTCTCTCTCCCTCTCTTTCTCTCTCTCTCTCTCAACTGCACCAACCATTGGGCTCCGGCACGCCCCATCATGTCTCCCATTGTTTCCTTTGGTAGGCCTAATATGGGGACGCCCATCTAATGGACGGCCCAGGCACATCACAGTGGGCCCCACACAACTGTTCTACGTTCAAACAGCTGCGGTGCACGGTGTTGCATGTACGTACGTACGTACGTACATATATTCCTATGAAGTCCCATTGATCACTTTCAGGCCCATCAGCAGATTTCTGATTTCCAAAGTTAATTTGGGGAAGCGTTTGTAGTTGGATCAAATATCCAAGGGAGTCATCAAACACTATATCCTTTCACACGCCCAGCATGGATATGATCCAGGCCGTTCATCTATAACAGCATAACATGGATGGTGTATGCACCAAAAATCAGACTGGTTGAATGCCCCTAGGGTCAGAAAAATTCAATCAACGACAAGAGGTAATCCACACTGCATGACTTTTGGGTACAGCCTCAATATACGAGTGGCCTGCATCTCATACATGTGGGCCACATTTACAGATGTAGGGTCAGAGATGCATTTTATATCTGTGCTTCGCACTGATCCTTTCCTTTCAGTTTTCTTACTTAGTCCATTTGGATGGGATCTCAGCTTGTCTACATCATCAAACGAATATAATACATGGCCATGGTAATAGATACAAAATCAAGGGTCCCTTTAAGTAGACATTTTTGTCGTTTTAAGATCATCGACAGCGGTAACGACAGGCTGGGTTGGGCCATTGTATTCTGGGTCCCGGCTCAGTACAGGTTAGGCTCGGCCCTTTAATTGTGGCCCACAGGTCAGGTCTAGGACCGGATTTTAGGACGCGATTTGACTGGTGACACCAAACAACAGCCAGCTAGCTGATGTCAAAGCTCTGTGGGCCCTACCATGTTGTATGTGTTTTATCTAGGCCATCCATCCATTTTTCCAGCTTATTTTAAGGCATGAACCCAAAAATGAGTCAGATCCAAGTCTCAAGTGGACCACACCATGGAAAGTGGGGCCAATGATGTCCACCGTTGAAACCTTTCTAGGGCCCACAGTGATGTTTATTTGTCATCCAACCGGTTCATAAGGTCACACAGATATGGATGAAAAAGAAAACACAAATATCAGATTAATCTAAAAGTTCTGTGGTCCCTGAGAAGTTTTCAATGGTAAGAGTTCAATACTCACTGTTTCCTATGGTGTGGTCCAATTGAGCTTTGCATCTGCCTCATTTTTGGACTCACGGCCTAAAATGAGCTGAAAAAAAAAAAAAAAAAAAGATGGACGGCCTGGATAAAACACATACATCAGTAGGCCCCACAGAGCTTTGACATCAGCTAGCTGGCTGATGTTAGGGTCACCAGCCAAACCGCGTCCCTACGACCCAGAGAGTCAGATTGGTCCGGTACTGAGCCTGACTCGGACGAGTCACATGAGACTCGTCTAAGCATTAAAACCTTGATTAGGGCCCAACCAGACCCATTCATGATGTCAATAGGTAGGTCAGGCCTCAAATCAAAGGCCCATTTACTATAATGGGTGGGACCATGCCCGAGTTTTGGCCCCATCAGTAATCAGATGGGCTTGGGCTACACTGATCTGGGCCGAGAACCAGCCTCTTACACTTCCTAATCATCGGTCATGTGTTCGAGTTTTACAAACATTCCTGCAACAACAGCATCTCCAGTTTGTCATGATGAATCCATCTTGCCTATTATGATTCGCAATCATCAGCATGATCATATGGTCAGTGAATCCAGAACGTCCATCTGGTGGGCAAGTTTGCTATTCAGGTCAGATTGGGCCAGGTAGTCGAGGCCGCTGGGTTGTGTTCGGGTTGGAAAATGCCCACCCAATTTAAATTCGGGTTGGATTTGGGTCGAGCAAATTCATGCCGGGTTAGATCGGGTTCAGAATAATCACATACATTAAGATTGGGTTGGGTTGAGTAAAGATGACTTCGGGTTAGGTAACGTTGAGGTCGGGATAGGCTCAATTGACCATCAACCCTATCCAACCCGACCAAGTTACATCCCTACGTATCATACACCAACGCATGCATCAGTGGGCCATGATAACCCCAAAATCTCATCTACCATCATTTGGACCGAAGTCGGTATTGTGCGGTAACTCAACCATTCACAATACTAACTTCTAAAACCTTTAAATTATAAATAATCAGAGATTAACAAGCAACATACATAGCATTACAAACCCATGAAGGGCAACGCCCATGTACAACTGCGATGCAAGACGATGTACCACATCCCTAAAATCCAAATCACATCGTCCGGAGAAGCCACTAATACCTTGGGTACCAGAACATGCCCTTAATGCCTTCTGGGTCAGCTTCAAACCCCAAGTTTTTATAGAAATCCACAACTGGAGATGGCAAAAACAAGAAAATGTCAAGCTTTAGGTGTTTTTGACTTGAAATTAGTTTAGCAAGCGAAGTAAGCCTGTCCAGCTGTACAGGGCAGCTCATGAACACACCACAATTGCCAGTGTGGCTGACAGGAGCAATAACTAGGCCATCCATTAGGTGGACTTGAATGTGCCCATGTTCTCACCCCAAAATAAGCCATGATGCTAGAAGCAGTTAGATGGGCAATAAAACTACGTAATTTAGTAGAGATGTAGAGCTGTACATGAACCGAGTAGCTCAGTTAACTCGCACGACTCAACTCGGAAAAGCTCGACTCAGCTCGAAACTGGGTTCGAGCCGAGTAGAGCTGATTTTTTTAGCTCCAAAAAAATTTCAAGCCAAGTCCGAGCTCGACTTGACTCAGCTTAGAATTTGACTCAGTTTGAATCGATTTGACTTGGATCGGGTTCACTTAATATAAATATTTATATTTTTAAATAAATTTTATATATATATATATAATGTTAAAAACCCTAAAACCTAAACTCGAACTCAGCTCATAGGCTCGAACTCGAACTCAGCTTAAAAGATCGAGCTCAAGCTCGGCTTGAACTTCGCTCGAGCTGGCCTGAGCTACTGACCGAGCCAAGCTGAGTTCAAGCTGGGGTAGCCTGCTGGTCGAACCGAGCCGAGCAGGGCCAGGCTCGACTCAACTCATGTACAGCTCTAAGTAGATGGCCACGCTGGAAGGAGGGGAAAACAAGTTCGAAAAAATACCCAAAATAGCCCTTAATAGTGTTACAGGTCAGTTAATGTACATGCAACCACATATGCCAGCATCGCAGACGGGCAATCCGTCGAAAGGGTACCACTATGTAGATTCCCTGTTCCAGGAATCAGTGGGTCCACTTGTCGGGTGGACCAAAATTAACTGAACAAATGAACAGTTGTGAAAAAATATCCTACATACTGACTGAACTGCTTTTATCTTTGGGCAGTAACATCTAGACGGTGAGTTCCACCTGATGGATGGCTTGGATATTTTGCCTGTCTGCCATGCTGGCATATAGGTGGAGTGTGCATTGGTAGACTTGTACACGCATTTGTGCTTTGCTAAGCTCCATAAAAACTAATCTGGTTTCTCTACAATGCACAAAAACCTAGTTGATTAACTTGAAACTCAGATGAGTTGACTTGATTGTTCTAAACACCAATTGTATGAAAAAAGCTACCTGAAGCCACCCAAATGATTCTAAACTCAGCGAGTCTTTTAGACGAGTTGAACTAGTATATTGAAAGATTGATGTCTGACCCTAGTTTGAGTTTTGAGCACTGCTATTTAAGTAAAAGACCAATGCAAAAGGAGGTATAAGGGATGTCGAGGATGAAGCTATCTATGTTGTTTAGAATAAAGAAACTATACGAAGCTATCTATGTTAATTAGAATAAAGAAACTATACCAAGCTATCTATGTTGATTAAGATAAAGAAACTATACCTTGATTATCAGCAAACAATGTTATATTGCCAATATCCCTTTGCAGGAGTGCACGTATTAGCTGTTCGACCAGAGCCTTTCCAAGACCCTGACCCTGAAAAATAAAGCACGCATCATTCAAAACAGCATCAAAACTCAAAATCTCTGTTATTTTGTATAAATACCAATAATCCAATGCATCAAGGAACTCCCTTCACGAGTTTTTGGGAAAGGGGGAAAAAACATCTAAGATGTGTCACAAGTGTAAAATAAGTGTTTGGAAATCTGCACAATTGAGCCCATAGCTTGGTCAGCCCAAAACTGATCTGATGGACTCTGGCATTGATGGACCACGTCCCAAATCCTAGCCATCCAATCTCTGGCCTGTTCCCATTAGTAACTGTATTTTTTCTTAACCATCTATTTGCAGGCCAATGATTGGTGGGTCAGGAATCAGGATTGTCCATCTAGGAGACTTTTTCAGGCATGGTCCACCCACTAAGGGGCCCATCAACAGTCTGGATCATTGTCATGAGCCCCATTGTACTATAGACTATCGGAACAAAGAATTCAGGGGTTGTTTGGATGCTGGGACTTCCCAATCTTGGGAGAGTTATGAATCTTGAGAGTGCTCAATCCTGAATTGGTGACTACTGCATTGGAATATTATTTGTTTGGTTAACATTCTGGATTGGCAGTCACATATCCTCAAATCAATCTGTTGTTTCGTTGACAGATTTAGAAGAAGAGGGATACTCAAGTGCACCTTTCTTAAGAGCAAAATGGCTGAGGGGAGGGGAGTTGGATACGCTTTTCCAGGGGAGTCGGTAACCCCTGCTATTGGGACAGGGAGTGGTAGGACTCATAAATAATAAACAGGGAAATCAAAGCAAATGCCTCACTCAGCCAATTCAAGATCAACCAATGCAAGGATCCAAACAGGATCTTAAATAACAATGTCTCTCACGTTTCATGCAAGTTCAAGAATGTGCATGGGTGTCGAGTATGTCAAGGTATTAAACATTTCATGTTCATGTGTGATGCTAACACATCCTTCATTTATCCCAAATTGCCCTTATCAAATAAAATAAATCATGGGGTGATTAGGTAACTGACTTGAGAGATGCTCCAGTGCTCTCAAAGCACTGAGTTATAGTACTAGTTGAATTGGGTCACTTGAACAGTCCAGTCGATTGATCTAGAATATCCATTAGGTCTAGCACGCATTGCATGGGCTACCATGCAAATATCACACCAATCTGATGACCTCAACTATCTGATGAATGGACTAATATGGACGGTCTCAATCATTGTACAAAAATAGGTCTCACCAACAAGTCGATCCATTTATTTGATAGCTCCCATCATGGATTACTTCTTATTCTAAATATTCTCCTGTTAGGCAATCCTAACCATCCCATCCATGGTTGGACAAAATGATGGCTACAAAAAAAAAAAAAAAAAAGGCCATATCTAGGATGGATTTGATCATCCAATAAGTCTTATTTTTGCATGGTAGTCCTTGAATGTGTTCTAGACTTACGGGACAGTTTAGATCAATCTATTGGACTGTCCAAGTTACCATACGCAACCATGAGCCCTATAACTTATAGTGCTCTCAGATAATTGGAGCATTTCTCAAATAACTTTTAACCCAAAAGATGAAATAAGTTAGATTTCCATGGAATTCAATTGTTTTTCTTTTCTTCTCTCTTTTTTTTTTTTTCCAGTCATACCTGATAGGATGGATCAACAAGAACATCCCAAATCGTGGCATTGAACGCATGATCCGAAGTAGCACGAGCCATGCCAATAAGCTGCTTTTGGTCATTCCCCTCTGTCACATAACTTCTCCAAGTACACTAAGATGTTCATCATTTTTTATTAAAATAGATTTCAGCTGCAAATTGTATTGGAAGTATAAATAAGCATGAAATAGCAGCTCAAATCTAACCAAAAGTAGCTGATAATACTGCAGTAATCTTGACTGACATAGGTACCTGTATCTGGAGATTTCCTTATAGAATGTAGGGTCGCAACCATGTAACTATTCTTCAAAGCCGCAGCTAGTTTTGTTAGTGGCCTCCTAGGCCAGCCCACCTATTCAATCCATGAGTTAGCAATGTTAATCAATGATTATGGTTGCATGACATTAACAAATCGTATTAATAATCAAGATATTTAATGATGCTTGTCATTTTTTATTCAACCCATCAATGGTACAGGTGGGACCGTCATCTCTGCAACATAAGCCACTGACAAGTGACATGGCAGGCCCTATCACCGCAATAACTACAAGAATAATGATCATACTCGTCTGATGAAAGTTACAGCCAACAATCCCATTTAATGGTGGCCTATCAGATGTTACCATCCACTAATGGCAGAGACTGGCGTGTATCTTACATCCCCCACAGGTCCAACCATAGGATGAAAAGGTGGGCTATACATGCGGAGTTTGTTCAGCCAAGTCAATTCTCGATCGAGCATCATGTATCTCCTGGGGCTATAAATATTAAGGGCATGCAAAGAAAATTTTACACATTACTTAGGAAAGTTATTGAATCAATCATAGTTTGTGAGGACCACTATGATAACATACTCAAGGGAGGGAGAGTACCGGGAATTGTGATATCTCACCTTCCAAAATAAAAAAGAGAAAGCGGTGGTTCTATGCATTTGAGAAGTTATGAGAATCCACGCTTCGTTTCAAATAAATTCTATGGTTTTTATACTTTCTCTATAAGAAGATATGCAAGATCAAGCAGTTAATTGGCTGCAACCAACTAGAGAGGAATATCACAGATCAACAAAACTCTGGCTTACTCTTGCTGTCGTAGTGGTTCCAATTGGTTTTACGGAGTGCTGCCAAAAGTGGCGGCGTTTGGTTGTGATGCAGGACATGAATTTAAATATGATATGCAAGATTTCAGGCTTAGATCACGTTAGTTCAGAAACAATTACACAAATTCCATATCCCACATGAAAGTCCAAACATTCAATTAAGGGGAATCTATGCGGGTCCATGCCTACACATGCTAGGTTGGATCAATAAAAATTATGAACCAAACGATACTCAAAGATAAGAAATAATCATCCACACATGCATAGTAATCAATCCCTAATCCAAGGGATTCACCAATTTCAAATCAAGGAACCCTAGGGTAAGAAAAAGGGCATATAACTTAGGGAAAACGTAATTTATGGCTAGGTTTCATAAAAAAAATGACTATGAGAGGATAAAAGAGGATAAAAACCTGAGCCAAAAGACGATCCCGCACGTGGACAACAACAATGGCCCAGACGGACGTGCGTGTGATCCCGGCCGCACGTGTGTGGGGTCCACTATTCAGAAAAAGGCCACCTTGGCCCTGGTCGGCCAGGGATGGACTCCAAAACCCCCAAATCTTAGCTCGATCCGATGTACGGTTTGTGTGTGGTTCTCCGCCGAAGTTTCAGACCTCCTGTAGGGCCAGATTTTGAAATTCTGATGTGGAGAAAAGAATTGCTGCAATAGATGATTGATTCAAAGTGTAGATGATGGGGTGAGATGAGAAGAAGGGATGATAGAAGATGGGTAGTAGAGATGGCGATGGATGGGGGCGAATCGGGATAGATGTGGCTTCGCACCACGGTAGTTAACCCTTCGATGAAGGGAGGGCTTCGCACCCAATTAGGCTTCACAACTCAGAGAGTGGGAAAACGCAGAATTTTTATTAATCTTCAATGTCTCAAAAAAGTTACAAGGGGTGCCTATTTATAAGAAAACCCTATACCCTAAAAACTCGCACCATGTGCGCAACCTATTACTTGGCGATGAAGTAAACTAAAATAAAAACTAAACACATAAATCTAAAGCGTTCACAATGTTCTAAATAATAACAATAAGTAAAACCTAAAAAATGAAATCAATCCGACGAGTGGGCCACGATCACGAGATCCCATGATGGGCTTTTCTTGACTATCGGGCCCACTTTTCTGAACCAAAACTTGTCTTTTCGCTAAGAGGCCCTCCCTAGACGTCGTCATCGAGCCAGATCGATGATGGGATCCTCCTTCTGCGTACGTACGTGCGTAGGGGTGGTGATGTGCGTGCGCGTATGCGCGAGATGTCCCCATCAATTCTCCTCGGCTGCGAAGATTTCGCCACTGGCGAAATAAAACTCCTGAACCGCTTCAGGACATCAAGATTAAGTCTTTGAAGCTCCTCCGCAGTGAGCCACGTGCTGTCTGAAGCTGGGCGTGACTTCCACTTGACCAGTACTTTCAAACACCCGTCCGACGTTGAAACTATCGATGGTCCAGATATCCTCTATTTCCTCTCGGGTGTGTGAAGGTTAGGTATGGGAGGGAGAGTGAGAAGAAATGTCGGGAAGAATAGGTATGGGAGGTAGAGGCTGGGAAAATGGGTTGGGACGAGTAGGTATGTGAGGTAGAGGTTGGGAAAATGAGTCGGGACGGGTAGGTATGGGATGTAGAGGCTGGGGAACTGGGTTGGGATGGGTAGGTATGGGACGTAGAGGCTGGGGAAATGGGCCGTGAAGGATAGGTATGGGAGGTAGAGGCTGGGAATAAAAGTTAGGAAGAGTGGGTATGGGAGGTAAATGATGGAAAAATGGGTCAAGAAGGGGCCATGGTTCAAGGGATAGATATGGGGAATCATGATGGGTGGGCGAAGGGCCAGACAAAGTATCAGTGGTCTCTGAAAAATAACTTAGATCCTCCACATCGAATGTGAAACTAATTCTCATGGAAGGTGGAAGATTTATCTCATACACATTGAGACCGTTTCGTTTTATAATTTTGAAGGGTCCAGGCTACGCTGCCAACAGTAACTTACGAACGGCCCTCGGAGGGTACCGCTCGGGGCTGATGCGGACCATCACGGAGTCCCCAATATTGAATCCTTTGAAACATTTATGTTGGTCTGCAGAAAATGTGTAATGTTCATTACTAGTCATGATCTTCTGCCTGATTTCTTGATGCCATGAATGAATGTGATGCGCGAAAAACTCTGCAGACTCTGACAGCCTATGGGACAGTGACATAAGGACAATCAATAGGTTTCCTAGGTTTATAATGAGTAACGACTTCACGAGGACTTAGACATGTGGACCTATTGACAGAACTATTCAACATAAACTCGGCTGTAGGAATTACAGTGTCCCATGTTCTGATGTGCTCTATATCCCTCCTAGGGGGAGACTCATCCGGTAGATCATCAGGAAAGACATCACGAAACCCATCTACTACCAGAATGACCTCAATGGGTAACTCTATACTAGCCTCTGGAGCACTCTCTCTAGCCTCTGGGACACTCTCTCTAGCCACAAGGCCGTACGTGTTGTGCCACTCAAAATAGTGGTTTTGATGCCCCTCTTGGGGTGGGTGCACGGTTGCATACCCGTGACTGATTCCTTGACTACCTCCATTCATTGGTCTATCCTCCTGGCCACCTGCCTGAGATTGGACATTTTCTTTAATGATGGGGTTTGTCCTGAGGGAGGCCTCTAATTGGTCAAGGCGTTGATCTATGCTTTGTTCCATGCGCTTACCCCAAGATTCGATCTGCTGGGATAGCTTGTTTAATGACTCTAGCAGTTGTTCCATGTCTAGCGTAGGGTGCCAACCAAAATTCAGCAATATAGTTGTCAAAATATAAGGTTTTTTTTTTTTTTTTAAATATAAAATAAGAAACAACCTAGTTTCTAAAAACAAAAAAGGAAAGTTTTTTTTTTGAAAACAAGTTAGGAAAGTTTTTTTTTTTTTTTTTTTAAACAACAACCTAGTTTCTAAAAACGGAAAAGGAAAGTTTCTAAAACAAAACAAATTAGGAAAGTTTCTGAAGAAAAGCAACCTAGTTTCTAAAAACGAAAAAGGAAAGTTTTTAAAAATAGAAAGTAAGTTAGTTTCTAAAAAAGAAAAAGGAAAGTAAACTAGTTTCTAAAAAAAGACGAAAGGAAATTAGTTTCTAAAAACAGATTAAGAAAGTTTCTAAAAAACAGAAAAGGAAAGTTTCTAAACCTAGAAATAGAAAGTTAAGTTAATTTCTAAAATAATTCAAATAAGGGGATAACAAAAAATTTCAGCAGCTTATGTCAGGGTTTATGGGCTTCTAAACAACCATATATGATGAGAATTGATGCGTAATGGATATAAACAACCAAACCCTAAATAAGTAATGAATTCCCCTACAAGAACCCTAGGCTCTGATACCAAATTTGATGCAGGACATGAATTTAAATATGATATGCAAGATTTCAGGCTTAGATCACGTTAGTTCAGAAACAATTACACAAATTCCATATCCCACATGAAAGTCCAAACATTCAATTAAGGGGAATCTATGCGGGTCCAGGCCTACACATGCTAGGGTTGGATCAATAAAAATTATGAACCAAACGATACTCAAAGATAAGAAATAATCATCCACACATGCATAGTAATCAATCCCTAATCCAAGGGATTCACCAATTTCAAATCAAGGAACCCTAGGGTAAGAAAAAGGGCATATAACTTAGGGAAAACGTAATTTAGGGCTAGGTTTCATGAAAAAAATGACTATGAGAGGATAAAAGAGGATAAAAACCTGAGCCAAAAGACGATCCCGCACGTGGACAACAACAATGGCCCAGACGGACGTGCGTGTGATCCCGGCCGCACGTGTGTGGGGTCCACTATTCAGAAAAAGGCCACCTTGGCCCTGGTCGGCCAGGGATGGACTCCAAAACCCCCAAATCTTAGCTCGATCCGATGTACGGTTTGTGTGTGGTTCTCCGCCGAAGTTTCAGACCTCCTGTAGGGCCAGATTTTGAAATTCTGATGTGGAGAAAAGAATTGCTGCAATAGATGATTGATTCAAAGTGTAGATGATGGGGTGAGATGAGAAGAAGGGATGATAGAAGATGGGTAGTAGAGATGGCGATGGATGGGGGCGAATCGGGATAGATGTGGCTTCGCACCACGGTAGTTAACCCTTCGATGAAGGGAGGGCTTCGCACCCAATTAGGCTTCACAACTCAGAGAGTGGGAAAACGCAGAATTTTTATTAATCTTCAATGTCTCAAAAAAGTTACAAGGGGTGCCTATTTATAAGAAAACCCTATACCCTAAAAACTCGCACCATGTGCGCAACCTATTACTTGGCGATGAAGTAAACTAAAATAAAAACTAAACACATAAATCTAAAGCGTTCACAATGTTCTAAATAATAACAATAAGTAAAACCTAAAAAATGAAATCAATCCGACGAGTGGACCACGATCACGAGATCCCATGATGGGCTTTTCTTGATTATCGGTCCCGCTTTTCTGAACCAAAACTTGTCTTTTAGCTAGGAGGCCCTCCCTAGACGTCGTCATCGAGCCAGATCGATGATGGGATCCTCCTTCTGCGTACGTACGTGCGTAGGGGTGGTGATGTGCGTGCGCGTATGCGCGAGATGTCCCCATCAGGTTGGCTTCTGGGAAGGAATGGGGTCCTGACAGTCAACAATCTTGGGAAAAGAGGAATGCAGCTTCCAAATGTATGCCTCCTATGCCTCAATGTGGAGGAAACTGTGGATCATCTCTTCTTGCATTGTTCCTTCACTTCTGATATTTGGTGGAGCGTACTTAGGTTGGCAGGGATCTCTTGCATTTTCCGAAATCTATGGACAACATGTTCTGCACGAGGATCCCGGAGGAGCTCTGGGTAAAAAGAAGTGGAGAATTATCATAATGGTTGTTCTTTGGGCTGTAAGAAATAACGGTTGCTTTCACAATTGTGGTGTTTCAATGGCGGGGGTGTTCTCGAGGGTTTTGGTCATGTTTAGAGACCCTCCCTCTGGTTTTGTCTCATTTTTTGGGGGTCTTTCCCTGTTTCCCTTTTGGCTTTCGGTTTTCTTTTCCTGTTTGGTTAGGTAGTGTTTCTTTTGCTTTTGCTGTTGATCAATAAAATTCTCATCTTTCAAAAAAAAAAAAAAGAGCAAGAGGCAGAGATTGCCCCATACAAAGTGTCAATCTAAGAACTCCCTAGCTAGACCATCCACCAACTCATTAGTTTTGCAAGGGATGCGATTATGGACCATCCAAGGGCCTTTTCGGAAGGGGAATGAACCGTACTTTTTCTCATTTCATATCCAGACAGATTTGATTCAACAAAATCAGGAGTTCAGTTTCCCCAAGTGTCCCACGTGGAAGTGGAGAGACATTAAAAGGTATGTTTTTTCAATCTGTTCCCATTCATCTACAACTCAAAATGGAAAAGATAAGGCCATCCTATCCAATTCAATCGGGAACAACCCGCATTCGACAGCCTGGAAGTAGCTAAAACATCCAAGATTCATCCATAATTCCCCAAAGGCCTTGAAATACCAGATTTCTTTCTTTATGCCCATGCAAATGTGTTAGAAGAGTCACCCTAACAACACCGGAAATCTTAGAATAGAAAATCTTCAGCCTAACCAAAAGAGCAGTAGCCTCAGCTTCATCTGACTTGTTTTTGCTGATGGAAAAAGAAAAGACCACAATAACGAAAGTCTGAATCTTCATCATTTTGAATTATTACCCCCGTTAATTAGTCATTGAACGGTTGAATATTCAACCAAAACACTAGATTCATCAAGGCATAGAGCTATCCTATTTTCTTGTATTGGGGGCTTAGCCTTTTCTTATGGAGGCGCATCAGGTCTAATGTATTCCCCTCTGGCCCTCTCTGTTCAATAATTTGATTCAAGATGGGTGGAAAATAAAAAATAGCAGCCCCGAATTAATTAATGAAGTATTTCAAGGAATTGATATTTGCACCCTTTATTTTTATTACGCACATTCCTCTTTCCTTTATCTTGTTTTTTCACACCTCTATTTTTATTATGCATTTTCCCCTTTCCTTCATCTTTTTTAATTTTTAGAAACTTATATGCATTTTTGCAAAACCAGAAAAGTTGAAAGAAGCAAAGGAAATGGATGTCTCTATCAGAACCATGGGTGTAAATGTAAATATAACTTCTCTTTATCAGGCCTATGCATATGGGAATTTCCTGTGTTATAGGAATTGTCTAACTAAAATAATAGATTCTTTTAATTCATTGAGCATAAGTTCTCACCTTATCACATAAAGCTTCGAGATCATACACATCAACATCTCCACCTGAAGAAAAGATTATTTGTTCTATTGTTCCATCTGGTTGGGTCTTCTCAACAAGTATGATCTCCTGAGGAAAAGGTTCTTCGTCCTCTGGGAGTGTCTCGGGCGGTTCAATTACTTGTGTCGTGTTGTTGTTCTTCAAAAAGCTGAACCAGCAAGAAAATTAGGCATAGAAGAAAGCTGAAATATGACATGTGAGGCTGCATTTGGATGCACAAATGAGTCAAATTGCGAACATTCAATTTAATCAAGAGGAAATGACAAATGCATTTGGTGATGTTTCTTGTATTGATAATGACAATGTAGCCCTCAAATTGCAGTTGCATTCTTCATATTGCTTTGATTTTAAAAGTCAAAACACAATTGCAATTTGGAGTCCAGTATGTTAATATGAATATCAAGGTGTGATTTGGTTATTTGCACTTTATTAGACTAATTGTTGCAGTTCAATTCAAAAATACACATCCTACATGCAGCCACCGCAAAGCATCAACAGGATGGATACATGGATGATGATGATGATAAAAGAAATCAATATTCATCCTAGGAATCTTAGATGTAAAGCATGTGCAACTACCAGATTGGACTTTGATACTAGCTGTAGGAAGCATGAGCAGTTGCAGGAGTGGGAATGGCACAAAAAAGCTAATATTGTGCTATTTATGATTTGCAAAACCTGTACTTTCAAGACCCAAAAGCCTGTGTGGAAGCCTGAGTAGAAGAATCATGCAAACTCGAATTGAGGATCAATTATAGGGTATGGAGCCTTAAACATTCAGTTTTCTAAGGCACAGAATTCAATACATGCGAGGCCCATGATACATTGTCTAGACCACTAATCAGGGATGGTAGATTCCTCAAAAATCTCCAACATTGGGAAATCCATTCCTTTTATCAGTGTCCTACAAATCGATGGCTTATCATCATCTAAGTTATCCCAATTAATTGGGGCCAGCTATATGAATCCTGCTCCACCATTTCACTCTATCCAAGCCTCAATTAGACAACAGGTCATCAAGTATTTTCTTACTACTTCCATCCACGTCCTTTTAGGCCTTCCCTTTGCCCTTTTAGAGCCTTCAACTAGTACCAACTCACTCCTAACCGGTGCAGTTCTTGGCCTCTGTTGCATATTACCAAACCATCTAAGTCTACTTTCCCTAATCTTATTACCTATTGGTGCTGCTCCTAAGATCCCTTGTATGCATTAGTTTCTGATTCTATCCTTCCTCATCTTGCCACTCATCTATTTCAACAGCCTCATTTGAGCTACACTCATCATATGAACATATTGCACCTTAACTGCCCAAAATTCTGTCCCATAAAGGATGGCCGGTCTTATAGCTATCCTATAAATTTTCCCTACTAGCTCAAATGGTACATGATGATTACATAAAACTCCCGAGGTACATCTCCATTTTTTCCACCCAGCTTGAATTCTGTGGGCAACATTCTTCTCATTCTCTCCACTCCAATGAATTATTGACCTAAGTTATCGAAAGTGGTCATTTTGGGAAACTCCTTAATCTTAACTAATTCTCCATTTTCACTCCTATTGTTACTAAAATATTGCACTCCATATGCTCTGTTTTTAGTCCGACAAATTTTAAATCCTTTAGATTCTAAAGCACCCCTCCAAAAATCTAACTATGTTTACACCCTCCCTTACCTTGTCAATCAAAATTATGTCATTCACAAACAACATATGCCATGGGATCTCTTCTTGCAAATCTTGATTAACTCATCCATAAACAATGCAAATAGTACAGGCTCAATGCTGACCGCTAGTGCAAGGCTATAGTAATTGGGAACTCCCTTGTCTCTCCACTAGTGGTCCTCACAAATGGATGGCCAATGCAAATTTCCTACAAATAGATGGCTAAGGCAAAGAGAGAAAAAAAAAATGGCATTACTTCAATAGAAAATAGGCCGATGGTAGAACAGTTAGGATATTAAAATCCTAGAGACTTTTTGGAGCATAACCCATCCAAGATGACACCAATCAGAGACATCTCATGTCCTCAGAGAGTTGAATGATTGCAAATGCTCAATGCACTATAATTCCTCGCAAGACATGCATGACCATCTAGTGCGCTATGAACACAACGCATGGTTGCATACGAGGAGCCAATGGCAACTTAGATGGTTTGTAAAGACATGGCACGGGCTTTCATGGATTGCTTTTGTGTATGCATGCTTCTATGATGGGAATGCACATGAATAGCTGGCACAGTTGGAACTTGGAATACAGGCGCAAAGGAGAAAGTTTCAATTAGTTTGCTGGGCCTATAGATAAGCAATTATTAGCATGTAGGAATGGTCCTAAGAGTACATCATCATGAGTGAATGTCTACTAGCAACAATGATGTTCATCATGCTTCATGAGCAATGAAATGGACGCCTTCTGTAATTACCCAGTAAAGTTGAGTATGAACTTGGCGAATAGGAATTATAAGCTCCTTAGCCCGGGCATATGCATAGTACCCCTGAGCCTAGAGTTTAAGTGGGCTCCATGGTTCAGTGTTCAGACTCCATATCATCAATCTTAGGGGCCACACCATGGATAGACCCCATCCCAAGAATCTAATACGCTCAAAGATCCTAGCAAGTCAATTTTGGCCTTTCCCCTTTGATTCTAGAGGTTGCAATTTTTATTTTATTTTATTTTTAAATTTTTGAAAGGAGACGATTTTTTTAAAAAAAAGTCGCCGACGTGGCACCAATTAAAAAAAAAAAAGGAAAATTGAATCCCTCTAGGGATATTATGCACAAGGCCAATTTCATACCATACAGCTTCACCTTATTGAAAACCTCCATCTCCAAATGACTAATATTACAAAAACATGTCCCGTTCCTTTCCCCCAAATTGCTCCAAGAGTAGCCAACAAGAACAACCTCCAAACACTTTTATCTTTCTTCCCAAACCTGACACCATGCCAGGCCCAAAGCAAATCACCCACTAACACCAGCATCACCCACGGCATGTTGAAAATCTTAAAAAGACTGACCCAAACCTTGTCGGTAAACTGACAGTGAATAAACAGATGATCAACCAATTTGCCATTCCCCATGCACATCACAGAAACATTGGTCATCACCATTGACCTTTTCTAGAGGTTGTCAATAGTTAACACTCTTTCTTTCAGCAGCCAAGCAATTGTTGCGACTTTCAGAGGGGCGCCATAATGCCACACGAATGACATAAGGATCTTCCCTCCTCCCCCTCAAGAGGAGCGAAGCATCCTGTACAAGGAACAAAACAAGACCCAACCCGACTTGTCTTTTAACCATATTATCCTATCACTATCCTCCACATACGGGAAAAAGCTTTGAAGGCAATTCTGGAGCGGCACAACCCCAGCCCAAAGAGATGGAATTTGTTCTTATCAATCGGCCCTTGCCAGAGAAAATCACGCCTTAACCTATCTATCCTGACCAAAACCGAATTTGGGCACTTGAACGGGGGCATAAAATACAAAGGCATATTCAATGGTGCTACTTTACGGAGAGTTAGCCGGCCACCCAACACAAGATACTGACTTTTCCAACTTGAAAGCTTTCTTTCAAACCTCTTTTACTACTTTGTTCCATAGATGCTTTATGTGTTTATTGATGCATATTGGGAGACCAAGGTGAGTGCAAGGGAAAGAGCTTGCTCTACACCCAACTAATGCAACCATCCGATTTGCCTCCTCCTTTGACATCCGAACTCTTAGTATCTCACTCTTGGCTAAGTTTACCGCGAGGAGACCACTTCAAAGCATCTAATGATCGTTCTCAACTTATCCACATTCCTGCATCCACCTTGTAGAATAAGATAGTATTATTAGCAAACTAAAGTCAGGGTATTAGGGAGCTAGTCCTTTCCACCCTAAACTCGTAATCTTCTACCTTTTTTTCTAGCATTTTGCTCAAGGATTTCACCATTGCTACGAATAGAAAGGGAGAAAGCGGATAGCCCTAATAAATGTCTCTCAAACTTATTGGGGGGGGGGGGGAACACTTTGGATGATCCATTGATCGTTCTCAACGGATCACTTTGGGTGATCCCTAATAAACACTTTAGGAGACCACTTCAAAGCATCTAATGATCGTTCTCAACTTATCCACCATTCATGTGTCCACCTTGCAGAATAAGATAGTATCGTTAGCAAATTGAAGTCAGGATATTAGGGAATTGGTCCTTTCCGACCTAAATTCGTTTCTACCTTTTTTCCAGCATTTTGCTCAAGGCTTTCACCGCCACTACGAATAGAAAGGGAGAAAGCGGATAGCCCTCATAAATGTCTCTCGAACTTATGAAAAAAAAAAACACTTTGGGTGATCTGTTGACTAGAACCAAGAACCTAGCCGAATGCACTCCTTCATCCATCATCTTCATTTCACGCCTCACCCTAGCCTCCTCAGCATGTAATCAAGAAAGTTCCAATCCACATGGTCATAAACATTTTCTAAGTCCAACTTGTTGATAATACTTTTCAAGCCTTCCTTATATCTAGAATTGATACACTCATGCGCAATTAAGGCACTACCAAAATGTGTCTTCCAATTATAAATGAACTTTGACTTCTGGAGATGAATCTTGCTAGAACTACACTAAACCTAGTTGTTAGGGTTTTGGCCAGAATTTTGTAAAGACCCCCTATCAGACTTTTCGGGCTAAAATCCTTTAAACTCTCCACTCTCGCCACCATGGGAATTAATGCAATAAAAGATATCCAAGCTCTGCCATTAGCCTTCCCCTCTTGACAAAATCCACCATAAACTTCATCACATCACCTTTCACATGGCATTTCCATTTGAAGCCTTAGAATTGACTCGACAAGATGGCATAATCTGTTGTTGCAGGGTCCATCAGATCAACAACCTGGATTACCTAACCATGGGCACAATTCATACAAATTACAACTTGAGGATATTGTGGATATATTTCCTTTCAATGAATCATTTTACGAAAGCACGATGCAAGAATACCGATGGCTAAGTACTCTTTTTATAGTGAAAATTAATTTACTTAAGAGACGACAAAAGAACTGTGTAAGGACCAATCAATCACTGAAGCTGGGTACAGAATTATAAGATCAAACCTGAATATGGCATGGCTGGCGTTACCGTTGATTTTTATACCCATTAAATAAATAGATAAATCCCAAATGTTCAAGAAGTTTTAGGTCTTAAGCTTCCAATAAAACCTCCAACTATACTTAATGCAAACAAGGTTAAATCTTAGATTAAAACTAAAGAGAGAAAGATTATCGATACCCTTCAGGTAATTCTTGAACCTACAAGAAGTATGACTGATTTGTGCTTGGGGCAGCATGTACAACCTAATCCGAGCTAAGGGGGATTCCACTTTCCTGTTTTTTCCATCCCGAATCAGAAGTGAGACGTGCATAGGAAGATCCCAATCATATCTCACTCTCGCTAGCTTTTTTATGTGAATTCATCATTTTGACCTTGGCACCAGGATTTCAGAATGGACCCCCCTTCACTCATGTAAAACAAAGACATTTCAGGACTACTTGTTTTAACATGCCATGATTGGTACTCTTCGAAAAAACACACAATCGGTCAAATCTCCTTTTCTCAACGAAAACACATTTCATCCCTTTCACTTCCCATACAACCATATGCAGCAGCCCTCCCTATGGTCCCCACAGAATGTAGAATGTCCATCAGAACCTGGACATCTTTCCTACCCAAAAATTATTCGACTGAGTATGGTTGGAGCTTTCTCCAGTAAGAAATGCTATTTTTCAGTCAAAGAAATGCTATGACGCATGCTTCATAGAAGTGTCCTCCACACCTTACATGTGGCCAACATGTATGTCAATCAGTAATCTCAGTTTGGTGGGCCACCACATGGATGGGCTAGGCCAAAAAGATCTTCATGACAGGACAACTCCAATTGTTGTGAGTTTTCTCCTAATTGTGGACAATCACGCAAAATTTTTTTAGTTTAACCATCTTTTCAGGCCACCGATCAGAAGCTACCACAACCAGTCCACCCACGTGGTGACCCACTAAATCAATGGTCTTGATCATCGTACAAAAGTGGAATGGAATTCCATGAAGTGGATGCATCATATTAGGCATTCCTCTTCTCCAATAAGAGATTAGATGAAAGATACATACGTAAAAGTGCATGACCAGATAACCATAAAAATGGCAAGAAAAACCTGAGACTCAAAACTGATTTACATACAGGAAACTGCTACAAGCAACATTTTTCATTCATTTTGGAACATAACAAGGTTGTGAACCACATAGTGCAACAATTTAAGTAAATCTACAATATACATGTTCAATTTCTCTAGATCAGCATTCATCTAAAATTACCCAGATCTAATGGAATCCCATAAGCTAGCCTTCAGTGGACAAACCTTTGGCTTTCTTCTTGCTGCAAGATAAAATTCAGAATGACATTGTTAACAACACATCTACATGCGTTCTAGCTCAGTACGTCCATGACAAAGTAAGAAATCAAATATCAAAAGCATAGATGCATGTCAGCTTACTCGGAAGCATATCATGATATAATATGGATTGGAGGGAAAGGGTAGGAAGATAACTTGTTGAATATCCTCACAGAAAAGGGAAAGCTTTCAAACTACATTATATCCCGAGACATCATAGAATTCAAAGTGAGAATGAACTACCCTCACAGAAAAGGGAAGCTTTCAAACCACATTCTATCCTGAGACAGATAATAGAATTCGAAAGCGAAAATGTACTACTCCCCCTTCTAACTTCCCCCTCTAACCTACATCATGCCATTCCATTTTTATTTTTCTTTATGTGATTACCAGTTTTAAGATGGAGTATATACTCACTATTTCGTATAAGTTATTAGAAATTAGAGCATGTAAATTATCAGCCATGGAATCATGGTAGTTCCACTGCCTCATAAATCTTATGAGCTGAATTACTGCAAGTTTTCCACTGTTTATTGAGTGGTGATGACCAATCAATGGCCCCATTGTGGATGGAGCACATTATCGCAATCACACTATTTTAAGGGTAACAACCAAAAACCTTCAAGAAATTATTTTAATCATCTCACATTAGCACATCATTTTCTTTTTAATTTCCATTTGATGGACACCACTTGGATGGTTAGGACTGTCCAATAAGTTTGATTTCGAGATATGATCCATTCGCATGGGCTTTACGCTTTGGAAAGTCAAGATTGACGTGTATGAGAGCCACCTGTAAATTTTGTATCGCCGCTAAGTTGTAGGTTCGAAATCCCAAAGCCCCAACTGTAGTTTGCAATTCAAACTCGATAATGATATATAAATAAAAGACGAATGCTTCCACCATCTAGATTCTGGAAGCAAATGAAGATGCATAGTTAATGAAACAGCCCCGAATCAAAACCCACGAGGGTTGGCCAACAGTACCCAATTTGAGGAGCCATTCACAACACAAACAAAAGCCCAAGAGGATTGTTCTTAGTAGAGTTCTTTGATATGGGATGGAAGGATTGTTTAGTAGAGGAGTACAACTCAAACTTGTCTCACTTAAGCAAGCTTTCGAGATTACCAGAAGAGAATCAGAACTTTATCCAATTGACAGATGAAAGCACTACTTCTTAATGGACCATTCCTCCTACAGGATCCGGAGCCAAGGAGATACTCTATAATGAAGAAACTAACAGCCAACAAGAAGTTATAGAGACGAAAAAGGGGAGCGTACTATAATTGCGATGAAAGATTCACCCCAAAAGAATGCTGCAAAGCTGGATCAAAAGTATTGGAAGAGTACAAGAACAAGGAACATGAGGCAGAGGACAATACTAGCATTTGGTTCGATCTAAGTACGGTAAATTAAATACGTTGGAAAGATTTCTAGGATTTCCTTTTATTGTTAGAGGCTTATTTCTTTTAAAAGTTGCAATGTCTAGAGGGGGGGGAATGAAAATAATATTGTGTCGGGTGGAGGATCTCTCATCTAAAGAGATCAACTCCTTCTTCGTCCTCCTTTTCTTTTATCATTTCGTTTTCCTTTTCTCCCCTCTTAATACCATTGTGTCATGATTTTCCATGGGGGCATCTCTCAAGAAAATAAACAAATCTATGGGGTTGTATCATTTGAGTTATTTATGCTTTATGCTTGTCGAATTTTCAACCTCTTCTCTCTTGTTGTTCTGTGAGATTGTTTGTACAGATTATGGAATACAATGAGAGGATTCATTTCCTCCTTTCTCTTCAAAGTATAATAATTGTTATTCACAAAAAGCAATATGAGAAGGCTAACTGAATTGTTCAGTTGCATTTCCCCAGAAATTGAGAACACAAGAAGAGAGCTAACCTGGCATTAGCATAGAGTACGGATTAGAACAAATCAAGATCCGATCCAACACTTGTAGATGACATGCAAGAAAATGCCGACGGCATCTGCAATGGATACAATTTTATAAGTCTCGTTGAAATGCTAAATGAAGCTTAGTGAATAATTGCAAACGAAATAGACCCATTTGGTGATCCATGGTGTGGTGGTCCATGTAGTTCATCGAGAACGTTCCACCTTGAATGGCCTATGTCACAAAAATCTCATTGATACGAGAGATCAACTTCCATACAAGGTAAGTCAAAAACAATGGTCCAGTTTGCCACATGCATATCATCAGTGGGACCCACTGGTTGAACGGTCAAACTCCATAATACAGAGGCATTTTCACACCGGGTTCAAGTGGGATGGGCTGTGAGATGCGAGGGCACACTCAGGGTGGGCAGCCCGCGTAAGGCGAGTGGCTCATGTGAAGCGGAACCTATATGATGTGGGGCCCACGAGGGAGGTTCGGACGAAGACTTAACCCATGAGATGTGGGGCCTAAGCTATTAGATAAAGGGATTGATTCACCATGCTCTATCAGTTCGAGCTTTTAGAGCAGGTGGTTAATTATCCTGCATCAAAGTGGTATCAAAGCAGGAAGTCCCATGAGATGTGGGGCCTAGGCTATGAAATAAAGGGATTGATTCACCATGCTCTATCAGTTCGAGCTTTTAGAGCAAGTGGTTAATTGTCCTGCATCACTCCACATTGTTGGGCATAAGGGGCAAACCTGGCTACCTAGCAAATCTCTTTTTCTTCATCAAAACTTAAAAGGCAAAAGCATATTCATCCATACTAGTGTTTTCCTTGAGAAGCCATGTTAGATGGTGGGGTTATCAACCATAACATGGCACATGTATATGCCAAATCATGGCCTGTTGCGGTAAGCATAGCCCCAAAAACACATGATCAAGTGATCCTAATCATCGAACTGGTGGACATTGAATTGACAGTTAAAAGCACAGCCCACCATGGCTTTATTATGGATGATCATTCATAGCCCAAAAATCACACGATTGAGCCATCCTAAACATCCAATTGGTGGACATCAAATTGACACTTATGAAGGAGTTCAGGGGACTGAATCTCATGGCCAAAATCAAATGGTTAAGGTCATATGGGCACAACCCCCAAAAGCACAAAATCAAGCAATCCTAACCATGCAACTGGTAGACATTTAATTGACAATTGAAAAGGTGGCCCATTATGGCCTTATTCTGGATGGTCATTCATGGCCCAAAAACCAAAACTGAGTGATCCTAATCATCCAATTGGCGGACATTGAATTGACGGTTAAAGGGTGGCTGTGAGCCAAATCAAAGGTCAGATGTTTAGGATCATCTGATCAGCCCGATCTTTGACCTACGCCCAATCGGCACTAGGACCAATGATATGGACGGCTTGGATTGGCATAAATCCACATAACATGTACAGTGGACAAGTCAACTTCATTTAAAACGGTGCACAAAATCCAATTCAATCATTTAAACAGAAACCATTAGCAAGTGGTGGTGGACATTTAAGAACCGACCAAAGCAATTTTCAAGATCTTTGGGGCATCCTCCATCCACAGTGGGCCCCATCATATCAGCGGTCCGGATCAACATACCATGGGTCCCACATGCACGGAATCCTGCCCCGTCAGCAAAATATCTATTTATTGAGGCTCAGGACCCAGCGACTATTCCTCTACAGTAAATAATAATAATAATAATAATAATTCAGCTCTCCACTCTGCAACAAAAAGCCCAGTTTTTTAATGAAATTTACAAAAAAAAAAAAAAAAAAAAAAAAAAAAAAAAAAAAACAGTTTACAGAAACAGAAAAATGGCAGTAATTACCGCCTAATCTTGTGAAGGGGCTATTTCGAAAAATAAAGTACAAAATTTACAATTTAAGTACTATATTTTAACATAATTTACGAATTAACCCCGGATTTTGCAACAGTAAACGAGTGTAAGTTCTTACACCGAAGGAGGGATGGAGGCGTAGGTTAGCATTTCTTCGCCTTGAGATGTAGAGAAGAGCACCAGCAGCAAAAACCTCAGTCTCCGCTCCTGTTTTTTTCGTGCGTTTAGGAATAAACGGGACGGGCAGATAAGACCTTGTCAATGATGCGCACGGTGCGCAATGTGCATAGAGGGGATGAGGTATTGCGTGTTATTACACACCACCGACCTCCGTAGTGTGTTGACGTCACCAAGTTATGTGGATCCCACCATGATATATGTGTCATATCCACACCGTCTATCCATTTTTTGAGATCATTTTAGGTCCTGAAACAAAAAATGAGTCAGATCCAATCTCAAGTGGACCACACCACATAAAGCAGTGGGACAATATTTACCACCGTTGAAACCTTAGTAGGGCCCACCATGATGTTTATTTGCCATCCAACCTGTTCATCAGGTCGCAAAGATCTGTATGAAAGAAAAATAGCAAATATCATCCTGATCCAAAACTTCTTTGACCCCACGAGGTTTTCAATGGTAACCATTCAATCTCCTACTACTTCTTTCTGTGTGGTGTGGTCCACTTGAGCCTTGGATCTGCCTTATTTTTTATTTCATGCCTAAAATCATGTGTCAATATGAATAGACGGTTTGAATATAACACGTATATAGAGGTGGGGCCCACAGCTTGGTCACGTCAACACACCGAGGTCGGTGGTGTGTGGCACACCACGTTGGTGGGAGACGCAAGTTTCTGGCAACACTTGTTACTGGGAGTTCCTGCAACACAGAGCCCTCTCGGTCCCACAGAGATGTCCTATAAAATTAGATCCTTCCATCGGTTTCTCTGGATCATCTTAAAATGAGATACCAAACATGAACTAGATCTAGGACTCAGGTAGACAAAATTTCAAGAAGAGGAGGGACTGAACGCCCCTAATTCAAAATTTAGTGAGCTGATTAGGTGAGACCCTGGATCCACCGAGCTGGGTGGGAACCCTGACTGTGGGGCCCACTTTGATGTATTTGACTACATCCATGCTGTTCATCCGGATTGAAAGCTTACTTTATGGCGGATTAAAAAAAGAAGCAAAAACTGAAATAGATCCAAATCTCATGTGGACCATATGACCGGCTTGATCCTCTCCTCCTTTTCTAACTGGTGTAGCTGCTGAACGGGGAGCTGGTGTGTGGGTGGGTGGGCTGATCGATCATCAAGACTGGTGAGGGATGGGCTGCTCGATTATTAAGACCAGCGATGGGATTGGATGCTCGATCAGCAATACCCTCGGTGTCCGAGGCCTCCTTGGAACATGGACAGGCAGCCGTTGCCGCTGGGGCATGAGCTCTCGTTCGCACCATCTTGTAATCAAGGAACAGTATTGAGCAGCCCTACTTTAAATATCATTTGATCACTGTTCGTTATTGTGTTGGGTTCTACGGTAGGAACATGACATGAAGGAAAGTCTGGGCTCCTGCATGACCGCTGCCGCATTTCGACGACACGGGGTTGACGAAAGAGAGACTATCTACTTCCACTGGGATGATCTTTCTTCTTTTATCACATGACACTTTTATTAGTTCACTCCAATGTCTTAATTTATCCAAACAAAATATTTGAATAATACGTATCAGTTAAGAGCATAATATTAACATATACCTTAAATCATCTAAATTTGGCATTTTTTAAAAAAATATAAAGTAACTCCGAAATGAATTAATATGTGAACTCACCTCTCACATATATATAAGTTGTGATGTCACACAAATTTCATTAGTTAGGTTGGTTATGATATTGCATGAATGGACATACAATCAGCATGAAACATGAGCCAACATGTTAAACATGTTAGATTAGTATGTGATTTGGGTCATAAATCAATTACAACACGTTTGTGATCGAGAAGGGACTGAAAACTGCAAAGCTGGAAGAACCGGAATATGGTAGACTGTGATCCAACCCAAGAGTGAAATGGCTTGATCATTAGGCCATGCAATCTAAAAAATGCAGTTTGGCTTAAGCTTCCAAACACGTGTGAACTTGTTTGCCGTTATGGTAATTGATGCTATTGTTGTCATGCTTCATCTGTCTTATTCTAATTAATTGGGGTTGGCTACATGAATCATATTCTGCTAATATTCCATTCTATCAAGGGTCGTAACTTCATTTAGTCGATTAATATCATGCTTGTGAGAAAAAATTTCACTCTATCATGAAACATAGTTGCTACTGTTATGCTTGTGAGAAATTAAATAATTAACCAAATCATATGGAATGTGCACTTGGAAAATGAAAATTGATAAGAAATGCCCCTAATGTTGAATTCAAAATCTTAATTTCAAAGGTTTCCTTCGTTGCACGCAACTATGCACATGAATGAGATCAGGGTTAATTAATCCTCGCAACAACACATGTACATTCAATATGGACCATTCATCACTTTCTCAAATATTCACTTTTTTCTGTGATTAGAATGTCCTGTTACTAGACCAGGCCATGTTCACAGCAAACCACCCCAATTCCCCAATTGTTAAACTTAATTACCTAATTTTACACACATGTGCTACATGGGCATGTGTGCATAGAGTAGTATTTTGACAACTACTATATATATATATATATATATATGTGTGTGTGTGTGTGTGTGTGTGTGTACATGTAAATAACATTTCATTCCAAGAAGAATAGCATGCATGGGCATGTATTATAAATGATATAAATGGGTAGTAACCATATCACATGTCTCTTGCTATTGGGAGCCATAAAGGTTGCCTGGTATTTGTGTTTTCACCTCATCCATATGTGTGATCTCATTAGCATGTGAGAGGGAATGAGGTATTGCGTTGTGGGATCCACACCACCGACCTCAGTGGTGTGTTGCCATCACTATGTAGATCCCACCATAATATATGTGTCATATCCACGCCGTCTATCCATTTTTTCAGATCATCTTAAGTCATGAAACAAAAAATGAGGCAGATAGAAGTCTCAAGTGGACCACACCACAGAAAGCAGTGGAACAATGTTTGCCACCGTTGAAACCTTAGTAGGGCCCACAATGATGTTTGTTTGCCGTCCAACCTGTTCATCAGGTCACAAAGATCCGTATGAAGGGAAAAAATCAAATATCATCCTCATCCAAAACTTCTTTGACCCCACGAAGTTTTCAATGGTAACCATTCAATCTCCCACTTTTTTCTGTGGTGTGGTCCACTTGATCCTTGGATCTGGCCTATTGTTTGTTTCATGCCCTAAAATGATCTCTCCATATGAATAGACGGTTTGAATAAAACATGTATATTGAGGTGGGGTCCACAGAGCTTACTCACGTCAACAAACAGAGTTCGTGGTGTGTGGCACACCACGTTGGTGGGATACGCATCCGGCAACACCACCAGTTACAGGGAGTTCCTGCAACACAGAGTCCTCTGGGTCCCACAGAGATGTCCGTATAAAATCAGATCCATCCATCAGTTTCTCCGGATCATTTTAAACTGAAATCCCGAAAATGAACTAGATCTAGTACTAAGGTAGACGAAATTTCAACAAGCAGAGGGACTGAACTCCCATAATTTGAAACCTAGTGAGCGGATTAGGTGAGACCTCAGTGGGACCCTTGACTGTGGAGCGCACTTTGATGTATGTGACTACATCCATGCCGTTCATCCTGATTGAAAGCTCATTTTATGGCATTATTAAAAAATGAAGCAAAAACCGAAATAGATCCAAATCTCATGTGGACCATAATACAGGAAACATTGGTAATTGACCATTAAAAACTTTTGGTGGGCCACAAAAAGTTTGGATCAAACTAATATTTGAGCGGTCTCTAAATTCATATCTTTGTGACCTTATCCATGGGCCGGATGGCAAATAAATATTCCAGTGCCCCATGAAGTTTTTAATGATGGGATTCAATCGCTACAATTTCCTGTGGTGTGGTCCACATAAGATTGGACGCGGATTACGTAATACCCCGGTCCCCCACCCGTCCCTAGCTCCGAAGGGGCAGTTCACCCACCGTGATGTATCTGTACATCCAAACTGTCAATCCCGTTTCCCATATTATTTTAAGGCATGAGCACAAAATTGAGGCAGATCCAACGCTCAAGTGGACCACACCAAATAATAAGCTTGGTTGCATTAAAATGCACAAAGCATTAAAGGTAAGTTGCATTAAATGTAAGAGTCATCTGTGGTGTGGTCCATTTGACCGTTGGATCTGCTTCATTTTTGTGTGGATGCCTTAAAATAATCTGAGAAAAGGGATAGACAGCTTGGATGTACAAATACATCACGGTGGGCCCACCCACAGAACTGCCAGTTCGGAGCTACGGACAGGGTAGTACGCAATCCGCGTCCCGCAAGATTTGTATCTGCTGCATTTTTTTAACCGTGTCTTAAAATGAGCTGTCAAAATGGTTGGACGGTATGGATTTAAAGCATATACATTAATGCGAGCCGCACAGCAGGGTCCACACGCCTTGTGGATCCATGGTCTCACCTAATCCCTTCTCAAGTTTGGATCATTTTATCATCCTGGTTACAAATTTACAATGAACTTATGAACGGTTTGGATGGAATATAAACATCAGGGTGATGATTTCAATGGTGGGCGTTTCCATCCCTCATAATTTCGTTGTAATATGACGTGGCAAAACTGAAGGATGGAGTGGATTTCATACGCATATCACCGCAAGAACTCCTTGCAGTACCGTTGCAGGAACCCGCTCCCCATGCGAGTCAATGGCCCAGGGTCCGGCCTGAAAAATCAGAATTTTGAATAGGCCGGGCCTGACAGTGATCTGGGCCGAGACCTACACTACGACCGGCGCATTGACAGCCCTATGGCTTTTTAGTCAGAATTGACCTTTTTCTTGCGAAAATCTCGCAGAAAATACACTATAAAAAATATCTATTTGTAATGACGTATGTTTCAGTACTCTGGGAGCATTTATCCATCCTAACTGTCCAGTAAAAGTGCGAAATGTACTTTATAGTTAATGGTGCAAAAATCACATTGATCAAGTATGCAATTTATATTTTATTTGGTCTTTTTTATGGTCATCCATTTTTCAAGTAAAGGACGTCAGATTACTTGGTTGTGCTTGTGTATTGTGTTGGGCATGCAAGCTTTTACAGTTTCATCCGAACTTAAAGCATTTAACCCCAAGCATTAAGATAAACAGAGATTGTGGGCGAATGATGGGTTGCCCTACCACTTTTGGCTGCAGAGACGGACCCTAATGAGGAAGAAAGACTGAATTTGACTACAAATCTTACGGTCGCGATCCCATGAGGATGAGCTAACTCCAAAAACCTGTCCTATTTGGACTGGCTACACTTTCTTAAAAAGGTTTTTAATTAGTCGTTGTTCTAAGCTCGAGCACCCGCTCTTTATTTTCACTCCAATTAGAGTCAAGTCAAGCGAGACCGGGGCTCGGAGGCGCAATCGCTTGGCCTTGTAATTGGAGCACTCATTCGTCGGCAGGTAGAAGTGCTTTTTAAGTTTGTTATGAGTTTCAACCAAAGCCAAAGGCCCCCACGGACTTGGTAGCGGACGGTTCAGTTGACCTTTCAATGCATTTCAGTTTGGATTCAGCCAAAAAACGCGAGTTGATAAATAAGTCCCGCACATCTCATGCGCCTTCTTTAGGCGTGAAGGACTGAGTTCAGGCTTGTTCCCGACAAAGAAAGAAGAACATTCCCATAGATCCAACGATCGAAAAAGATAGATCACATCTTGGCCAAATGCCAATCCTCCTATAATGGAAGAGAAAAAGAGTGGAGTTTCAAGAACAGATAATGTTAATCATAAGTTTCTATATGCTTAAGAAAAATGGGATTTTCAAAGTCGGTTATGAGAGTTTTTTACCTGCTATGCGCCTCCGGTCCTTGCTATCGTCCCTTCGGGACCCTTCTTCGCCTTCGGGCTGAAGCCCAACTTTTTCTGGTTGGGAGAATGGCTTAGGTCATGTCATTGTTTCTCCTTGGTCACTGCGGCTTCGCCTTCGTGACTTTAGTGACCCCATTTCTTCAATTTTCACTCATTGATTCGCTCATCGTTAAGATGAGATATGACTCACTAACATGGCACCTACCTCAGGCTTCCTTCTCAGGCTCACTCTCCTTGGGTTCTTCCTTTACAAGAACGGGGGCCCACATAAGCGGTGGAGCATGTGGTTTAATTCAATGCAAAGCGAAGAACCTTGTTAGGGCTTGACATGTCGTGAATCCTCTTAAAAGAGAGGGGTGCCTTTGGAAACGCAAACACAGGTGGTGCATGGTTGTCGCATATGGGCTATTATTATTTCGATCAAGCCGCCATGGTGAAATTGGTAGACACACTACTCTTAGGAAGCAGTGCTAGAGCTCCTCCTTATCATCAAAGGATATATAGAAAGGAGAATGTTTTTGTTAATTGGGGAACACGACCTGGTGTTGTCCTCACCTCTGGCACAATTGAGTAAGTTGTGAAGGGAATGGTTCAATCCTTCTAATAAATTCTTTTATACTTTTATTTTCAATGAATTAATTTTTTCTTAACATGATAGTAGAGATAATCTAATTCTCACACTGTGAGAGTATAATGAACTCAATTGCATTAATTGAGATAAAAATAAAAGCTTACAAAAGTATCGATCAACTATCCAACATCTATAACATAGATAACAATGCCCTAGATCTAAGTCTTCCTTGGTCCAGTGACTTTGGTGTAGACAAATGGAATTACACTGTTGAAAAGAACATAAAAACACCTTCTTTACGATCCAATGCTTAGCATAGATGGAAGGAAATCACTATTATTAGTCTAAGTCGAGCGTAGCAGCGTAAAAAAACAAGATTACATTACTCATATGTTAAAGCCGGTCCAACATAATAGTGTAACACAAGTTATCATATGCTAGGATAAACTAAGATAAAAGATTAAAAAAATAGACAGCGTTGCACTATAGATTATATTCAATATGTGTTGGGTTGACGGAGGCCTAGAGCTCTTTGATCTTCCTCCTATTTATAAAATTTTAGGATGGATGTATAAAGATATCTTCGTAGTCACTCATCATGTCTGCTGATATGGAGATAATTGTCTAGACTCAAAGATAATCATGGCCTATCAAACGACATTCATGTATGCTGGTTATTCATTATGTGTTGGTCATTAGCTGTGTGAACGTTCCACCCCGATCGCGTGGATGAGAAGTTCTTTTACAACGCACGAACATGAATAATGCACCATGAATTTAGGCCAACTAGCATAGTCATTACTCTACTCCTCAAATATTTTTTCTCATAGATACCATACAAGATGTCATAGTGCATCGACCGAACTCATCTTTTAGTATGATTGTGTTTTGATTGATACACAACTTTAGCCACTGCCGTGATTAGTTGGTTCTGCCATGTAAATGGGATGTGGGACACGTGTCCTTTCTGTAGCCAGTTGGGCTTACTTTTCTTAGGCTACTCATAAGTTTATGGATTCTAATATCATTCGGTCCTGAGGGTAGCTGAAGAAATCTTCATTCTGTCTCTTGTTGAGATCTTGTTGCCACATGGCATCATTTGAATCGTTGTATCTGACACGGTCATATCAGGCGTAACACGGTGCCCTCTACATCTATTCTCATTCAACCGATATGCGAAGAGATATATCCATATTTTATGGATAATTATATTAATGTCTCCACGTGGTAGCTCTTGGTTAATCTCTAGTCTACATTTGTAGCATGGTGGAGGATCTCGCGCTCAAGGAGACAAACTAGCGGATCCACGTGGTGCAGACTTATTGACTCGTCGATTGCCTACATCATATCTACTTCGAGAGATGTTTTATCGCCATGATGCAACATTTAATGTAGGAGTGACGGTTCTTCTTTTATACAAGGTCTTCCTCTTCTTTAAGGTCTTACATCTTTTCAGCTTCTTCATGTGTTAATAGAGTTTTATGTTACCAGCATCTCCTCTTGCAACGGTGGTAGACGTTTCTCCTCCTCTTCAGTATCAACAAGCAAGAAACTTACTAATAAAGGGCTTGATATAATCTTCTCGTTTGACCCTTATAACATTCCTATGGTAGTGAGCCACCTTCGAAATATAGTTTCGACCACTCCAAATGCGTCTGACATCTTAGCATATCTCAAAGAGCTTTCAGCAATCATCAATGAGTTAGAGATGTCGGGCAGGAATATTACTAAGAAAGAATACTTCTTTCTGATTATAAGCTCTTTAAGGAAGAAGTTGGAAATTTTTTTGAGAAGAATGCCATCTATTGCTAGAGGAGGTTTTGAGTATCAACTATTTGATTCGCTGATTCGCGAGGAGCAACAATGTCAACTACAAATTATGCAAAAGATACGTGAATACCGTCGTAGAAAAAATCATGAAAGGGCCAAAACTTAAGTTAATGACTTATTTTTCTTGATGGACGAATTCAGAAGTCCTCTAATATCGAGGAGCTATGAATGAAGAATCATTTGAACTATATTTGAAAGAGATCGTTATAAGAAGGCAAGTTATAAATATCTTGGTGTTCGTAAAGAAGGTGTGATAGGAACATCGTACTTAAAAGTTGAAGAATAATGAGGCTAAGAACATTATGGTTGAAACCTCTTTTTGATTCGTCACTCTTCAAGTGAGGCATCTTTAGGCGTCTCCCTTGGAGTCATCTGGCTTATTTATTTTTTTGTAAGAAGATAATGGTATCTTCGAATTACTTCAGAATTTGTCAGCCACACTTTGATGATATTTTCCTGCTTGCGTTAGCCGGTGCTAGCTAACTTTTATACATTTTCAATATTTTGTATTTAAGACTTTAGCTTGACATAAGCAACGAATTTTGTAAGACTCGTGTATCGGCCATTTGTACTTTGAATAAAATATTTTCGGTCAAATCCCTGAATTTTGTTATCTATTTTTCTATTGTATTACCACATAGCAGGAATGCGTGTTTTTATGTATCGGCCATTAATGACTAATTTAAATACTTGTCCATTTAAATCCTGTAAAAATATATGCCCCTCTATAGAGTACTTCATTAATTTTGAATGGGTCATCCCAAGTCAAAGACAGTTTCCCGTACTTAGGTTCTTTTGTCCCAATTGGAATGGCGGCTTTTTAGACTAGAGGATCTTCGTCAAATGATTTCCTTATGATCGTTTTATTATAGGCTATGGTCACCTTTAATTTGTGAAGCTGTAAAGAATCCAAAGCACTAAGCTTGACTTCATCAAGTCATTTCAACTCAATAAGCATGGCTTCGGTGAATTTGATTGAGGTTGATCGAGATTAAAATGCTATCTCAAGCGAAGGCACATTAACTTCTATAAGTAACATGGCATCATGCCCATATGTCAAAGCAAACGAACTTACACCAGTGTTAGTTCTTTATAAAGCTTGACAGTCTCATAATACTCTCAATAGAGTGTCATGCCATGATCACATGTTGTCATCAATGATCCTCTTAAGCATGTTCTCGAGGATATTATTAGTAGACTTGGGTTATCCATTGGTCATCCATTGGCCTAAGTGTAGTAAAGGGTCGTATAACGTCATAGATTTTTGCTATTTTGTATTTTCCAAAAACTCTTGAAAATTTTGGCTATAACTATCTTATGTTGTCACTTATTGACCCTTAACACTTGAGGTGAGTCTATATGTGAGTGGTACCACTAAAGAACCGCACAAATCTAATTAATTAACTGTAGGAAGCTAACCAATCCATCCGATCACTTAAACCTCGAGTCTAGCTTCGTAATTTATTTATCTATGACCCCAAATCTAACTAAATATCACTGACTAATTAAGACAACCGTAACTAAATAAAGACATACCTAAGACCGAGACAACTAGGAGTCGGATCTTAATTAACAAACCAAATTGACCCAGCTATTATTTTAGCCTAAGAACAAATAGTTTATGGTAATTAGGATCGGATTACTATTTTCGCTAATCACGAATAGGCCATGTTATGAACTTAGCTAATTCAAACAGTAATCATCACGCATAAGAAATATCGCTACCCAACTCATTCAACAAATGCCCTAATTATTCGAACAAGCTCCACATTGCTCGTTAGTGGGTCATTAAAACCGAAACTATAAAAAGACGTTCATCTTAGCGGGCTTGACGTCTGACGGTTTATGGGCTAATCTATTTGTTGGGTCACTTTCACAGGGATACAAGAACTGAAATTCGACGTGTATGGTTAATTTATGGTCCTTAGGCCATATATCAAGTCTCGAGTCGAACGGATGGTGAGAACCCTGTGATCTTGCATTCTGGACGATTTTCAAGCCCATTTAACGTAAGTGGCATGATTTTCTCGGATCTCTAGCTTGTGTAAAATTTTCGATTTTGGTCCCCTGGGTTTCATCCCTTGCCTTGGTGATTTCTGAGCGTTAATTCTATGCTTTTAGTACCGTTTTTCAGTCCAGGCTCCTAAATACACATTGCATCATAAACACAATTAAAATGAGCCGTTAAACAGTATGATGTTCGTAAATTTAAGTACTAACTGGGGTCTAATATGTAATATTTAACCCTCAACAACGTCTATCGGGAGACATTGAGCCAAGATTATATCTCAAATCACTCAACTTGAACTCGTAAGGCCAATACATGAGATATGTAAATATTCCTAAAATTAATAAAAAAAAACTCAAGTTAATTGTCTATATCCGATTTTTACCAAAGTTGTAGCTTGAAGACTGTTAAATCCTGACCATATAGCCGCTGCCCCGATTGACCATCGGTGATCCATCAAACTGACTTTTAACTATACTCGTCGATCAGCGCATCCAAATGGGTAAATCATCATTAGGGCTAACTATCCTATGATATACATAAACCCTTACACCCCGTATGGATCCCATTAGTTAGAAACACTCTCCCATAGGGGTAGTATAATGAAAATTTAGATATTATAGCCATTTGTACCATTTCTAGCACTATAAATAGTTTATTATTTCACACCCCCTCTCTCCATACAAATTGTATGGCCTAGGTCGGGAGAGAGAGAGAGAGAGAGAGAGAGAGAGAGAGAGAGAGAGAGAGCAAGTGAGGGGGATACTGGTGTCTTATTCATCGAATCACTTCAAACAAACCCTAGTCGCTAGCGGATCTTCCGTTGACGATCGTATGTAAGAATCTTGTCTAAACCTTCAATTTCACAACTTAGTGTAGATTTCTACCTATTAAAGGTGTTTTCTTGATCTTGATCTATGATTAATGATTTTTCTTTAAAAAACTCTAACCCTAAGCATGAGAATGTCGCATGAAACCCTCTAGGGTGCGGATCATTATTCCTATGTTGATATTTATTGACCCTTGAGTGTCTCAGTTAATGATTTATTATTTGTAAATAGCTTGGCATACGCTAACATGTTCACATTTTGATTTGATTGTAATATGTGTTATTACTTGTTTATTGATGCTTATATGTTTGATAAAATGTGTAAGGGATTAAATATTCTATTGATGCTCACATGTTTGATGAAATACTCAAGTAGTAGGGTCATTGAATTTATGCTTCATATGAAACTTCGTTATGGTTGCGTGACCAATAGTTAGTCTGTGGTGACGTTTAGAATTGCTTACAATGTTGGGACAGTCGGCTAATCACCCAAAATAAGGGGTGACCTGAGTTAGATCGGCCACCCTATGCTTATTCAATCGACCTGGGTAGAACACGGATGACTGACAGTAGATGGATTACGTAGGATGCTTGCACCGAGATTCTCCCAGATCAATCAAATTAGTCTAACGGCCAACTGACCATGTATGTTTACAATACATAACATGACCAAATGAAATCTAGGATACCTCATTCTCATTGAACGTGCCCACTTATAACCATTAGTGGTGCGATCCACAAGACTCATGAGCTAGACATGGTGGTATGAGACACCGTGTCCAAACTGTCGACTTACACTGAGGTGACGAACTCCCCCATAATGACCAATGAACAATCATAAAGGCCATGAGCCTATCATATCATAAATGGAATGGATGTTGCGACCGCACCACAATTACGTTTGGGTGACAACTCTTACATCAATTGTGGTCATCCCCTACTATGTCGATGAGTGTGTCATTCGGGTCATTTGAGATCGGTCAGGCCAGTGTTAATCTCGCATTGGTTGAAGAGTCGTCGTTTGGGTGATGAATTCAAAAATGAATCAATGTACACAAGTGAGGAGCTGCTACTGTCACACCTTGGCTCTGGAAACCTGAGTTCGCTTGACTCAGTCATCGAGTCGAATGTGTGACTCAATGAGGAGAGGGTAATATTATACACATAATTATGATAATCTTCACAAATAATAAACTTAATTAATCATCATGCGTCCAATCAAAAGTATTAGTTATTTAATGGTTGATATCCAACCCACGTTCATACATCATTATTTAAAGTAATAAATATAAAATGAAAAATTCTTTATTCTCGTAGTAAATCTCCAAGAGCACGCCTCTCAAAGTCATCACTCCACACATGAAGACTCCAGTTCATTTTCCTGTCCTTGATGGTTTTCTAATCAACAGAATGAGATAACAGCTCAACAAATAGTTGTACGCATAAATTCACAACATAAGCTCGATATAAGTGTATATACAAGAATCACCACATAAACAAATTCTTTAGTGAACAACCAGGGCTATAGTTGCGCACAACAGCCCGCTTGCCAACACCCATCCGACCAAGATCCATACGAGGCCAACACGTATAGGAGTTTACTCACATCCTGCGCGAATGCTGACTTGAAATATCTCACGTATCATGTGTAACTGTCTAGTATAACAATGGGTGTCCCACTATTTAAATGCTCAAACCCTTTCCCCAACCTCCACCGTAGTCTAAGGAAGAGGCCCTAGTACCAACTCGAGTTCCATTGAGAACTTTACTAATGAATTTAAGGGATAACTTGATCCCCGAATTGTTTGGTGTTCTCAGAATGACACATCAAATATAAGGCAATTGCATATGAATCATGTCATAATTTCATACGTGCATTTAACAAAAGTATTTAGAAAATGCTTGATTTCTTATTTATTATTACCTGTGTTGATTAATTCGATAACATGTATAACTTATAACTAATTCAACCACTGAGTTAGATACTCACTCCCAAACACCAACCAAGTGATATTATTGATGTAGGTACTATCGGGATCTCATACAGATAAGCTTAAATTGGCTTGCATCACTAGCGTTATGTTTCGAATGATTGGGTCAAAATTGAAAACTTTACACTTAATCACTTTAGGTATGAATATCGTGGCTTGTATAATCTCTATCTGGGCAAACACCACTTTTGAATTTGTATATTTTGAATATCAGTCATATATTTTCGGGTTTAGTTACATCTGCTTAACTTTTAATATCGTTGATTTAAAGCTACTTTGATTTTAATCATATGTGAATGTTAGTCGGATTGGGCGGGTATGTGGAACTCGTTTATGTGCATTTTTGCTAGGTTTATACATGAAAACTCGGGATCGGAGTCTCTGTAATCAGGTGGCGATTTTTTGGGGCATGATAAGTTGAATAAAGGAATTTAAGTTTATATTTTTTAATGAATGCTGTAATTTCAACATTGGAGAATATATATCCTTTATCGACCATAATTGCCCCAGTATACCAAATATGTAGATGATGTGTTTGGAAGCGTGGATTTGTAACCCTTGGGGGGGCATTTGGCGTATGGAATTAGATGGTATAAAGTGGGATGGAATTGCTTTTTTGCAATAATGTACTTGTCGATGGATTGTCTCTTAATGCCATGGGAGTGAGCTATTCTCTTTGGTGTTTGGATCATATAAGATGTGTGGCTTAAATACATGTTTTGATTCACGTAGTGTTTGATTGTACATGGAAAACAATTACCAATTTTTAAAATCTTGTTTGAAAACTACGGTGAAAAGTAAGGTGGGGCCCACCTTGATGTTTGTGAGTAATCCACCCCATCTATTCATTTTGTGAGATCATTTTAGGACATGCTACCAAAAGTCAAGCAGATCCAAAAATTAAGTGGGTCATACGAGAGGAATGAGTGGGGAAAGAATTTCCTACCGTTGAAACCTTCCCGAGCTCAACCTCGATGTTTATATGTCATCCCAACCGTTTATAAGTTCATTCCTGTTGCGATGACTTAACAACGTACAAAACTTTATTGTGATACAATACTTTTGTGGCCATTCGAATGTTTCAATGGTGACTCAATCCCCAATGTTTTCTCTTGTGTGGCCCACTTGAGTTTTAAATCTACCTCATTTTTGGTCGCTAACCCTAAAATGATCTTGTAAAATAGATGGATGTGATGGATTTCTCGCAAATATCAAGGTAGGCCCCACCTCCCTTTCCATCATAAGAACTTCATAGCTCATGCTTTTAGGAGAGAATCCTATAAATTTCCTAAATCCTACTTGAATTGCGGAAAACCCTCTCTAACTCTCCATACACCATGTATAGGATCTAATGTTGGAAACCTATGATGAACCAAACATGTATGATTTTTCAAACCAACGGATTGAAAGTTTCTTTTTTTTTTTTACACATGCACACACACACCTACACACTCACACCATAGTGGGATTTAAGGTTCCATCTCACTTAATACCATCTAATTCCATGCACCAAACTCCCTCTTGGATTCGGAATCCTCTACTACCATTTGACCCCCTGGATTTAGAATCACTATTTATAATTTAAAAGTAGCTGTGCATAATTTATTCACAGGAGTTTCAATTTAATCACTGAATGAATTTTAATATCTCTAAATAGTGCATAGTGGAATAATCAGGTTAATTCACTGATGGGGTATACCATACTTTTCAAATAAAATGTACGTCTCTTAAAAAACTTGGCTGAAGTTTTCTAACTGATCAGACAATATCTATTTTTGGGAAAACATGTATATGATGAATGGTTTGGATATAGCACATGTGCCATTCTGCCATATGTTTGGCGTGTGCGCTAAGAAAAGCTATCGTGGCCGTTCTCTCATACCCAAAATCATTTTCAGGGGATGGATTACCAAGAATCTCCCAGGCTGGACTATTTAAAGTTGAATGCAGGCATTTACTGAATTTCTTCCTCAACCGTCCATCTGTATCCCAAAAATCTATTAGTTAAGATTGTATTATCAACTAGCATTTTCAAAAATATTCGATCCAAGGTGAGACACAACAGAACAACGAGATAGATTACCAAACTCACTGGTCAGAATTGAAAATCCTGCACCACCGTTCAAAGATGTGGGCCACGTATCTTAAACTCGACGGATGAAATATCACTTTATTATCGCAGGAAAGGAACTCATTTTACAAGCTGCGATGACATCTAAAGCGTACTTTCGTCCGAAAATATTCGACGCCTTTTAACATGGGACGATTCCAGTGCTCCCGCGCAATATCCGTCCTCGTGCAACCTGACTCTCTTAGAGGTGTGGACCGTCAATTTCTCAATCTAAACCGTCAATTTTGTCCCAACCACATATGATATATAAAATTGAAAAAATTTCTCTGATCAGAGCAGATTTTCTTTCTTATAATTTCCATGAAAAACGAACGGTTTGGATAAAAAAGTCCATTGATCATTAATATAAGTGGCCCATTCGGAAGAGTACGCTCCGGATAAGATATGTCTGCAAGTGAGGATCTTTTTCATCACGTGACTGAAAGGAGACCTACGGTTATAAATAGAATATCTGATTTAGTAAGATATTCTTATGAAGGATTAACAATTGTAGTTAGAATATGATGGACGGTTATGATCACTTATAAGACCATACACGAGTCAAAAACACCATTGTGCTTCAAGATATTCAGTGTACCGCAGGAGTACGTGATCTTTCTCTCTTTTAATATCAATATTTCGCCGATAGAAACATCTTGACTGCTTTTTTCATGATTGCTTCTTTCTTGAGTTCTGTGTCACAACTGTCGCATCATTTCACGCCATCACAATATTATATGTTAAAGCACGGATAAAGGCTCCATTTTCATGAAAATTACAGATTAACCCGAAATTTCAAAATGACCAAAATAGGCTTCCTTTTCAAATCCTCTGCTACACTGTTACCGTTAAGAATAGGGGTTTAATGGTCAAAAGGCCCCGTTGTGAATGTAGAGGCCTCGCAGAGGCCTACCCCCATCTCCAGCTGGGAACAGGCAGGAGATTTGAGTAGCCACCATGATGTATTGGTCCTATCCACACCGTCCATTCATTTTTTCCTATCATTTTAGGTTATAAGTCCAAAAATGAGGCAGATCCAAGACAGATGTGAACTACACAGTGGAGATTAAACTCTTACCGTTGAAAACTTCTTGGGGGCCACAGAAGTTCTGGATGGAGCTGATATTTGTGTTTTCTCTTCATCCAGGTATATGTAACTTGGAAGAGGTTGGATGGAAAATAAACATCATGGTGGGCCTTAAAAAATGTTCAACGGTGAGAATCATTATCACCTCTACTTATTGTGGTGTGGTCCACTTGGAACTTGGATCTTCCTATATTTTTGTATTATAACAGAAGATGGTACGAAAAAATGGATGGACGGTGTAGATAAAACCTATACATCACGGTGGCCACTCAAAGCTCCTGCCCGTTACCAGCTGGAGACTGGCAGGGTAGGACGCAATCCGCGTTCCTCGCAGAGTGCAAGCGGTTCCTCAATTTTGACTAGTGGGGCCCACTTCTAAGTGATCCGTACCATTGGTATGTGGCGCCCACAATGGGTGGGCCACAATAAGAAAATATCGTGGGTATGAAGATCATAACCTTTAAGCTTGTTGCATGAAGATATACAAAACGGGTTACGATCACATGCTCTCAGCTGTATGGGACTCAATCCAACCCATCCATTAGATGAAGCAACCTCATGCTATGAGTAGATGAGAAAATCTATTCTGATTCATAACTTGGGTGGGCCACACCAAATGGAAAAATGGAACTTTGCTTTTGGATTGAATGCATGAGGCGGTTTGGCTAGTGGTAGGTGCTCTATGGGTCCCACTATGAAGTATATGTTTTATCCATGCCGTTCATCCATTTTTAAATATCATTCTAGAGCTTGATACCAAAAACGATAGGGACATAAATCTCAGAGGGCCACACCACGGGAAAATAGGAGTGATTGGATGTCCACCATTAAACTCTTCCTAAGGCTCACTGTAATGTTTATTTGACATCCAAGCTTTTTGTTAGATCATACACACGCAGATGAAGGGAAAAAACAAAGATCAACTTGATTCAAAACTTTTATGGCCCAAGAAGTTTTTAATGGTGGATGTTTAATTTACATTGTTTCCTATCATGTGGTCCACCTGAGATTTGGATATACATTTTTTTTAAAAATTACATAGTAAAATGATCTTAAAACAATAGATAGACGGCATGGATGAAACACATACATCATGGTGGGCCCACGAAGCACCGACCTGGTCATTCGCTAGTGAAAGGTTCACCAGCCAATCCGCCCTCTGGAATCTACAGTCCACCTGTCGTGTATATTACATCAAACCGTTCATCAGGTGTGCCCACCACAACTCGGTGTCAAACCTATTAATACATTTTAGGGCATGATCGTACATTACTGCAGGTGGTGTATCTCATGTGATACAGTGGTCAGGATTATTCTTTGCATGTACGGTTATCATGTGTAGTGTAACCAGATGCATGGTTTGGATTGAACATGCACATCATGGGTAATTCCAGCGGGGACGTACGATCCTCACCGTTCACTTGAAATAAGTATGGAAAAGGACTGGTAGAAAGAAAAATAGCCAACGGCCCACCTGATGAATAGATCATCATGCATCTTCGAACAGCCCATGTTCACGTATAGCCCACGTGGTACATAATCCAGGATCTCACACACGTTTTCCACTTTTGCACGTGCGCGCGATTTACCCCTTGAATCTATCCTCGCGCGAATAGTCGGCATTTCTTCAAAAAAACTCCACGGACGAAATGGCATTCCCGTAATTTACTGAAAAGGACGGCGGCATTCCTGTAATTTAAATCCACTTCATATTCCCTCCATAACAGCTCCCTTTCTCTTCAGACAGTGAGACCGAGAGAACGCAGGAATGGTGTCTGAAAATCCTTTCCCTTCTTTCAAGCGCTCGGGAACTGCGAATATCTGCAATTCCGTCGCGAAAAGGTACGGAAAATCCTAGATTCTCGGAATAAAATATTTATTTAAATTCGATGGAACCATCCTCATCTGTTAGAGATCGTATTCCCTGTTTCAGATTTTTTGCACAATTTTCTGCATTTTCAGCCATTTTTTGAAGTATTATTTATTATTATTATTATTATTTTTGAACAAGACCCTTATCTAGGGTTTTGAAGCTTTTGATCTGTTCTTATGGTATGAGTTTCTTTTCTCACGTTGAATTTCTGGATCTTTTCTTGTAGGGTTTATGATGAGAAAGATATGTATTTATTCTATTTCCTGATTTTAATGGTTTTTTTTTTTTTCTAATTTTTAATTTTTTAAAAAAATTATTATTAAGGAAGAAATGTGATTTCTAAGGTTTATATTGTACTTTGTTTTTTCAATTATTTCCATCGCAATTATAAATTTCCAGGGGATGGCGATGTATAAACCGTTGTTGGTGGGCCCCACAGTGGATGGGCCATAATACGAAAACTGTGCTGATCAGGCAATCTTAGCGGTCAGATGGCCTTCCAGCAAATGTTTTGAAGCACCAGTGGTCAGTGGTTGTCATGCAATGGGAAGAAGTTCATTGCAAGGTTTGAGATTGGTGTATCCAGTAACGTATCGTTCACCCCCGATATGGTCTTCTATCACCGTGTAGGTACAGGCCAATGCAATCGTATCATTAATGGATGATACCGGTACATATTGGGCGATGTGTAACGGTTTCAGGTGATACTTCAAACATTGGTCCATTGATTGAATGGAAGGGATTGCTTGATCGGTTTCAGCCAATCTTAACTGTCAGATGGCCTTCCAACAAATGTTTTGAAGCACCAGTGGTCAGTAGTTGTCATGCAATGGGGAGAAGTTCATTGCAAGGTTTAAGATTGGTGTATCCAGTAACGTATCGTTCACCCCCGATGTGTTCTTGTATCACCCTGTGTAGGTACAGGCCAATGTAGTCATATCGTTAAGGGCGATACCGGTACATATTGGGCGATGCATAACAGTTTCAGGTGATAATTCAAACATTGGTCCATTTATTGAATGAACGGGATTTCTTGATCAGTTTCAGCCAATCTTAGTGGTCAAATGGCCTTCCAACAAATGTTTTGAAGCACCAGTGGTCAGTGGTTGTCATGCAATGGGGAGAAGTTCATTGAAAGGTTTAAGATTAGTGTATCCAGAAATGTATCGTTCACCCCCGATATGGTATTGTATCACCGTGTAGGTACAGGCTAATGCAGTCGTTTCGTTAAGGGTAATACCGGTACATATTGGGCGATGTGTAACGGTTTCAGGTGATACTTCAAACATTGGCCCATTGATTGGATGGACGGGATTGCTCAATTGGATATTGCTTTTAGATTGGGGTACCCATGGTAGGACCCACTGTATGGACAGTCTGTATTTGCTGACTGCACAATCACATTGATGACCTGTGGTGCATCAAGTAATGTCTATGTTTCCTGTCAGGAGCATATTGTGATAAATTCATTCAGCGATGATGTAATCATCCCCAATGGGTCATGAATATGCATCAACACATATCATTTACAGGGAATTGTATTACTGATCTGACATGTCATCATGGCCTGATTGAATCTGTTATGAGCTGAGATATCAGCCGTTACAGAAAATATTTCATTATTTTTTTTAGTGTGTACATTCTTAGAGCTTTGCTAAGCCCACGTGTACAAGTCAGCTAATGCACAGACGACCACATATGCCAGCATGGCAGACAGGTGAAACATACAAGCCATCAGGTGGACCTCACCATATAAATGTTACTGTTCAAAGATAAAGATGGTCCATTGAGTAAGTGTGTCATGTTATTAGAAATAATTTGATGGCAAGGGAGCTTCAGCTGATTTTTTTCGCAACCATACTTGTTTTTAGATAAGTGTGGTCCACCTGACAAGTGGACATACCTGATTCTTCAGATAGGGATTCTGCATGGTGGTATCCTTCTGATGGATGGCTTGGATATTGCACCTATCTTTCATGCTGGCACATGTGGTGGCTGTGCATTAGCTGACTTGTATACACACGTAGGCTTGCAAAGCTCTATATTCATAACATGTATCAAGTGTTGGGAGCTGAGATTATTGGATGATATATCGGCTTACCAACCAGTATTTTTGGAAAGAAACTGAATAAATAATTATATAAAATTACTATAAATATATTTATTTTAGTTTTAAATGTAATTATTATGTTATTAGTTACAATTAATTAAACAATTTTAATACTTAGCAAGATATTGGTCATAACAGGCTAAAATAACTATCATTCTTATGAGATACTTTGGTATATTATTTTTCGATCCAAGAAACTTTAGGGCTTACAACTTCTCTGGATGAACATTTGAAGAAAATAAACTTTAATCTGTTTTAAGAAGTGGGTTCTAATTGGCTTGAACAAGCTAATCACTTTAGTCAATTAACAGATCAATTGCGAACTTGCATCTTACTCTTCCAAAACTTAAAACTCCAATCACAAGCGTAACCTTTCAATTCGTGGTCTACAGGAAGATGGTAGCAACAGTTCACATTCAATTGAAAAATAAAATAAAATCCCCAGTTCCATATCCAGTGTATACACGTGATCTACTGGATGAATGAATGGACTTTCCTGATTTTTGAGCCAGGGCATGTTCATGATAACCTGATGAATGTTGCATATCATAAATGCATGTGCCATATTGAAATGTGCTGCAGAGGCCTCGGTCCTTCTCATGAGCTGGTGTACTTGGTATTCCTCTTTAAGAGCAATGATATGGAACAAGACATGTCTTTGTAGAGCATGTAGGGGTTTTTTAATCACGAGAAGTGGGGCCGGTGATTTGATAATCAAGATCACTGTTCTGTTTCGTCCCATAGTTGATTTTGATGTCCCAAAACCTCCTTGATAAGCAATCACAACCTTTCAACTGTTGGCCTACCAATAAACTATTACAGGGAGAAAGACAACCATGGTCCACATTCAATGAGAGTGCAAAGATTATAGCATAGAAGTTTGATGCACTTGTTTGCTCATGTCATGGTATGCATGGCAGGCATGTCTAGTGATCAGGATTGTCGTCTTGCTAGGCCACTACATGGATAGGCCAAGTCGCAAAAAAACAATATGATTGGGTTGCGGTAGCATATCAATGGCCTGCAACCACAGCAGTTAAAGCAGTGGGCTGCACTCAACTAACAAAACTGACAACAACTGGATGGTTGGACGTGACTAATCCTTGTAATTTTTTGCCCATAGCCCATACAGACAGTGGCCCATTAGATCAACAGTCCTGATCAACAATGTGTTTTGCCCCTGTACAATGAGGGGAGTGCACAGAATGTTTATGCACAAACATACATTGTGTTATTACCACATACTTCATATTAATGATATCTAGGGCAGTGTTGTAATTTGACTAATTTTAAGGGTAGACTTAGTCGGAGGGTAGTATAACCGTTTCTGAAATATAACCGCCACCAGACTCCTTCAAGACAAAATTTAAACTTCCATACACCAACATACATAATGCTATTACCACAATTAAATCCATATTGATGACATCTAGGGCAATTATGTTAATTTTGCTGATTTTAAGGGTAGGCATTTTGGAGGTCACTATCATTATTTCCAAAAATATAGCCACCACTAGATTCCTCCCGGACAGAATTTAAGGGTAGGCAATTATGTTTTTTTTTTTTTTTTTTTTTGGTGGGGGGTTGTTTGAAAGTTACTTTCAACTAAAGGGCTGGTGACTACCAATACATTAAAAGCAGGCAGGGGATATGCATATGCAGAAATCCCTTTTTCATGCATTGCTTGTCTATCTATTAAAAGGTGTCTCCATTCATATGCAGGATCTTTTCAGATGTTGCGGGGGATATAACAGTTGATGTTGATGGCCAATCCTTCTTATTACATAAGGTGAAGAAGATATCTCATTCTAAACATTATGAACTGAGCTTTCATTCAATCTGTGCATTATTTTTGTATAATGCTTGGCCCGAGTGTTTCAGAAATTGCCCGTGTCATCAGTTCATGTGAGTGGGTCCCCATGGTTTAGAAACTAAGGCACGTCGACTGTATCGGCTAACATATACTATTCCGACGCCCTGGAGGTAAAGAACGCATAGTTCCTTCCTTGGAAAGAGAAAGTGCCGATTTCTAGGGTAATGCCTCTTGCTCGGATGTTCTTGCCTTTGCCCCCAAGCCAGCTTGCTCTCCCATCCCTCCCACCTCTATACCTATGCTTCTATTCCCTCCACTGGTGTCAACTGGCATATATATATATATATATATATATATATATATATAGACACACACTTCGACGGTATGCCACTTTAAAGGTGCTCGCTATAGAGGCTACGAACCTTACAACGGGCTAAACGCTTTGTTGGAATGGATTCTGATCGAGGTAGTGTATGGGATGCATATCAATCCGCGTATGGAACCACAATCTCTGCTGCTAGCTTTGCACTCGGAGGATCAGAAAATGGCACTGAATTCCCGGCATTATTTGGTGGAACCGAGCGAAGGGGAGCTGGGACTGTCAATGCTTGCTTCGCTCCCGTGCCCCTACGAAAGTCTCAGCAGTGGCAGACCATTCCCAATCAAATCAATGAACGTCGGGGCTGCTCGAACAAAGGATTCTCCCTTCCCTCCTCCATAGCCTTGCATGAACTCCCGCCAGCCATTGGTCATTCGTCTCTACAAATATGATTGGTTTCAAGTTTCAACCCTTTCAGAAAAAAAAAAAAAAAGAAAAAAAAAAAAGAAAGAAAGAAAAGAAAAAAGAAAGAAAGATTGGTTTCACATTGGGCAGCTCATGTCCAAAAAATCCCTGAGATGGGAAACCCTAACCATTCCATGTATCCAACGATAGATGATTAAGGAAGAAAATACAACAATTGTTGACATTCAACCGAAGGACTGAAAATTTAATGACTAGGCTATTCCAATTTGGAAACTTTTGGTACATAGACCATCCATACGTGGTCCATTATATCAAAAACATAGATCACTAAACCAAGAGTGTCGTCACCCTTCAAAACTGAAAACTTGAGCATACCTTAAGAGTGTTTGGGCCAAGAATTGTATGATACTTCATTGTTCTAATTATAGATAATATCCTGGTGGCTTGTAATGGTTGCATGGATAGTGACAACTGAATGTCATGATACCTTGTTGCCTTTTTGTGAAGTTTGAATAACTCTTCATAGATTGAGGTGCATGGGCTTTTGAAGTGAAAACAGGCAAACTTTTTAATTTTTGGGGACAACCATTCTGCTCCTTCCAAGGCCATGACCAATTACTACTGCATCATAAAATCCATTTCACTTGCAGGATTCAGGATTTTTGCCCCATCATCTGATGCAATTCACTTTACAATCATGAGAAAATTTTGAGGCCTTTTGTGACATTAGGCCACTTTTGGGAAAGACCTTTGGCATTTGGATTTGGAAGGGAAATTTTGGATTATAACTTTGATGGCCTGCGATATGGATGGTGGTCTAGCATTGAAGATTGAATTAGAAGCAATGCATATAGAGGTAGTAAAAAAGATTGATAATGGAAGCAAATACCTTTTGTCTTCGAAAAGTTCAATGGTAAAGTTGATTCATGGCACATATGCTGATACGGTACATTTGCGTGAAATTTGGACCATTCATGAAGTGGTAGTGGGTCCCATTGTGAACACATTGGCCCAGAATTGGGCTGGTCTGCTCAGTGGGCAAATCACAAATCATCATCATCATCCAAACCTTATTTCACTAATTGGTGTTGGCTACATGAATCCTATCCTTATGTAACGGATTTTTTTTTAGAAAGGCATAGATGGGATATCTACACCAAAATTACAAAAGCAAGACCATGAAGCTGAAGAGGCCTGAGTACAATCTGCTAGGGACTTTATATAAAAGGCACAAGCCATAACATCTAGCTTAGCCCTTCTAACCTCATACAGTAACCTAAATTGATTCTGAAAACATCCATTGTTCCGCTCTGCCAAATTGCAGTCTTACAAGCAAAGAGAGCTTAACCAATACCTCCATGCCAAGCCAAAAGGAGAGCGTCAATTGAATCAGGCATCACCCACACCTGGCTACATTGAAAAAGACTGAAGAATTGCTCCCACATTGCTTTGGTAAAAGGCACAATGCATAAACAAATGATCAACGAATTCCAAATCCTGCAAGCACATGAGACAAATATGGGGAATAGTCGTGTTTCTTTTCTGAATGCTGATACTCAATATATGCTAAAGTTTGTATCCATCAATATCCGTTGATTTTTTTTTCCTTCTGCTTTGTTTCCTGTACATAAGTTATGTTAACTTTTATTTGCGCTTCTTTGCTTACACTCTCCTCAAAAACTCATATTGGGACTGGCTATGAGAGCTCAGAAACTCACATTGGGAGAGTTTGGGTGAACCACAAATGTATTTTGATGGATGATTAGAAAAAAAAGACGTCCATTGGTAAGACATGTTTCACATGTAGACCAACTTGATTAATCCAAACCCCGAAATGGGAAGCAAATAGATCAAAGAAAAGAATAAAGAGATTGTGGAAAAGGACCCAACAATCCTCTAGCCGAATGCTAGAGACCGCAGAAGCAAGATTGTGAGCAAGCTCAACAGTCCTCTAGTCTTAAACTAGAGATCACTTTCCCCCCGGCAACAACTACCATAGAGAAAATAAGATAATTTTCACAAAAGAGTATATTATTCAACTTGTCTTATTCCACAGGCCATAGGCCTTACTTATAATCAGTCCTTACAATATATAATAGAAGCTATGAAATCTAAAAATAGAATTCCTAGCAAGCCAAGATATGAGAAAATAGGAAACTACCTAAATAAGAAACCACTTAAATAAGAGATACTTAAATAAGAATAATCTAAGATTATTTCTTGCCTAATATAAATATATCAAAGGAAACTACCTAATGTAATGATTTAAAAGAAATAGAAAGTAAGGATGCTTCCTAATGTAGAAATTTGCTTTAAAATGGAAAGTGGGCCATTTTTCTTGTGCACACGTGTAGAGCGGGCATGCATGAGATGTGGGCCTTTTCTTCAAATATTGATCAATTGGCTTATGTGGCCAGTTGGTTGCATCATTGATTTTTGCCTTTTGGATTAGGGTATGTTCACAACAAGATAGATAAGATGAGTGGCCTGGATCTCACACAAGGCTGCAAACCTTATTGGCACCAATTTCTGCGTGACCAGTTGGTTGCATCATTGATTTTTGCCTTTTGGATTAGGGTATGTTCACAACAAGATAGATAAGATGAGTGGCCTGGATCTCACACAAGGCTGCAAAATTGGCACATGTTCTGCGAATTGCCTCTTAAGTATCTCCTTGTGTGAATCACTTCAGCATTTCTCTTCACCTTTTTTTCTTGATCACTGTACGTCTCTCTCTAATTGGTTTCTTTGGGAGCTCAAGGTGCTTTCCCCTCGGGTTGCCACTTTGTCCCCAATATCTTCATTATGTCCTGGGAGGCTGGGAGTTGCTTTCTGCACAAAAGGGATATTCTACTGGATCTTTGAAGAACTATGGACCCAAACCCTCATGAAAGAAATGGAAGATATGTAGTGAAGCTTAGAACTTGGTATTCATCTTAGGTATTTTCAGGTTGTTTCAGAAAGAAATATTGGAAGATTGAGTCTATTGGCCATTTTACGGTTTGGCTTTAGGATTTAAGATATTAAAAAAAAAGGAAAGTAAGCTATGCCTGGTTTTCTTCCTCTAGAGCAGTGACTACTTGAGGTTCCATGCCTGGTTAGACTTATTATGTAGCGGATGATATGGAAGCAAGAATGTTTTCCTTTGTAGCTGAGGCATTGGAACCTATAATTACTACCACTTTAGGGTATAAAGAATTGATATGGCTGTGGGATCTCATCTTGGGTGCTTTAAGACTGAAGAGTGAAGAATACTTCTTCAAATGCTGCCAGTCAACAGTCCAAAATATAGCACAAATCCTCTACTTTGGTCATTTCGCTTTTGAATCTTGTGATTTCTAGGCTTTTGGGCCATAGCTTCTTTTATACCTTTTGTTGCCTCTCCTAGGCTGCCTCAAGCTTACTGGCATTCTAGTTGCTAAGATCTAGAATCATGACAGTGTGACCTTTCTGTGCTATAACCTTGGCTCATAAACATGGAGGGTGCAATTTTTTGAAAGGATTAGGTCCGGAGTTCTTGGAAGAATTCCTTACAGAGGAAGAATAAGTATTCGGATATTTTCAGGAACTTTACTTGCCTTCTATAGATTCTGTAGAAAATGGATTTGGTATTTTGATACCTGTTTCATTGACCTAGTCAATCATTCATGAGTCATGATGAGATCATGTTGACAAAAGTGATCCCCAAGGGTCTGTTTGGTATAGGATACAGAATCGATTGCAGTAGTAATGTCTATTGCAAAGGTGCAATTTGTTTCGTTTTGTTTTGCCTGTTGTCAATCACACCACAAATAAAGGTCTAGAATTTGTGAGATTTCTTGTCATGAACATTTCCACGTTTTCTTTTTCAGCTGTTTGGTTTTGAGGTTGGAATTCAGTGTCATGTCATTCAAGCATGTTTATATAACACTGATCTTGTTGTCTCTCTTAATACCACATACAAACCAGGGTTGAGTCAGGCCCGAGCCCAAACCAATTTTTTGGGCTCGGGCTTGGTCCAGGGCAGGGCTCCGGCCATGGGTCTTAAGTGTCAGGCTGGGCCTGGGCCTAGCCCGACCCGGCCTAAACCTGGCTCATTGCCACCCTTAGTCTTAGAGATATACTGCATCCACAATGGGACGAACAAATTGGGTGGTCTGGATGGCTGTACATCAGTGTCACATGAAAGGAGGATCTCTCTCTCTCTCTCTCTGAGAGGAGGATGAGTCACCACTATCTTTTAAATGGTGCAAAACTAACATAGGAGTCTAGACCTTGAATTGATGGACTTGCATGCCACATATATGGTGGATGAGTGACAACAGCTTAGAAAATTGCCATGAACTATCAACCTAGTCCAACCCTTCACAGGTATGCAATTTCATAATAATCTTGTATTAATCTTGGAGCTCATCTTGTATCTTTTTCCAATCAGTTTCTCATCAATTGATTTTTTTTTTTTTTTGGGTCTGCTTCAACAATTGGCTTTTTGCACATCAATTTTTTTTTTTTTTTTCTTTCCAAAACCTTTGCAATTATTTGAATTTTGGCCTTGTTTTCATGAAGTTTCCTCTGGTCTCCCGGAGTGGAAAGATCCGAAAAATGGTGGCAGATTCCCGTGATACAGACCTATCAATTCTGGAGCTTCTCAATGTACCAGGCGGGCCGCAAACCTTTGAACTTGCGGCCAAGTTCTGTTATGGCACAAACTTTGAGATCACTACTGTGAATGTGGCTCCCCTTCGTTGTGCTGCTGAATACCTGGAGATGACCGAAGATTACAGAGAAGAAAACCTCATTGCCAGGACGGAAACCTACTTGAATGAGATAGTCATGCCAAGCCTCGAGAAATCAGTGGAAGTTCTGTCGACCTGCGAGAGTCTGCTTCCTATTGCAGACGAGGTGGGTATCCTTGACAGATGTGTGGATGCAATTGCGATGAATGCTAGCAAGGAGCAGTTGGTCTCTGGCTTGTCTCGACTGGAGTGCAATGGTGGGTCTGGGAAATTGAAGACAGATTTTGGAGAATGGTGGGTTGAGGATCTCTCTGTTCTGAGGATAGATCTTTATCAGCGAGTGATCACGGCCATGAGAAAGACGGGTGTTCGATCAGACAGCATTACAGCGTCTTTGATTCATTTCGCCCAGAGCTCCTTGAAAGGTATTGGAAAACGTCAGGCATGGGAGCCAGCAAGGATGAAAACAAATGCTGGGATGGATGTGGAAAATGAACAGCAAGTGGTTCTGGAGATCCTCGTTAGTCTTTTGCCGACAGAGAAATCTGTCCCGTTGACATTTCTGTTTGGAATGCTGAAGATGGCGATTGTCTTGGATACCTCCGTTGCTTGCAGACTTGAGCTGGAGAGGAGAATTGGATTGCAGCTGGAAATGGTGTCGCTCGATGATCTGCTAATCCCTTCATTGCAGTCAGGAGATTCTCTGTTCGATGTGGATACTGTCCATCGCATACTGGTGAATTTTTTGCAACGGATTGAAGAGGAAGAGCCTGAAGAATCATCACAGTATGGTTACGAATCTGAAGGTCTGGAGTCTCCGAGTCATGCTTCTGTTTTGAAGGTCGGCCGTCTGATCGATGGGTATCTTGCGGAAATTGCGCCTGATCCTTATCTGAAGTTGCAAAAGTTCATGGCTATCATTGAGCTCCTGCCGGATTATGCCCGTGTGGTTGATGATGGCCTCTACAGGGCTGTTGATATATACTTAAAGGTAATTATGCTGAAATTTATATAAAGACTGACAGTGCAATGTACTTGAGGTCTATCACTGGTCTGTCTGAGATGGGGTCCATGCGACTTCATGGACTGAGATCCGGACCATACATCTGGACAACTGTTATGAATATAACATTGATTGGAGAATATTACTGTCGAAGCAGGCTCCCATTGACGGTCAGACCATCAAAAGGAAGGTCTGGGTTATCTGACCATGAAGCTGTGTGGGTCCCACATGGATGGGCCTCAGGGAAATGGACCTCAAAGTGCCGTGAAGGCAAATCATCCCTACCTAAGAGAAAATTTTCTCTGTAATTTTGTTTCCTATAGCACATTTCTTAATGAGATTTGCTTTTGTTGCTCATCGCCTAATCCCTTGCCATATGGTGATCTGGACCACTCTTCTTATGGGATCCACTGTGGATGGGCCACCTAGCAAAAAAATAATACGCCCCTAGAAAAAACAATGCACCATTCAGAGCTCTAGTCTTCACCATCCAAACAGAGGACGGTTAGAAACAGTTTCTACTTTCCAACATCTTTCTGCATGGATAGTGAGGATTTTGATAAACGATGAATTTTCCTATGGGGACACTGCAGTGCCCACTGGATGAACATTCCAGAGTGCGATTGTAACAACACACTGCTATGGAGTATTTTGATAACTGATTCTTAGTTGCTTCTTTTTTGTTTTTTCCATCAGGCGCATCCGTCTATGACTGAGCTGGAATCCAAGAAGCTCTGCAAGCTCATTGACTGCCAGAAGCTCTCGCAAGAGGCCTCCAGCCATGCAGCCCAGAATGAGCGCCTCCCTGTCCAGATGGCGATCCGTATCCTCTACTTTGAGCAGCTTCGCCTCAAGAATGCCCTCGGCGGGAGCTCTGGCGATGGTTTCCTATCGCAGAGGATGAGCAGCGGGGTCCCCAGCGCAGCCATGTCCCCACGTGACAACTACGCGTCCCTGCGGCGGGAGAACCGCGAGCTGAAGCTCGAGATATCGAGGATGCGGGTCAGGCTCAGTGAGCTGGAGAAGGAGCAGGTGTTCATGAAGCAGGGGATGATGGGGAAGCCCGGGGAGGGGAAAACATTTCTATCGTCTCTGTCGAAGGGGTTTGGGATCTTCGGCAGGCCTGTGGCAGGGAAGCGGCCCAAGTGCACGAGGAAGGGTCAGGGTTCTGAGGGGAAGAGCGGCAGGAGGCGGAGGCATTCCACATCGTGAGATTGCCCGCTTGAATTTCATTTTCGGGCACGTATGTATTGTTTGTAGTGAGAATTTGAGCCTTTTGATTAAGCTGTGTTTTTATTTAGTACTAACTAGCTTTGGGAATAGGTTCTCTAAGGTAGGCCAGAGCGGTGGCGGCGATGCGGGAGTCGTAGATCTTTCTGTGTATCTCTGTTGTAATTTTAAAAGTGAAATGGTAATCATGTGGATGACAGTTGAGTCCTGTTGGAAGTTGTTGGCTATGTTTGGATGTCCCCAGAAAGCTGGGTGGACAGGATTGATAGATATCTGTTGTTTCAGGTTGGGCCTGAAACGTTCAGGATACTGATTTAGGACAGGTGGAAAATGGGAACTACAGGAAACTACCTTCCCAGATTTGTGGGCCACCCCAAACCTATGGTGGTGGAATGGATGAGCATCCCTTCCACTGAAATGTCCATCCGCCTGCGATTTGGGGAACATCCAAACGCACCTAAAGTTGGAATCCCACCAAAATGGGGTCCAGACCATGAGCCCGACTAGATGGCCATATTATAAATTCAATGAGCACATGATAGTAACTGGTTGATTGGGGGACGGTTAAAGTGGAAAATATGGGCGGTCTGGATTCAATAAATTTCCATCAATTCTAGTTCAGGATTGTCTAATCAGGCCGTCCCCATTATTTAATGGACGGTCTCAACCCTGTAGACTCTTGTGAGGCATGCATAGATCTGGGCCATGCAGTAAGTGGACCATAGAAAGTGTTGTGGTTTTGATGCTTAAAATCATCTGATCTGCCCATTTTTGGACAATTAAGTAAAAGTCTAGAACAGGTGTCCAGGAAGTATTTTGTGGATCAATCTGAAAATGGTCTCTTCGGATTTCGTTTACCATCGGCCTATCCATTCGGTGGCTTACCAGTTGGATGGTCCAGATTGATCAATACATAGCCCGACTTCATGCTGTCAATGCATTCTCTGAATGGTACTATAGCGCAAGCTGGATCCCTCGCAAGAGGAGAAAAACTTTGATGCTCTGGTAGAATGTGATGGATGATACGCAGTAACTTGGAAATTGCAAACATCAAATACAAGTGGCCAAAAACCGTATACCGGTTAAGCTCATTTGATTATCTGAAAATCCGATTGGTGAAATTTATTGGACGGTTAAAAATGAAAATTTTCCAACTGCCCTATTTCCACAAACAAGTGTTTGAATCATAGGTCAGGGTTGTTCGGCCAATATGATTTTAGGATTTAATGTATTTCATGCGGATTGGAGTATGGTACTGGAAGGGATTGAAAGTTAAATCCCGGTTGCATCAACGTGTCATATGCATCCGGAATATAGCGACCATGGATCTTAAGACGTTTGGATATACTTTATTTTTAATCTCAAATTTGCCCTAAAATTATCTGATAAAATGGATGGACGGAATCCGGGGATTGTGGATAAAATACATAAATCACGGTGGACCCACTGTAGAGTTTACTCAGTACGTCAATTTCCATGGTACCCTTAGTTATCCGTACATTACCAAGTGGTTGCATCAAGTGTCACATGCATCCGGAGTATCTAATAACTCCCCATGACATGTGGGCCCCAGCCTAGCTGTGGCCGGGGCTAAGCTAGCTCTCTAGGAAAATAAATTTGCTAGAGAACTCTTTAAATAAGTTGAGTTGGGGTGGGTCCCACTTCAGCCCACTAGCAGACAAGAACAGGTTAGAAGGTAGATTGAAGAGGAGACCTCCCAGCACATTTGAACGTAGAAGGCCTGTATGAGATCCCAGCCATTCATCAGCTGGTAGATGTAACCCACCCTTCCCCAAAAATCAGGCCAGCCCACTCACCATGTGAGCCACACAAGTGTGAGAAAAATCAGATCACTGGTCTACATTCCACATGTGTGGCCCAACTCATGAGTGGACCAGAGTGATTTTTTCTCCAGGGATATGGTGATACTGAGTAGATGTGTTCATGGAATCCAACCTGTACATAAAATGCGTCCCCTCAGAAAACCTCCAGAGCCCCAAAATCAGCCCAACCAAAACTCAGATGGGCCACACAGCACAGGGAACATGCTGAGAAGGAACACCCACCGTTGATTAGTGCAGGGACCCACCATGTTATGTACATATAATCAAGGCCGTTCAGGCACTTCATGCAGTCCAGATGAAGGGTCAAGAACAATATTAAGGCTGTTTTGAGACTCAGGTGTGCTCCTGTGAAATTCAAGGGTGGGCATTCCCTCACAGCTCATTCCCTTTGCTGTGCCCCACCTTAGTTTTGGTCAGCCTGAGTTTTCAGTGCCCTGGGTTTTCTTAGTTGACACATCTGATAGATGGATTGGATGGTGTGAATACATCATGTGGGCCCTACATTTGCCTGGTACTGCTAGAGCATGACCCTTTCACAGTGGGCCTCGTCTGATGAATGTCCTAGATCTTGCAGAGGCGGGCCGTGATTTTTAAATCTCCACTTTGATATGCATCCACATGAATCTCCCTACCATTTCTACAGAATCAACATTGAATTTAGTATCTGTTACATAGTAAACAACATGTACATTTACAAACAAATTTGAAAATGCAGGAAGAGGATGAGGATGAGGAGAATTACATCTGCACTGTCGATCACAAGATCAATGACCGGCAATGGGTGGGCTAGAGGATATTACCATTCAAGATGGAGAGAGAATCCTTGAGGTCGGAGTACAGGTTGAAGAGAGAGTACTGCTTGAGATTGGCCACCTCATACCATGAGTTGAGAACATCATAATTCCTATCTGTGCCTGAGAAAGCTAGCTGTATGCTGAGGCTGCAGTCGACTGGACCGCCATGGCTATTGCAGCTCGAAGTTCTGATTGCACAGCCTAACTGTTTAACACAAATGAAAGCCGACTTCCCTGAACATGAAGCGCACCCGTCTTGCTTCCAAAATAAGTTCTGCAGTGTTCCTTCTTGAAATTCAAGTACCTGGATACATGTTTACAACATAGTTCAAAAACCCAAAAAAATCGACTCAGTATCCAGCCAGTTCGGGTTGACTCTAGAGCTGGGCGCGGGACGACTTGATTCGTCTGACTCGACTCTACCCGAAATCCAACTCGTGCAAATATAAATATAAATATATATATATATATATGTGTGTGTGTGTGTGTGTGTGTGTGTGACATTTCAGATCTGATATGCCGTGTAGTTGATGGAGAGGTTGCAATTCTGGCAGGTGCACCTAGGTTTTGAGTTGTGATTTCAGCCCGTGGATACCCGCTGCACCCGACCCGACTAGGTACCTGTGACCGGGTCAGACTCGGTATGGATTAGTCCAGGCCAGACCCGGACTCGAATTGGGTCAGGTATGCTGGACTCGGTACTGAGTTGGGTCAAGTTCGGGTTAGGTCTATTTCAAAACCGGATTGAGTTGGGTCAGCCCTAACTTGGTCCCCTTGACGCGATGCCCAGCTATAGGATGACTCTGCTGTGTGTTTACTATGCCTTGACATGACTATTTGAAGTAGATAAGTTAGTTAATTGGGGGGAAAAATCTCAGCATAGCTTACCATAAGGCTGAGCTCTGTGGGCCCTTGCATGACTTTTTATGACTTCTGAACCATGCATCTGGTGAGTCCTGTTAAGGTGATGGGCTGTCCCAAATATCAGCCGTATCAGAAACTCAAGTGCGCCACACCATCTGGAATAGTGCAGAATCATGCCTAAAATAGCTAAAATAATTTCATGGGGCCCACCTGAGCTCTAGAATGGCCTGAAATTTGGTGGGACCCCTACAGGGAGACGCAAACAATGGATGAGTTAGATGTTTGAACCACATTGAAGGTTTTAATAGGCGGCCTCCACTCTGTGGCCCCCCTAAGCCATGGATCAGACTGGATTTTGGACTCTAGGCGTAAAATGGGGGGGATGCATCTAATGGATGGGGCGGATGTCAGTGGGCCCCACAGAGCTCAACCTTAGATTGACCTTTATAGGAACATTTTCTGATAATTGGAAGGTATGTGTAGAAATATAATAATAATATTTAAAATAGTTAAATATTATACAAATAGAGTATAAAATGAGCATCAATTGACAACTTGAAGAGTGTAGCTTGCTGGTTGAAGTTTCTGATTGCTACAGCTGATGTGGTGAGTTAAAATCATGCTACCGGTATTTTAATTTTCCCGTAGAACAGCAAACTCAGGCAAGTGACTCAGTCCAAGTCTTTGTAAGTCGCATTAAGTTGACTCAACGAGTCGTGTCTGAGTCACTCTATACATAGATTCTCAGTGACTTGGCTTGAGTTCTCGCTGATTTGAGTTGACTCAGACGAGTTTCAAGTTGAGTAAGAGATTTTGTACAGGATACCATTCACATGTTGCAACTCATCCACTTGGTGAGGATTGTCTAATTAGGGTGATTTGTCTATGCTCAGTCCATATAGGGACATAGTATCCAGATAACCATGATTTGCATGCATGACGGATTCCTAGTACATGTACAAACGATGAGTTGCAGCATCCTATAGATATGCAGCTTGCCAATTTCAACTTTTCCCATTAGGAAGCTGGTGAAATGAAATAGGAAGCTAAGGGCCTGTTTGGGATCAAGAAATGAGAATTTGAATTTGGTAAATCAATGAACTTGTCAAATTCCACTGTTTGGGAATCAAACTACAAGTCCACAGATTTGAAGAGTATTTGTTGCAGTGGCTTTTTTTTTTTTTTTTGAGTTTCATTTTAAGAATTTGCCATTGTCTCTTCCATGGATTTATGGAGGAGTGGATTTGGAAAATCCACAACAAAAAACAAACAGAGAGTTGAAATCCGTGGATTTCAAAAATCCACAGCCCCAAACCTTTCACCCCAAATAGTCCCTAAGATCACATGAAGCTTCTGGTGTATAGGCTTACCAGAGTAAAGCTCGTCATGATGTAGTCCTTGTTTGCAACAAAAACAGGGAGAGACCTTGCAGCATATTTGCGGCCTGCAAATGCTACCATGTACCCACCATAAATATCCTGAAAACCCCACAAAAATTATCTACTCAGAAATAGCCATACAGACACTTAAAAAATAAGAAAATAAAATAAAATAAAATTTTAAGATGGATGGCCAGAATCCTATGATTGTTCTTCCATTTTGAAAATGGCAGCGACTCGGCTTCTTCTCAAGTGGCCCTCATAAACAGTTATCCACAACATCCAAATCGTGGGGTACGTTGTGGATGGAGAGTATCTTTAAATCCTGTTGATCAAGCAATACTAACCATCCAACTGACGGCTATCAAACGGATGGATAAAACTAAAATAGTTAGTGAGTGGTCCAAAATCCAAGGGAAAAATCATATGGGTACTTTCCCCTTCTCTGGGTAACTTCTAGTTATGCTCTATCTACAATTGGTTCAGGAATTTGAATGGCCTGGATAGTCCTACAATGTGTACAGTTGAAGTTGAAGAGTCACAGCCATTTTTTATAATGGTTGGTGGTGAACTATGATAGGAGTCTAGCCCTAGGAGAGAGAACATTAGCTGGAAAGGAATAAAACCAGCAATATAAACAACCCCAAAACTCTCAAAGTCTCATCCTTCTCCACTGTAGTTAAGGCTTCTTGCCCTTGAGGGCAGATGTACCAACATGACACATCCATGTGAGATCAGGGAAATTCGCTGAAATAGGCCATTTGTCAAGTCGGCCAGATTAATGAGAAATATGAAAAATGATTCACATTCGATACATGTGTGCCCCATCTAACAAGAAGATCGGCCTGATTTTTTAGCCAGCACACATACACAATGGGACCCACCTGCCTGGATCTTATGTGTGCCTGCAATTAGGATTGAAAATTATACTTTTTTGAGCAGATACTATATTTCTCTCCAAAATTGCGAGAGCTATGTAAGCAAATGGTACAATACTTCACAAACCCAAGAAGGGACACTTGCTATCCAAAGGAAAAACAACTAAAAAAAAAAACTTTCATGAGTGATATGATTGAACAAAGATAAGATGTTGGTATGCAAGTATATGATGCAGCAAAAAATTGGAATCTCTGCCAAGTATCTCTCTCTTTAGGCAGGTCTGGTCTGTTGGGTTTTGTGTTTTCCCCCCGGTATCTCTGTCTTTGTTCATCCTTTATTTTTTTAGGTTGTTTCTTGTTTGGCTATTTCTATTCTTACAGTTGTTGAAGTTTTGTTCTTTTGCTCTCTGTGTTTCTTATGTAGCTTGTAATAGGGCTTCGGTCCTCCTTGGTAATAAAGATTGCTTAACATCCAAAAAAAAAAGAAAGAAGAAGCATATGATTGCATCATATCCCACATGTTTGAGTTAGTGATTGCTTTAACTCATAGATTGCTTTTTTCAGTTTACGCACCTTGTCTGACTCCCCTGAGCAATGAATCTAGGTGGTTGCTTCATATAGACCTCTTCTATGAGATCATCATGGAGAAAGGCATTTTTAATGTTCAGTTGGAAGAGGAGCTAATAATGATTAACAACCACGGCAAGGATAACATGAATAGAGTTTAATATGATCAACACCATGGGTCTGAGTATAGCCATTGGCAACTAAGTGAGCCTTCAAATGTTCAATAGTACATGAAGGTAAAACTTAATGGTGTACACTCACCTACAACCAACAACACGTTTACTAGTAGGTAGACTGGTGAGCTCGAGTGTTTTTTTATTTTTATTTTTTTCAAATAAAAATAAAAGAGAAACCATTTCCTCTTCCATTGCCTACTTCAACTCCTTACGTAATAGTGCTTCCTAATATGACTTGGGAATAGAATGAGAAGACGATGATAACACAAATTTGCGAGAAGTTGGAGACAAGCATTGAAACATATTTGGAGATGGGATGATTGGTACACACATACCTTTTCTGAAGGCAATAGGGACATTTGACCTATTTGAATAAGTCAATGGCTCATTAGGCTTGGAAGAAGATATGGTTGGGCACATCATGATTGGTTGCACTATTTGTCTGTTTTCATCGTGAGTAGACTTTTAGCTGAGAAGCACTGGGAATGGAGTCGACAGAGGTAGCAGATTAGATTGTCTTCTTCAATCACAAGTATAAACACAACTTTCACATCAAGAGTTTTATTGTCTTGTGAGAAGAATAGAATGGACTAAAAAATGTAACATTCACACATACACATATTGTCGTCGAATTGAAGGATCGTAACAATGATAACCTCTTTATGTCTATGGTCAAGTATTTCGATTTTTTCCTTTGCTGTTAAAAATACTTGAATGGACATAAACCATTGGAGATAGTTTATTTCATTTAATTTAATAGAAATTATCTAGACCCCCAAAAAATCAGATGGATTTATTAATCCGGTTCTCGAATCACTTCTCACTTCCATATGAAACAAATGACTAAAATATATACCATAAGCTTATACAAACAAGGGCTGACCTTTTGTGACACTCAATTTATACGATTCATAGTATGGCACCACACTTAAAGAGAATAACCAATTTACACATCCACATGTTCCAACCAATCACGAGGGTTGATGATCACGAATATTGCATCTGATGAAGGCAATCAACCCACACGTTCACATATCCCACGAGAGGCGATCACAAACACTTTGTCCCCTTCTCATTATAGACCATTACAAAGGCCCGGCACAATAAAAGGAGTAAAAGATTTTCAGCATAAAAGGGATGAGAGAGCCTAAAAATAAAAGAAGGAAATAATAATAGTGTTAAAGTATATCTTTAGTAAATTAGATTATGTTATCCCTTGTTGCAAGCCAGGCATCATTAGTATAAGATGCTCCAGCTTGAGGGGGAGTGTTCAAAGAGTTCACAAGGTCTTCTAACATTTAGTTATTGATTTTTATGTCTGTATTGACTTTTCATGTCTAGTATTGTGTTAATTTTTTTTTAGCAATTGTTATCGTCAATGAAAGAAGCCTCTTAAAACAAGAAAACTTGGAATACTTACAATTAAGGAGAGAATTCAAAAGTCTATATAAAGAATAAGACTTGGAATTGAAGATATGGATCAAGCTTCTCAACAAGCAAGATGAGGCCCACTTTTCATCGAGCAAGAATGCAAAATCAAGACCTTTCAAATGCAAGTCAAGAAATTGGGTTCAATGTTAATAAGTGCCCACTTGGGACAGTACCCGTTCGTTCCACTAACTAAAATACATCATCTGTTGAGAGCAAAATCTATCTAGTAATCATAGAAAAGTTGTAATTGGTTATCATCACTATGCTATCGAAAACTTCCAAGTTAACGCGTTTGCAGCCAAAGCGTATATGAATGTGTAGCAACCAAAACTTACAGAGGATTCTTAATTTAGCCTAGCTCATTTATGGATTGTCAATGGCTCAGACCAAGATTGCAATAGCGCAAAGGTTGGATGGTATGTACTTACTTTGCTTTATGTCGATTACTGGCTACAGATTTTTATCTATTAGACAACAAATGGATACCAAACAAATGAATATTAGATAGCAAGCTGCTATAATTTTTTGCAAAGGTTTCGTACTAAAGAATGATATGTAGTCATTAGACATGCAATAACATCAATTTCTGTAGGCAATGGGTTTATAAGATGAGAGGGCGTTAGGGTTTCATACCCAACTCCTCCACTCAAGTTTTCTCCAAGCTCTCATCCTCCTCTCACTCTTTCTCACATCTTTCTCATCTCTCTAATATTTCTCTCCCTCCTTCCCTACTCTTTGATCTCTTTCTTCTCCTACCTTTGTGGCTACTAATTGGCCCCCACTCAACCTGACCATGCACTGCACATTGGCCATGTAGAAGACCCATCATTGATCATCATGTAGATCAATGGTTGGTGTCATTTAACATAGTATGAGAGCCAAGTTATTTATAAATGTTCATGCAATTGAAAACATCACCATACTTAGTCTGAATGCTCTTAACAGCTGGATTGTTGAGAAGCTTGACTTGTCTCCTCAATTCTAAGTATTATTCTTCAGTCAAACTTTTGAATTCTCTCATCAATTTCAAGTATTCCAATGTTTCTTATTTTGAGAGACTTATTACATCGACAATAGCAATTGCTAGCAAAACTAATAACACAATGCTAGCCATGGAAAGTCAATATAGCCATAGAAGTCAATAATTGAATGTTAGGAAACCTCGTGCACTCGTTCAATACTTTCCCTTAAGTTTTAGCATCCGATACTATGATGCCTAGCTTGCAACAAGGGTAACATATTCTAATATAATAAAGAAATATTTTAACACTATCCTTGTTTCCTTATTTTATTTTTGGGTTCCGTCATCCCTTTCTGCTGAAAATATTTTAAGAAACCCTAGGTTTCTTTTCTTTTTATTGTGTCGGGCTTTAAAGGTTGCATGAAGCTCTAAAAGAGGTTTTGAGGAAGGACAAAATCAATTGGAGACAAATATAGCACGTGCAATAGATTAGTAGAGACACGGATATAGCTTATTTCCATTAAGTTACTAGTTTAAGAAGACGAGTCGATCATATTTCAGTAATTGGTGATGGCAACGGTAACCATTCCAAAAAAAGGAAGATGATATTTACCAGTGCATCATTACTGAAGATTCCCTTACAAACAAACCCTCAACGGTTTGCATTTCAATTCTCTATCTCCTGAGGAAGGAGAAAAAACGAAAGGAGATTTTCCAAAAACTAAAGGACGGCTTCAGTTCGGAAGAAACTAAACAAGTGATCTTCGACATGAAAGGATATCATGCACCAACACTTAGTGTTGTCAAAATTGTGCGATTTGAGATATGGATTGTACGATCAAATCACACACAACACGATGTGAATCGTATGTTCAAAATGCAAATCCCAAAAAAATTGTAATCTAATCATATGAATTGTACAGGAATTGAAGGCTATTGTGGACAATGTAAATTGGGTTCAAATTACATAAAGAATCAACTTTTTCATTTTCTTCTTCTTTCTTTCTTTCTACTCTTTTGCTTTTAAAACATGCAAGAGAGAGAGAGAGAGAGAGAGAGAGAGAGAGAGAGAGAGAGAGAGAGAGAGAGAGAGAGAGAGAGAGAGAGAGAGAGAGAGAGAGAGAGAGAGAGAGAGAGAGGTTTGGGGATTTTTTAATATTCAAAAATGAAAAAAAAAAAAAAAAGACATTGAAATATCTTTTTCTTCGGTCAACAAATTGAATGCTACTTCATCTAGTGTAATTCTACACTCAAGAGGGGTAAAATTATTAAAAGATTCTTGTATGTTTTTAAAGGTAAATCTATTGAAAGACAACAAAATGCAAATACAAGAATCTTTTAACACTATCATGAAATGTGTACCTTATACAAGTGCTTAATTGCCAATACCATGACATGTTTAACTTTTCGCAGTGCATATTGATGGGAAATGGATGAATAATGAGTTTTAATTTTTTTTCCTCGTTTAGTCATATTTTCAGATATTTTTTTTCAATATTTTAAGAAAATCATAAAAATGTAGCATTTATGGTACGATTTGCAATTCGATACGATTCTAGTCCTATTAGAGCTTGTGATTTAATAATATTTTTGACAGCATTGCTAAGCTTGATAATTTCTCGTTGGCATTTGACGAAGCTTGCTTGGAATTTATTTGAGAAAATGTTATGGTAGTCTTTGAGAAACATATCAAAAGAGGAATCATATGTAGGAGATGAAACCTCCTCCGTTGCTCTAATTCCCAAGAAGGTGATGAGGTCTGTAACTTTTTGCCCATCAACATAGTTGGAATCCTTTATAAAATCATTGCAAAGGACTTTGTTTTGAGAGTATGAAAAATGCTTGGAAGTATTATTCCTTCACAAAGAGTCCATTTATGGCAAGCAAAACCATCTTGGAGGGGCCCTCCACTAGGCATGAAATAGTCGATGACTATCATAGAACAAGAGATAAAGGCTTTCTTCGCAACGTTGATGTGGAAAAGGCATATGAGTATGTAAATTGGAATTTGCTCAATTAGCTTTAGTGGAAGGTTGAGGAATTGGATTAGAGCTTGCATTTCTTTAATCTGGTTCTTAGTGCTGATCAATGTAACTCCTTGTGGTTTCTTGAAAAGTAGCTATGGGATTCATCAAGGTGACCCGCTGTCACCTTTCTTGTTCACAATTATTGCTGACTCTTTAGTCAGGCTTCTCACTAGAGCTTTGTAAAGAGTCTTATTTGGGGAATAGGAACATCGAATGAAAACTTGAGGATCACTCACATTTAGCATGATGACACGATCCCTTTAGTGATGATCATCCTTGGAATCTTAGGCATTCAGATATATTCTTTGATGCTATGAGTAGCATTATAATCTATAAAATCATTTTGTTTCTTGTTTTCTGGTCTTCGAGTGATTTTAGTATGTCATAAGTTAGTTTAAAAATGGTGAAAGTTTAGATTTGTAAGATCTCTTTGGGTCTTTGTCTTCTGAGGTCTTTATAAATATCTTTAAGGCCATATCATGGATCATGGAAGATATATCCTTTAGGACAGAGGGCACATTTATGTAAAACTAGCATTATTTGCTTAATATAGATAACAATGTAGCGAACAGACTTAGCCCAGATGGTTGTGGGGATACGACTCTTCCCTTAAAGCATCAGGGTATTCCTCTTTTTGTGGGTAGACCTCCCAAAGAAGTTTGGTATGGCATTACAAGGAGGTTCGAGTGGCAGTTAGTGTCATGAAAAAGCAAATTTCTTTAGTTTGAAAGTAGGATAACTCTGACCAGGGCAGTTCTTACTAACATACTGGTATAGCTTCTGTCATTGTTCAAATCCCATGTAAAATTATTGATAAATCAGGGAAGGTTTTAGTCAAACCACGATGATTACATGTACCATCTTGTGGCTTGGAAGGATGTTTCGACATATGGTCAATGAGAAAGAAGGAAAGAAAAGGAGAAGAATGGATATTTGCCAATAACCACACAATTCAAAGAGATAGATTGTTAGGGTTTTCTTCCTTTACAAGAGAATATTTTATTCAAAAGGTCACCTAGTTTTATTCCAATCAACATTCATCAACTCTCTTCCATGATCCACAATATGGCCTTGAAGGTCTTTATAAAGGCCTCAGAAGACAGAGACCAAAAGAGATCTTGCAAATCTAAACTTTCACCATTTTAAAACTAACTTATGACATACTAAAATCACTAGAAGACAGGCAAATAAGAAACAAAACGATTTTATAGATTCTAAATCCTGTAATTTAAAAAATTCCCTAAAATGCCCAGATACCCTCAGGGGCTGTTTTACATCCAGCTAGCATGATTAAAGTGGGGTCCACTCTTAAGCCCCTCTCAGTCATCCTTAAGTTTGAAGCTGGTGTCAGTCTTTGGACATGACACACCTCCATGGCGAAACTTCTTCCACCTTGGTGGAAGTTAATGGTGAAGGCATACACAGTGGGTTGGCACTTCTTGTGCTGCACAATGCAGTAGATAACACCACCTCTTCTTTAGTTTTCATGCTTTCCATGTTCCAGGTGTCAGCATTCACTCCCTAACTATTTGTGCTGTCCATGAAAGTTTCCATCTTGTCCTCCATAATGAAGCAACTTGCAGTAGATGTTGGATTGCTGAAAGTGCCTCCCTTCCTCGGTTGCAACTGATTGCCTGCTTTTCTGCACCATTCTTCTTGTCATGAGTCTTTGACCTGTGTCTGATCTGTGTTAGGGTGATGCTGGTTCCTCTTTAACTTGAATAGTTTCCTTAGACTTCACTGATGTGATTGATGAGTTGTTTATCTCCATTAATTCCAATGTAGCCATCGATCCATTTTTTGCTTCAGTTGTCACTCTCAATTGACCCATTTGTATATTTGCTAATGGATTCAAACATTCCGATGGTGGACCTTATCATTAAGGATGATGATTTCACCAGACAAGTTATCATTTGGATCTTTGGACAGGCGATCTACATAGGCTTCAGCCAATTCATGAATTTCTCTTATGCCTTACTCCCTGAATGCCTCATTCATTGCCATCTCACTCTTCTTTTTACAAGACAATATCAAATGGATGTTGGTGAACTTTCATAACGGTGATAGGGGTAATGATTGGACAGATAATGGTGATAACCAATATAAACCCAGACATGGATTAGAGATTCAGACATGGTAATGACACATGTAACATGTATGGGAGTCCGGGTAATGGTAGTGATAGAAATAATAAGATTATCTGTTTCTTTCCATCATAACAATGATTAATAGACTGCAGTCTAAAAGTTAGGGATACATTTTATATGCCTATTGGGGTTAACATACTTTTAGCAGTGGGGCTGTTTTTTGGACAGGTTGGGCCCAGTTTAGGGCCAAAGGTATGACAAGTTTTTGGAATAAAGAAAGAACCAAAAATCTAAGTTGACAAGGGCAAAATTTGCTCTGATAACAATTTGATGTAGGGTAGATGAGATGAAGGAAAGAAGAGAAGAATGTATTTTTTGTAAAAAGGGAAAACACACGCACATAATTCAAAGAGGTTGATTTTAGGGTTTTCTCCAAGGTATTCAACAACGGTAATGTTACGGCCCATATTGTAATGGCCATAAGGCTGGCCATACGTTACGACCCTCTAATAGTTGTTTTATATGTATATAAATGTATCAGCTCCATATCAGCCCATTATGGACCTTTTCTTTTCTATTCAAATTGGGCATTACAGACCAGTACTGCGTAACGGGCACCACTGTTATTGTTACGTAACAACCGTTATGGTCTACTAAAACAGGAACTATACAAATATTCAGTTTCTAAATCTCATAAAAGATTTTCTTAAAAATGCCCAAAATGGTTGTTTTACATCCAACCCCCAGAAACAAAGTGGTTCCGTTCTTGGGTCCCTTTTAGGTATGATTGATCTACGGTCAGAATGCATCCTGCTTGTAAACTTAAAAGCGTGGACAGCTAGTAATAAGGCCAATAAGGTAGGTAAATACGGAACGTAGAAAGGGATTAGCCATTTGGAAAGCCATACCTTCAGACTTCAGTTCAGAGAAGCTATTGTAAGCACATTAGACAAAGAGTGGCAGTTTGGGACAGGATCTGGTTTTGGGAAGACTAGTGGGGTGGAGACATGCTTTTTTTGCAGGAAATTTGAAGCTCGGCAGTTGATAAAGTTTACATTCTGTAATTGGGTGTGCATATAAGTAGTTGGTATTTGGAAGCAGAAGGGATATTTTCTACTCGGTCATCCTTTCATGCAATTTTGGATGAGTCCAGACTCAACAGGCTTTATCTTCAAACCTTTCACACTCAGCACCTACGTTTAAAGCTAACATCTTCAGTTGGAGAAGTTTGGATAAAACCATCACCTTTATCACCTTAAAGGCAGAGGCCATGGATTGGAGAGAAACAATAGGATATTCAGCAGAAAATCATGCAAGGTGGCTACAATCATACAATCACAGAGAAAATTTTGGGCTAATATCAAGATGAAAGGAATCTCCAAGCAAATTACCAGATCAATCTGGGCAGGGAATAAGTGCAGCTTGGATGCTCATTAAGGTAAAGTTGCTCCCCTAAAGGTTGGTATAAGCTACATTCTTTTAGCTTATACCTATGGGAGTTTTGTTCCTATAAACCTATGGGAGTTTTATTCTCTTATAGCTGGTCCCAAGCCCGAATAAAGGAAGGTTTCGTCAGGTTGGCAGCCGGAGCAAAAACCGTTGTCACAACTTTTATCATGAACATGATTCGTGTAGATGATCCCGATAAGTTTGGATGAGGGTAAGATGATGATGATAACGAGTTCCTTGTGAACCTATGTAATGCAAGGGCATTTTCACACCAGGCTAAGTGGGGTGGCCTATGGGATGCGGGAGCACACTCGAGGTGGGCGACCCGTGTGAGGCGGGTGGCTCATGTGAGGTGGAACCCATGTGATTTGGGGTCCATGAGGGGACGGAACCCATGAATTTGGGGCCCACGAGGGGGGTTTAGCCATAACCCATGAATGTGGGATCTAGGCTATGAGATAAAGGGATTAATTCGCCATGCTCTATTAGTTCGAGCTTTTAGAGCAAGTGGTTAATTGTCCTGCATCAAATTTGTATAAAAGTAGGAGGTCTCGTGTTCAAGACTCCTCACCGGGGGTAATTAATACAAGGGCATTTTCACACCGAGCTCGCGGGGGCACAGTTCGAGCTTTTAGAACTAGTGGTTAATTGTCCTACATCACCATGCAGGACCCTTGTTAAGGGTATTGTTAAGAACCATTGTCCTACATCAAATTCGTATAAGAGTAGGAGGTCTCATGTTCAAGACTCCTCACTGGGGGTAATTAATACAAGGGCATTTTCACACCGGGCTCCCAGGGGCACAGTTCGAGCTAGAAGAACTAGTGGTTAATTGTCCTGCATCACCATGCAGGACCCTTGTTAAGGGTATTGTTAAGAACCATTGGGGCATTACTCATTAGAGTTTCTTTTGGTCCCATTAATCTAAAACTCTACCGACTTTTCTTCCCTGGAATGAGAGAATTCATCTGCTTTCCTCTATGCTTCCTATTGAACTTCAAACAAGCCCAATGAGACAGAATGGTTGGATTGAAATGAAAGAGTGGTGCATGTAATATCAAATTCACACATTTTCCAGTAAAACTACCAATTCAATGGTCTCATGGGAATAAAAGAGCATGCCGGTAAAAGTGAAATTGCATCATAAAATGCATAGTGAAATTGCATCATAAAATGCACAGCCTGAATTACCAGTGTTTCCATTTAGGCAATTGTCATGGGCATGGGACTTAGCCATTTCTGGCTCATCTTGTACATATGAGGTTTGCACATAATGCGCAGAGACATCTATAAGAGCCTAGAGTCTTGTAGCATAGTACAGACAAATATGGAAGATTCTAGGGTAGTCTAGATAATGGTGGAATTGTATAGACATATCTAAAAGGTTATGGAGTTGTGTGGTGAGTTTTGGAGATAGGAGAGTGATGAAGTGTCTAGAATGCTTCTAGTAGAGTGTTCTTGGCCATTGGATGAATGCCAATGGCACCATCCTAACTATAAATGGAAGTTTCTAGAGAGTTCCTAGGTCCTTAATCCTTATTAGAGGAAGGGTCCTAATTTAGAACTCAACTCCTTGGAGTTTTAATCTTCTCTCATAGTGTAATCCAAGATTGCCGTCACTCTTGGTTTTCTCTTGAGGTTGCTTGCATTCCCACTAAGTCCTTGGGTGAAGTACTTAGCAGCAATGTTCGAATTATCTTCGATATTATCTTTATCTCCAGCTCAGCAATACCGGTAACGCTGGTAGTATTAGAAATTCCAGGTATTAACAATGTATCGCTAAGTATCGCCAACGCATCAATATCGCTATTGTAATCGCTAATATTTTCAACTACGTAAATTCTACGTGTTGCTTGTATTGTCAATGCATCAATATCTCCAATGTATCACCAATATTTTCGACTATGTAAATTCTAGGTAATGCTTGTATCATAAATGTATCGACGATATTTCAATAATATCACAAACGTATTGATATCATCAAATTTTTATTTATTAGAAAAAAATAATTTCAAAATTTTTTCATGGGCACATGGTTGTATGTAATGTTCAATTTGTCATTGATTATATCTCGATATTATCGATATCGCAACATGTGCGATATTAAGACTACAATCTTTCGTTTCCTTTCCAATTGTTGATAATTTTTTGATGAAATATCATGTATTGTTGATATTTATATCGATATTGTTTCTGTATCCCTAGCCAACTAAACTTGTAGCAATACCGATACTTTGAACACTGCTCGGCAGTGCAACTAGGAGTTAGGCTGACTCAAATAGCAATGAGGAGTTGCAAGTGTACCGCATGGGCAAGGGAGCTAAGCAGTTAGCAAATCCGTTAATCATTCGCATAGGTGGGTGCATCTTCCAGTAATACAATTTGTGGTATGGTGTTCTCCCACTGTGAAATGGACTAAAATTCTATTCCATCAGGTAATCTTGGCCATCCAATTTTTCATCAGCCAGCTAAGATTGCCCATAAGCTCTTTGCACCATAACCCATCCACGGTGCAGCCCATCTTTCAGTTACTTAGATCGTTTGCCATGTGTTACATTCCCATGCCCTTATCCAATAATTAGTCTAAATTTAAATTTGAGTTGTTATGGATTCCTTGATATCATCCGAGCCATCCGATCATTGGACCTCTCCCAAATGCCTGAAAATGTAGGTTATATACCACCACCAACCTCCATGATGGCAGGACTCTGTGGGGCCCACCGTGTGATGTATGTGTTTTATCCACACCGTCCATCCTTTTTGCCAGCTCATTTTAGAGCTTAAGCCCAGAATTGAAGCATATCCCAAGCTCAAGTGGACCACACCACATGAAAGAGTGGATATTGAATGCTTACCGTTGCACAAAAGTTTTGGATCAAGCTGGTATTTTTGCTTTCCCTTCATCCAGGTCCGTGTGACCTTATTAACATGTTGGATTACAAATAAACATTACTGTTTGCCCCCAGGAAGGTTTCAACGGTGGACGTCAATATCTCCACTGTTTCCTGTGGTGTGGTCCACTTCAGCTTTGGATATGCTTCAATTTTGGGGCTATAGCCTAAAATGAGTTCGCAAAACGGATGGACGGAGTGGATAAAACACATACATCATGGTGGGCCCCACAGAGTCCTGCCACCACAGAGGTCAGTGATGGCAGGATCACCACGCAATCCGCGTCCGGTTATAAAAGACTTGGGGAGTCGGACCGACTCATCCGGTCCTGAATCGGTCGGGTGAGTCGTGGTATTGAACCGTAACGGATCCGACCGAGTCGGAGTCTGAAAACCATGAAAGAGGAATGGACGGTTGAGATTGTTGCGTACCGGGGAGAAAACGGAGACGGTGGAGTTGAGGGTGAGGAGAGAGATCTCGTCGACTCTGGGACGGAAGAGAGCGAATTGGCCATTGCTGGCAGAGAGGTCGAGCCGTCGATCACAGGGAGAGAGCTGAGTCTGGTTGAAGAAGAACGATTCCCGACTCGAGAACGCCAGCCCCAACGTGAATCCGTCCCTTCTCTGGATCTTCGCGTCCCAGCACGGCCCATACACTTCGTTCGTATCGTAGCCGTCCACAGCCAACACCATCATCATCATCATCGCAAGGCCCACTGCCATCATCGTCGTCGTTGTGGAGGACGTCGACACCACCTATCTTCCTCGCAGCAGTTCGTTCTCTCTCCAATATAAGAAAACGAAGCATGTATTTTCGGGACTAGCCGCTGCGTGGCAATCTCTACGTGGATCCCACTGCCTACGGACTCGGATTCCGTAGTTACCCATCCAGTTCTGACGTTGGTGCTGGAAAAGATCTGTGGGCGCCACCACGGGGTATTTGTTTTGGAAGCGGATTGGCTGGAAGCGGATTGGCTACTCCCCCTGACACCAGCTCCGGAGCTGGTGGTCGGTGCTCTGTGGGCCCACCATGATGTATGTGTTTCATCCATTCCGTCCATCTATTTTTGTAGATCAATTTATGGTATTTCAAAAAAATGACGTATATCGCAGTCTCAAGTAGACCACATTACAGGAAACAGTGTTTAATGAACTTCGACCGTTAAAAACTTTTTGGGGACCATAAAGGTATTGGATCAAGTTGATCTTTTTTTTATCCCTTCATCTGGGTTTTTATGACCTAATCAACGGATTGGATGTCAAATAAACAGTACATCGGGCCTTAGGAGGATTTAAATGATTGATATCCAATCACTATTTTTTTCCTGTGGTGTGATCCACTTGAGATTTATATCCCTCCCATTTTTTGGATGAAAACATAAAATGATATTTAAAAATGGATGAACGGAATGGATGAAACACATACATCATGTGGGGCCCACAGAGCACCGACCACCAGCTCCGGGGCTGGTGTCAGGGGGAGTAGCCAATCCGTTTCCGGATTGGCTGGTGTACCACACACCACCCACCTGGTACGTGTGGGTACGTGTGGTGCGAAGGCGATCGCTTACGCTCCTCCAGCCCCGACTTGTACGAACGGTTCAAATGAGATCAAAGTTACATGGCCTCTAGAATGATGTATTTATTATATCCACCCCGCTCATCCATTTGGTGAGATCATTTTAGAGCATGAGCTCAAAAATGAATCATATCTAAAATTCAAGTGGACCGCACCGTAAATAGCGGTTGGACAATGATTCTCACCGTTAAAATATTAATTGGGCCCACTGTAACGTTTGTTTTCCATATCCAATTAATAAGGTCACACAGACCTAGATGAAGAGGAAAAAACAAATATCATATTGATCCAACACTTCTGTGACCCTAAAAGGATAATGTCAATCCCCCTTACTTTCTGCAGTGTGGTCCATTGATATTTGGATCTATTTTATTTTTAGGCTTACGACGAGCTCGTCAAATGAAAGGACTGTTTGGATATACCTCATGATGGGACCAAAAAAACTTAATTAGGTCAACACACTAGCCAGAAGAGTGGTGTGGGGTACACCAGCCAATCCGATTTTCCAGCTCATTCCATGCTCTGTCTTAAAAAGTGAGATGGATTTAAATCTCATGTAAGCCCCACCACCAAAAATAGTAGATCAAGCTGATATTTGTGTTTTCCTTTAGTCCAGGTCACCTTATTAACAAGTTGGATGATAAATGAATATAACAGTAAGCTTTAAAAAGTTTTGAACGATGTATATAACTTGTGTTATCGTCCACTTGAGATTTGGATATTTTTTTTTGGGTTCATATCCTAAAATGAGCCGCAAAAAAGGATGGCTGGATGCATGAAACATATATATATATATATATATATATATATATATATATATGGAAAAGGTACTATGCGCTAGAGCTCATGATAAGCTCCCATGAGGTTGAGCTGTATGGGCCCCACTGTGATGCGTGTCGACCATTAACACCGTGCATTTGATGGGTCCTCTTTAAATTATGGGATATCTAAAAAAATCAACCGTATGCGGAACTAACGTGGGCCATAACATATAAAATCATGTGAAGACATGCCAAAAACATATAAAAGCACTTGGTAGGGCCCACCTGAGTTTTGAATGCTGCTGAAACTTGGTCTGAACCCTCATCCAAGTGGGACACACATAATGGATGAGTAGGATTTGCAAACCACATCTCGATGGGCCCAAAAAATGATTATTAATGTTTTAATGGTGCACGACCCCTCTCAACTTCTATATGTGGTGTGGCCCACACAAGTCACAGATTGACTTGATTTTTTAGACCTAGGCCCATGATGGAATGGTGCATCTAACTGATGGGGTAGATGTTCGAAACACATCACAGTGGGGCCCACACAGCTCGACATCATGGGACGTTCCCATCGGCTGGAAGCATAGTACCTTTTCCCATATATATATATATATATATATATATATATATATATATATATATATATATATATATATATATGGAAAAGGTTGTATGCTGTGGAGCTCATGGGAACTTCCCATGATGTCGAGTTGTGTGGGCCCCACAGTGATGCGTGTTGAACATCTACCACATCAGTCAGATGCACCATTCTATGGTGGGCCTCAGGCTTAAAATTCAAGTCAATCCGTGGCTTTTGTGTGCCACACTACATACAAAAGTGGAGAGGGGTTATCCTTCCATTAAAACATTAACAATCATTTGTTACGCCCACCAAGATGTTGTTCAAAAATCCAGACCATCCATTATGTGTGTCCCACTTGGATGAGGGGTCAGATCAAGTTTCAGACACATCCAAATTTTAGATGGGCCCCACCAAGTGCTTTTATATGTTTTATTTTCACATGATTTTAGATGGTATGGCCCACCTGAGTTCCGTATACACTGATTTTTGGGATATCCAATAATTTAAAGGGGACCCATCAAATACACGGTGTAGATGTTCAACACATCATGGTGGGGCCCACACAGCTCGACCTCGTGGGAAGTTCCCATGAGCTCAACCGCATATAACCTTTTTCCACACACACACACACACACACACACATATATATATATATATATATATAATTTTTTTGAGGCCTACGAGATTTTCCATAAGATGACGACCCTGGATGTTCCCTGACCGTGGGGGCCTATGTATTATGTATCCACTCCATTTATCAGTTTGTACGGACGAGCCTAAAAATGAAGCATATTCAAATCTCAAGCGAACCACATAATAAGGATTGAATGTTTACCATTAAAAACTCCTTGGAAAGCACAAGAGTTTTGCAACAAGTTGATATTTTATCCAGGTTACGTTTAATGTTTTATCTGCATAACACCCAATCCGCTCCCCGTTGCAGGCAATCTGCGCCACCCAGGTTGCGAGTGACGCTTGACACACAGGTACACAAAGATCGCATGCGTTGCATATACCAACTCAAGAAAAAAAAAAAAAACTGACTAGACTGTAGGTAAGGGGTGTACATCAGTCGAATCGAGCTCGGCTCGGCTCAGCCATTGGTTGACCTCAGCTCGAACTCGACTCGGCTTGGTCCTCGAGCCTGATTGGCCAACTCGGCTCGGTTCGATTAGCAGCTCGAGCTAGCTTGGGCCGAGTTCGAGCCAAGATCGAGCCGAGTTTGCCATTGAGGCATTTCCACAAACACCTGAACTGCAACTTCAAAATCTCATTGTTTTATAAACAAAGGCAATGTCTTTACATGTATCTTATCAAACACCTTCTAAACAACCTAAAAAAAATAAAAAGAAAAAGAAAAAAGAAAAGAAAAAAGAGAAAAGGGGTATTTGTTTCATGTACATACCTTCCTTGTCACCGGCCACATTTCGTTGAGTCATTTTATCAAACAGTTGGTGAGCAACATCAATGGCAAAGTAACCGAGTCACCGAACTGGTTCGATCTGAGTTGGATTCGAGCTGGATTCGATCCTAGTTGAGTTGGGCTGGGGCCTGCTCGAACTCATTTTCAAGCTAAAAAAATCAGCTTGACTCGGCTCGAACTCAGCTTTGAACCAAGTTGAATCGAGCTTTTTCGAGTCGAGTCAAGCGAGCTAACCGAGCTAGCTCGGTTCGTGTACACCCCTAACTGTAGGGTTGTCAACGGGCCGGGCCTGGAAAGTCTCGGCTGGTAGTTTCCACTGTTTCAGCCCAGGACATTGCTGGCCTCTTCAAAATTCTGATTTTTCAAGCCCGAGTTTGGCCCATTGACATCCCCTGCTAGATTGTGCATCCCACAATTTCCAAGTCACATTCTCAATATTAGAGTGATTGAATAATCCTAACCTGTGATCCGAGGACACTTGTTTGTTGAAATAGGACTTTTAGGATTTATTATTATTATTATTATTTTAATATCTTGCCGTCCAATAAATGGGGACTAATCTGGTGTTTAAATATCAAAACAAACTTTAGCCTTTGGCAAATAACAGACTTGGTTTGGCTAGCTGTTGAGGGTCAAATATTGCATAGTAGACCCCATTTATTACCCAGAATTACGAGCATATACTGTTTAACACCCGGTTTTAATTGTATTTGTAATGCAGGACGTATTTACAAGCTTGGATTGAAATAGGAGGTTAAAAACGTGGATTCAACATTCAGGAATCACCACGACAAGGGCCAGACTCCAGGGGACCAAGATCAACGCCAGAGATCTAAGAAAGCGAGAACCCCGAAGCTCAAGTGGCACCGAAAGTCACCCATGCAGATCACAGGTTTTCACCATCCGTTCGGCTCAAAACTTCATACGTTGCCTGAGGACCATAAAGTAACCGTACACGTCAAATTTCGCCTATTGGATCCTGGTGGAAATGGGCCAACAGATAGATCAGCCCAGAAATCGTTGATTTGTGGGCCACCTAATATCTGGATATGCTTCAACTTCGGATTCAACACATTAAATGCGGTGACAAAACAGATGGTTGGATTGGATTTTTTATACTCATCACAGTGGACCTCGCCTTGTGTGGCATGTGCATAGTGCACAAGTACACTAGCCGAGCACGGCAACGCAGAGACGGTCAAACCGTCTCTTGACAGAGGATTCCTTCTTGTATTCAAAATCTTCTCAGCGAAAGAAACAGGGACCTGCGGTTTTCTTTCGTGGGCCACCATCATCATTCGACGGATCAATCCGAACCGTCCATTGGATTCTCACAGTCTCATTAGCCAAGGCCTAGGTGGCGGAATTTCAAAGAACAGCAATGACTAGTTTTTAACCCAAACGACAGATAGATGGTCGAAAGATCCATATGGTCCATAATGGTTTTGATCCAAAAATGGTCAAGTCTAACCGGTTTTCCGTGAGAAATTAAATAATGGACGGTGTGGATTTGTCATCAGACGCTGATCATGGGCCCCACCAACATCCCAGCGCACGTCTTGCGCAGGCCGAGCGTCCAAATAGAGTCCGGACGCTGCCCGGTTTCTCCGGTTGTAACGCGATCAAGATCACGTTCTGATGTGTGATCTGGACCGAACAAATGTTAGATCAGGGGCCCTTGACCCCCACCATGAAGCCTGAATCAAGAAATCGAGAAGTTCACCATCTTAAAAATCATTTCAAACACAGCTCTTTCGTGTTTTTGCTGCACATGCACGTAAACCGACTCCAGCACGGATTTCACTCCGTTTTTGCTGCCTATAAAACAAGAAGAGGAGAGAGAGAAAGGGGAGAGCAGTCGTGGAAACGTGAGGGGCAGGAGTTTGGACGTGAAGAGAGAGAGAGAGAAGAGGGAGTAGATTTTTTTTTCTTTTATTTTTATTTGTATTTTTTATTTTCTTGTCCATCTATGACAGGCTAAACCTCTTAGCTAGGGCTAAGAGGTGAAGCTTGTAGCGTGATGGGATGCCTCCTTGCTTGTGCCCTTTTAAACTGAATGGATTTTGATTTAATTTATTAAGGGAATGTTTTCGCCTTTAATGGTCTCATTTGACCGAATTACAATGGGTCTGCGATGGCTTTGAGCATGTTCTTTTTCTCTTATGTTTATGACGTCGGAAGCCCCGTTGTTCACCATCATCTCCGGGCATGATTGATGTCGGTACCCTTCCTAACCTTCATACTTTGATTGGTTGGTAATTAGTTTAATTACTTTGTTTGCTTTGTCTCCTGATTGGTGATGGAATCCATTCTAATTCATATACCTTTCATCTTTTCAAAATTACATTAAAGGAAGTTCAGTTAATTTCCCATTTTTAATCTGGCATAAGATCTCCCTGATCTCTACAAGTGGATCCTCTGAATCCCTAGTTTCCCTTCTCTGATTTTTCCTAAGTTTTAGATTATTATTTCACCATTATTCCTCAAAACTCATCTGATTTAGAATTCATCTCATTCTAGTTCTAGTCCTAGTTAGTTTCTGATAACGTACAGGTTTCAGTCCCTGTGGATTCGACCTCGGTCTTACCGAGATTATTACTACATCACAACCCTATACTTGGGGAGTGAACAAGTTTTTAGCGCCGTTGCCGAAGACTGACGGCTACGATTTTCTGAAATTAATTAATTTTAGAATTAGATTAAGATTAGGATTGTACTAACTTTAATTTTAGATTTTTCTTTCTTAGAACTAACTTTCCTGTTTTGTAGGGTCTTTGATAGATTGTCTAACTTGGTAACTTTGTCCTAATTTCTTTACTTTCTTTATTTTTTAGATTAGGTCTTATCCCCTAGATACTAAAGTGTTTTGTTTTGTTTTGCGGTTTTTAACATAGGAACTTCTACTCAGTAACATCCTTCTCACTTCTCTTGACTTACCTTCCATATTCATATTGTAGAGAATTTTATTTTATTCTAGGATTAGACTCGAGTTAGGGTTTCACCATGTATATGCACGAGTGGGAACGTCAAGATCTTTGAGAAGAATAATCTATATTGGGATGATGATTATGATAGAAATCCACCAATGTCTCAAAACTTTTCTGAAACTATTATCGAGAATCAACCGGAATATAAAGATCCACCAGTTAAGAAGTCCTTACGCGATCATATACGGGAGAACAATTCCACCCCAAGGACAGTACGTGAATGTTGGGGTTATCATAACTATGGGAGTAAGAACCCATCTGAGAAAAAGAAAACAATGCGTGATTATATTATGAGTGATAATAAGTATTACCAACCATCAGATTCTCCCACCTATGATCCGTATGACTATAATCAATGGAAACATCAATGTTGGAAAGATGAACCAACAACCTATTATCATGATTATTCTTTTGGATCCCCTACCTTTAAGATTCAACCAAAATCGATCCAAGAGAATTCATTTCAAAGTAACACAGACTCTTCTGCTGACATGAGGAAATTACTAGAAGAGCTTGAGTCACGCCTTGATAGGTTAGAGGAAGCTCGCGCATCCCAACTACAATCCAATCCAGAAATACAATGCCAGGAAAGTGATCCTCACTCGCTTTTGACGAAATCTGGAATTTGGAATGAGGAGTTGAATTCCATTAATGAGCATACGGTTCAATTCCCCGATGAGTCGATCTCAATGACTGTTCAAAAAAATGATGGAGATACATGGGTGTCTTTCAAATACAGTGAGGATGATACACTTTCCTTACATGACACACAGGATCTCAATGATGAGGTTGAGGTTAGTTTATTTGAACCTCAACCGAATTTAGAATGTAAGGAAAGCGACCCCATCCCAAGTGTGCACTGCACAGAAAAAGATGATGATGCGTATTGGGATGATGATCATAAACATACAGCCCAAATTCCCCTTGAATCAATTTCAAGATTGGTCCAGGTCAATGATCAAAACGAACACGAAGTGATCGGTCATAATGAGCCAATCCCCTCACCTGACATGTCTGATTCAAAGGTGGAGGACGAGCCCCTTATAACCGACACTTCTAACTCTTGTGAAACATGTTTGGACCACTCCTCTGAATCGAATGATGATATGATTTGGGAGATGAGAGAGCTACTCGATACGACTCTGGAATTTGAAACCACGCAGTTGAGGTCACCATCTGAACTATCAAATTTTGACGATTCATCGCCTCTTCTGAGTAGTATCAATGAGCAGAGTCCGCACATCAATACTTCGTACACTAACCCTCAATCTATCTGTGTAGGGCTGGAGCAAGAGAGCACACCTCCGTTTACCTTTAAAGGCGATGGATTCCTTGGGCAGATCAACACACACTTCAATATGGAAAATGAGTCACGCTCAACTGAATTACCCAACTCTTTGGATGATTGCTTGGCACACTTTGCAGATTCAAATGATCCCATGATAAGAGACATAGTGAATGCCTTACAAAACAATATCTCGGTAGTCATCACTGACCGAGAGAACCCTTACTCTAAAGCCCCTTCTTCCACAGATCCTGAATGTTTACCATTAAGGGAGGAGGAGCTAAAAATTGAATCGAAGTCTGATACTACGGAATGTGTTGAGACTACATCACCTCTTGAAAATTTTTCTCAATTTGATCTACTTTTAGTCTCTGATTCACCATGGGATACTAACTTCGAAACTTCTTCTATCGCAGGTGAATCGTATATACTATACCTCGTAATCAACGACAAATTTTTGATGAGGTACATAAGTTTCTCTGGAATATCATGCTCCAGGGGCATCCAAGCCTATTACAAAAATGGCTTTTGGATAATCTTGTTGAGAAATCTGAGAAACTTATCAAGATCCGGCCTAAGAGGAACCTTGCAACATGACGAGTAGTTTTTCCTCTTTCTTAGACTAGGGTAGTTTCCTTTATGTTGTTTTAGGATAGACGCAAACTTAGCGCTCTGGGAGGCAACCCAGTTTTTCTTTCCATTTCATTTTCCTAGTTAGTTAGTTCAATGTTTATGGGTAACATTGCTGCAAACTCTCACGAGACTACAACTCGTCCACTAGGGGTAACCTAGGGGTTTAAAGGCTTGTTGCATGCGCTAAATGCAATCGAGAGCACCTTCGAAAGTGGTATAGGTAGGATCTTCTTTTGTTTTCTTTTTGTTATTTTTTCTTCTGTTGATTTCTCTCTTGTGCTGACTCGCTTTTACGTTGATATTTTTGAGGAAGCCTCTCGATTCGTTATCCAGGTACTATCTTCCCATCACTTTTTCTTTACTGTCGTTGTCCCCTGTGCATTGCATGTTTATATCTTTTACATTGAGGACAATGTAGATTTTAGGTTGGGGGTGGGAGATTAGACTTCTTAATCAGTGTTTTCTTGGTCTTGAGCAAAAATTGTGAAAATTTTTAAATTTTTTCTGGAAATTCTTGTGAATTTGAAGTGATTTTGATGACCATCTTGGATTTATAATTTTAAGATATGTAATGTTGGTAATTCATGACTTTTGGATTCAGCTATAGATTTCACAGTTAAGTTTGAATTGTTAATCCATGATTAGAAGTTGTAAACATTGATTGAGTCATGATTTCACATGTCACATCTCGCTTACACATTAAGATTTCGCTTAATATTGAAGGATTAACTTGGTAATCACTAACCATGGAAGGAACCAGGCTGAACAGTTACTGTCATGATCAATTGAAGAAAAAGAAAATATAAATGCCTTTGGAAAGGGGTGGGCGAATAATCTTCACCATAGGTTTGCTCCCTATAGATGTGGATTTAATTCTCCATAGATGATATATGAAAAAGGTTTAGGTGTACGGTCTTCACCATAGGTTTGCTCCCTATAGGTGAGGATTGGACTACCCTTCTTAGCGTTACCTTTAATGAAAAAAATAAATAAATAAATAAATAAATAAATAAAAATAAATAAAATAAAAAAAATCATCAAAGGCTGAAAGAAAGAAAAAGAATGATCTATGAGGGACCTTTTAGTTTAGGTTTTGGTTGTCCTGGATGCTCTTGTGGTTACTAACGTTATCATGAAATAGAGAATTGAATATTAATGTGGAAAGTCGGGTTTACACTATACACCCATGGAACTCAATGTTTAAAATTTTTCTAGTTTATGGATTAATATTTGAACTTGATTATGAAATTCACCGTGCATGAGAGGCCAGGAGAAATTGATAATCAACATTCATGAATCTTAAGAATTCTCATATCTGGATTGTTTTTAAAAATATCACTCGGCTTCACAAGAATTGTCTCGTAATTCTCAACTTAATTTTCGCATATTTTGCTCGGGACTAGCAAAATGCTGGTTGGGGGTTGTGTTGAGGGTCAAATATTGCATAGTAGACCCCATTTATTACCCAGAATTACGAGCATATACTGTTTAACACCCGGTTTTAATTGTATTTGTAATGCAGGACGTATTTACAAGCTTGGATTGAAATAGGAGGTTAAAAACGTGGATTCAACATTCAGGAATCACCACGACAAGGGCCAGACTCCAGGGGACCAAGATCAACGCCAGAGATCTAAGAAAGCTGAGGAACTGAAGCTCAAGTGGCCTGAAAGTCAGCCAGAATGCAGGATCACAGGGTTTTCACCATCCGTTCGGCTCAAAACTTCATACGTTGCCTGAGGACCATAAAGTAACCGTACACGTCAAATTTCGCCTATTGGATCCTGGTGGAAATGGGCCAACAGATAGATCAGCCCAGAAATCGTTGATTTGCGGGCCACCTAATATCTGGATATGCTTCAACTTCGGATTCAACACATTAAATGCGGTGAGAAAACAGATGGTCGGATTGGATTTTTGATACTCATCACAGTGGACCTCGCCTTATGTGGCATGTGCATAGTGCACAAGTACACTAGCCGAGCACAGCAACGCAGAGACGGTCAAACCGTCTCTTGACAGAGCATTCCTTCTCGTATTCAAAATCTTCTCAGCGAAAGAAACAGGGACCTGCGGTTTTCTTTCGTGGGCCACCATCATCATTCGACGGATCAATCCGGACCGTCCATTAGATTCTCACAGTCTCATTAGCCAAGGCCTAGGTGGCGGAATTTCAAAGAACAGCAATTACTAGTTTTTAACTGTCCAAACGACAGATAGATGGTCGAAAGATCCAGCAGGTGGTCCATAATGGTTTTGATCCAAAAACGGTCAAGTCTAACCGGTTTTCCGTGAGGAAATTAATGGACGGTGTGGATTTGTCATCAGACGCTGATCATGGGCCCCACCATCATCCCAGCGCACATCTTGCGCAGGCCGAGCGTCCAAATAGAGTCCGGACGCTGCTCGGTTTCTCCGGTTGTAACGCGATCAAGATCACGTTCTGATGTGTGATCTGGACCGAACAAATGTTAGATCAGGGGCCCTTGACCCCCACCATGAAGCCTGAATCAAGAAATCGAGAAGTTCACCATCTTAAAAATCATTTCAAACACAGCTCTTTCGTGTTTTTGCTGCACATGCACGTAAACCGACTCCGGATTTCACTGTTTGAAGAGGAGAGAGAGAAAGGGGAGAGCATCGTGGAAACGTGAGGGGCGGGAGTTTGGACGTGAAGAGAGAGAGAGAAGAGGGAGTAGATTTTTTTTTTTCTTTTATTTTTATTTGTATTTTTATTTTCTTGTCCATCTATGACAGCTAAACCTATTAGCTAGGGCTAAGAGGTGAAGCTTCAACGTGATGGGATGCCTCTTGCTTGTGCCCTTTTGTTTAAACCGAATGGATTTTGATTTAATTTATTAAGGGAATGTTTTCTCTTTAATGGTTTGTTGTGATTTACAATGGGTCCATATGGCTTTGAGAATGTTCTTTTTCTCTTATGTTTATGACGTCGGGAAGCCCTGTTGTTCACCATCGTCTCCTGGGCATGGTTGGATGTCGGTACACTAACCTTCATACTTTGGTTGGTAATTAGTTTAATTATGTTGTTTGCTTTGTCTCCTGGGCATGGTTTGGTGATGGAATCCATTCTAATTCATATACCTTTCATCTTTTCAAAATTACATTAAAGGAAGTTCAGTTAATTTCCCTGATTTTTAATCTAAGCATAAGATCTCCCTGATCTCTACAAGTGGATCCTCTGAATCCCTAGTTTCCCTTCTCTCGATTTTTCCTAAGTTTTAGATTATTATTTCACCATTATTCCTCAAAACTCATCTGATTTAGAATTCATCTCATTCTAGTTCTAGTCCTAGTTAGTTTCAGATAACGTACAGGTTTCAGTCACTGTGGATTCGACCTCGGTCTTACCGAGATTATTACTACATCACAACCCTATACTTGGGGAGTGAACACTAGCCAACCCAAGGCCAACCAGCCAGCTAGCTAGTGTAAAAAGCTATGTGGGCTCCACCATGAAGTATCTGTTTTATCCACACCTTCCAACTATTTTCCGGGTCATTTTAGCAAATGAGCCCAAAATTGAGGCATATTCAAATCTAAGGTGGACCATACTACAAGGAAAACACTGGGGATTGAATGCTTAGCGTCAAATTTTTTTTTTTTTTTAAGAGCCATGCAAGTTTTGAATCAAGTTGATATTTGTGTTTTCACTTCATCTAGGTTTGTGAGACCTTATTAACAGGTTTGATGGCAAGTAAACATTATAGTGTGCCGTAAAATTTTCTTAATGTTGGACATTTAGTCAACCCTATTTGATTTGGATCTGATTCACTTTTAGGCTTATTTCTAAAATTAGCTGCCAAAATGGATGGCCATTTTTGGGCTTAATTATGCCTAAAATGAGCTGCCAAAATGTATGGCCGGTGTAGATAAAATGGATATATCGTGGTGGGCCAATGAGTTTTGACACAAGGTGTTGGGGTCACTGGCCAAAACCGCTCACATAACAGACCTGACCACCTTAAAATTTGAACGGTTTCAAGTACGTTTCATGATACACACTGCATTTGGATGGTAAGTTGCTTAAGATAAGTTAATTATGGCACAAGTAACTTATCTTAGTTTTTTTTCTTATTAAGAAAATAGGTATATTTGGTAAACAACTACGTGGTTATCAGCTTTACTTCTCTATCATCTTCTCTATATCTCTCTTCGACAATTTATGAAAAGTCGAAAAGCTAAAAAATTTAACTGAAGTAATTAAATATTTTAAAGTAAAAATATTACTTATAATTAATCATAAAATAAACTTGTCTAAAATAAGTTATCTAATGCTCTAAGTGAAAAAAGTAACTTATTTGATAGTATACAAAATGAGACCCTTAGAAAGTTTTTATAAATTACACATGTTGTATATTTCTACAAATAGTTAAACAATCCTAATTATGGTAAACAGTGTAGTTTGATCATGCGGAATTAAAGCTTTTTTTAACACTGACCATTGGTTGATGGACGCTTATTAGATGATTGAGAATGAAAAATAAAATAAAAAATCTAACGTTCATATATCCACACGAGCATACAGGAGGTTAGGGTTGTTCAACCAATCTGATCTTGAGATTGTGACTTGGCATAGCGGGCTTTAGAGTCTTCCTGGTTTTGTTTCGAGTAAATACATGCCATGTTTTGAATTTATGAGTACCTGCATATCGAGAGCTATACTTAACGAGTATCATGCACCTCAAAAACAGGTTTGTGATACCACCCTCCATCTAATTCACCCTCTCAACTCATATTCTTCAGGGGACTGCACCAAAGAGAAGAGGGGAGTAGCTTAGGTGAGACACCAGACTCACCCAAGATGGTGTGGCCCTTACTGTCTGGCTCGTCTTAATGTATGTATTTTGTATATATCCACACACTTTGAAATTATAATAATTTCCTCCAGTGTGGTCCATTTGAGATTTATGATGTGCATCATTTTTTAGCTCATGTCGTACGATGAGTTGGAAAAATGAATAGATGACAAGGATAAAATACACACCTTATGGATAGACGACACCAATCAACTAGCTTTGTCAGCTTTATAGCCTCACCATGATGTATGTGGTTTATACACGTCGACTATACATTTTTTTATTTTATTTCAGGGCATGATTTGAAAAAGAGGGCCAGTCTAAATCACAGGTAGACTACATCATATCCCTCTCCTATCTCATTGTAATTTTTATTTGCTATCCAACCTGACAGACAAAGGTTAAAGGAAAACATAAATATCATCTTGATCCAGAACTTTCGTACTACTTAAAAAGATTTTAACAGTAAGCATTCATTTCATACTATTTTACACGGTGTGGTCCAGCTGAGATTTGGATCCGAAAATGAGTTGGCAAAATATATGAACCTAACACATACCAGTTTGCACGAGCTAGATGGTAGCGTTGGGGTCACCAGCCAAACCGAGGAGCCTCACCAGGTGCCAATATTCACTACTTGGATTCCACGTAGACAGCATGGGTGGGCCCCACACAGCTACCATACGTGAGAATTCATGTGATCATTTATTTCCCCCTTGTGATTGGAAACCATATGGACCCAACAGAGATTTCCGTGAGAAATCTACTCCGTCCATCAGATTCTCGAGCTCAAAATAGGACAGCGCTATAAAAATCAAGCAGATCCGAACCTAATACGGGCCACACGACAGGAAACAGTAGTGATTAAACACTTACTATTAAAACCACGTGGAAACAGAGAAGTTTTGGATTAAGATATTTATACCTCAGCTTATTCCAGTGGCAATAACCTTATGAACGGTTTGGATGACATATAAACATCATGGTCGGTTCTAAGAAGGTTTAAATGGTTGACATTTTCATTCTCGATCTTTCCTGTTGTGTGTCCCACCTGAGTTTTGGATCTGTTTGATTTTTGAATTTCTGTCCTACTGTGAGCTTAAGAAGCTGATGAACGGAGTGGATTTCTCACTGAAATCTCTGTGGGCCGCAATTAGCTTTGATCACAGGAATTTTCTATGGGCCACTGACAATCGCGTCCCGCTGATCCTGACCATTCGAATATTGGGCCCTTTGTTAATGGATCATATCCCGCACATCACACCAGTCAGATGATCTTAAACATCTGATTCCACCATTTATTTTTATTTTTATCATCCATCCATGCCATATTTTGGACGATCAGGATCGTTCTACCAGTCATACATTGGGTCCATGACAACGAGGCTTTTGGTTGGTCCAGATCAGCAAGCTTGTTTGCCACGTGTACCGTGACGAGTCCTCCCATGTTCATGTGACGCCGGTGCACGTTATCAGTTATCTACAATAAAATTCTAACGTAAGCGCTAGGCCAGAAATCAAAATCCCAGCAAGTAGAGATGCAAACCGGCCTGCTTTGGCAGTGGTGCACGTTATCAGTAATCGGTAACAAAATTCTAACGTAAGCACTGGGCGCAGAACTGAAACGCCCCGATCCGACCCCAAGGCACGTCCAAAGACGCCGTCATCAGGCGCTGGAATTTCTTCTTGGGGTCTGCCAAACCGATGTATGACAAAGAACCCAAGAAAGACCAGGTATTTACATTTCTACTCTTCTCTGAAATGCTACTTTCCTGCTCTGAGTTTTCTTGAATCTGCATAAAATGGCAAAATCCTCCAAAACAGTCATCCAAAATCTCTACAGAGCGTATTTCCATGGAATTCCATCAAAACCCACTTCCCAAAATGCCCCTCAACCTCATATTTTCTCCCCAAATTGCCATCATTCTTACCCTCCTTCCCTTGGAATTCCTCTCAGGAAATTCTCTTCTGGGTCTTCAAATTCAAGGCATTTGAGCTCTGAAATCCATCCAAACGTGCCGTCTTTCCACAAACTCACTTCCCAAAATGCCCCTCTACATACTTCTATTTTCACTCCAAAACACCATTCATACGCTTCACACATTGGAAATCTGCTCAGGAACTTCTGTTCTGAGGTTTCCTCATCTGGGTGTTCAAATTCACGGCATCTCCATGGAATTTCAGCAAAAACCACTTCCACAAATGCCCCCATTCCTCATTTTTCCATCCCAAAACACCCTTCATGTCCTCCTGCAGAAAATCAGCTTAGAAACTGCTTTTCTGGGGTTTTTCCTTCTGGGTTTTCAAATTCAAGACGCTTTGGAATTGGGTCAAGGGAATTCTCTTCTAGAAGCTCTGGGACTAAGTTCTTGCCATTTAAAAGTCCAGATCCTGGTAAATTTGATGGCCGTTTCGTGAAAACGGTCACTGACAAGCCCTTATCTGCCATTAAATCGACCTTCTCACGGTATCGTGAGGCGGTCGGGCTACAAATTGAGGCGTTTTGGAAGAGGAACTCTCTGGTGCTGGTGGGAGCCGCAGGGATTGGTATTTGTATTATACTGTGGAGAGTTATGTTTGGGATTGCGAGCACCTTTGTTGGGCTCTCAGAAGGCATGGCGAAGTATGGTTTTCTTGCATTGGCATCTGCCATTGTCGCTTTCACTGTGAGTGTTGTTGTTTTAACTCCCTTCTCTTTTCAATTGTTTGATCTTTTAGGCTTGAAAATGATCTGACTCCATGAACACAGTGATAGTCGGTTTTTTATGATACTTGGGAAGCCATAATGAGTAAATATCAAGTATGAGAGCTTTGCTAAGCATACACACTTGATGCAATCTCGCAACATCCCAATGGTGCACGCTTCATGCATGTGCACAACAAAAGGCCCAATTTTCTTTTCTTCAGCTTGTTTCTAATTTCATTTCTTTCATATCTCAACACATGTATTGTTTCTTTTCTTCAGCTTGTTTAAGGGTTTTCTTATTTTACAGACCTTGTCTGGCAAGCAATCTATTTTTAGATTCCTTACATTATGCTAGAGATTTTTCTCAAGGAGGAAACCTTGTAAACTTTCATTATAAATAAGACATAGGCTTGATGGAATAAGATAGTTGAATGGCATTTTCTTTGAGCAAGTTCTTTTATTTCTCTATGGTAGTTTGTTGAGAGGGGAGTGGTGATCTCTAGTATAAGACTAGAGAGTTGTTGAGCTTTCTCACAATCATTACATTTTTTCTCTTATGCGATTCGAACTTTCAATCTGGTATATTGAACTTCATTGCAATTAGTTTCTTTCTTGATCTAGTTGCATTACTTTTGTTATTAGAGCAAGTTCTGCTCATAGGAGATTCTTTTCTCCTCTTCCCCATCTTCATTCCACAAAGTTTGTCCCTATATTCAACCCAAACCTACCCTCAATTCTATAGACTAGCCAGCCTTTCAGTACAGACACATACAACCTCCCTCTCACCTAAGCCATAATATATACACCCAACCTTATATATATATATATATATATATATATATATATATATATATATATATATATATATATATATATATATATATATAAAAATCAAGCTCAACCCTACCAATACCTTTCCCATTCAAAAAAAAAAAAAAAAAAAAAAGAAAGAAAAAAGAAAAGAAAAGAAAAGAAGGAAACCATTAAACCCAAACCATTTCCTTTTCTTCCTTTCCCCAAAAAAGAAAAAAAGAAGAAGAAAAACCACCCAAAGCCATTCTTGTATATTTTGCGTAGGGAACTTTAGGATGGGACTAATGATCTTCCAGCAAATGGTTGATTTGATCACGGAAGGGTTTGACGATATTAAGGCTCATTTAATGATCGGAGTAGATACTTTGGAAATACGAGTTACTGTTCTTGAAGAAGCAAGAAAAGGATAAGTCTTGACTGTCCAACATCCATGGATGACCTTTTGGGAGACTTGAAATCCTAGAATGTTGACCTAAGGCATCCCGGCCAAAATCGTGATTTCCATGAGGAGTATGACTCGAGCTATAAGATTCAACAATATATGCATGTAGTAGGGAACAAGAGGAGCGAACAACCCTTGACATGACTATCCGAATTATCCTGCAGGTGGGCAGAATGTTCACACTGTAGATCCCATCAAGCGTGTCAAGATCGAGATTTCGGATTATGATGATAATCTGGATCCAAGTTTTTAATGACATGTTAAATTCAATAGAGCGGTATTTCCATTGGTATGAAAAAGAAGAAACAATCAAGCTACGTTTTGTTGCCTTGAAACTTAAGGGTGTAGGCCAAGATTAGCAGTATGCTGCCGAAAAAGACTTGCAACGATATGGATGTCCTCCCATAGGCAATTGGGAGGAAATGAAGGTGAGATGAAGCATTGGTTTCTGTTGATGGATTATAAAACAACTTTCTTCGAGGAGCGTCGCACATCGTGCCAAGACAATCTGACAGTGGAGGTATACACACAATGTTATTGTGAATTGGTGATTCGTTGCCGCCTAACAAAGATGGGAAAGCAACAATTGACACATTATTGCAGTGGACTACAGTTTGACATTCAAAGAGAACTAGTGGCGGTTCAACAGTGTGGGCTAAGTGTACTAGATGGCTTGAAAAGTGGAGCTATACATCCACTGCGCAACTGCCAGCGGCTCTACAACGCATTTGCAACCGCAATAATTTTTTCAGGATTATAAAATTGGCCGGAACTTCACCTCTAATCCTCTTTCCTAAAATGTTAACATAAAGGGAAAGTTTGTTTAGAACCGTCTTTGTCAATTTCTTCTCGAACCTATTGACTAGAGGGGACTGTGTGAGGCCAACTCTTGATAACTTGGGCTTTAATCGTATCTCCCCGAAGGAGGATAATTCTCTCAAATCGCTCCCTTGGGAGGAGAAAGTTAGGGCTACTGTAGAGAGTCACACCAAGGATAAGGCCTTGGGCCCAAACGGATGCCCTTTGGCTTTTTTCTAGATTTTCTAGGACTTGGTTAAATTGGATTTGCTAGGTTTTATTTATGATTTCATTGATTCTGGCCGATTTTCGTCTGAACTTGGTTGCTTCTTTATTGCCCTCATCCCAAAGGTTGAAAGTGTTGTCAATCAGTTTAATTGAGAACCCCCATGAAATCTTAGCCAAGCTTGCAAGGAATTTTATGTAAGTTGGACTTAGAAAAAGCATTTAATCGCATTAACTTGTGATTTCTGGACCACATGCTGGGCAAAGTTGAATGCGATGGTAGGTGGAGGAGTTGGATAAAGGCTTGTGTCTTCTCTGCCAAGTTCTCTATTCTCATCAATGGATTCCCCTTTTGCTTCTTCAAAGCCTCAAGGGGTCTCAGGCAAGGGGACCCCCTCTCTCCCTTTTTGTTCCCGATCGTTTTCGAAGGTTTGAGTTATATGTTGTCTAAAGGTTAGTCGGTGGGTCTGTTCCAGGGCTTTCTCGTTCCTAATATCCCCCATAGGGTCAATCATCATCAACTTGCGGATGATACCCTTATTTTTTGCAAAGCTGATAGTTTAATGATTGATTACTGTAGGAATAAGTGCTTCAAGGTTGTTTTGGGTCTGTGTCAATTTGGACAGAAGTGAGTTACTTTGTTTCGATTTGCCCCCGTTGGAGACATCTAGGCTAGCATCTATTTTTGGTTGTTGAGTTGGGTCCCTCCCCTCTACACATCTCAGTCTTCCCTTCTGCATTGGTAAGCCTGCGACACACTTTTGGTATAAAGGTGATTGAAAATTTGGAAATGAAGCTCTCGCCTTGGAAGAGTAAGCTTCTTTCTATTGGGGGCAGGTTAATGCTTATCAAGTCTTCCCTGTACCACCTTACCCTGTATTATATGTCTTTATTCCGTTGTCCTAAATCTGTGATCGACAGAATTGACAAGCTCATAAGGGACTTCCTCTGGCAGGGTGGGGCCTCCTCCGGTAAATTTCACCTTCTTACGTGGAAGGAGGTTTGCCAGCCTTTTTTTTGTTGCTAGTGCTAGTATTAAGCATTTGGATGAGGTCAACTTGGCCTTGTTGGGAAATGGGTTTGGAGATTCGAAGTTAAAGAGTTTGTGGAAGTTAATTATCGTCAACAAATACTTTTTTCTACCTTGGGCTGGTGGATCAACACTTCTTCCCTGTATCATGCTTCCCTCATTTGGAATGCAGTCGCGAGTGTTGCCCCTAAAGTTTTTGTTGGAGTGAGTTTCGCAATGGAGATGGTCTTTGGGTTAGATTCTGGGATGATTTCTGGTGCGGGGAGTCCCCTTCACTCGGAGTTTTCGAGTCTAGCTTCACTTTCCCCCATCTCTGATATCTCTATTGCCAGTTGCTCTGCCTTTGAGGGAAAGGGGTGTGTGGGCCCTCCCTTGTTGGCACAATTTGATTGACGAGTAGATTGAGGTATGGTCTGTCTTCTAGGATGTCTACAGGGTTTCCAACCTTCATTAGGTGTTTCAGACTCAATGGTCTGGAGTCTCAATAAATCCATAAATTTCTATGTGAATTCTCTCTATCTTCTAATTTTCTGCTTTTCATCTCAGTTGCAACCTTCAGGTTAGTCACATCGGGCTTGTTTGCTCTTATGACCCTCCTTCGAAAGTCATTGCATTTGCGTGGCTCGCCTGTGGGAACAAGATTTTGGCAATTGATAATCTTCTCAAAAGGGCTCGTGTTCTTCCTAACGCCTGCTGCCTATGCCCTCGAGATGCGGAATCAATGGACCACTTATTTATTCACTTCCTCTTTGGCTCCGAAGTCAAGAGCAATATTTTGTCCTCTTTCAATGTTGCTTGTTTGATGCCTATCTCATTGAAGGCCTATTTTGTTCCTGGCATGGGGGAGATCAAGGGAGAAAGAGAAGTTTGAGATCCAGGAGATTGATGCTTGTGGTCCTTTGGTTTATTTGGGATGAGAGGAATAATCGTTGTTTTGGGAATCAGAGATCCACTTCTTCTAGGGTTGCTAGCAGGGTTAAGCCCAAGAATTGGATGGCAGATTAATCCAATTCCTTCTCTTTTGTTGGGTTGGGTTTCCTTTGTATTCTTATATAACTGGTTGCTAGTTTAGTCTCAGAGTTTGGGCTTTCCCTTGTATTTGGGGTTGGGTTTGTTCTCCTTTTTTCCTTATTTTCTTTTGTTGTTGTTTTCTCCTTTTTACCTTTTGGCCTTGATAAATTCTGCATCTTTAAAAAAATGGTAAGTCTGTTACGGCTACTTAGGGGAGGTTGATCAACGCTCGTTTCAAGTGTGCTGGTTGTGGGAATTATACAACGGAGCATCCCTCTTGTAACATCCATTTTTGCGAGGGACAAGAGGGCAAATTGTATAAAGAGAACTTTGAAGACCAAGTGGAGAGGGACATGGTAGTGATCTAGAAGGTGACGATCAAGAACCAGAGGAAGACATAGATGGCCTTAAGGAAAATAAGTTATTGTTGGTGGTTAGGAGGATTCAACAACACCAAAAGAGGATGCCCAAGAAGACTGGTTGAGAACTAATATATTCCATACACGAGTTTCGTGTAGTCGAAAGGTTGTCAAGGCTATTATTGACAAAGGCAGTAGCATGAATGTGGCCTTGGAAAGCATGGTGGGCAAGTTGAAGCCAAAGACTCGAAAGCATCCCAAGCTGTACAAGATTGCATGGGTGGATGACATGTTCATCCCTGTGACTTAGTGAACTTATCCTTGGGTCATTACAAAGAATCACTTTGGCATGACATTATTCTAATGAAAAACACGTATTGTTGGGCCGCCCATGGATATACGTAAGAAATGTGACTTACAAGGGTTGCAAGAACATGTGCAGTTTCATGTACAAAGGAAAGCACATCACTCTCAACCCTATGGGAGACAATGAATTTGGAAAGGCCTAGCTGGTTCGCGGTGTTGAGTATGGCTTGATTTGTGAAGGAAAGTCGACAACAGGGATCATGCATGCTCTGGTAGGAAGCGAATCCAAGATCGATCCAACTGGTGAATTTTCTATCCAACCACCCGAGCTTGAGGATATTTTGTCCAAATTTTAGGATTTGGTCCCTAATGAACTACCCCGTTAGCTTTCACCCATGCATGACATTCAACACACGATTGGTACCCGGAGTGCTATTACCAAATCTCCCAACATACTGAGTGAACCCGACATAGCATGCAAACCTTTGTCGACGGGTGGAAGAATTGCTAGCTAATGGTTCTATTCATGATAGCTTCAACTTGCGTACCGTGCCAGCGTTGTTGATGCCAAAAGAATGATGATAGTTGGCGGATGTGTGTTGAGTCTGTTGACAACCGGGCTATTAACAAGATAACGGTATAGAGTACCATTTTCCAATCTCATGCCTAGATGACATGCTGAACATGATGGTAAATGCTATAATCATTTCGAAGATCAATTTGCGAAGTAGGTGTCACTAGATAAGAATTCGTCATGTGGATAAATGGAACAATGGATTATATGAGTGACTAGTCATTCCTTCGGGTTGACAAACACACTTAGTATGTTAATGCGGGTGATGGTACAAATTCTTCGGCCATTTATAGGCAAGTTCTTCATTTATCCGTCTTTGTTAGGTGATGAGAGTATCACGTCATGAGAAACTATATGTCAATTTGAAGAAGTGTACCTTCATGAGTTCCAATGTGGTCTTTCTGGTGTCGTTGTTTCAGTAGAAGGCATGAGCACTGATCTTGAAAAGATAAGGGCTATTGTCAACTAGTCTACTCCCATAAATATTATTGAGGTTCACAGCTTTCACAGGCTAGCGATGTTTTATTGAAGGTTTATGTAGAAGTTTACTTCCATCATTACACCTATTACTATGTATGAGGGCTAGTCAATTTGAGTGTAAGCAATAAAAAAGGCATTTTAAGAAATCAAGCAAAAAGTGAAGGAAGGTCTAGTTCTCAAGCTTCCTAATTTTAAGAAGGTATTCATGGTTGCCTGTGATGTATCCCACAATCGTAGGAGCTGTCCTCAGCCAGGAAAGACATCCGGTAGCCTTCTTCATAAAAAAACTCAATGAGGTGCGAAAGAAGTATTCTGCCTGTGACATGGAGTTTTATGTTGCTGTACATGCCTTACATTGGTATTATTGCCTCATTTATCGGGAATTTGTGTTGTGTATGATCACGACGCGTTGTGTTCTTTGAATTCTTAGAAGAAATTGAATGCATGACATGTTAAATGGAGTTCATGAGTTCACATTTAACCTGAAGCACTAGGCCGACATAGAAAATAAGATAGCAGATACCCTCAGCCTAAAATTACATCTATTGTCTACCTTATCAGGCTCCGTTGTTGGGTTCGAGGAAGTTAAAAGAGAGAATGCAGCAGATTCTGATTTTAGGAAGGTATCTTTAATTCGCTGCCAGCTTAGGCACTGAGTACCCATGATATAGCTAGTGCACTGGGTATTTATTCTATGATAGAAGGTTGTATTTTCCTAAAAGCTCCTTGCAAGAGCTTGTCATACTAAAGTTTCGTTCAGTGGCCTCGGTGGTCACTTTGGAATTGACAAAACAATAGCCTTGGTTGGGGACCTTTTTATTGACCAGTTTGAAGAAAGATGTTGGAATTGTCGGTCAACAGTATGTAGTGTGTCAGCTAGGCAAATGTAACAACCAGAATACTGATCTTTATACTCTACTGCTTTTGCTAGATGCTCCATGGGAAGACATCAGCATGGAGTTACGTTGTGGTTGACAGGTTTTCTAAGATGTCCATATCATCCCTTTTAAGAAGACATCGGATGCTCTACTCATCACTAATGTTTTCTTCAAAGAAGTGATTGGTTTATATGGTGTTCCCAAGACAATTGTATCTGATCGTGATTTTAAGTTTATGAGTAACTTCTGGCAAACTTTATGGTCGAAGATGGGAACTATTTAAAATTCTCTAGTGCCTATCATCTGCAAGCGAATGGACGGACTAAGGTCATCAACCACGATCTTGGAAATCTGCTTTGATGTTTACTTGGTGATCATAACAGTTCATACGACATCGTGTTATCACAAGCTGAGTTTGCCTATAACAGTTATGTGAACCACACTACATGACACTTTTTTCGAAATTGCAAGTAGTATGCGACCTCAACAATCTATCGATTTAGTCCCACTTCCTATTGCGACTTGATCGAGCCATGATGCTGAAGCTTTTAACCAACATATTAAGGAAGTGCATGAGGAAGTCAGATGGAAAATCAGCCTTAGTAATGAAAATTACAAGGGGCATTAAGATGTTCAATGGCGTTTTGCACAATTCCAAGAAGGGGGCAGGGTGATGATGTCAAACTTGAGAGGTTTCCAATAGGTTCTTACACCAACCTCCACTCCAGAAATGTGGGTCCCTGTTGTATTTTGAAACAGCTAGGTGATAATGAATACTTGATCGAGCTTCTGCCTGAAATGAAGATCAGCCCCATTTGCAGTGTGGAAGACTTTACAATTTATCTCAGATATCATATGACAAGAGCACGAAAGAACGACCTATCTAGATACCCAAGGTACTGAACTAGTTCGAATAAATCATTGAAGATTGGGGGGTGGGGGGTGGGTCGGCTGGAGGACTATTGAGCTTGCTCAGAGTCATTGCATCTTTTCTCTTGTGCGATTTGAACTTTCAATCGGGTACACTGAACTTCATTGCAATTTAGTTTCTTCCCTAATCTAATTGCATTACACGCTTCTTGAAACACTCTAAATGTGGCCACCTGGTAGGTGGTGTGGAAAATGCAAGTTGTGCATCAGCTGGTTGCTACTGCGTAAATGACCTGGTATAAAATCAAGCTGATCAACTTGGCAGGGGCCACGCGTATGAAAATGATAGATGGTTTAGAACAAATTGCTGGCAATCCATGTTCAATCCAATGGGTAGGAGTTAGGACACTCGTAGGAAAACAATATATGGTTTTTAAAAGATGGCCAATAGCCCACATTCAATGTGCACATAACCTACGTTATATGTGGACTTGCTGTTTTTTGCTTCAGGCATCTGCTAGGCGGGCCCTCCCAGTCGTGACTCATATGTTTTCCTACTTGTGTGCTTAGTATGTGCCAAGGCTGTTGCTACATGACCCATGCATACATAGTCTGGTGTTTATTCATCATCATCATCACTGTCATAGCCTTGCCCTACCATTTGGGGCCGGCTTTATGAATCATGTTTAAATGGAAGCTCTCATGATTGCTTGATGAAAGTTCCATGACTGGCTGCCTACTTGAGTGACCCTCTAGCTGGCTAGTGATTTGCTACTGCGAAGAGTTGAGTGTGTGTGTGCGCATGCGAGTGCGTGTTGCCAATGTCTACACTTTTGTGTGGATGTTAGCAACCTCCCCGAACCTTTTGAATTACATGTGGGATGTTCAATCATCGATTGGGACGGTTCATTCAATACTACCGTTGAGAGCAAGCCATGGTGCAAAATCATCTTGATCAGATGATCCTAACCCTTCTAATGGGGCCAATTTGTTACAACCACTTGTTGTTTATAAGCCATAAATCATGTGGATAGTATCGTAAAACGAAATTGCTCCTTTGGAATCATATACAGTACCAAGTGGGATCTATCTAGTAGATGTTTCAAGATGATAATTGGACCTATTTAATTTTGTTTTTGTGCTTAATCTTGACTGTTCCTTTTCCATGCTATTGAATTGATGCTTAGGATAATCTGGTTGGTGTGATTTTTGCGCTGTGGGTTGCTCCTAGTTGTATGAGTGAATGAATGGTTTAGATCGACGATAGGTCAGCCCATGTGCCATTTTAACGCTTCGGCAACATTGCTAATGTCCCCATGAAGGTGAGGACATTAGCAAAATCCTATCTGTCTGTCCGTCTGTCTATGTATAACTGGGTTGATTTGATAGGAATGGATGTAGTGATATGTGAAATTCAATAGAACTGTAAAATTTCTCTGTTATCTTATGTGCTTTTTTTAGAGATATAAATGTAGAAATTGTTATCTTATATGCTTTTTCACATGTTCATAAATTTTACTGATCATCCGCATAGGTATTTTTGTTCAAAGATGTGTTGGAAGATAGGGGTGAGATGAGTAGGACAGATTCTTGCATGTGTTGAAGAGACTTTCTTCACTGGTTGTCTTGCAAAGCAGACAAACACAAAGCTTTTAATGCATCTTTAAATGGCATTCGAATTTCAATTTAAAATGTGGGAGCAATTGCTCTTTTTATTTTGTGGAGCATTTGGAAGGAGTGATAAAATATTGAGGACAAGTCCACACCTTGTTTGAAGGTGATAGAGATGTTTTAAAATCCTGGACTGAATCTCAACCTATTTTTGTGGGTGGTTTGGTCTAAATGTCGGTCCAATTGGTCAAACCTACTCTAGCATTTTCCCTTCCTTCAAGGAGCCTCTCAAAAACTGTAGGCTTTTATGACCATCTGCTATTACTTTGCATCTCATACACACCATGTGGATATGACCATCCTCTAGGGACCCTAGCTTTCTATAAGTCAATAAAGACCATGTGGAGATCTTCTCCCTATATTTCTCCATCAACTGTCTAAGTAGGAAAATAGTTTCTTGCTTCCACAATTACATAGAATTTTTCAATTTTCTCTATCCTTTTCTACCTTTTGATGTTTTTTTCTTGCGTGCTGGTAGACCGCTTTGGCATGAAACCAAACTGAATTTCTGATACGTTCGTCTCATATCTTAGTCCTTGCTCAATTACTCTTTCCCAAAGTTCCATAGTATGGCTTGTAAGTTCAATCCCACGATAGTTCGTCCATCAATTAAGACGATGGAATCTCATCCCCAACTGCTTTTGATTGGAGATTCTATTCCTTTGTTGTAATTTGCTTTTTCATCCCTAGTAAAAATTTCATCACATCCTTAAAAAAAGTTGCCTGTTCCAAGTGACTATGTTGTGACTATACTAAAAAGGCATCACGCTTTCATATTCAAAGCATTCCTTTTCCAGAAAAGGGTCTCCTTCGTTGTTTTTTTTTTTTTTTTTTTTTTTTTTTGTTTAAACCATAGCATTGACTGAATTTCCTCAACTTGTTTCACATTATTAGGGTCTTGTATTTTTCCAGGTAGGCTACATCCATTTAATCGTTTTTGGGCCCCCCTTAACGAGCCTTTCATTTCTTCCTAGCTTGGAAAATTTGCTACAATGAAAATCCAACGTCATGTAGATTTGCCAATATAAATGTTTATATTTAGGAATGCATCCGGTGATGGGGATGAGTTGGAAATGAAGTCTATTAACACATTAACAGATAAGCTGCAGTGATAAAAGCACCCTTCTAAATCTTTGGATTTGGACAAAATCATGTCACGACGGGCAGTCGGAGTTACACGTCCATCATTTGTCAACCCGTTTGTGCATGGGAAACAATGCACTTTAGGACAAGTAGTCATGGTTATATGACTGCTAGACCATGGTTTTGGCGTCTTTGGTGGAGAGGTGTAACTACTTGTCAATGACACTTTAAGATTTCGGTGCACATGGGGATCACACTTATCCGTGCATGTGCATGACATATTCCAATGAGTCACATGTGAGTCCGTCGAAGTTCAAGCATCCCACATGTGCGTACGTGCTACCATCAATCTCCAAGCACTAAAAAATGTCACACATGTCAAATGTGCACATGCACATGTGTAAATGTGCCACCAACCAATCTTTAAGTTCCCCATATGTGCTACAATCTATCTTGTCAATGTTTTGGGGTGTTTGACAAACAGGAGACAATTAGTCAGCAATGGCATGTCCATGACCAGCTAGCCCCGACAGCATGCCATGGATTACTAGTCACGACACAACTTTCGTGAATCCAAACAGGCCCTAAATGATCCCACAATTCCTTGAGTATGGTGAAGGAAATGCATCTACAGAAAAATTGGTAGCCAAGTCTTACGCTTCGGCATTCTTTGTTGTTGGCTTCTACTTCTCCTATCTTCTCCATCCTTGCATTGACTCATATGCCCATAGCTTATATGATAGATTCAAATTAAAACCTTTAGGTGGTTGAGCTAATGGATTGTAGAAATGCTTGCGTTTACCAACTCTCCAAGATGTTTGAAGTATCCCTGATATTATCTAAATATCCTCGATATTTTCTGTATCCCCAGCTCGGCGATACTGATAACACTGGTAGCGATACCGATAACACTTGTAGTATCATAAATTTCGGGTATTAGTGATGTATTTCTAAGTATCGCCAATGTATTGCCAATATTTTCGGCTGTGTAAATTCCAAGTGTCACTTGTATTGCCAATGTATTGCTAATATTTTCGACTGTGTAAATTCCAGGTGTCGCTTGTATCACCGGTGTATTGGTTATATTTCAATAATATCGCTAATGTATCTGTATCGCCAAACATCTGTTTAATTTCCATTTCAATTTGTCAATGATAATATCACGATATTATTGTTATTGCAACATGGGTGATATTGAGACCACAATCTTTTGTTTCCTTTCCAGTTGCTGACGATTTTTTGGTGAAATATCGTGTGTTGCCAATATTCTAAAATATTGATGGATGTTTGGATGGAATGTTGGATGGATAGATGGGATGGTTGGACTGATTTCTTACGACAACACTTGCTTTTAAGCCCCCATTAAATGGAAACTTATTATGTATGCATTCTTTTACATTTTTTTTAAAATAAAAAATAAAAAATAATAAATTCCTTAATATGCAAAATATGTATATTTTAGCATCTCCCGAAGTTTCACTGAAAAATTCCACCATTTTCCCCATGTTTCCCTGTATTTCCACTCATCGACGATATTATTGGCGATATCGATATTATTTCCATATCCCCAGCCAGCGAAACTTGTAGTGATACCGATACTTCAAACACAAGATGCCACTGGGTAAGCTACCAAATGCCAAGCACTGGTCATTTGATGCTACAACTCTTTTTAGTTGTGAATCACTCAAGAGTAAAAAAGAGAATCCTTTTCCCAAGTCTATTAAATCCCCTGCAGTTTTGCTAATGCAAGAGTGATGTAGACCAGTTGGAATGGGTGTCATGTATCTCATAATCTAGGCCTGTTCCTGTGTTTGTCAACCATTCAGTCAATTTTAATATATTTTTTATTTTTTATTATTGCGGTTAATATGCTTATCTCAATCTGTTCATTTCTATGCTTTTTGTAATAATGCAACGAATTTGGATTATTTCAAGAAGAAGAAGAAAAAGAGGAAGAAAAATTCATTTCTTGTAAATTGTTCCTCAGTCAAACTCAATTACGTCAAAGTGTTTAGACACAACCCCTAATTGCAATTCCGTGTATTTCAAGTTGTACTTGGAAGTTGAAACTTGAAAAGATGGTAATTGCAATTTAGGAAAGCTGAGATTGTAGCAATTGCAACTTGGGGGCTAGTCCCTCATTATCAGTGAAGTAGTTGCAGGATCCTTCTAACCAGGTGCTGCTCCCACTCCTAATCATGCTTCGGACTTGCAGTCTTGCTCCCGTTTCCTATCCGCTTATACTTGCTGACATTGTGAAACTGCCGCTTCCTTGCTCCTGCACCTGAATCTATTGCCATTTCGCTTCACACCTTGTGCAACTATAGGCTAGCCTCATTCTAATCAATTACTCTTTATTATAGTTGCTCGAAGTGTGAAGCGAAGCAATAACATATTCGGATGAGGGAGTGGGGAAGCGTCTGTTTCAAAATGTTAGCAAGTACAAATGGCTAGGAAGGGGGAAAAGGAGTGTGATTCCGAAGCAAGAGCGGCCCCTGATGAGAAGGATTGTGCAACTAAGCTCTTTTTTGAAGTGAACTACTTTAATTTGTTTCTATGTACCATCCAAATGCAACATTATTCTTTTGCAACTTCTTAAAGATACTTGTGAACCCTTTGAATGTAACCTTCCTTGTGATGTTACCTTGACAAGATCTAATGCAATGTTATTTTCTGCTTTTTAGTTGTTGCTACGACACCGTTTGCTGCTCAAGCTATTGTGACTGAACTTTATGTCCTGATTATGTTCAGTAGATTAAAGCTTTTTTTCCCTTTATTTTTAGGGTTTGTACATCCGTTCGAGGTTCACCATCAACCCTGACAGGATTTATCGAATAGCTATGAGGAAGTTAAACACGTCAGCTGGAATTCTTGAGGTCATGGGTGCCCCTCTAACTGGGACAGATTTGAGAGCATACGTGATGTCGGGAGGTGGGCTTAGGCTGAAGAACTTTAAGCCGAGGCTAAGTGGCAAGCGGTGTTTTCTCATTTTTCCTATCCGAGGATCAGAAAGAAAAGGCCTTGTGAGTGTTGAGGTTAAGAATAAAAAGGGTCAGGTTTGTCTCATACGCAACCCATTACTAGTTTATAAATGATGAAATTGTCTGACATACCACATTTATACATAGCTGCTTCTATCTGGGCTGTCAACAGGCTGGGCCGGGACAGTTTAGTTCTGGATTTCAGCTGGTAGGGCTCTGCCTTTTGGGCCACACCTGTTCAAAAACTTTATTGTTCTTGGCCTGGGCCACAGCCAATTTTGGCTCCACTTGTACATATAGAGAGGCTTGTACATAGTGGAAGAGTAGATAATTCTTGAGAGGGCTAGATGTATGTAGACCTGTATGGAGTTCTTTGAATATTCTCGAGTTCTCTGGTGGCTTCTTGTAGCTATAGTATAAGATTGTCTAAGAAGATTACTAGACTCTTCATGGTTGTTGGATGATTCATGGAATCATCCTAGCCATACATGTAAAAGTAGCTAGAATGTTCCTTGCCCTATACGAGGAGTGCTCCTCATCTGTATTTTTTTTTGAAAAGTAGTGGTCCTCATCTGTAACCATCATAAACCTCTGAAAGTTGTAAGCTCTTGAGTTCTTAGCAATCCCAGTCTCTTTGCCCACATGCACTCTTGTCTGCTCTCCTAGGTTAGTTTGGCTAACATTTGGGTGGTAGGTTGACTCATCCACAAAGGGGTTGTCAGTCGAGTGCCTCATAATCTACGCTTGGGTAAGCATTCAAGACCCGACACTTGCCTACTATTCTCTCAGGTAGTTAGTGTGGGAACATTTACTGATTAGGGTCTTGTTGATTCTCTTGATGTCTTGTTGAAGTCATGCCAAAGAGTAGGTTAAAAACTATGTTTAGAAACAGTTTTGAGGCCTACAAAAATCACTGAGGCAGAAATGAATGGATGGTACTCAACATACAGTGGTGCTGGTGGGGGCTCATCGAATGAGTCGATTGGCCTCATTTTTTAGATGATCTTCATGATGGGGCCCAAGTTTTGTATGGGTGCAATGTCTTACATGTGTGAAACTAGGGTATTAAAAACAGGGCTGCATGCCAAGCATACAGACAGTTGCAGGTGATCAGTTCTCTTTACAACATGCTTAGATTATTAGATCCTTCTCTACATCAGACCCTTTCAATCAGTGACATTTCTTTCTTCTCTTCAACACACTGATGGGCATTAATTATAGCAAATTTTGGCAGTTTTCAGCTAATTCACATATGATTTACGATTCATTCCCTTTCTTAAAGGCATGTAAGTTATAACTGAATAATAGCATTTCGATCAATTTTAAATTGTTCGATGGCATTTATAGAACATTTGGTTGCCATTTCAATCTTGTAAAGGAGCATTCTGGGCCGTGTAAAATTTTTGTGACCCATGAAAAATCTCCTTTTGCAGAATGACATGAAGCTGCTCGCAGTCGACATTCCGATGACTACGGGGCCTGATCAGCGGTTATTCCTGATTGGGGATGAGGAAGAGTACCGAATCGGAGGCGGGCTAATATCTGAACTAAGGGATCCAATAGTGAAAGCAATGGCTGCAGAGAAAGAGTTTGACGATCTTGACCAAAAGGAAGAAGAAGAGGATGCTGCAAGAGAACTTGAAGAGGCGGAGAGGAAGCAGCAAGAAGAGATTGAGAAGCTAGAAAAAGGTAGCCCATAGGACTCATTTTTATTGTTGTTCATGTTCTATTTTGCTTTCTTGCCTTTCAGTTTGTGATCAAATGCTTGGGAAAAAAAAAAAACAAAAGAAAAATTAAAAAAAATCTTGCGGTTGAGATGGATGGCAACCAAGATCGGATAATAACAACACAAATACCATTTGAGTTTCAGTTGGTTTTTTCCCCCTTCTTTTCCTTGTAAAACTAATGATCCCTTCTTTTGTGAGGCATAGGGGATTTTTTTTTTTTTCCTTTTTTTTTGTCAAATAAATTTGACACTTCTATTTCAAATGGATTCCGATTACCTGGGATCTTTCCTATGTTTGCAACTGTTTGTGATTGATGGCTTCCATGTTTGATTGGACTGTTGATTGATAGATACATCTTACAATGAAGAATGTGATTTGCAGTTGTGCCGAGGAAACCTCAACCCGTTGAGGACATTGATTGTTCCAACAAAGCAAGGGACCCACTTGGGAGTATTTGGGTCAAACCCAAATGAACCCTCGGCTCGACCACTTAGTCTGTGCTCGGGTTACTTTTCCTCAAGTGAGCAGCGCTACCGACTCCTTTATAACAACATTAGGAGTTGCCTTTGGTATATGCTCTGGTTTCATAAGCAGCTGAATTCCATCTCAGTAGGGAATTTGGAATGATTGGATTTTCAAAAGAAGCTGTAGATATAGACGGCATGGCATCATGGACAGTGATATAAAGCATGGATAACTGTGGTAGAAATGTCTCCAAAAGGCTCCGTTTGGATGTGGAATTGAATTGAATTGCAATACTTCAATGAAGTGGAAATGGTCAAATTGTAGTTACCAGTAGTTCGGAAAACTGAAACGCTCAAGACTCGCTATTCAGCCGGGTATTTAACATATTAAAATAAGTAAAATAAAATACAAAAATTGAAATGAAACTATCGAATAATGCTGGTTAGGTTCATCTTTCACACCGGGAGGCGGTATTGGATTCCCGGAGGGGCAGACCCAAGTCAGAACCTGAAAAAAGTAGTTGTGCCTGGGCCCAACCTGGTCCAGCCCAAATGGAAAGTAGATAAAATCTATTTACCACTTGAATAAGGAAATAGACATTTTAGAGGAATGAAAACCATGGTCTACATTTAAAGTGGATGGATTGCCTAACCAAGGATCAGGATAGCATGTCTGTGGGATATGACCCATAAAATCTGGTAGGGCAGGACTGGGCCAGGTTGGATGAGGCTTTCTCGACTTAAGTCCAGGTCCCACTGGAAAATTGATTAGACCTGTGAGGACCAAGCCCAGTCCATGGGCCGAGCTAGTAGGCCCGAGCTTGGCCTGAACCTGGTTGGGCAGGTTATCTGGTTCATTACCACCCTTCGAGTCGACCAAGCGGTCGAGTCAACTCGACCGCTTGTCCTGGGTCATGGTTGAGTCAGGCCCAAGACATGACTCACTATGTGACTCAGTTTGAGTCAATTAAGTGGTCAAGTCAACTCCAACCGCTTGTCCGGAGTCATGGTTGAGTCAGGCCCAAGAAAACTATGGCTTGAAATCTTGCTGAATCAAGTTGGCCTGGCCAAGTTTCAAGTCAAGCGAGTATGTTTTACAACCATATAGTTAGAGCTGTACATGAGTCGAACCAAATCAAGCATGGCACAACTGGGCCAACAACCAACCCCAATTTGAACTTGGCGCGGCTTGGTTTGGTCAGCAGCTTGGGCCAACTCAAGCCAAGTTCAAGACTGCCTAACATTATCTTGAACATATAAATTGCCTATTCAATCATCTACACTTCAAATGCAAATCAGTAAGAGCAATTTGCAGGCATTTCATCAACACTTGATGAGTAGCATCTCCTATAATGTAAAGTTTTTTTTTTTTTGGATATTTGTTTCTTTAATCTTCTCATATATAGCTATTTCTAGAATACCTTGATACGAGGACAGTCCAAAAAACAACATTTCATCAAACACTCAGACGAATAACACCATAGATCAAAATAACCAAGTCACCAAGCCGATTCAATCCGAGTTGGGGTTGGAGCCGAGTCAAGTCATGCTTGGCAAGCTCGAACTCGGCTTGAAATATTTTTCAAGCTCCTAAAACCAGCTCAACTCAGTCTGTATTTGATCTTGAGTCGAGCTTTTCCTAGTTGAGTCTAGCGAGCTGACCGACCTAAATTGACTCGTGTACAACTCTACATACGGTTACCTTAGCATTTATATCAGGGGAATATATTCCAAAGTGTTAAGACTGATTATTGCAATTCAATGACGTACCTAGATAAACTATTTGTTGATCGAATGCCAGAACATGCTTGCCATCAAAACAGAAACCATGGCCCAGTCAGTTTGGATATATTCAATCTCAAGTTGTTCCAAATCCAACCTTAGAAGTATTAATGGATTCAAAGTAGCCAATCATCAGAGACAGAGACCTAGCCCAGTCACATTGAGACAATATGGGTTGAGCAAGAATCATCCAAAGGGTTCCTACTCGCAGTGCACATGCCATCACAGCACGTGTGCACATCCCCACCGTGCATTTACATGGCCCTCAAAAGGCTAATTTTCTAAGCAGGTGGGCCACACTTGTACATTGAATTCGGACTGTCTGCCAATACATTGTGATTACTGATTCATTTGACACAGGTTGCCTGCAAGCAGTTCAGCCTGACCACAAAGGCCATGGCACAGAATCCTACTTGCCTGTAACTGGGCGTTACAGGAATCCCCTGTAATCCCTAGCTCTGTGGGGCCCACCACACCTGCCATTCATCTATTTTACCAGCTCATTTATGGATATAAGCTCAAACACGAGGGAGACCCAAACCTCAAGTGGGCCACACCACAAGAACATGCTTGACACGTTGCCAGCTCATTTTAAGACTCCAGTAGGCCACACCACATGAAATAGTGGAGGCGGGAACGACCACCATTGAAACTTTCCTGAGCCCGATGCGGTACTCACACAAACATTGTAGTGGGGCCCACAAAGCTAACTCCTGATTACAGGAAAGCCGCATCCCATGCCACATACCAGATGAATGCGCTAGATCACTCACATGCCATGCTCGCAAGTAGACCACCAGATTAAAAAAGCCACAAAAGCTCGTAGCCTGCTGGTAGATGCTGTTCTCTGAAGCACTGAGGTTGTTGTGAATTCAAATCCCGCCTCCCTCGATTTCCTTTTTATTTAAAAACCAACTTAACATGGCGAGTTAACTCAGCTGAGCTTTGTGTTGACTCAATGAGTTTTTGAACTATGGTCTTGTGCTCTTTCGTGCTCTCCACAATAGATAAGTTGTTATTAGAAGAAAACTGTAATCTCTAACACTTGGTCATCTCTCAGTTATTAGAAGCTCTTTGAGAGGTTTCAAAGCAACATAAACATCGTAGACTGGCAAGAAGAAAAACCTGGTATCTTATTGTGAATTGAGAGGACCATGATCTGATCATGCAGCCGTATTTTCATAAAGACGTTTTCGGATCTGCACCAAATAACAATAAGATCAATATGGGAACAATCAGATAACTCCAATGTCTACCAAAAAAACAAGGGTCAATAGCAGACATTTTGCATCAACCATAAGATAATTTGTTGTTAGGGGTCGAATATTGGTTATTACTGCATTTCCTTAACTTGTATTTATTTGCCACTTAAAAGGAAGAGTTAGGATATTTTCAATGGGGAGATTTCGGTGCATAGGCTATCCAAAGTGGGGCATAAAATACCAAAGTTTTGATCCCAAACCATGGGTCCCACTTGTTCAAGCTTGAAGTCTGAAGTCAGTGTAAACCATCTGCCCATGCATTAGATAACAGCTCTTAAAAAATGGATTTTTCCATGGAAAATAACAGAGGCAGTAGTCTCGTTGTTTTTTTTTTTTTTTTTAAATAAAAATAAAAATAAAAATCATCAACAACCGGTCCCTTGATTGGTTTTTGATGATGATTCAGTTCAATGGGTCTGATCCCAGATGTATCATGACATAATAAATGAATAAAATGATCAAAACAATTGTTTGACCGGTTGACCAGGATGGCTGGACCATATGACCTGGACGGTTGGAACAGGGTTTTCGCCAAAAAAAGAAAAAAAAAAGAAAGAAAAGAAAAGAAAAACTGGTTTTTTACTGACCCTACCCATTTTGGTAGCTGCCGCTGATCCAACCATTAGGTCTTGGGTTTCAAAACATTAGTATCAGATAATGGTAGATTTATGACCATCGCAGTAGTAGCAACCAATGTGTTAAATATTGACGATATTGGCTGATATATCCCACAATATATCTTGTATCCCACCTGTGCGATACGAAACTCGCAAGTAGTGCGATATATCTCACATGTTTGATTCGGTAAGCATTTTCGATTTTCGATCATTTTTTTTCTTCTTCAGTAAATCATGTTAAATTAGCGTCAAATTGTTACAAATACATGGATTGGGAGCTTCAATTTTGAGATTTGGAGGAGATGGGCCGAGTTGCGGAAAGTTGAAAAAATAAAAATTTTCCACTTGGTCGCAAATCGGTTGCAATCCTTATGTTCAAACATAAAATCAAACATGTAACCTAATCTAGTGATTCTTCTTTTGCTTTTGAATGTATTGGTTGTGTTTCCACATGTCTTCTTATATTTATAAATTATATGAATGAACTTTGAATATACTTGCATCAATTCAGTTAGACAATGCATAGATTAGCGTACAAAGAAAACTATTATGTGCACATATATTTTGTAATGTTTTGATTTATAAGTGTGTCGATGTGTTTTTTAACAATCACTGAAGTTTCATTGAAAAAATTGACCAATTTCCCCATGTTTCTAACAACAACGATACATTACGCGAGACAACCGATATATCCCATGGGATAACCGATACGTATCTGTATCCCAAATGTGCGATACATAACGTGATACCGATATTTCGAACACTTGTAGCAACTATTACAACAGTTATCATAGGAGAGTGATTGAACATTCAAACACATTGTGAGTTCCCATGTGGTCGAAATTCTGTGGGGTTCACCCTTATGTGTGCAGGATCCGAACCATAACATCAGGTCTTACATCTCATGTTCACCATACGGCCCAAAAATCAGGCTGATCCAAAACCTGGGCGGTCAATCAGAGGGAGCAATGTAAGATCATGCACAAAACCTTTAAATTCATGTGTGTGGCCCACTTGAGGTATGGCATTGCCTGATTTTTGGTGTCCCTTCATCCTGGTGGGGCACTATGATGACTGGGTTGGATGGCGTGCAGACAACAAGTTGGGCCCTACAAAACCTGGAAGTTTCTTTGGTGGGTGTATAGCCCTCCCCATTGATCGCGTTGTGGTGGCCCACATCATTTCTAGATTAGGCTACTTTTTGGGATCCTGGCCTAACATGGGTGGACACATCTGATGGACAGGTTGGATGGCACAAACACATCATGGTGGGTCCCACACAGCTCAACCATATGGAACTCACATACGTTCGAATGTATGCGATCGTTCCCCATTCTCCTAATCCACAAATGACATTGAAAGACATAAATAACAGTGTGGTGGTATGAAGATTTATTGAAAACAGGAGTGCTATTAGGGTGAGTTTGGGTTTTGAACCAATAGCCCTAAACCTTGGAAAACCTGATTTACTAACATTTCCATAATGTTCATATAATGTCATTGAAAGGGAAGGCTTGCTAGGCTCAGCCACACCTCTGCTTGGCCACGTGTCAGCAGATGTCCAAGCATTTTCATCAGCCAGGACCCTTGTCTAGATGCGCTGACAAAAATCACTTTGGCCAACTTGTTCGATGGGCCACACGATGAACACTGGACAGTGAAAATATTTCCAATGGCCTACATTGAACGCATGTGTGGTCCACCAGATAATTGGACCAGCCTTGTTTATGGACCAAGTTCATCCGCACAGGGCACCCATCAGATGCATGACTTGGATTTCCGCTGCACAGGCCATGTCAGACAATGAATAGAAATGTATGTGGGCTTAGCAGGCTCTTGAAATATATATATATATGTGTATATATATATATATATATATATATATATATATATATATATATATATCAACATCTAACCTTTGCTAAGTGCACGAATGTGTAATAAAGCACACGTACATGTCATACATGTGCTACCATGGCATGATAGGTCCAAGATATTGATGCCCTAACCCAAGAATCAAGTTGATCCACTGAAGGTGGGCCACAGTGTGCAAAGCAATGTATGGCTCTGAAAAACTTGGCTGTTTCTAACACATCCACCAGTTTCCAATGTTGTGGCACATATGCTGATTGGACCAGATTATTTTTGGGAAAACATTAAAGGTCGGACCAACCTCGTGGATGGATTAGATCTTGTACGTATGTGCCATGCCGGCACATGAGCTTTAATGCACATGCATGTGCACTTAGCAGAACTCCATTATATAAATACAAGTTCACATGAGTACAGAAGATGGTAACAGGGAGAGCATAACCTTTATGAGTGAACCACTATGAAGAAAGGAAAATATTACTAAAATTTTGTGAGACTGGGTTATAAGATTGATGCATGATACAATGTGAGGTGGAAAGTTTGTACAGCAATTTTCAGGTTTTCAGTTTGTACAGTGGACTCTGATCCAAACAGCTGATATGATAGTGGATGGTATGTAACCAAAATATCCTTACCTGGCCTTCTTCTAGTTGAATGTGATCTTTTGCTGAATTTTCTTCATCAATGGTCTATTTGTTTGGCACCTATTGAAGGGTTAGGATTCTTCCAAACTGGTGATTTTTGGTGGATGGGCCATACATAGTGGGGTCCATAATATCAACGGTTTGGATCAGTAGACCATGGGGCTTACTTATAGAAAATGAAATCCTCAATGGTGCTCTGCAAACTTTTGGCCTGAGTGTTGAACAAAACCTCTTTAAGATTAACAATCCTAGTGCGTTTGGACATACCTCAGGCAGTTTCTGTCGGAAAATGACCTCCAATCTAGCATCCAGTGTGTTCTCGAAGACAATCTTCCCATCTTGAGAAGCTAACACGACCCCTCCTGAGCTGTTGAATATTTAGAAAAATATGAAAAGGCAATGTTACTGTCCATGCGATAACTGATATTTATCTGTATCCCAATGGTGCAATACATTACGCGATAACGATATTTAAAACATTGTGCTGGACTATATCTTGAGTCCAGATAAGCCTATCGTTCTCAAGCCAATAGTAGCACAGTGCACTGTCATTTTCGGTTCAGAAAAACATGAAGCATGGTTGAGAAATAGACCATTGGTCTCTATCTTCAAACAAAGGATATGCAATACCCGAAAAATCTCCCAGATTGGTGTATTGCTCTTCATAACTGTCTATTTGTAGGCAACAAAATGTAAAGATAGGATTGCCCCATTGAGGAGATTTTTGGGGCATGGTCTGGGTCAGTGAACCATAGGTTCCACTTGTAAAAACTGAGAACCCAAGTACACTGGATTTCCTTGGGTAAAGGATTCTATGTTCTTATCGTGTCCACACTCCAAATGACTTGATAAAACATCAGATGAAGCTGGTGATCTACTACTAGGTCTTTTATAGAGTTGGCTTACTTTTCCATAAACTCGGGCAAGCTGAACTTTGAAGTTTTAGAGTATAAACAGTAGAGTACAACAAGATAAGAATTGCATGACGTTGTGTGCATGCCAGGAATGAATGAAAGGAACCAATTTATTTGCCAATTTCAAGGAGCGTGTTCAGATTCTAGGAATTTACAGCTATTCAGGAAATCTGATGTTTTTCATTAAAAAATCTCTATTTATTTTTTTGACGTGTAAAGGAAATCTGATGTTTTTCATTGAAAATCTCTATTTATTTTTTAGCAGGGTGTAAAACTTTTGAAGTTGATCTGCTAACTTCCATAGGTTAAAAAAAAAATTACCAGAAACGACCATGGGTATCATGATGGCTTGGAGGAGGAGGAAGGTAAACAGTGTGGTCAACAGTAACTTTAGGTGAATGAACTTTTGCTTTCTCTGCATACTCATTCTTTGCTGCTTCCAAAACAGACTCCACGAGTCCCCTGTCAGCCTCTCTGCAGCGCAACAATACTGAAGGCTCTTTCAGCCGTAGCAGACCCTGGAAAGTTGCAAGAAATGGATGTCAGCCATTAAATTGCCAGGTTTGGAAATTTGTGCTAGTTAGGGGGGGGGGATGAAGAAAAGAAAAACACTGCAGAGAGTCACGATCTGTTCGTAAGATGGCTGAAACCACTTTGATTAATAAAGTAACATAGGCTCAGAAGAGAATATATTTTCAAACATGCAAACATCAATGGAGTGGTAGTAAGTCACTCTTTAAAAGAAAAAAGAAAAAGAAGAAACCGCAGGGTGGGTTCTGATCTAACTCTTGTAAGGGCTTCTACAAATGCAGTTCAGAAAGAGAATTTAAAAGGGACATTTTGCTGAGGCAGAGTAGTTTGGTATTTCTGGCCAAATGTGGATGGCGGGATGCATTAAGCACTCCTATCTGCAAAAAAAGATCCCAATATGAGAATGTAATGATAATGGAACAACCCATCATCATCTCACCACATTCTCATTCTGCTCGAACTGGCTCCAAATCTTGAAAATCTCAATCAAGATCTCAAATAACTAGAAAGAATCTGGTTAGATAGCCAGAAACTTTCTTCATGCGTGTCAAATACTCAATTGAGTTGACTCAAGAGGAAACTAGTCTGAGTTTGCCTAAGTTTTGAAGCATTGAATCACATTACTATAAACTACCTGAACAATCAAACCCTTGAGAAGCTTCCCATAAGCATTGTTGTCTTGAGAAACCTTCAGAAGCTCCTTGCTTGCAGAATCCTTCATCATGTTCACGAGATCATCTTGGGCTTGCAAAACTTTAAGGCGGGATGCATTTAGCTGCATCGAATACTCGCTGCAAAGCAAGTTAGTCAGGTGATGGTAGTAGAAATGCGCACCAAAAATTAAACAAAACTAGAAGAACATTATAAGGAAGACAATAACATGCCTAAACCAAAGGAATCCTACTGTTGGCAGTCCTCATAAAACCATAAATCCTTTTAACATAAGGGCCAGTTAGGATAAGAGAATTCCATGGCAAAAGAAACCAATTCTCTAATGATTAAAGAATCCTTTTCTGCCATGTTGGAAATGTCTTGGAATCCCTTTTGCCAAGATTCCCTTGATAAGACAGCAATAGTGGTTGGGATAGATAGATTCCACAACATAATCATGACTCTTTTGTGCAAGAAACAAGATGACAGCTGTTTAATTAGTTGGGGATTTCCACTTGCTATCCAAACAAGACCCCTAAATTTGGAATCCTATTTCCAATAGTAAGATACAAATAATCATAAATTATCATTACAATTTCTACATCTACGCCTTGGATTCCTTGCAATCCAAACATAGCAGAATTCTAATACTTTCAGATACTGCAATGATTACTGATTCCAGGGTTTGTCTCCTGCCATAGAGGAAATTTGATCAACAAGGTCAGTGTTTGTATGACAATTGTTGATAGTGGTAAATCAGTGTACTTAGGCTAATGTGCTGTTTGGATTAAAATTGTATTCAGGCTCAAATACATTGTAAATAGATATGGTGCTCCAAATTCATATTCCACTGTCCAATTTTGTAACGCATGCATGGCCCACCTAATGAGCACACCGGCCTGAGTTCTGATCTATACCATCCACACCGTGAGGCCAACCTTATGATTGGATGTCCAAAACTTGGCCAGATGTGCTCATTTAACCGCATATTCATTTGCAAGTACTAGAGAGGAACTAGCAAGAATGGAGAGAATGGGGTACTTCTCCTCATCTTGAGAAAACATCTACTAGATGCGTACCTTTCCTTCCACCGGTTCTCACTGTCAGCTATAGGAAATGATTAAGAACCAAACGGATCTATGGTGTGCCGTAACGGCTGTTACAGGGCCATAAAGGACGTTGCGTAAAGGTAATGGTGGCAATTGTTACATGTTATGGGTAGTAACGGTATGGGGCTGATACAGGTTTTTTAGTTAAAAAATTTTTTTTTTCAGAAGAAAAAAGAAAAAGAGAGAGACTGTAACAGCCGTTCAACCCGTATCGTAAAGGTAATGGTGGTGGCCGTTATGGTCACCATTACCATTACGGAATACCTCGAATGGATCTTCAAATCCAACCGTCTGATTTCAATTTCAAAAGGAGAAAAAGGACAAAACACTGCGGGAGCAGCTAAAACCATCAAAACAGAAAACTGAAATGGCACGGTATGAAACAGGGAACCAAGAGATATGGGTTTCTAGTTGAGAAAGATTGAAAGAAAATGGGAAAAAATGAAAGATCAAATCAATAGAAACATTTCCAATCAGCTATAGCATCAGCTCAGAGACTTCAAACGGGAGTCAGATTTCAGAGAATTTCAGCAACAGATGAAGCGATTGAAATCAAGAAAGATATGAAAATGCATGAAAGCAGATTTCGGAGAATTTCAGAAACAAATGAAGCGATTGAAATCAAGAAAGATATGAAAATGCATAGATTTTTTAAACAGGGAGAGAAAGGGGGGGGGGGACCCGTTGTAATTTTCAGTCAAAGTACCTCTTAAAACTATGGCTATCCAAATGCGATTCAAAAATAATGATGATAAACATTCCATACAATGTTGTACACTACCACAATCCAAACACACCCCGAGAATCTAGCTGAGCTAATGCACTCCTTAATCTATCCCCTCTGTTTACTTTCACACCCAAACTGATCGATCACATAGTCCAAGAACTTCCAATCAACGTGATTATAAGCCTTTTCAATATCCAGCTTATACACTATACCTTTTGCCCCCTCATGTCCGGAATCGATACATTTGTGAGCTAGCAAAGCACTATCCAAAATCTGGTAACCTTAAACAAAAGCTCCTTAATTTTTTGAAATGATCCCTGCAAGAACCAGTCAGAATCTCAAAGCTAAGACCTTAGCAAGAATCTTGTATGGATTGCAATCAAGCTAATGGGGAGAAAATCTTTTACATTCTCGGCACCTAACACCTTTCGAATTATGACAAAAAAAGAAGCCCTCATTTCCTTTGAAATCCACCCCCTTCCATGGAACTCTTTAAAAAAAAAAAAAAACAACATATCCTTGTTTATGACCTCCCCAAAACCCTGAAAGAACGCCAATGGGAACCCATCTGGGCCCGGGGCTTTATCCCTCCCCAAAGACTCCAACTGTCGCCTTGATTTCTGACTCCAAAAATGGCTTCTCAAGTGCCCATAGAACCATCAATGGGAATGCTTGGAAAATACCGATCATCTAACTTTAGTCTTAACCATCCCTCATCTGACAACAAATTTTTGTATTACTCAACCACTTTCCCTCAACCATTTTCCCGCATACCTTTTCTTTCTCCTCTACTCGCACACCTTTTCTTTCTCTTGTACCCAAACCCCATCCATCCTTCATCTTACCAACGTTTAAGAAACTGAAATTCAAGCTCGACTCCTTAAAGGTCAAAGTCCCTGTTGCGTAAAAAAGAACTGTAAATTACTCTTTTTATGGCAACAAAAATCTTTCTAAAAAGAGGGGGGAAAAGGCCAAGAGGGTGAAACATGCAACCTTTACAAAACACTGCCCAGGCCACCCCCAAAAACTCCTCCCCACTTTACACCTTATAGAGTTTGAGCCCCATTAACCATCTGATGAATCTACACTGAGCCTTTTGCAAGGTAACCTCTTTTCAAATTTAAAACACTGCAAAAAGTTCTATTGTTACATTCCTTCCATATCAACCATGATCCCGCCAAAAAGGCGAGGTGCCCAAGTGTCCTCTTTCCTTTTTCCCCATCAGAACATTATGCCACACCTTAAAGATATCTTGAATCCAACCTGGCACCACCAACAGTCCTAAAAGAAAGATCCAAAGAATATTTTCCATACATCTTTGGAAAATCAGTGTGTAAAAGATGTTGAACCAACTCCTTGTTTTCAAGCAAAGAATACACACATTAGGGATTACCATGTTCCCACCTTTTGGATGATTAATTGGTCAAATAGTCAATTTTGATGCATTGAATTTAAAAAGCATATGTTGTATTATGATTTTTTAAAAGTTATTTCATGTTTGGGAACTCCAGTGAGATTCTTTATTGCTTGGTAAAGCAATTTAAGTACTGAATTGAGTTTTTGTTTTTTGAGATAGCCGAATTGTTAGTACCTTATTTTGTCAATGACGTAGGGAGTCTTGAGTCGGTTGAGCTTCCATAGGAAGACATTGAAGACTTGAAGCATCAATGCTTGAAGACACAAGTAAAAGTGAGGAGCCTTGGTAATCTTAGACTTGAATCCCTTAAGTTCCAAAATATCTTACCTCTAAATGTTTCATTACATAGGTAAACATTTGATTCATCTATCCCAAACCTTAAACTTTAAATGAACATGCTAAGATAGGCTTAAAAGAGGTTCAAAGTTGTTGTAAATTAAATACCCTAAATAGCATAAATATGTGCACTGTCGATCGATTCTCGATCGAATCGATAGGTTCATCGATTGGACTCCACTAATTAAAGGTTTGATTAGTCGATCGATCGAAAATGGCTAAAAGTGTCCAGCGAGCTTTACTGGAAATTACAAGTTCGATCAATCGATCAATGGACTAGCCGTTATAGATCCATTGGAGCTATTTCTCTATATAATTTGCAACTGGATCTTTGTATAAATGATGAAATTTAATGCTTTAGAGACCCTAGTGTATCCCAAGCATTCCCACACATCCTAGGCTCTATCCCAAAGAGAATCACGCCCCTTTCATTGTGATTAATCATTATAATGAGCATTCTAAGCTTCATTTGATGAAGAACATTGTATCTTGCATTCTCCAGAGATTAGACACCACACCCATAAGTAAATCCTTCTGTCTAAATACTCTTTAGAATGCCCGTTTAGGTGAATCCCCAATTGGAACCAACTATCCCATAGTTGTAGGAGATTCAAACTCTCTCCCATTACCTTGGCATCTCGATAGGTAAATCATTGCCGGTAGCCGATTCAAAGAAGCGGAAGAAGATAGACTTCAAAGATCGGGGGAGCACAAGAAAAGCATAGTCACGGTTGAGGAAGCATCTCTATGAAGGCGCAACAACGGGACTCAATCCAACCAAGGGTTTTTGTTAGTGTCCAAGTATATTATTTCCTCATGTAGGATTGAGTATAGTGTTTGAAAACCAAACTTGATTAAGTCCCTGTGTATGCCTCCGATGGAAGTGTACGTGTGTAAAGTCCATGTGTAGGCCTCTGCGGGAGTGTACGTTTGTAAGACCTTATGTATGCCTCCAACGGGAGTGTACGTGTGTAAAGTCCATGTGTAGGCCTCTACGGGAGTGTACGTTTGTAAGACCTTGTGTAGGCCTCCAGTGGAAGTATACATATATAAATGTTAGAGGTGACCCTATTGGAAACCTTCGAGATAGTGAAATCCGTTACACTCAAGAAGAGTGCGTCCACCGGGAGTGGAGTAGTAATTAGCCGAATCACTATATATCCTTGTGTTTGCCATTGTGAATTGTGCACATTTTTATTTATGCTTGTAAGTTGAATTGTTGTATATGAACGCATGAATAGATTGTATGCTTATTGTTTAATTCAATTGCACATACTTGATATATCTATCTCACATAGATTAGTTGCTCATATAATTGTATTATTTGTAATCTATGTACTTGGACCCACTTGGCTTGAAAGCCTAAGTGTTAATTGTTTTTAATTGGCACATATTTTTAAGTGGTCCTTTAGCCGTAACTCTAAGCTCCGCCAAGCTTCTGCACATAATGTGTGGTGTCACGTTAGACTATCCACGCAATTTCACTAGTTATTGATGTAACAGTTGCTATTTTGGTACTAAAGAGAGACACCGTATAGCTTACATCTTCTTGCGAACTTCAACTTGTTTTTCCTTGCGTTCGTACTCTTGTCGAATCTTTCGCTTTTCGGCTTCAACCAGTTGCAATTTCTCAATGTTGAACTCCTGCAAAGAGACAAAGATTAGCAACAAATTCTGCACATATTATCCGGTTTACTCAATCAGCATTTGCACGAAATAGAAAGCCTCTAAAATGTTTTACTTCCAAAAGAAAATATATTTTTGCATATATAATCATGTAGGACGATTCTGTAGATTTTTTTAAAGGGATGATTTTGTAGGATTTTTTTTTTGAAGGGTCAATTCATAGGAATTCCATCATATGTTCTAATGCCTACACTACAATTGAAGTGAATTTACACCCATCAAAAAGTATGATGCCCTTTATGCAATCATAGATTGTCAATACTTCATAAACAACTCATCATCTACGCTATATATAACATGAGCAGCTTTTGGATATTTTTGCCCTTGCAATTAGTCATGGGGAGGGAAGAAAGCTTGGGTGATGAAAAGCTTGGATATTTTGGGTACATGGTTGTATGATGAGATGCATGTAAGTGTGTATATGTATGCATGCATGGATGGATGGACGTATGCATGGATGGATGGATGGATGAATGTATGCATGGATGGATGGATGGATCGATGGGATGGATGCATGCATATATGTGTGTATGTATGCATGCATGCATGGATGGAATGTATGCATGTGTGTATATATGTATGTGTCATTGTATGCATGCGTGCATGGAATGTATGCATGTGTGTATATATGCATTTGTCATTGTATGCATGCATGCATGGAATGTATGCATGTGTATTTGTGTATATATGTATGTGTCATTGTATGTATGTATGCATGCATGCATGGATGGTTGGATGGTTGTATGGATCAAGCATGTGTGTTTGGATGTATGTATGTGAATGCATGCATGGATGGATCCAATGTTTTCTTGAGTCAGCAATACATGCTTTTAGGCATCCATTAAAGGAAAACTTATATATATGCATCTTTTTTGCTATTATTTGGTTCCTAAATATGCAGTTATGTGTATTTAGTATTTGCTGAAGTATCATTGAGAAATTCTACCATTTTCCCCACGTTTCCCTGAGTCAGCTTTACATGCTTTTAGGCCTTGATTAAAGGAAAACTTATTATGTATGTCTTTTTGACAATGATTTGATTCCTAATTATGCAAATATGTATATTTTAGCATTTCTTGAAGTTTCATTGAGAAATTTCACCACTTTACCCACGTTTCCCAAATGTTTCCCTCAGTCGGTGATGCATTTTCCGAGTATTGGCGATATCAATACATATTTCCCTATCCCCAACCAGCAATACATGTAAGTTACGTAACAATACCGATAATACAAACACTGCTATCTGTTTCTCTCTCCCCTACTCTCACTCTCTCTGTGCTGCACGTGCCGTAAGCCTAGTTTACAAAGTCCTCATTGATCACAACATGTCTAGTATATCCTGATGTTCCATGTCTGTACAAGTGAGGTCCTTAGTTTGGTGATCCAGACTATCAATCTGATGTGACACCAAGCATGGGGATCCTAAAAAAATCTCCTGGACTGCAACATTCTAACCATTCAATCAATGGCCTACCAATAGAGTGATAGACAGCCCAGAAAAAATTACAACAAATATCCAGACAACAGGCCAATGTGATGGAGAAACAAATCTGGAATTAGTAGTCCAGATTTGTCTCAACCTTAGAAGTTTTTGAAGAATGTGTCTGGAGTTTTATGTGATCAACGCATAATGAAGGGAAGATTTTATGGGATAGCTATAGGACCAGCCATGCTTTATTGGGCAGAATGTTGGGCAGTCAAGGAACAACATTGTTCATACAATGAGTGTAGATGAAATGAAGATGTTGAGATGTATGAGTGGCCAGGCAAGGATAGAATTGGAAATGAATGCGTATGAGGGAACTTGAGAGTAGCACCAATTAGTAATGAGATGAGGGAAAGTAGACTTAGTTGGTTTGGCCAACCAAGAACTGCAGTAGTTAGGAGAGAGTGGGTTCAAGTTGAAGGCTCAAAAAGGGCAAGGGGAAGGCCAAAAAGGACATGGGTAAAAGTAGCAAGAAAAGATTTTTGGCAGAACTGCAGTAGTTAGGAGAGAGTGGTGGTTTAACTCAAAAAGGGCAGGACATGGGTAAAAGTAGCAAGAAAAGATTTCAGACCTATGGTTTAACCCAGAATATGGCCCTAGATATAGTGGAACGGTGGAACAGGATTTGTGTAGCCAACCACAGTTAGTTGGGATAAGATTTAGATGATGATGATCTATCTTAGCTTTAGAAAAGTTCAACTACACAAATGTATCCACTGAATCAATTTTCCAACTCTTCAGCCGATTAAACAGTCACTTAGAACACCTTAATCTCTTCAATAATACCATATTTAAGTATACTATAAGACAAAGGAAAAAAAAAAAAAAACCATATTTGGAATGTATACCATTGTGGAACCAAGGAAATAGAAGAAACAAGGAATACTGACATGGAAAGGCTAGCTACTTGCGGAGTCTCACTACAAGAAGGTGGGCATATAGAGGAGTCCCACCCCTAGATAGTTAGAAGCATCTCACTCCAAAAACTACTCCCCAACCCTATGGCTGGAACCAGGAAAAAAAAAAAAAGCTTTGTTATTTTTTATTTTTAAAATTTTATAATTTAATAAGTTAAAAAAAAGAAAAGAAAAAGGAAGAGGCTTTTCTTTGTTAGTATAATCTCACATCCATCTCTTTGGTTCATGTCTGGACTCTAAATAGGCACTTTACAACCGTATAATAAAGAAAGAAAATCCCATTAGCTGATGTTTAAAATAAAGCTTATATTAAAGAGAAAAACAAAAAGGCTAGATTCACGTGTGAGATGGCATGTGGGTCCACCATGTGATCTTAATGATGTTTGGGCCATTGGATTGCAGTTATGAGACACACGAGGTACTCAAAACCATTGATCAAAACTCCAGACAGATCTGATGGCATGATCTGTTCATTATGCAGACAGTGGATCCACTTTAGCCCTATTTCAATGGTTGGATGTGGTCATGCATCACAAAGATTTAATGGAATGGATCCCCAAATTTGGGAGATTTGGGGTGCATGAACCATCCACAGAGAGGCACATCAGATCAATGGTCTAGAGTGTTGGATCATGGGTGTCACTAGTATGTTGTTGGTGCATCAGGACGCTATAATGCATCTAAAACAATAGCACTACTTTTTTTTTCTTTTTTTTCCTTTTACAAATTCTCAGTTAATTATAGCAAATGAAACTGTGGTAAATTTCGTTAGATTATTCATGACATAGAGGAAAATGACTAATGGCCTATGTTCAACATGCCATGCCATGGTATGGATAGACTGCATCAGAGCATTATTCATCTCAGTTTAATGTCAACAGCCACAATGGCCAAGAAAATACACTATGGGCATGCAGGAAGGCCCAACGTACTGTTAGACCTGGAGTTCATGGTCCCCACATCTTCCTAGGTAATACATATTTGTAGAAAATGACCCAAGACTCCTATAGAAGAGGAACTATATGATCCTCAACCTATTGTACTTGGGTTTCCAATTTCACCCCAGTGGGTCCCATGTCTTAGTGATCCAGTTCAGTCCTGTATTAGGCCCCACCATGGATGTACCATGCTCAGAAAGTCTACTAGATTGAAACATTCTGTCGTTCTAGCCACCAACCTTAGGTCCCTTTTTCAGTTGAACATGGACCTTATCTGTATTTCTCTTCTTGACCATTTACTTTGAGGCCACAAATTGAAAGGTTTGGATTATCCCATTGAAGAGATTTTTAGGGCATGGTCCATCCGTAGTGGGGTGTAACAAACAAATGATGAAGATCACTGAACAATGGGCATTAAAATCTTATTGAGAGTGCCCCTTAATTGTAAGAACCTTCTGTCAGAGGTGCATAGTTCCAAGACTCGGTAATTTGAGTCGAAATTTGGTGGAGTCAACTCTAGTCAATGAGATTACGAGTCAAGTCACTAGGAAATTCGCTCGTCAGCGTGACTCAGCCACAAAGTGAAAAGACTCATTCAGTTGACCGAGTTACCTCGTTGCCTCTATATGAATTGAGCTAAGTTACCCTGTTTAATAGGTTAATAGAAGTTAAAAAATTAGTGGTGATCTTCAAACTCAAAACTAATGTAGGACAACTAACCACTTGCTCTAAAAGCTTGAACTGATAGAGCATGGTGAATCAATCCCTTTGTCTCATAGCCCAGATCCCACTTCACATGGGTCAGACCCTCAGCCGAACACCCCACGTGGACCCCACTTCACATGGGTCTCGCCTCACATGAGCCACCCGCTTCACACGGGCTGCCCCACCACAAGTGTGTCCCTGCCTCACACAAGACGCCACACTCAAGCCCGGTGTGAAAATGCCCCTGCATTAAAAATCTACACCATTGAAGCAAACCCTTGAAAGTTGAAACCCATACCCGTGGTTGCACGCCTGCACATTTGATTAGTTTTGCTATTTTCTTTTCTTTTAATCAATAACTATTCTACATATTCAGAATTATTTTAAATGGGCTTTGCCAACATCCCCATCTTCCTGGGGATGTTGGCAGTGTTCCTGAAGCTTTTAAATGGCACATGGGGTGACCCGTCATCAATCTGAACCATTCATTCATTCAACAACTAGAAGCAAGCCATGGTGTAAAAATCACGCCAATCGGATGATCCTAAGTGTCAGATAAATATTCCTGAAGCTTTTAAATGGCACATGGGGTAACCTAACATCGATTTGAATTGTTCATTCATTCAACAACTAGAAGCAAGCCATGGTGTAAAAATCACGCCAATGGGATGTTCCTAAGTAACAGATAAATATCATGGAAATGGACAGCCAAGATTGAGCATAGGAATAAAATAGCTCCAATCATCATCTTGAAACATCTACTAGAAATAGATCCCACTTTGTATTACTTATGGCTCGTAAACAATGGTCAGTTGTAACAAATTGGCCCCATTCAGAGGGTTAGAATTATCCATCAGCATGATTTTTGTACCATGGCTTGCTCCATTGGTACTATTAAATGATTGGACATCTCACGTGCTATTCAAAAGGTTTCCCCATAAAGGTCATTCGATTGACCGGGACATTACCTTTAATAGTGAAAGAAATAGGTTAATTAGTTAAAAAATTAGTGGTGATCTTCAACTCAAAACTAATGCTCAAAACCACTTGCTCAAACTATTTAGAGCATGGTGAATAATCCCTTTATCTCATAGCCCATCCCACTTCACATGGGTCGACCCCAAATCCATGGGTTATGGGTCTCGCCTCACATGAGCCACCCACTTCACACGGGCTGCCCCACCACAAGTGTGTCCCCGCTCACCCAGAAGCAAACCCTATGCCCCTGCACATTTGATTAGTTTTGCTATCCTTTTAATCAATAACTATTCTACATATTCAGAATTATTTTAAATGGGCCATCCCCACTTGAGGGGATGTTGGCTCGGCTGTTAAATGGCACATGGGGTGAAATGCATCCTAAACCATTCATTCATTCAACAACTAGAAGCAAGCCATGGTGTAAAAGCCTCGATGATCCTAAGTGTCGAGACCTCCTCCCGAAGCTTTAAATGGCACATGGGGTAACCTAACATCGATTTGATGTTCATTCATTCAACAACTAGAAAATTAACCACTTGCTCTAAAAGCTCATGGAAATGGACATTTAGAATAAAATAGCTCCAATCATCATCTTGAAACATCTACTAGAAATAATCCCACTTTATCTTATGGCTCGTAAACAATGGTCTCCAAATTGGCCCCATTCATGAGTTAGGTCCTTGGTACTATTAAATGATTGGACATCTCACGTGCTATTCAAAAGGTTTCCCCATAAAGGTGGGGACATTAGTGATGCAAGAACCACTTGCTCTAAAAGCTCAAACTATTTAGAGCATGGTGAATAATCGCCCCCCCAAATCCATGGGTTCCACCCTCTTGTGGGCCCCAAATCTATAGGCTCTACCTCACATGAGCCACCCGCTGCCACGGGCCCCAAATCCATGAGTTATGCGGGCCACCCACACCGAGTGTGCCCTCGGGCTCCAAATTCATGAGTTAGGTCATCCCACCATGGGCCACCCTTGTGGGCCCCAAATCGAGCCACCCGGTGTGGGTTATGCGGGCCAACACCGAGTGCCCCCGCACCCCACTCGAGCAAAACCCATTTTAAATCAATCTAATTAAGTCATGAAATATCGAATTGAGTCAAGTGAACTAAAGACCCATCTAAGTCTTTGGGTCAATCCAGCACAGTTGTAGATTAGTTGAGTCAAGTTCGTGGGTTTGGAGATTAGTTGAATCGAGTCGACCAAGTTGGGTTTCAAGTTGAGCTCCCACCTTGAAATCTAGGTGACCACAATTCAAAAGTGTTTTGAGAACAGCCACTTCTTGAATAATATCTCGGGCCTTTAACAAGTGGGGCCCATGGTTTGATGGTCCAAACTATTGATTTAATGTATTATGATCCCAAGTTATCCATGCCTACCTCTGGAGTTTAATATTTATTTAGTTGAAGAGAGAAGCCATGGGATTAATATCTTGCTGATTAGGAAGAGAATAATGCTTATTAGATTCAGACAAATAATTTCATTTTTATTTTGACTTCTTATAATAACAGGTCCCACAATGGATATACCATACCCCAAAATTCTCCCAGAAAGACATCCAGCCACCCATTTATCTCTTTTATCAGTGAATGTGGGCTAATGCCATAATTTTTTCCCTTAACAGTTAAATTTCTAGGCCATCAACTGAATGATTAGACGGTCCCACCTGAAAGCTTCTATTAAGTGATGGTCTATCCATGGTGGGGCCATTGAACCAACGATCTGGATGACTGAACCATGCACCCCACTTGCATCATGAGGGAATGCTTCTATGGTGTCAAGGACAACAAAAAACAAAACAAACACAAAATAAAAACGATTAACAATGAAAACATTATCAATAAAAAATGAAATATTATTAAAAAAACCCCAAAAACAAAATCAACTCATTACATAAAGTAGGAGATGGGTTTGATTAAAAACAAATAAATAAAATAAAATAAGAGTGGGCACACAAACACAAACAAAAATTAATCTATGTGAAAAAAAAAAAAAAACAAGTGGGTTTGATAGAGGCGGCTGGATCAACTAAACCTATAACGAGATGTGTGGGGCCCACCGTGATTTGTGCATGACATCCAACCCGCCCATCACGTGCACTCATGTGTTCTCCTCATTGCCCCAAAATCAGGCAGATACAAAAATCAGGTGGGCCACACCAAACTCTAAGATCACGAGGTGTGGCCCACCTTAGTATTCGAATGGCTTTATTTTTGGAGCATCCATTCATCCTGGTGGGGCGCAACTTCTGAATAGATTGGATGGAAGATAAAATACACGGTGGGCCCCACTCACAATCTGGGACTTTTTAATGGTGGGCGTACCCAACGCAGATGTTCTTTGTGGTGTCGCCCACTTGAGTTTTGGATCGATCTAACGGTTGGATGCCTAGAAAATCTGAGGCGGCGCACATGATGGACGGATTAGATTTCATGCAAATACCACGGTAGGCCCGCATATCGCGTTGTAGGTTAAGCTTAACCTACAAAGATTTGTAGTGGATCCAGCCTCCAGATACAGTAATTAAAATCCCGAATTTTATTTATATAAATAAATAAAATGAAAAAAGAAGAAATGAAGATTAAAAAACACAAAAATCGAATTAAAGAGAAATTCGGAAAATTGGAAATAAATATAGAAAATAAAATCATAACAGCATGTCATTTAAAAATATGCATAAAAATTTTTAAAAAGCTATTTATATTTATTGAAATAAAAAGAAAAAGAAAAAGGGTGTTTAAGTACCTCTTCGGAGGAGACTAAGATCTCGTTGGCTTTCTCCTCTGCTTCCTGTCGGATAAATCTGACCATCTGTTGGATCTGCTTAGATACATCTGCGTCGTTCATTTTGACTCCTCTTTCTCTCTGTCTCTCTCTCTCTCTAGAAAAACGAAATTTCAGCTTTTTCTGTTCAGATTTTTTTTTTTCCTTCCCTGTATCTGTTATAACGTTTTTTTGTATTTTTATACCCTTTAATGGCTAATTGGCTACCCGCGAGGAGGATTTTTGTAAGAGCCGCGCTAGCTTACCTCGCGCTAGCTACTTCGCGCACCGAAAGCCACGTGGATCAAACTTCCATGAGATCCACACCGTCCATCAAGCACGCTGCCTCATGTTAATCACGGGCGCGGATTGGGAACTACTCAGACGGATTGGCTACTCCCCCTGACACCAGCCCGTGGCTGGTGGTCGGTGCTCCGTGGGCCCCACCATGATGTTTGTGTTTCATCCATTCCGTTCATCCATTTTTACAGATCATTTTAGTGGTTTATCCAAAAAAAGATAGGTATATAAATCTTAGTGGACCACACCACAGGAAAAAAATAATGATTGAATATCCACCATTAAAATCCTCTTAAGGCCCACTGTACTGTTTATTTGACATCCAATCTGTTTATTAGGTGATAAAGACCCAGATGAAGGGAAAAAATAAATATCAGCTTGATCCAAAACTTTTATGGACCCCAAAACTTTTTTAATGGTCAACGTTCATTCAACACTATTTCTTGTAATGTGGTCCGCTTGAGATTGATATATATCTAATTTTTTTATTACATATGATAAAATGACCTATAAAAATAGATGGACGGCATGGATGAAACACATAAATCATGGTGGGGCCCACAGAGCACCGACCATCAGCCAATGGCTGGTGGCAGGGGGAGTAGCCAATCCGTTAGAGGCGGACAGTACTGTCGGCGGAACTGTGGGGCCCACTTTGATATAAATGTTTTATCCACACCATTTATCTACTTTGACAGATCATTTTATGGCGTGAGCACGAAAAGGATCGTATATTGAAGAATCAAGTGGACCACATCACAGGAAGCAGAGGGAATTGAATTCCTACCTTTGAAAATCTTCCAAAATTAAGGTGATGTTTATTTGCCATCATCTAACCTCTTGGTAAGACCACATGGAGTTATACAAAAGGAAAACGTGAATATCAGCTTGATCTTCAAAGAAATTTTTAAAATATTGTGGTGTAAGCTTTTAATCGCGACCGCTTGTTAGGGTGTCTTGGACTATGATTCGTTCTAGGCTCATGATCGAAATAGATGGACGGCTTGCATAAAACATATACATTGCAATAAACTCCACAGATTCACTTATGAGACTGTATATCTCTAACTAGGTCATGTGGCGGTAGTAAGCATTATTCAAAAAAATGAATCACGTCTAAAGATCAACTACACCACACCATGAATAGCAGCGGAGATAATGATTTTCACCATCGTAGGGCCCACCATAACGTTTATTTTCCATTCGATCTGTTCATTAGGTCACAAAGACCTGAATGAAGAGGAAAAACAAATTTCATATTGATCCAAAACTTCTGTGACCCCAAAAAGGGTTTCAATGGTAGACGTTCAATCCCCCATTGCTTTTTTCAGTGTGGTCCACTTGATAGTTAGATCTATTTTATTTTTCGTTTCAAGCTTTAAGACGAGCTTGTCAAATGGATGGACAGTTTGGATATAACACATACCTCATGATCAGACCCACAAAACTTGCTTATATCAATACAACAATTGTACAGCAGGTGTGAAGTACACTGACTAATTCGCTTCCTTATTTGGGAGCGTAGATTTGGAACCCCTTGGATTCGGAATCCCCAGGATTTGAAACCCCTTGAATTTGCAATCCTCTGAGTGTGTTTGGCATCCTAAGAGTATGAATCAACTTTAATCCAAAAGTATCTATGCATGGTATATTTACAGGGCTTTGAATTTAATTACTAAATCAACTTTAATATCTCTAATTAGTGAGATATATAATTTTTGACATAATGGTTGTGATAAGCCCGCTGAAATATATGCTTTAGCTGAAAATGATGAAATTCCAAGTCTTGGATGGACCCCAAGCACAAGATCATGTCTGAGTGACTAACCAATGATTTTTAATCGTTGATTAACATCGACAATGTTTGGACCGTGCTAGACAATGTTTGAACAGTGCTGATTTACATGGACAATGTTTGGAAGGTGTCGATCATCATTAGTGGGCCATGTGCCCAATAAAATGATAGTATAGTGACACACATGTTACACCTGCAACTATTGAAATGATTTTAGCTATATTCCAAGCTCTCACGTTGGATTGCAAAACCCCTCAAAGATTGAAACCCCCGGTTACTTTATGCTGCCAAACAACAGGGAAAATCCCCTCTAATCCACGGTGCCAAACAATCCCCTGTAATCCCCTTTAATTCAGCTATATAGCTGGTGTGTGGTACACCAGCTAATCCACTTTCGGTGATTGAATGGATATGTGATGGGGATTTTTCTCCTCATTGTTGGTATGAATGAAATCGAACAGGTTTCGATATCATCAACAATTGCAGGATTTTTCACTGCTGGTAGCTGGACAGTTTTTTGTCCTGTCGATATCATCGAGAGACTTTCAAATGATATCGAGGCTGTCATCGAGAGTGGCTCGATGGCATCGATAATTGTTGGAAATTTCACCCTTGGTCGCTGGACAGTTTTAGTCCTGTGTCGATATCATCGAGAGACCTTCAGATGATATCGAGGCTATCATCGAGAGTGGCTCGATGACATCGACGAGTTTCGCAGATGCGATTGCTGAAACGCAAATTTTGTAGATTTTGTTTCCTATTTGAATTCTACCTCTTTCTATTCTTATATAAAGGAGTGTATACGGGATTGGGGTGTATTCCAGGGCATTCTAAGTTTCCTAAAAGTTTTCTAGGAGGGCTTAGGGCTATCAAAAGGTGAGAGAGAAAGAGAGAGAAAGAGAGGAAGCTTGTAGAAGGGAGATTCTGCTCGTAGAGGTGATCTACTTCGCAGTCCACGTTTCAGCGTTTCTACGTCCTCGTCATCGGTAAGATCTCTCCGTTTTTCTTCTTATTCTCTTATTGTTTATCCACTCCTGCGTGAGTGAAGAAGGTTTGATCCAAGCGGTGTGTGCTTGTGATCGGTTGTAACGTTCTGCTTTATAGTGGATTGTTGATTTGGACGAGGTCCCGTGGATTTTTACCTCTTTGAGGGTTTTCCACGTAAAAATATTTGGTGTGGTGTGGTTTATGTTTTGATTTAGTTCATTGCATTATTATTCCGTAATTCTGGTTTGTTTCGGGAGGCTAGATCCTAAGGTTTTGTGCAATGCCCCCAACAAAGTGGTATCAGAGCTAAGTTCATTGAACGGGTAGGATCGGTTTTGAATTATGGAAGGTGGCTCATCAAGGATGATCAGCCTCAATGGTTCTAACTGGACCATATGGAAGGCTAAGATAGAGGACTTGCTTTATTGCAAGGACCTATATTCTCCAATTTTAGGCATATCAGCAAAATGCAAGGATATGACTGATGATGATTGGAAGAAGATGGACTGAAAGGCAGTGGGGTTTATTAGACAGTGGTTGGATGATTCTGTGCTCCACCATGTGTCTACAGAAACCTCAACTGCTAGCCTATGGCTAAAATTACAAGGGCTGTATGAGAGGAAGACAACCGGTAATAAGATTTTTCTGATAAGGTGACTTGTGAATCTCAAGTTCAAATATGGTGGTTTTGTAGCCGAGCACATGAATGAGGTCAGCAATATAGTGAACCAACTCTCCTCTATGAAGATGGTCCTAGCTGATGAATTACAGGCTTTACTTTTGCTTAGTTCATTGCCTGACAGTTGAGAGACATTGATGGTATCTCTAAGTAACTCTGCACCAAACGGAAAGATATCCATGGAATAGGTAACTAGCTGTCTCTTCAATGAAGAGACAAGGAGGAAATCTCAGGGGTCTACTCAGCAAGAGGCTCTTGTGACACAGGAACAGGGGAGAGGAAAGAACAGGAAGGGCGGGAAGGCCCGAGATAGATCAAGAGGCAAGTCGAGTAACAGAAAGGATGTTGATTGTTGGAATTGTGGCAATAAGGGGCACTACAAGCATGAATGTCGTGGTAAGAAGAATGACAAGAAAGGAAAAGGGAAGGAAGATGAATCAGATTCCAATGTGGTCACTTCAGATGGCGACATTGTAGTTATTCTTTCTGCAGATCATGATGTATGTCTCATGGTTACGAGTCAGGACACTGACTGGGTGATAGACTCGGGGAGCTTCTTTTCATGTGACTCCACGCAGAGACTTCTTCACAGCTACAAGTCAAGTGACTATGGAACCGTGAAGATAGGAAATTCTGGCATATCAAAGATCGTGGGAGTCGGTGATATTTGTGCGAAGACCGATGTGGGCTGCACATTGGTTCTCAGGGATGTGAGGCATATCCCAGACCTTCGCCTCAACTTGATGTCGACGGGAAGGTTGGATGATGATGGCTATGAAAGTCAGTTTGCTGGTGGGCACTGGAAGCTCATCAAGGGTTCGTTGATCACAGCTAGAGGAAAGAAGTGTTGCACCCTTTACAAGGCAAGCGTCAGTATGTGTAAGGATGTGTTGAACGCAGTGAAAGATTCAGCTATTGACATGTGGCACAGGCGTCTAGGCCACATGAATGAAAAAGGGCTTCAGCTACTAGCAAGGAAGCGGCTCCTTCCAGACGTAACAGGTACACCTCTCAAAACCTGTCTTGATTGTTTATTAGAGAAACAACATAGAGTTTCATTTGTTAAAATTGCTTCTCATGTTAACAAAGTGCATACATTAGATTTGGTTTATTCTGATGTTTGTGGTCCTATGAGAACAAAAACCTAGGGTGGGGCATTGTATTTTATCACTTCTAGAGATGATGCATCTAGGAAGGTTTGGGTTTATGCTTTGAAATCCAAGGACGAGGTCTTTGGTGTGTGTAAATTGTTTCATGCTATGGTCGAGAGAGAGACAGGTAGATCATTGAAGTGTATCCACACTGACAATGGTGGTGAATACATTGGCGACTTTCATGAGTACTGCAAGCCCCTGGGTATACGGCATGAACAGACGGTTCCCAAGACCCCCCAGCATAATGGTATAGTTGAGTGAATGAATCGCACCATTATAAAAAGAATCAGATACATGTTATCCCAACGAAATTGCCCAAGACGTTCTGAGGAGAAGCAATGCACACGACAGTGTATTTGACAAACTGGTCTCCATCAGCCCCGTTGAATGGAGAAATACCTGAGAAGGTGTGGACTGGACCGGATCCATCGTACAGTCATCTCAGGGTGTTTGGATGCAGGGCATCCGTTCACGTACCAAAGGACGAGAGGTCTAAGCTCAATATGAAGATCAAACAGTATGTGTTCTTAGGGTACGGTGATGAAAAGTTCGGTTACAGATTGTAGGATCCGATTAAGAAGAAGCTCGTCAGGAGCAGATATGTGGTTTTCTTTGAAGATCAGTGTATAGAAGACATTGGTAAGCTAGAGAAGAATCAGCCTAGTTCAGGTGAGTTAGAGGATATGGATCCGATTATTCCTCCCGTAATGCCTAATGACAGAGGAGTACAGCAAGGTGTAAAGGACGAGGGAGTTCCTTTAGAAGATGGACCGGGGGAGTAGCCCCCACTTGATCCACCTGTTGAGCCACAGGTGAGGAGGTCATTTAGGGACAGACAGCTGTCCAAGAGGTACTCACCGCATGAGTACATTATGCTAACCGATGGGGGAGAGCCAGAAGATTATTCTGAGGTCCTAGCCGACGAGCATAAGGAGGAGTGGTTGAAAGCTATGTAAGAGAAAATGGGATCCTTGCATAAGAATCATACCTATGACATGGTGAAGTGGATACTGCGGTATCTAAGAGGCTCATCTAGGTTGAGCCTATGCTATGGTGACGGAAAACCTGTGTTAGAAGGCTACACAGATGCAGATATGACAGGTGACATAGACTCCATGAAGTCTACATCGGGGTTCATGTTCACGTTTGCAGGGGGAGCAGTTTCTTGGCAGAGCAAGCTACAGAAGGTCGTAGCATTATCGACGACAGAGGCCGAGTACATTGCAGTCATAGAGGCATGTAAAGAGATACTTTGAATGAAGAGGTTCTTACAGGAACTTAGCCTAAAGCAGGAGTCGCACGTGGTCTATTGCGATAGTCAAAGTGTTATACACTTGAGCAAGAATCCAAGTCAGCACTCCAAGTCGAAGCACATAGAGATTCGGTATCACTTGATTAGGGATACTTTGGAACAGAAGGTGTTACAGCTTGAGAAGGTCCACACGGATGATAATGGGTCAAACATGATGATTAAGGCTTTGCTCAAGGGCAAGTTTGAGGTTTGTAGAAACCGGGCTGGCTTGAAGAAGGTGGATTCCTCCTAAGTCGAAAAGGGGGAGATTTGATGGAAGTTTTTCTCCTCATTGTTGGTATCGATGAAATCGAACAGGTTTCGATATCATCGATAATTGCAAGATTTTTCACTGCTGGTTGCTGGACAGTTTTTTGTCCTGTCGATATCATCGAGAGACTTTCAGATGATATCGAGGCTGTCATCGAGAGTGGCTCGATGCATCGACAATTGTTAGAATTTTCACCCCTGGTCGCTGGACAGTTTTGGTCCTGAGTCAATATCATCGAGAGACCTTCAGATGATATCGAGGCTGTCATCGAGAGTGGCTCGATGACATCGACGAGTTCTGCAGATGCGATTGCGGAAACACAGATTTTGCAAATTTTGTTTCTTATTTGGATTATACCTCTTTTTATTCTTATATAAAGGGGTGTATACGAGATTGGGGTGTATTCCAAGGCATTTTAAGTTTCCTAAAGGTTTTTTAGGAGGGCTTAGGGCTATCAAAAGGTGAGAGTGATAGAGAGAGAAAAAGCTTGTAGAAGGGAGATTTTACTCGTAGAGGTGATCTACTTCGCAGTCCACGTCTCAGCGCTTCTATGTCCTCGTCATCGTAAGATCTCTCCGTTTTTCTTCTTGTTCTCTTATTGTTTATCCACTCCTGTGTGAGTGAAGAAGGTTTAATCCAAGTGGTGTGTGCTTGTGATCGGTTATAATATTCTGCTTTATAGTAGATTGTTGATCTAGACGAGGTCCCGTGGTTTTTTACCTCTTTGAGGGTTTTCCACGTAAAAATCCCTAGTGTGGAGTGGTTTATGTTTTGATTTAGTTCATTACATTATTATTCCATAATTCTGGTTTGTTTTGGGAGGCTAGATTCTAAGGTTTTGTGTAATGCCCCCAACAATAGGATCATTCAATCTATGCAATTTTATGAAAATCTCCCATCCTGCAAATAGATGCAACTATATGGACAGTTGATATAGTTCTATTTTGTATTAAGGTAGACGGATTGCTCTGCTCTACACAGTCTCTACTGCCTTAGCAAATCATTAGTCAGGTTTGGCAATGGGAAGGGCCTGCCCACTTTAGGATATGATCTAGCTTGCCTTTTGAATTGAAATTAAGCTAATAATCAGATAGGCCACCAAAGTTTATTTGTTTTGATTTTTGAACTAGGAGGTCTTCTGATGAGCGTGAATTTGATATGCACTGCAATTATTATGAATCCATTTGAATTCGAATCATCAATTGTATTTGATAGCACCAATAATTAAAATTCATGAGAATCTTGCAATGTGGTTTTCACAATCATCAAATTGTGTTTAGTAACGTATATTTTGAAAAGGGAGAGAAAGTGAAAGAGATGACTTTGACTTGTGAATTCCATCAATGTCAAACGAAAGCCATGTCAAATGAAATTATCTGATTTTGCTGTGATTTACAAAAAATGTGTTTTAACATAGTTGAATTGTAATTCACCTCGACTACACTTTTCCCAAGCATACCAATTATTACATCTTCACACCAATTATGTTGTCAACCAACCATCAATTTGATTGTAATGATTTGTTTACACGTGCCATGCAGACAAAGAGATCGGAGGAATAACTTTGTATTTTGCTAATGGACATGCCACACGTGTTGATCATGTGCCTTTAATCATAATGTCAAAAGTAGACTTTTCAATTCGATTGATAGGATCGTCGATTTGATCGAAATGTCTTTGAAAATTTTAGTTTACTTGTTGAACAGCTTTAAAAAAATAAAAATAAATTTTATTGATGGTTTTTCAAGTCTTGGCAATTCAATCGACAGTAAAATTGATGGTGCACATAAGTTTTGTATAAGTATGGGTTTTATTTCTAATTGCATATGAATTGTAAAAATACTCTTATTAATTACATGATTATGGTTAAGACCAACAGAGGATAGCATAGAATTAAATGTTTTGAATGGAGCAATGGTTTTTCCATCTGTAAGTTGTTCTATCTATTGTAATTCTTTTGATTATAATGAATTGATCGTTATTTTGTGCTATATTTTTTCCTGCAAGGATTTTTCACGTAAAAATCTTTATATCTTTGTGTTTGCTTGTCCTTTTTTGGTTTCTATTGCATGTGTAAGACCCGTGTCGTAGTCTGTACTGTTCCGACCAATCCCGCGATCCTTTCCGTCGAAGTCCGGCAATCCACGATTGATAATCGACGTTGCGATCGATCGTAAGTCACGTCCTTTAGATTCGAGTCGGTTTAATCCGAGACCTGTATCATTGCGACCGCACCGTCGCCGCGGTTCCAACGCCGCGACTCACGCATCGATCCGATACCCTGGCAGGAAGATGTGAGCCGACGTTTATTTCGAAGAAACGCCGCGCTTTTACGATCCCGAGAGAATCTCTACAACATGTCAAATCAATCCAATCAATCAAATCAATCCCATCAATCAATCAATCACATCAATCAATCCATCACTTCATGTCAAGTACAAAGCACCCATGCTTTCTTTTTCCACAAGTAAAGCCACCACCAAAAGTCAACCAATCCATCCCTTCACCCATCACTCACATCCATCACTCACCTCACATCACTCTCTCTCCTTATCTCTCTCTTTCTCTACATTATTTTCCAAGCAACACCAAGAGCAAAGAGAGCTCCCACGTCCAAGCCTTCCATGGAAAAAATGACCTTGTGTGGCCCACCTTTCCCTTCCCAAAACCTCTCATCCTAGCCCTTGATTTCCCATCTCCACCGTCAAAGAGGAGCACAAGAAGGTTGGCATTCCAACAGACCGAAGAAGATCGACAGTGAGTGTTTCCATAGGCTAGATTTCATAAATTTTGTGATGGGCCAAGTGAGGCCTACCGATCAATGGTATGGATCTCACTTGGGACCCTATGATGTGGCCAATGGCCCACTTTGATTACCTTTCTATGTATGATGGAATGCAAGAGAGGGCCCATACTGTCGGGGTCCCTCCATCACACGTGTGTCCCACTTTCTCTTCCTCTCTCTCTCTTTTTTTTTTTTTTTCTCTTTCTTCTTGTGATGTTATGAGTAGGTGGCCCACTTGAATGGACCCCGCCTTGATGTGTGTCTCACCCAAGCCTTCCAACCATTTGGTGGCCCACCCTGGTAGCATGTATGTAGGAGGGACCCACCTTAAATTTGTGTTCCCAAACCGTCCAGCGTCCAGGGACGCTGGACGTGGCTATTAAGAGAAGTGTGAAGTGATGGTGGGGTGCCTGACATGCAAGGAATAAATAAATAAATATCAGTTTGATTTAAAACTTGGGGTGGACCACTTGTGCAGGCCCCACCTGGATGCACTGATCTAATCCACGCCATCAATTCTATTCCTCAGATCATTTTAGGCGTTGAGCCAAAAGATTATGCCGATCGGAATTTCTAGTGGGCCATGGCATGGGAAACAGTCTCCTTGCCATTGAAAACCCCCCTGTTGATCCCGTACCCCTGATATATGCCCAATATTGGGCTCGTTGTGATTGTTGAACGCTGTATGAAACAATGGACGGGGTGGATTCATCAGATTTGGATCCCACATATGGAAAACCACAAAATCTCTGATTTTCAAAAAAAATAATAATAACAACAGCAGCAATTGCTGCTGCTGCTGCTGACAGGAAGGACGCTAGGCGTCCTGCGTCATTCGGGCGGGCGACTGGGCAGCAACCCACGGCCCCTGCCGTGGGCCCCACCATGATGTATGTTGTCATCCATGCCGTTCATGAGGTGGGCCACTCCCTGAAGTGGGCCCCCTCCGAATTTGAGCCACATCCAAGACTCAGGTGGCCCACACCACATGAAACAGTGTGAATTGAACTCCACCATTGAAGCCCTCTTTGGGCATTACAGAAGTTTCGGATCAAGGTGAAATTTGTTTTCACCCTTCATCCTGGTCCACGTGACCTTATGAACGGGGTGGATGGAAAATAAACATTACAGTGGGCCCCACGTGGGACCCACCATTTGATGTATGTGTCTTACATCCACCGTCCAGGCGGACGGTGGAATCCACCTTAATGTATGCGTTTTATTCACGCCGTCCAGCAGGCGCTGGACGGCCAGACGGCCCCACCTCTGATGTGTGTTGGTCCACACCGTCCAGAAGGCTGGACGGTGGGCCACCCTTTCCCCCTGATGTTTGTGTTTCATCCATGCCGTCCATCTATTTTGGGGCCCACGTTTGGGTGAGGGCTTGTTTGGCCTCACCACGCATTGTACCTTTTCCCATATGTGTGCATATATATATATATATATGTATATAGTGGTGGGCTGTTTTGGGGCCCACCCATGATGCATGTGTTGCATCCAAACCGTCCACCATTTGGCAAGCATGTCTTAAGGTTTGAGGCTAAAAATGAGATAGATTTATAGTTCAAGTGGAACCCACCTTGATGTATTCTAAGGCCCATGGGTTAAGGCCCATTATGACGTATTAGGGCCCATGGGTTGAGGCCCATTGTGATGTATTCAAAGGCCCGTGGGGATATGGCCCATTGCAATGTACATAAAGCCCATTGGTGCGGCCCATTGATGTGGCCTACTGATGAATATAAGGCCCATGTGATATGGCCCATTTGATGTATTTAAAGCCCAATGGGATGTATCTAAGGTCCATTGCAATGTGTGATTCCCCATGGTTTGTGTAATAATATTTTAGTGCGGGCCATGCCGTGGAAGCAATGTTGGTTTGACATCCACATTGTAGTATAATGTTGGTTAAATGTCCGCATTACGACTCTCCCTAGGGCCCATTAGTAGGCCCATACTTGTTGATAGTCCACCACTTTATAACATGCTTAGTGCACTTCCATGATTCATACGCATACGCATCATATGTATGCTTGATATGAGAAATGTTTGATCATAGCATAAGCCGTTGGGCTGAGACATTTACGGGACTCTTTATGAGACGGAGTGCCCCACATGATCGCGTGAGATTTCTGCATGATTGTACGGTGTGACTCATGCATCTCGCATATGTGTGACTTGATTACTGCACGCCCTAGCGACATCAGGGCCGTGGCTCTACAGGTACATCGTGGATGGTTGTATCGGATACCGAAAATGCTTTGTTCTAGCACTGTGGGCATTTAGGATGTCCTTGGGTGAAAGTCCCAGAACCTTTTTGGTACCAGGAGATGCTCCAACGTCTAGACTGAGTGGATACACGAGCGCCCGAGTGCCGAATACCAGTAGGCCGCGTCTCCCACTGTGTCGTGGTCGGTTGGAAGGGGTGTGGCCTTATCCGCTTTGAGTGAGGGGGCTATAAGCTAGGCTGAGTTTGACCAGCTCGCAAATGTGTCCGCTATCGACGAGCCGGGTAGGTATTGGCAGACTACTGGTCAGGCGGATAGTGTGGTCTCTTCCACTTGCTTGACTGTGCAGCTAGGGAGGAGGCAGTCAGTGTGAGGTGTATTAGACCCCGGTGATATCCAGAGAGGAACTGTACTGATATGTGTACTTGATGAGTACTGGCACGCTTGCTTTGCATCTTGCATATGACATTTGGCTACATAGGCCTCGCATCGCATGGTCTTGGTATGATCGACAGCATTCATGCCTTACATTACATAGCTTTAGTATAGCTGATAGCATTCATGGACTTACCGCATATTTCCGCATTACTCTGATATTGTACACTTGGCACTCGCCTTACACACACTTTCACCACCCTCTAAGCTTTTGTAAGCTTATGCACGATAGATGCGTGCAGGTGGCGTTAGGTTGCGAGCAGCGTTGAGCTCGGAGCGTCTGTGAGTTTTCGGAGCTTTTGGAGTTTTCTTTAATATCATTATATTGTATTTCCCTTCCCGCATTGTACTTAAAAGTTTTTGATATAGTGGATATGTGGTGTTGTTGTTTTGTGACTTGGTTATGCTTGTGGTTATGCTCCATTACAAAAAAAAAATCATGCTGAAAATCCTCCTTGTAGGATCCCAGGATCGGAATCTGGCGTATGGGCGCTGGGAGCCGAGAATGGGGTACTACGGAGGCTGTCAGCGCCGAATTCGGCGATTGAGAATTTTGTGAGCCCGGTTTCCGAGTTTGGGGCGTGACAGCATGTTTTATTTGTTTTGAGGTTATTTTTACGCCCACTAATGGGTTTCAGTGCCTAACAAGTGGTATCGGAGCATATGTTGGGTTATCAAATTGAATTTGAAAACATGACATCAATGGGATCAAATATAAAGTTCGAGACCGAAAGGTTTACATGTGAAATTAATTTTGGATTGTGGAGGTTGAAGATGAAAGCTCTCCTATTTTAGCAAGGGTTGTAGCATGCATTCTTTGAAAAAAGCGAAACGTCCGAAATCTATGAAGAAAGAAGATTGGGATGAACTTGATCAGATAATGATTAGCATAATCCAATTATGCTTAGCCAATGAAGTTATGAACAATGTCATTGATGAGATGACTACCGCGCAAGATTATGAGAGAAGTCGGAGAGCATCTATATGGTAAAGTCGGTCACCGATCGTTTATATATAAAGAGACAATTCTATACTTTGAGGATGGTAGAAGGGTCAGATATCTCTAAGCACATTAACATCTTCAACAAATTAATTTTCAAGTCGACAAGTGTGGAGGTGAAGATTGATAAAGAAGACAAAGCCCTAATTTTGTTGACGTCTCTCCTGGAGTCCTACGAATATCTAGTTGATACTCTACAATAGTGTTACTATTGAAGTGAGAAGCGACAATGATGTTGTTACTATTGAACATTAGAGACGGTGATAATAGCTTAGAGTAGTGGAGATAGATGATTAAAGTCACAGTGGAAATTGTTGATCATCTGCCTTTAATCATAGTGCCAAAAGCAGAGTTTTCAATTCGATCGAAATATTCCTTGAAGTTCCAATTTGCTTGTTGGACGTTTTTGGACGTTGTCAATTTGATTGACAGAGGTATTGATTCGATTGATGGTTTGTCGAGTCCTATTAATTTGATCAACAATTAGATCGACGATGTGCGCAAGTTTTATGTAAGTGCAAAATTTGTTTCTAATTGTATTTGAAAGCATATAAATATATTGTTAATTACATGATTAGGGTTAAGATGAATAGAACATAACGCAGAATAAAGGGTTTTGAAGGGAGTTAGTGTCACGACCTAGATTTTGGGTACCTGGCGTATACTTTGGACCCGAGATTCATATCATGACTTGTACACTAAGTGTATTTAAACTGTTAAATTGCTTATAAAAAAAATTTCATATACCTAGTAGATCTACTGTAGATCTACATTCCATTCATACTCAACAATATCTCATAAATAAGAAATGACCATTTATTCTAATAATCAATCGTAAACATATTTAAGGACTCTCCCATTCGGGGTCTTATGACATGAAATAAACATGTCCAACAACTTGAAATAATTAATTAACAATCTAAGAAAATCAAATGTAATTAAAGTTTTAAAAAATAAATCATGGCTACTGGAGGGCAGCAACTTCTTCCTCTACTAAGTAGGGCCACGTGTCCCTTAAATCCTCTTCCGGCTTGGCTATATATTCATATTCTTGAGCCACTAGCTCACCCTTATTAATATTTGTATGGTTTTATATAAAAAAAATGATAAGTTAGCCAGGCCTAATGAGAATTCCCGACATGGTTCTTAATATCAAATTATAATAGAATGCCAATAATCATATACAATATAAATTATTATTTTTTAAAAAATGTAAATGTAATGCATCAATGCATCAAGTGGGAATCTGTCCACTTGCTTGAGTTGAAAACCCGTCAACCCGCATTTGCCCATTGGCAGGCTTCTACCATTTGGTAGGCATAGGCAAGGCCCGCATCTACTCTTTGAGTAGGCTTCTACTAGTATAGTGGGCTTCTAGTAACGATTTTATTAGGATATACCATTCAGAGAGGTCCTCTAGGAATTCAGCATGTATTGTGCATGTAATTGATAGATGTACCAAGTAATCATGAATAATGTATTGCATAGATTATTTCGATTATCACATTTGAATTAATATAGTCCAACACATTAATCAAATCATATTATTATTAATACAAAAATCACAGAGTCATTTAAATCCACTAAGAGTACATGACAATTAAATCAGGGTAAAAAACAACACATCAAATAATCTATCTATTTTAACTTGATGGATAAGAAACATATTGAGATCACTCACCTTGATGTGGTGGATATGATTCCATGAATCAATGGTTTGAATTGAATTAGGACTTTCTAAAATCACATAAAATTTTTTTTCTTTAATCTTATGATTACATATAATGAATAAAACATATGATTTATTATTTATCATTTATTCAGATCAATGTTGCCCATTCAATGGTCTGATCGGGTTAAAATTTAAGATTTTAATTTATTTTAATCTTAAGGAACTAATGAATGGTGATGATTTAATTACATATTTCAAATTATGCTCTATGCCAAATTGTATCTTGCGTAGAGAATTACTCTTCCGTTTTTTATTCAATTTCGTTAGATTAAGGAAGAAAATTAGTAGATATATGATCAGTACGGTCCATCAAAGTGTCGAATTGGTTTGATTCTTAAAAATATTACATAATTAAGTCTTATTGATTCTTTAAAATATTACATTATTAAGTCTTATAACACCCATGAACAGTATATATCATACATCATGAAAAAATCTCACATTTTACACATTAGCCTCAAAGTCGTGCGCATACCTTAAAATCTCACGTTCCATGCTTAAGCCTTAAAGTCATGCGCATGCCATTTTACATGAATAAATTAAACCTACACAATGGATATTTGATTGATCCAATCCATCCAATGTGTAGATCATGCCAAATTAACTATTGCATAAATAAAATAAAATAAAATAAAAACTACTAACCTAAATAAACAAATTCCAAAAATCATCCTTTCCACTTTTCCTTTCGTATTTTTTTTCTACAATTTTCTTTTTGTTATTTTAGTTTTAATAGAACTCTCGCTCTCTTACGTTCCCTTTTCAAGAAAGAAGGTTCGTTGAAAAACTACGAGATACGAGGAAAGTTTTGTATAATGAGAGATAAGAGGAATGATGATGAGATCGATGGATCTCTTTCCCACTCAAAGTTTAAAACTTAAAATTTAAAATTTAGAATTTAAAAAAAATATGGGCGTTACATTCTACCCCTCTTAAAGAAAAATTTTGTCCTCAAAATTTACTTGAGGTCATTCCTTAAAGAGATAAGGATACTTCTTGCGAATTTCAACTTCTAATTCCCAAGATGCTTCATCCACTCCATGATGTAACCATAAGATTTTGACTAACATTATAGTTTTTGTACATAAAACATGCTCCTTATGGTCTAAAATTCGAACCGGTTTCTCTATATAAGAAGTGTTTTCTTGTAGCTCAAGGTCTTGCCACTCAATAACATGGGAAGCATCTCGTTCATATTTCTGTAACAACGATACATGAAAAACATTATGAACACTTGCCAATCGAGGAGGTAAAGCGAGTCGGTATGTTACTGTACCAACACGTTCAGGAATCTCAAAAGGTCCATAAATTACGGTGTAAGTTTTCCTTTTATACCAAACCGCATAGGCCCCTTCATCAGAGAGACCTTCAGAAATACATGATCTCCCACTACGAACTCCAGATCATGTCTTCTATTATCGGCATAACTCTTCTGACGACTTTGCGCAGTTTGTAAACGCTTACGAATGACCTCGATCTTTTCAGTAGCTTCTTGAACAATATCTGACCTAACCAAACTCTTCTCACCTACTTCGGTCTAACAATTAGGCACACGACAAGGCCACCCATATAAAGCTTCATATGGGGCCATTCTTTTGCTTGTTTAATAACTGTTGTTGTAGGCAAACTTAGCAAAATGTAAATTGTCATCCCCACTTCCTTTAAAATCGAGGGCACAAACGTGCAACAAATCTTCTAAATCTAGTTCACACGTTCGGTCTGCCCATTGGATTGCGGATGATATGTTGTATTGTAATCTGTAGTAGTTCTCATAGCTTCCTGTAAGCTGATCTAGAATCTCGACGTGAAACGAGGATCACGATCTGACACGATAGAACTAAGGATGTCATGGAGTCTTACAACTTTCTTGATATACAACTTAACGAGCTCATCCATTGAATAGTTGATACAGATGGGAAGGAAAAGTGCTAACTTTGTCAGTTGGTCAACAATTACCCATATCGCATCGTGCTTTTTCTGAGTCTTGGGGAGACCAATTATAAAATCCATAAAAATACAATCCCACTTCTACTTAGGTATTTTCAATGGCTGCAACAAACCTGATGGATTTTGATGGTTTGACTTCACCTGTTGGCAGATAAAACATCGATAAATATAATCTACGATCTCCCTCTTCATGTTCGGCCACCAAAATAATTTCTTCACATCCTGATACATCTTCGTGCTTCCAAGGTGAATAGTAAACTTGGTTCGATGTGTTTTTTTTTTTCAAAATCTCATCCTTCAACTCCAGGACATTAGGTACACAGATGCGTCTTTGGTATCGAATCCCTTTATCTACCCTATTACTCCATTTGGACTCCTCGTTATCTTGATATTTGGCTACCATTTGCAGCAACCATTCATCATTAGCTTGCGATTCGATAATTCGATCTCTAAGAGTCGGTTTCACCTTAATATTGCATATCTCAACCTTCTGCTTCTAGAAATTTAGTTTGATGTTGAATTCTCTTATGAAACTCAGCATTTTCCATTAATAAATCATTAAACTAGGCATAGTCTTTTGCTTATACTCTTTTCTGCTTAGAGCATCTGCTACTAAATTTGATTTACTCGGATGATAAAGTAATTCAAAATTATAGTCCTTTAGGAATTCTGTCCATCTTCTCTGCCTCTTATTCAAGTTCTTCTGTGAGAATAAGTATCGAAGACAAGTGATCTGTAAAAAGTTTGAACTGTTCGCCATATAGATAATGTCATCAAAATTTTAATGCAAACACAATAACGGCTAATTCCAAGTCATGAGTTGGGTAATTACGCTTATAGGGCTTAAGTTGCCTTGATGCATAGGCAATGACCTTACTTAACTGCATCAGTACACAACCCAAACCTTTTGTTGATGCATTTGTATATACTTCAAACATTAGTCCGTCTTTCAGAAGGGTAAGGATGGGAGTGGAGGTTAGAAGTCACTTTAACTCGGGGAAAGCTTCTTCACACTTCTCAGTCCATTTGAATGGTACTCCCTTCCGAGTCAGACTTGTCAATGGCCCGAAAATCTTTGAAAAATCTTTTATGAATCTTCTATAATACCCAGCCAGTCCAAGAAAACTTCTAATTTCTGAGACATTTGTGGGTCATTCCCATTTCACCATGGATTCAATCTTTGCTGGATATACTACAATTCTCTTTTCTGAGATAACATGGCCAAAGAAATTAACACTCTCTTTCCATAATTCGTATTTAGAGAATTTAACATACAATTGATTGTTCTTTAAAGTTTATAATGCTGTCCTTAAATGTAGCTCATGTTCTTTACTAGTATTGGAATAAATCAAGATATCATCGATGAATACAATGATAAAGTTATCCAGATAAAGCTAGAATACTCTATTCATCATGTTCATGAACACTGCTCGGGCATTGGTTAGTCTGAAGGGCATAACCAGAAATTCATAGTGTCCATAGCATGTTCGAAATGTTGTTTTATAGATGTCTTCCTCCTTGATTCGCAGTTGATGGTATACAGATCTTAAGTTAATCTTGGAGAAATACCGTACTCCCTTCAGCTAATCAAACAAATCATCAATGCGTGGTAAGGGATACTTGTTCTTAATCGTCACTTTATTCAATCGGCTATAATCAATACATAAGCGTCTAGTACCATCCTTTTTCTTCACGAACAGTACTGGTGCACTCCATGGTGACGTGCTCGGTCATATGAATCCCTGAGCTTTTAATTCTTTTAGTTGTTCCTTCATTTCCTTCATTTCGATGGGCACCATTCGATATAGACACATAGATATTGGTCCTGATCCTGGCAGAAGATCAATACTAAAATCTAATTCTCTACAAGGTGGTAAACCTGGTATATCTTGGAAGACTTCTTGATACTCCCTCACTACCAGAATTTGGTCCATAGACAATTTTGGTCTCTCTCCATTCATTAACATCATAACACGCTCGATTCTTTCGTTCCTCTACTTCCCTTGAATTGTAAATGGCTCTCTTCCATGTACGAAAAAATTAACCATCTTTTCGTAACAATCCAACTTAGCATGTACACACACCCTATCCAGGCTAACATCTTGAGAAGGCAAAGATAATTCGGAAACCCTGATCATACCCCAACCAGAACCCTAACCCTAGCCTAAACCCAAATTGAACCCTGACCCTAGCCTAAACCCTAATCTAAACCTTGATTACCACCCAAGCCAGTGCCTACATGCAAATCATTACAATTCCCTAGAATGCACCCAATCATTTTGAGCTAAAACTTCGAAAGCAGACTTTGGTTTGAGCCAAAACACCGAAGCAAACCCACCGGCCAAAGCCTAGAGGGAACCCAGCCCGGGCGGTAATCGAATTATCACAGGCGGTAGTCGGACTACCGTTGACGATAATCGGATTGCTGCTCCTTATCCGACAAGTGTCCCCTCTGAGCACACAGCTGTCCCCCATCTCAAAGTTAACTTTTATATGGAATTACCCCTAGAGTTCACCCTATTTACTCTTTTACCTAACCCCAAGAGATTATAAGAGCATGTCACATGTCATTTCTCTCACCCCAACCAATCACAAATTGCCATGTCAACTTTTACCCTTCACAACAACTACCAAAATGCTATCATAAAAGGCTATAAATAGCCTTCACCTCTCTTCACAAAAAAGAACTTCTACCCAAGGGAGAGAATTCTCAAAATTCCAAGAGGGAAAGTGAGAGGAAGAGAGTGAGGGTGAGAAGGAGCTCTAAGCTTCCAAAGATCCGATCTTTTAACCACCCCTTAGCCTCCTCCAAGCCATCTCAATCTCATAGTCTAGCCCGGGTTGGTCATGGTGTATTTCATGTTCTAGCCATCTCAAGAGCGAGCCAAAGATCAACTCATTTTCCATAAAGCATTCATCATATCATTATTTTCCTTCTCAACCCCTTTGATCTTTTAGATCACCATTGAATGTATGCTCTGTGATTTGCCAAATATTTTGATCCTGTCACATCAGAAACTCATGGTAGCCTAGTCCTTAAAAAAAAAAAAAAAAAATCATATTAGCATCATGACATTAGCATCATCACATCCGTTTTTTTAGATATTCCTTAGACATATGCATTATGGATTGCCGAAATTCTGGATCTTGCTACATCAGAAATCTGGGTTTGCCTAGTCCTACCTTGATCATATCATCCCTTGAGATTGTTTACCACACAGAGTAGAGACCGTATATTTGTATGGGTAGAGAGGGTGCCTAACACCTTCTCTCTTTGTAACCAAGGTCCTTTACTTGGAATCCCGGATCGGAAACCAGGAGTCAACTTAAAGGAAGAGAGTCTTTTGATTCCCTAGCTTTACACATTCTGCAGGTTCTAGCCGATTGCAGAATTAAGAGATTAAGTGACTAGTGGCGACTCCAAACCCCACTCCCTGCATGCTGAGTGAACCAATTTTATTTGTAGGAAATCATGTGCAAAGTTGGACCAACCATAATGCAATGTTAAAGGGATAAATCTGCCATATTCGAGCTCTTCCACCTGGCTTGTTGTGTCATGCCAAGTATATGTCCATTCATGCAAGTAAGCATAACCAACACAATTCATGAAATTTGTGTAATATAACAACTTATGTGTGAGAGGTGAGTTCACATCGTTCATTTATGAGTTATTTAAGATGTTTTTAGTTATGAAAGTTAGATGCTTTGTAATTTTCTTTAATATTGTTTTGCCTATGGATAATTTTAGTTACTCTTTCTCAATGTATTTTGTTTAGGTAAACTAAGATATTGGAGTGAATTGAAAAGTCGGTATGTGTTGTGCTTGGCGGACCACGGCAAAGAAATTAAAAATAGATGGACGGCGTGGATGAAACACAAACATCGTGGATAGACGGCGTGGATATGACACATGTATCATGGTGGGATCTACATAACTTGGTGACGCCAACACACCACGGAGGGCGGTGGTGTGTGTCACCGTCCATCCCGTTTATTCCCAAACACATGAAAAAAAGGAGTGGGGACTGCAGTTTTTGCTGCTCCTGCTCCTGCTCCTGCTCCTGCTCCTCCTCTCTCTCTCTACGTCTCAAGGCGAGGCGAAGAAATGCTAACCTACGCCTCCATCCCTCCTTCGGCACGTACACTCGTTTACTGTTGCGAAATCCAGGGTTATTTAGTAAATTATGTTAAAATACAGTACTTAAATTGTAATTTTTATACATTATTTTTCAAAATAACCCCTTCACAAGATTAGGCGGTAATTACAGCCATTTTCTGTTTCTGTAATCTGGTCTTTTTGTAAATTTCATTAAAAAAACTGAGCTTTTTGTTGCAGAGTTGAGAGCTGATTTTTTATTATTTTTTTTTGCTGTGGAGGAATAATCGTTGGGTCCTGAGCCGCAACAAATAGATATTTTGCTGAGGCGCAGGATTCCGTGCATGTGGGACCCATGGTATGTTGATCTGGACTGCTGATATGATGGGGCCCACTGTGGATGGAGGATGCCCTAAAGATCTTGGAAATTGCTTTGGTTTGGTTCTTGAATGTCCACCTTCAATTGCTAATGATTTTTGTTTAAATGATTGAATTGGATTTTCTGCACCGTTTTAAATGAAGTTGACTTGTTCACTGTACATGTTATGTGGATTTATGCCAATCTAAGCCGTCCATATCATTGGTCCTAGTGCCGATCAGGTGTAGATCAAAGATCGAGCTGATCAGATGACCCTAAACATCTGACCTTTGATTTGGCTCATAGACACCCTTTAACCGTCAATTCGATGTCTGCCAATTGGATGATTAGGATGACTCATTTTTGGTTTTTGGGCCATGAATGACCATCTTGAATAAGGCCATAATGGGCCACCTTTTCAATTGTCAATTAAATGTCTACCAGTTGCATGGTTTGGATTGCTTGATTTGTGCTTTTGGGGGCTGTGCCCATATGACCTCAACCATTTGATTTTGGCCGTGAGATTCAGTCCCCTGAACTCCTTCCTAAGTGTCAATATGATGTCCACCAATTGGATGGTTAGGATGGCTCGATCTTGTGATTTTGGGCTATGAATGGTCATCCATAATAAAGCCATGGTGGGCCATGCTTTTAACTGTCAATTCAATGTCCACCAGTTGGATGATTAGGATCACTTGATCATGTGTTTTTGGGGCTATGCTTACCACAACAGGCCATGATTTGGCATATACATGTGCCATGTTTGAGATTTGCTAGGTAGCTAGGTTTGCCCATTATGCCCAACAATGTGGAGTTTGACCATTCAAGCAGTGGGTCCCACTGATGATACACATGTGGCAAACTGGACCGTTGTTTCTGACTTACCCTTGTATGGAACTTGGGGATCTCCCCTAGCAATGAGATTTTTGTGACATAGGCCATTCAAGGTGGAACCTTCTCAATAAATTGCACGGACCACCACACCATGGATCACCAAATGGGTCTATTTCATATGCAATTATTCTAAGCTGATGAGGGACAATTAACCACTTGCTCTAAAAGCTCAAACCGATAGAGTCAATTCCTTTATCTCATAGCCCATGCCCCACATCACATGAACTAGGACCTCAATTGAACCCCCCTCGTGGCCCCAATTCACATGGGTTCCGCTTCACACGAGTCACCCGCTTCACATGAGCCACCTGCCTCACACGGGCCGCCCACCTCGAGTGTGCTCCTACATTCCATGGGCCACCTCACTCGAGCCCGGTGTGAAAATGCCCTTACATTAGAAGCTTCATTTAACATTTCAATAAGACTTATAAAATTGTATCAGTTGCATATGCCATCGGCATTTTCTTGCTTGTCATCTACAAGTGTTGGATCAGATTTTGATTTGTTCTAATCGGTACTCTGGTCTCATGCCAGGTTAGATCTCTTCTCATTTTCTCAATTTTGGGGGAAAAGCAACTGAACAATTCAGTTAGCCTTCTCATATTGCTTTTTGTAAATAACAATTATTATACTCTGTAGGAGAAAGTAAGAAATGAATCCTCTCATAGTATTCCATAATCTCCACAAACAATCTCACATTACAACAAGAGAGAAGAGGTTGAAAATTTGACAAGCATAAAGCATAAATAACTCAAATGATACAACCAAATAGACCTTGAGAGATGGCCCCATAGAAGAACTAAAGGTTGATCCGTACCAGCATATACCAAAGCTTATTTAATGATGAATTTCTGTTGAAAATTACCCCTCATGACGGTCCCACCATCATTTTTCTGCACCTTCCCTCAATGAATTCTGACCATCAGCAAATTTTGTTCTTGATTGTCTGTTTCCTGTACAGTGATTGAATGGATAGGATCATTCAACCTATACAATTTTATGAAAATCTCCCATCCTGCAAGTAGATGGAACTACATGGACAGTTGATACAGTTCCCTACTGTATTAAGGTGGACAGATTGCTCTGCTCATCTATTCGTCTCTACTGCCCTAGCAAATCATTGGTCAGGTTTGGCAATGGGAAGGGCCTGCCCACTTTGGGCTCTGATCTAGCTTGGCCCACTAGTTTATTGATTTAAATTGAAATTAAGCTAATAAGCAGATGGGCCACCAAAGTTTGATTGTCTTGATTTTTGAGCTATGAGGTCTTCTGGTTCTGGTGAGCATGAATTTAATATGCATTGCAATTATCATGAATTCATTTGAATTGGAATTATCAATTGTGTTTGACCGCACTGATAATTAAAATTCATGAGAATCCTACAATATGGCATCAAATTGTGTTTAGTAGCCTATATTTTGAAGAGGGGGAGAAAGTGAAAGAGATGACATTGACTTGTGAATTCCATCAATGTCAAACGGAATCCATGTCAAATGAAATTATCTGATGTTGCTGTAATTTACAAAAATGTGTTTTGACATGGTTGAATTGTAATTCACCTCAAACACACTTTTCCCAGGCATACCAATCATTACAGCTTCACATCAATTATGTTGTCAAACAACCCTTCATTGCCCATCAAATTGATTGTGATGATCTGTTTACATGTGCCATACAGACAAAGAGACAGAAGAATAACTTTGTATTTTGCTAATGTACATGCCACACATGTGTTGATCATGTGCCTTTAATCATAATGTCAAAAGTAGAGTTTTCGATTCGATTAATAGGATTGTCGATTTGATCGAAATGTCTTTGAAAATTTCAGTTTGCTCGTTGGATATTTTTTTATGTTGCTAATTTGATTGATGGTTTTTCGAGTCTTGTTAATTCAATCAACAGTAAGATTGATGGTGCAAGTTTTGTGTAAGCATGGGTTTTGTTTCTAATTACATATGAAGTGTAAAAATATTCTTATTAATTATATGATTATGGTTAAGACGAATATAGCTGAACATAGAATCAAATGTTTTGAAGGGAGCTAGGGTTTTCCATCTGTAAGTTATTCTATCTATTATACTTCTTTTGATTATAATGAATTGATAGTCACTTTGTGCTATATTTTTTCCTGTAAGAATTTTCCACATAAAAATCTTTGTATCTTTGTATTTTTGTGCTTACTCTTTTTCAGTCCTATTGCTTGTTTGATTCGTTTTGAGGTTGCTTTTGGGCCCATTAAGGGGTTTCAACGCCCAACAAGTGGTATTAGAGCGTATGTTGAGTTATCATATTGAATCTGAAAACATGATATTGATGAGATCAAATATGAAGTTCGAGACAAAAAAGTTCACATGTGAAATTAATTTTGAATCATGGAGGTTGAAGATGAAAGCCCTTTTATTTTAGTAAGGGTTGTAGCATGCATTCTTTGGAAACAGTGAAACATCCGAAATCCATAAAGGAAGAGGATTGTGATGAACTTAATCAGAGGGCGATTAGCATAATCCAATTATGCTTGGCTGATGAAGTCATAAGCAATGTCATTGATGAGATGATTACCGTAGGATTATGGGAGAAGTTGGAGAGCATATACATGATGAAGTCGTTCACCAATCATCTATATCTAAAGAGACAATTCTATACTTTGAGGATGGTGGAAGGGTCAGATATCTCTGAGCACAACAAATTAATTTGTAAGTTGACAAGCGTGGAGGTGAAAATCGATGAAGAAGACAAAGCCCTAATTTTGTTGATGTCTTTCCTGGAGTCCTACGAATATCTGGTTGATACTCTACAATAGTGTTACTATTAAAGCGAGAAGCGATAATGATAGTGTTACTATTGAAGATTAGAGATGGTGATAATAGCTTAGAGCAATGGATATGGAGGATTAAAGCCACATTGGAGATTATTGATCATGTGCCCTCAATCAAAGTGCCAAAAGCGGAGTTTTCAATTTGATTGAAATATTTCATGAAATTCCAATTTGCTCATTGGATGTTTTTGGACGTTGTCAATTTGATCGATAGAGGTATCAATTCAATTGATTGTTTGTCGAGTCCTGTCAAGTCCTGTCAATTTGATCGACAATCAGATCGGTGGTGTGCACAAGTTTTATGTAAGTGCAGAATTTGTTTCTAATTGTGTTCGAAAGTATATAAAAACATTGTTAATTACATGATTAGAGTTAAGTCGAATAGAGCAGAATGTAGAATACAAAGTTTTGAAGGGAGTTAGGGTTTTCTATTTGTAAGTTGTTCCATCTCTTATAAATCTTTTGATTATGGTGGATTGTTCGTCACTTTGTGCTGTAGTTTTTCTCACAGGGGCTTTTCACATAAAAATATCTAAATTTTTGTGTTCTTTATGTTTGCTTGTTTTTTTATTTTTATTTTTTCATTCTTTATTGTGTGTTTGATTCATTTAGAGGTTGCTTATGCATTTATCAAGAGGTTTTAGTGCCCAACAACATATGCCACTAGCCATGTCTGCATGGAATGATGGTTCCAATATTCGACATATGTTAAAAGAGCATGACCTGTATTCCATGGAATGATGGGGCCACAGTTTGCCAAACAAATGTATAGCTCTGACTAACCTAAAGTTTTCTAACTCATCTACCTATTTCCAATATTGGGCCCTACATGTTGAGTGGACTAGTTTTATTTGTAGGAAATCATGTGCCAGGTCAGACCGGCCATAATGCAACGTTAAAGGGATAAATCTGCCATATTCGGGCTCTTCCACCTACCACAATGCAACATGATTGATGAATAACCCTCATCAGGTGTTGATATCTTGGCTTGTTGTGTCATGCCAAGTATTTGTCCATTCATGCAAATAAGCATAACCAACACAATTCATGAAATTTGTGTAATATAACAACTTGTGTGAGAGGTAAGTTCACATGTTTCATTTAGGAGTTATTTAAGATGTTTTTAATTATGAAAGTTATGTGCTTTGTAATTTTCTTTAATATTATTTTGCCCATGGATAATTTTAGTTACTCTTTCTCAATGTGTTGTGTTTAGGCAAACTAAGATATTGGAGTGAATTGAAAAGTCAGTATGTGTAAAACCTAACTATTTATGTAGTACTTCTAATGATGAGTTTTGTGTAACCATAGGGATATAGTTAGAGCTTTACACAAACCAAGTTTTGCAATGCATTAGGTGTCTGCTAATCGACCAGTTAATAACATAGCTTAAGTGTAGATTTTGGGTGATAATCCATCTACAATGGTCCCGCATTGGGGTGGCTGGGATTTGAGCTGCAAGTCATGTTTATACTGGAGGGGAACTTCACCTTTATCCTCACTACAACTCAGTTGACTCTGCTGTATCAAAACCTTTAGTTTGGATAAAGAAGAAGAATTGAGTATAGTGAATTTCTTATTGTTATTATTATTTTTCTGCTGGGGAGAGAGGAACGGTAAATCCTTCTACATTTCCTCCTTGCACGGAAGAGAGAAGCTAACTTCATTTGTTTTGACGTTTAGAGGAAGGATGCAGCCCCACATCTTAGAGCCAATAGACTTGTGATGCGGTAACTACACAATTGATTCCGGTGGTGTGTGCTACACCAACCAATATGTACGCTTCACACGCACATACCCATTGTTGGACAGAAGTGATTGCGTAGTGAGTAACTCATTAGGCTAAGCATACTGAATAAACTCCATCCATTTTACCAAATAATTTTAGGGCTTTAGCCCAAAAATAAAGCATATGCAAATCTCAAATGGACCACACCACGGGAAAAAGTGTGAATTGAATGTATACAGTTGAAAATTTCTTGATGGCCACTAAAGTTTTGGATCAAGTTTATATTTATGTTTTTCTTTCATCCATGTTTTTTTTTTTTAATCTTATGAACAGTTTGGATGACAAGTAAACTTCAACGTGGGGCCTAGTAAGGTTTCAACTCGGAAATCATTATTCCCTCTTTTTCCCGTGGTATGGTTCAGCTGAGCTTTTTATATGCTTCAATTTAGGTTTCAAACCCTTAAAATGAGCTGGAAAAACGTATGGACGGTATGGATTAACCACATACATTCACGGTGGGCCCTGAGTAACTCAGTACCAGTCCAATTCCTTCTTGGACTGGGATTCCCATACTTTATGCGATTGGAAGATAGGTGGGGCCACCGTGATGTTGATGGAAAATCCACTACTTTCATCAGTTTTTAAAAGTCGATTAGCCAAAGAATGATCTAAGTCCAAAACTTAAGCGTGCTTTACATTAGGAAAACGTGTGTAGTCAAATTCTTACCCTTGAAACTTTCCTGGGGTCCACCATATTGTTTATATAACATCCATACCGTTCATAAGGTCATTCCTACTAGGATGAGCTGAAATAATAAAAATTAGCCTGATTCAAAATTTCTGTGTCCCCACGCATCTTTCAACGGTACATGTTTAATATTTTGCCGTGTGGCTCACTTGAATTTTGGATTTGAGTCAGTTTTGAGACTGTATCCTAATATGATAAAAAAAAAAATGGATGGAAGGAGTGGATTTCTCACAAACAACAAGATACGCCCCACTATTCTTACCATTGCAGGAAGTTCCTGCAAAAGCCTTTCCGTGAAATCCGGTCCCCCGATACGGTTATTCATGGAATCTCCATGATCTCCGGACTTGATGACCGTGAGAAATCTCCATCGTTATCGCATGGACAAAGGAATGGACCCGTAGAAGCCTTTGCATGAAGAGGGGTATCCAGAGTCATGAAGAGCAAATGATCCTCACCGTCCAATTTGTGGCTGATAAATGGATGGTTTAAACAATAAATACTTAATGGTTTAAATTCGATGGACGTAACCAATTGGAGTATAGTGCACCCAATCAATTTAAATTTGGCTTATGCCCCATCTATATAGAGAGCGACCAATGAGTTAATGATTTGATTGAGGTGCAAAGCCATTGCTTCCCACCTGTTAAGGCAAAATGCTATACTTTGAGCCTCGGTTTACTACAAACTGAGGTAAAAAAAAACATGAGCTTTTAGTCTCAATTTTTTAACAAATGAGGTTAAAAAAAGTGAACTTTTAACTTAATTTATAGTTGACCTTTACTTTAGCTTCTTACCAAGCGAGGTAAAAATGATAGACTTTTTAGCCTCAGTTTATTAAGCAAAAAAAGTTGACATTTAGCTTTGATAGAAAAAAGGGTAGATTTTTATCCTAAAAGGTTTTAGCATCAATTTCTTACAAATTAAGTCAAAATAGTAGACTTTTAGGTAAAAAACCTCAATTTCTTACTAGTGAATCTTTCTTATCGGGGCAAAATGGTAGACTTTTAACCTCGGTTTCTCATCAACCGAGGCAAAAAAATTAAACTTTTAGCTTCGGTTTCTCACTAACTGAGGCAAAAAAGTGAACTTTTAACCACAATTTCTTACTAAGGCAAAATAATAGACTTTTAGCTTGATTTATCAATTGAGGTAAAAAAGTGAACTTTTACCCTCAGTTTCTTATCAATCAAGGCTAAAAAGTGAACTTTTAACCTCAATTTTTTTGAGGCAAAATGACAAACTTTTAGCATCAATTTCTTACAAATTAAGGCAAAATAGTAGACTTTTAGCCTTGATTTTTCACCAACCGAGACAAAAAAGTAAATTTTTAACCTCAATTTCATAACAACCGAGGTTAAAAAGTGAACTTTTAACCTCGATTTCTTACTAGCTGAAGTAAAATGACAAATTTTTAGCATCAATTTCTTATCCCTTTTTGAACGGTTTTTCAAAATGGTAGACTTTTGGGGCCCACCAACCTCGTTGCGGAAGCTGACCACGTTGCGGAGGCGATTGTGGGCTATCAACCGAGGCAAAAAAGCTAGGCTGGTGGAATTGAACTTTTAGCTTCTCTAGGTTCTCACTAATTTCAAGAGGCAAAAAAGTGAACTTTTAACCACAATTTCTTACTAAGGCAAAATAATAGACTTTTAGCTTCAGTTTATCACCAACCTAGGCAAAAAAGTTGACTTTTAGCGGGCTTCTAGCCTTAATTTTTTTACTAACTGAGACAAAATGTTAGACTTTTAATTTCGGCTTTTCACCAACTGAAGCGAAATGGTAGACTTCTATCATCGATTTTTCACAACCAAGGCAAAATAACGGACTTTTAGCCTTGGTTTCTTAGTAACCGAGGTGAAAAATAAACTTTTAGCCTTGGTTCCTTAGTAAGCGAGGTTACAAAGTACATTTAGCCTCTATTTTTTGAATCGAGGCTAAAAAATTATGGCTAAAGGCCACATTTCTTGTAGTGTTAGCACATGTGGGGTGCAAGAAGAGGGATATGGCAGTGTCACATGTTGGACATTAGCACATGTGGGATGCTTTAGATACGGAAAAAGAGAGGATAGATGGTCATGCATATGACACATTGGCACATGTGACATAGTGGCATGTGTGGTGCATGACTGAAGATGGATAATGACTCATTTTGACATGTTGGCACATGTAGCACATGTGAGATGATCGAAAGTGAATAGTGGCACGTTTCGACTTAACCCTCTTGAGAAACTCATTTTCGTTTTATTGTGAGAAAATATTCTTTTTAGAGGTTAAATGTAAAAACATAGTTAAATGAGTCCACAACTCAGATTGACTCACTTAGTCTCAAGTCATGACTCACCTTTGTCAAGGGTGACTTTGAACTGGATTGAGTCCGACCGAGTCCCATCCAAATAGCCCAAGTTGAATAGCTCTTGTTCGAGTCTAAAAACCATGGTCTAATTTCAAAGGTGATGGATGGGTACAATGAAATGGATTTTCAAATGACTTGATAGCCCCAATTGGCTTATTCACAGTGGAGTTGTCAATGGGCTAGTCCTAGCTGTCATTAGTAGGGGTGTACATCGAGTCGAGCTGGCATCAGCTCGACTCGGCTCGGCTACCGGCTGACCTCAGCTCGAACTCGACTCGGCTCGGTCCGCGAGCCTGACTGGCCAGCTCGGCTCAATTAGGTCAGCAGCACGGGCCGAGTTCGAGCCAAGATCGAGCCGAGTTCGCCATTGAGGCATTTCCACTAACACCTAGACTACGCCTTCAAAATACCTTTGTATGTGAAACAGAAGCAATAGTTTTACAGGTATTTTATCAAACACCTTCTAAACAACATAAAAACGAAGAAAACCCAAGAAAAAAAAAGGGTATTTGTTTCATGTACATACCTTCCTTGCCACCGCACTTCGTTGAGTTATTTTATCAAACACTTGGTGAGCAACATCAATGGCAAAGTAACCGAGTCACCGAACTAGTTCGATTCGAGCTGGATTCAATCCGAGTTGAGTCAAGCTGGGGCCTACTCAAACTCGGCTCAAACTCATTTTCAAGCTCAAAAAATCAGCTCGACTCGGCTTGAACTCAACTTCGAGCTAGCTCGCTCGACTCTACTAAAAAAAGCTCGATTCGACTCGGTTCGTGTACACCCCTAGTCATTAGGTCTGGGTAGGGTTAGACCCAGCCAAGATCTATCCAACCCACATTGTTCAACATAGGCCCAAGCCTAACTTGAGCCCGTTATAAACCAAAATAGTCCAGCTTGAGCCTGGCCCTAAAATTTTATGCTGGACTGAGTCCGAGCCCAATGGTTAGTCCGGTCGGAGAGAGAGAGAGAGAGAGAGAGAGAGAGAGAGAGAGAGAGAGAGAGAGAGAGAGAGAGAGAGAGAGAGAGAGAGAGAGAGAGAGAGAGAGAGAGATCACAAGAGTAGTAATTGAGGATTTTATAAACCCAGGAGACGTGACAAGAGGAATAAATGAGGATTTCTACGCATTGTGTATATTATAAAATTGCTCTTTCAAACCTTAATTGGCCGGGCTAGGCTAATAGGCCGTTGTACACGGTCTAGTACAAACCCAGCACAATTGAGAAATGGGCCTAAACTTTAAGCCCGAGCCTTGACTTCAGGCCTGCTACTCTAGCTAGCCCAAGCTCATCTCAAAAGCCCAACAGGGGCCCAGCCCACTGACAGGTCTAACTGTCATCAGATGTACTATTCCTATTCTTGTTGAATAGAGCCCATCCAGCATAAAACTCGATCTGTGGAGGCTTACCATAATGTAAGCTAACATCCACTCAGTGAAACAGCTGGTGTTGAACACTTTGGGGTCCCCATAAATCTTGGATTACGCTTGTATATGTGTTTTCCTTTCATTCTTCATTATGGTGGGAATCACCTTATGAATGGTTTGGATGGCATGTAAATATAAGGGTGGGTCCCTATGAGTTTTCGATTGTAGGCTCACACAATTTTGCGTACGAAAGAACTCAATTGAAGGACTTGGATGCGGTAGTGAACTCTCCACTATCTAGGTGGGTACTGGACAATTTGGATGCGGTACTGAACTCTCGCAAATTGCCGAAAAAATAAGGCAGATCCAAATCTCGGGTGGGTGGACCACATCATAGGAAACAATGCTGATTGAACACTCACCGTTAAAAACTTCCTAAGGCTGTTGTACTGTTTATTTTCCATCCAACCCGTTGATTAGATTACACAGGTCTAGATGAAGTGAAAACACAAATATCAGCTTGATCTTAACCTTTTGTGCTCCCAAGTATATATATATATATATATATATATATATATATATATATATATATATATATATATATATATATATATATATATATATATATATATATATATGTGGGAAAAGGTACAATGCGCTCAAGTTGATTTTAACGCCCCATGATGTTAAGCTGTGTGGGCCCCACCGTGATGCGTTTCGAACATCTACCCCATTAGTCAGATGCACCATAGTTTCGTGAGCGTAGGTTTCAAAAATCAACTCAATCCGTGACTTTGGTGGGCCACACCACATACAGAAGTGGGAGGGGCCGTGCACCATTAAAACTTTCATAACCATTTTTGAGGGCCCACCGAGATGTAGTTTGCAAATCCAGCCCATCCATTATGTGTGTCCCACTTGAATGAGGGTTCAAACCAAGTTTCAGGTTCATGTAAAACTCAGGTGGGCCCCACTAAGTGCTTTTATATGTTTTAACGGTGTCTTCACATAATTTTAGATGGTATGGCCCACCTGAGTTCCGTGGCTGATTTTTGGTATATCACATAATTTAAAGGATACCCATCAAATGCACGGTGTTGATGGTCGAAACATATCACGGTGGGGCCCACACAACTCCACCTCACGGGAGCTTATAGTCAGCTCCAGGGCATTGTACCTTTTCTATATATATATATATATATATATATATATATATATATATATATATATATATATAATGCCTTTGAGCTCATGGGAACTTCCCATGAGGTCGAGCTGTGTGGGCCCCACCGTGATGCGTGTCGAACACCAACACCATGCATTTGATGGGTCCCCTTTAAATGATGGGATATCCCAAAAATAAGATGTACAAGAAACTCAAGTGGGCCATACCATCTAAAATAATGTGAAGACATGCCTAAAACATATAAAAGCACTTGGTGGGGCTCACCTAAAATTTGGATGTGTCTGAAACTTGGTCTGACCCCTCGTCCAAGTGGGACACACATAATGGATGGGCTGGATTTGTGAACCACACCTAGGTGGACCCAACAAATGATTATGAATGTTTTAATGGGAAAATAACCCCCCTCAACTTTTATATGTGGTGTGGCCCACACAAGTTATGGATTGACTTGATTTTTAAGTGCAACGCCCACCATGAAATGTTGTATTTGACTGATAGGGTAGATGTTTGGCACGTGACTGATAGGGTAGATGTTTGGCATGCATCACGGTGGGGCCCGCATAGCTCGACCTCATGGGAAGTTTCCATGAGTTCGGCCGCATAGAAACATCCCCCCCCCACACACACGCGCACACACACACATATATTATATATATGTGCGTTGAATCATTACTGTCTCCCATATTGTGGTCTACTTGACTTGAGATTTTGATTAGGCTAATGTCCTAAAATGAGCTGAAAAATAAAAAGCTTTTCCAACAACGACCAATATAGACCTGGTTGACGGAAGGATTACAACCAAATCCAAATCCTTACCGAATCCAAGTCCATATTTACATGGTACACAAGGCAGAGTGATGTAGCCCTCCATGTAAGGATATCGAATTTAGATGGCCTACGTTTAGGAAATCAAGACAATACCATCCGTTGCTTCCCTTTGCATTCTTCCCCAAAATTATCCATTTTGAAGGTCACTTATTAGTTGGATAAGATCATCTAATCAATGTCCATTTTAAACCATTTTCTTTCAACAATATGTGAAATTAGATGGATGGTCCTGATCATTAAGACACATTGCAACATGTAATTCTTCAAACCCTACCCTATTTCGTCCAACTCACATAACAATTTGATGAACCACTTATATTACATAACTGACTATACATGTTGGCTTCTGCATGTTGGCTAGCGTATCATGCCGACTGTAGGCCCATTCATGCTTACATAGCATAACAGGCTCCATTCATGAAATTTATGTGACACAACGACTTACAAAGTACATTTAGTAGTCATTTCATATATATCTTTTTTCAAGTTTTAGATGATTTGCAATTTATTTTAGCATTATACCACTGCAGCACATACTTCTGATTTCTCTTACTCAAGAATTGTTGTGTTTAGGCTAACTAAGATATTGGAGTGAACTAAAAAGTGGTATGTGTAAATAATATTTATATGATACGCTTTTATTAGCAAGAGTAATTTTGTTTAGTCGCTTACCTAAGGTACTTTTTTTTTTTTTTTTTTTTTTGTGGATAGTATAAGTTAACAATTTCTATTAAAACATAATTATATGTCATACTTTTATTAATATGAGTAATATTATTTAATTATTTACATGTTTTATTGATTATGCATAATATTAAAATTTTACCACAAAATTCCTTAAAAGACTATGTTTTTACCAAATAATGCCTTTAATTTTTTAAGTAGTGACACTCAAGATTTGAGGGCCCACGTGGTGTATAATATCCAACCCATTAAGCATATGCACCACACCATGGTGATAACATGAGCAAAATAACTAGTCAATTAGATCATCAGATGGGCTATACTTACAATTGGGATATTTTGAATGCTCTACATTATTTTCTATGAATTCGCTCACCTTATGATTAGATTTGCCATCCTTTTTATTAGCCTAATAATAATGTTGGTGTGCATCTGTTGGATAGGTTACATATGAGACATGTAACATGTAGGCTCCACAGCTTTGGATTTTCACTTCGTTGTAAAAAAAAAAAAAAAAAAAACCCTGGAGGAGAGCTTTGTAATTTCTTATCTTAAATAAGATGGTATGGGAATAACATGGAGTCACTATTTGGCAAAATCCAATTCATGAAGAATTTTGCTATAAAAAAACCCCATTAATTATTTATGTTTTATGGTTTTTAGATGTTTATAGAAAAATTCATGTTATTTAGATTTTGCAAAATAATGACTTTGCTGTAATGGGAAAAATGGACCAACCAACCATCTGTAGACCAGGTCGACTCTTCAAATAGCAGCATGCACTACTCGATGAAGAAAGCGACTCAACTCAAGTCGACGAGACTCGTCCTATGGCCAATGTGACATGCCTCAATTGCCAGGTCGGCCAAACCTGCCCTCCATGGGATCCAAATTGACCTTTACCTCCTCGATCAAGGGAAAGACCCTCTATGCCACCGCTCTCCCCATTTATAAATAAGACTACTCCCGATGGTAAAAGGTATGTGCAATCTTTATAACCTCAATACTCAACTAGACCCAAATTCCTTTCCTGACTTAGGCATGGGAGGGTCCCCTACTCTTGCCTGCATCTTCCTTGTCCGTTACTTGTGCTTGTGCAGGTATTTGGGTCCAAGAAGGGCTAGCTAACCAGAATTTTACATCAACATTCACGATTAAGAATACTGACAAAATCATTATCAATTCAAAATTTACTAAAAAAGTATTGCATGATTGAAAATGACTGAGTTGTGCTTCTGAAAGTGTGAAATTACCAAAATGTCTAATGCATTTATTTATTTTATTCTTTAATTGTTAAAGTTGTGAAATGTGGGACCAATGGGCATGTGTTTGACATCCCAGGGATCTAATGCATACATCCCACCGTCATGATCAAATGAAAAAAAAAGAAAGAATTGAATCATTAAGTGGTCTCACCATAAAATATTTTACACTACCCAAAAACATCCGAATTCACTTGCAATCAATCTAATCATATAATAGCTTCAACTTTTTGTTTGGGTGATCACCATGTTCTGGTGCATATGTTGGATAGGTTGGATGTCAGAACAAGTGCTCTTTTCTCAACTTTATTAATTTTTTAAAGGGGAAACTAAATGAGAGATTTAGGTAATTATCTCCTCCAAAAAGCACATGTGGTCAATTGGATTCACAGAGTCATTATTTTAATTGATTTAGAATTTTTGAAGAATTTTGCAGTAAAAATCCCTATAATTTTCCTCTTTTAGGTTTTTAAGGTTGAGATTAATTTAGTAAACTTATATGAAATATTTGCTTACTGAATTCATTGAAAAGCATAAGAAAGAAAATGTATAGTATTTCTTGAAAAACTTTATTTTAGAGAAACCATGGGAAATGACACGTTACTTTCATTATATTTTTTCAATAAAATTTTCCTAAAAAACAAGGATGTATTTCAAAATTTGTTGTTTGGCGGAACAAAAGTTTTCTAAAAAAATTGTAGGTAGTCACTAACATGTGTCATATTAGCGCATGTTGCACATATAGAATACTTGAAAATGAATAATGGCAAGTGTAACATACACAACATACGTGACCACCTAAAGCTAAATTATGGGACACCTGGTAAATGTGAGGTGCTTGAAGCCATATGGTAACATATGTGGCACAAGAGACATATTGATACATCTGTCAAGTGGGCATTGGAAACTAAATAATGCCACTTGTGCACATTGGCACCATTCACATATGTGGTATATTTGGAGTTAGAAGATGGATGATGACACACGTGGAGTGCTTTGCACATGTGAGGCATGAGATAATATGAATGGTGGTACATGTGGCACATCAGCACATTTGGTAATATGAGTTTGTTTATTTTCCACCAAAGAAAGTGGGAAATGATATCTTCTAGGGTCCTACAAATAAAGGCTTGACAAACACTGAAGAGTAAGTTTCACTGTAAATTTAGTTGCATTTCTTCTCTTTTCCTTTGATTTAGATTCCATAAATCCAAATAGGACCTAATTAGAAGAAACCAATCAAGATAAGAAAATCACATAGATACTCTGAGGCAATGCTAGTCATTTGGGAGAGTGCCTAATCCACGTGGTGGATGAAGGATTTAATGTGGATGAGATCCACCCTTTCCATTATGTATGCAATGTATTGTTTGTGCTGGGCCCAAAGATCAGCCTGATTCAAAATTAAGATTGGCTACACCATGGAAACAGTTGAGATGGGAAGTTCCACCGTTAAAATCATCCGAATTGTGCATGGTCTGAGAGTAGGTATCCGTGCAATGATGAAACATTTGGAGTACTACGTATTCTTTATTATTTTGTTGACAGGTTGAATCGGAACCCACATATCCTAATTCCAGCAAGATGGAGGTTCAACAACTGCAATCTTGTGCCGTAGGATTGCATATGTAAACATTGATTCTTCCCTTACAAGATAGGTTCAACAACTACAATCTTGTCCAAGAATGGTGCGTGATGTTTTCCGTCTTGCCAAAGAGAATGCTCCGGCAATTATATTTATTGATGAGGTAGACGCTATTGCTACTGCTTGTTTCGATGCTCAAACTGGAGCTGACAGAGAAGTTCAACGAATCCTCAAACTACTGAATCAGACGGATGGATTTGACCAGACTGTTAATGTAAAGGTAATTATGGCAACCAATAGGGCAGACACTCTGGACCCTGGGCTTCTTCGTCCAGGCAGACTTGACCGGAAGATTGAATTCCCTTTGCCAGATAGGTGACAGAAGAGGCTTGTTTTTCAGGTGTGCACAGCTAAGATGAACTTAAGTGGTGAGGTTGACTTGGAAGACTATGTTTCTCGACCCGATAAAATCAGTGCTGCGGAGATTGCAGCGATATGTCAGGAAGCGGGAATGCATGCCGTCCGAAAGAACCGTTATGTTATTCTTCCAAAGGACTTTGAGAAAGGCTACCGAACAAATGTGAAGAAGCCTGATACAGATTTCGATTTTTACAAGTAAGAGGTGCCAAGAATCTGGCATGATAAGCGGCTTTGTATGTTGGTGGAACAATGTTTATGGACGCTGCCCGGATGCTCTGAAATCCATGCAATGCTTTCTAAGCTATTTACAACATCACACAATCTTTTTGTATTTTTATTTTGGTTTTTGAAGTAGGTTGTAAATTCTTATTTGGGCGTGTTTACGATATTACGTTACCCATAATTACTGCTGAAACTAGTAGCCTTTCAATGTTAGTTGACATGTCCTCCAGGAAAAAAAAAAATAAAAAAAACATGATCAAAGCAGGGCTGTTGCTCATTAATTAATTACTAATTCTCTTTATCACTGTAGGTTTGAATCTTGGTAGGCCTGGTCAGAATTAAAATTATGATTCAAAGTGAAATTAAATTTCAGCGTGTTTATAACCTTATAAATGATGAATAGGGCTGGTAATGGAATAGGTTTGTATTAGAAAAAAAATTAAATTATGTATAAACTCGGTTCGAAATAGCAACCGTATGTCTGACCCATTGACAGCCGTATAAATGCATGTTGATGAATGGGTGGAAGAGACTACAAATACATTCTATTTATATTTATATTAATAAAAATATTCTGTAAAATATATGACAATTTATATATAAAACTACCTAATATAGTATGTGTTGAGGTCAAAATCTGGTCAGCCCTCTTCCCTCTTCACATATTCTGAATAGATGAAAGACCTGGTTCCCTGCACATAAACCGTGAGCAATGTAATCCTTTAAGGATTCTTTCGGCCCTTGTTTGATGGTAAGCAGGTGGGTATTGGGCTTTCGGCTTCTCTTACCGCTTATAAATTGTGTAAGGAATGACCGAGTCAATTCTTCGAATGAACATATGGATCCAGGCTTGAGTTGTCGATACCAATTTCGAGCGGATCCGGCCAAAGTAATCGAGAATCCTCTGCACATCATTGCATCGGTTGCAGTCTGTATCTGCATCCACGAACGATAAGCTTCCACGTGTTCGGATGGGTCGCCGGACCCGGATTACTGGATGACAGGAGGAATCTGAAATCTCTGAGGCATCACTTCGTTCATGATTTCTGAGGTGAACGGAGGCTTGGTCTCTTCCATCATAGCTTGAACAGCAGCCGGGATTGATGATGGCTGTTGTTGCTTCTGTAACATCAAGACTTGGTTATTCAGGTCTGCGAATCGTGACTCCCAGGGATCCCTGTTTTCTGCCACTTCTTCCCGAGTGTTCTCCGGCTTAGGCATCCTTCTTTCCCTTCTCCTCTCCGGGGTGTGACGAAGGTCCGTTGGAGCCAGAGCTGAGGCGGCTGGGACATCCGTCGGGGCCCGAGTCGTCACATTCCTGGTAGGAGCTCGCATTGGAGTTGGGGGAGGGTTTTGAGCCGACACTGGTGCTCGGGTAGATTGTTGCGGAGATGTCCCACGCCTCGCAATTCTTGTTGCTGAATGGGCTTGAACGACTGGTCCGACAGCTTCTGGCACTGGACTTCTCCACTCGGGTTGTTGCTGGGACTCGCGCTCCTGTCTCATCCGTTGTAGCTCATCGCGCAAGGCCTGTATTTCACCTTGTAAAGCGCGGTATTTGTTGGAACGGTTGCGAGAACGCTGAGAAGGGCCCGGAGCAGACTCCGCATGAAGTAGTGACGAAGAGCGGGTCTGCTCCGGTTCCACCACCACTGCTTTCTTCTTTCTTCTAACCATAGCTTTCAAGAACAGGAAACTGACTTTTTGTATCACTTTCCCACAGACGGCGCCAAAAAATGTTGAGGTCAAAATCTGGTCAGCCCTCTTCCCTCTTCACATATACTGAATAGATGAAAGACTTGGTTCCCTGCACATAAACCGTAAGCAATGGAGACCCCAGCTGGCCGGGACCTCCGATGCCTAAGTCGGACAACAGAATTTAGAAGGAAGGGGAGAGTGTCGGATGTTGCGACACTGTTCCCATGGGGTGGTGTGATATTTATACCTCTTCATCGCTTGATTCGCATCCGATAATCTCGACGAACGTATCATGGAGATATTGCTCGAGTTCGGAGATCATGTGTTGTGGAGGGCGTATCTACGGGCGAGATAATAGGACACGTCCGTATATGGCAGTTTCCTCACTTAGTGCGCGAGACTTTTATCCTTGGAGATGCCTCGGCTCGGCCAGATCGAGGACGACGGCATCAACCCGAGCTGATGATTGACTGTGCCAACTCGAGCCGAACCTTGATCCGCTCATTAGTAATGCAGCTAGCCATTCTCGGTATTATGATGGATGTTCGGTTGGAGTTGATCGTACAACTAGAATGTTTTCTCTTCCGACTGCCTTCGGGAGGATGGTGGTCAAGAATGAGAGCTTCGCTCATCTTAACTTGCTTTCCTAATGTCATGCCGAGGCTCAGACTCTCCGCCCGGAGTAGCGGACTGTCGATCCCCCCGATTGTAGTCGGCTCGGATCTTCCCATAACAGTATGCACTCACACTAACAATTAGGTGAATTACTAAAGAATGTCTGACATCTAACTTATCGGAACAGAAATTATGATCCACCCAATATACAATTAGTGGATAGCTGCAACCAAATCCAACCCTTCCAGTACATTGGCCACATTACCGGTTACTGGTCAGTGCTCCATAATGCATGTGTTTTATCGAAGCTATCAATCCATTTTTCCAGCTCATTTTACAATATGGCCCAAAAATGAGGCAGATCCAAATTTCAGTGGACTACACCACAAGAAATAGTGGTGATTGGATGACCACATTAATAAAAAAACTTCGTAAGGCCCACAATAATGTTTATTCGCCATCCAACCTATTGCTTACATCACAAGACTTAGATAATAAAGTGAAAACATAATATTAGCTTGATCAAATCTTTTGTGGCTCTAAGAAGTTTTTAATGGTGGACATTTACTCCTATGATGTTGTCCACCTAAGATTTAGATCTACCTCATTTTTAGGCTCAAGTCTTAAAATGAGCTGGAAAAATAAATGAAGTATAAAACACATACATCATGTTGGGTCTACAAGCTTTTCCAGCACACATGTCCGTACCACACACCAGTCAGGTCGGTGTGTGTGGTACACGATCCGGTCCGTTACTTTCCTTGGCAGTCCTACCAAAAATTGCCCCTTTTAAATAAGATCATCTTATGAATGTCTATTTTATTAGTTGGATAAGATCATCTTATGAATGTCCGTGTTGAACCATTTTCTTCCAACAATATGTGAAATTAAATGAATGATCCTGATCGTTAAGCCACCTTGCCACGTGTAGTGCAAGATGGATCTACTAAATTTTGTTCTTCAAACCCTGCCTTATCTAGTCCCAACTCACATAACAATGGCGTCGTATTAGATCAACCACCCAGATTACATAATTAAACATACATGTTGAATGTTGGTTAGTATATCATGTTGACTGTATGTTCATTCACGCTATTGAGTATAACCAACCTCATCAATTAAATTTACGTGACCTAACAACTTAGGAATAAAGCTAGTTCATTTAAGAGTTATTTTTATTTTCTTTTCAAGCTTAGATGATATATAATTTATTTTAGTATTATGATACTAACATTCATGCTTTTGATTTCTCTTACTCCGTTTATGCATGCCAACTAAGATATTGGAATGAACTGAAAAGTGGTATGTGTAAAACATAATTATATATCATAACTTTATTAACATGAGTTATTTTGTTTAATCATCTACGTAAGTTATTGATTATGTATAATATTAGTTAGGAAATTTTACTGCAAAAAATCTAAGAAAATTATATTTTATCAAATAATGCCTTAACAATTAAAAATTACAAAATGTTTTTTGAAGGCTGAAATTATAAGAATGCCTTCATTTATTTATTTTTTCTTTAAAAAGTAGTGGAACTCAAGATTTGTTGAGTCATGGGTCCGTGCATAACATCCAACCTCTTAAGGTGATAATATGAACAAAACATTAGGTGAATCAGATAATATGATAGGTTACACTTGAATTAGGATATTTTGAATTGTGTACATTATTTTCATTCATAAATTGGCCCACCTTATGATTGGATTCATCATATTTTTGACCAATCTAATAATAATGTTGGTGTGCATTTGTTGGACAGGTAGATGTAAGATACAAGCCAGTTTCACAACTATGGATTTTCCACTTTGTTATCGAGAAAAAGTAAAGTAGAGCTGCAATATAATTTCTCCTCTTAATAGTGCTAAAATCAAATTCCTTGAACAATTTGGTGGAAAAAACCCTGTTAGATATTTTTGTTTTATGTTTTTGAGATTTTTAATACAAGATTCATTTATAATTTGGAATTTACTATATAAGGATTCCAGTTAGTTCATTTGAAAGTGTGAAATTACCAAAATGGATCTTGTATTTTTTGTTTTCAAGTGTTGAATTTGAAAATTGTGGGGCTCAATTGACATGTGTATGCCATATAAGGCATCCAACAAATATATCCAACCATGATGATTAGATGAAAAGAAAATATGGTGGATCCAATCAATATTGGTTGGGCCTTACCGTAAAAATCCAAATTCACACCACCTAAAAAAATCCAAATTCACATGTAATCCGTCTAATAATTTAATAATTAATATATATATCATGTTTGTTTAGTATCTACTTTCAAATTTATTATTTGGCAAAAAAAAAAAAAAATTCCTTAATGAAATTAAGCTAATCACTAGCATGTGTGACATATACGTGGAATGCTTGAAAATAAATAGTAGCACATGTGACATAGGTATACGTGAGTACTTGAATTGTGACACATGTGACATATGTGAGTTACTTGATGATATACGGTGGCACATGTGGCACAAGATACATATTGGTGCATTTGACAAGTGGGCACTTGAAGTTAAATGGCAACACTTGTACAATTGACACCATTGGCACATGCGGGAGCGATTGAAGATGAATAATGGAACATGTGGAGTTCTTTGCAGATGGTAAGATTAATGGTGGTAGATGTGGTACATTAGCACAAATAAATTTCTTTATTTTCTAAGAAAGAAAATAGGAAACGGTGTTTTTTAGGAATTCCTATAAAAAAAAGTGTTGACAAACATTTGAAAGTGAGTTTTATGGAAAACTACGTTTCAATTAAAAAAAAAAATGACAATGCTACTGATGCAATGCTACGGAGAACTTCATGCGGATGAGATCCAACCTGTCCATTACATATGCCATCTTGTGTTTGAGCTGTGTCCAAAGATCAGCCCAATTCAAAACTAAGGTGGGCTACAGCATGGGAAACAATTGAGATGGGAAGTCCCACATTCAAATCTTCCAAATTGTGCATGGGTTTACTTTGACCCATCTGACACAGCACAAGAGGATGAATGGATTTTCTGAAAATCAGGATATTACAAGACCTGTGGAACACACCATGTGAATTTAGAATCTTTAAGGCATTCTTCAATTGGAATGATTTAAAGATCCAAGAAGAAAATGTGGCGGCACATTCTCTGGCCTGTGGTGGTAGGTTAAGTTGTAGGCACAGTCGTTTGATTAACCATAGCCAAGCTAGCACAATACAATGTGAAGCAAAGGATGAGATGGTTTGCCCGACCCGAATCACCTAAAACAAGTGTTTTGCCCTTCTACTGTAAGAACACCTAAGTTTTGCAGGCCGACCATGTTTTATATCTAAATTCGGTCCATCCACTAGGTGCAAATAATTATTTTAACTGTATATATAAAAGATCAGCTCGATAAAAACCTGATGGGCTCCACCAATCGATCTCTAGGACTCCGTCCCATAGTATGGCTGTCACTCCAATTGAGATCTTGTGTTATGGGATATATACATTGATTCTTGCCCATGAAATGGCATTGCTAAAGCTAACGAAACGGCATGGCAAAGATTTGTTGTCACTCACTAATTACAAACTATCCGAATGCTATTTATCCATTTATGTTTTGAATCTTCTCTCACGAAATGGATGTTTTAATACAAAGCTACGGTGACGTAGTTACTCAAGCAAAATGAATGTTAATGAAATGAGAACGTTCAATCATGATATGCTAGAGCTTCATACACTTGAATTTTAATAGAGACATGAAGTTAAATAGGAGAAGATGTTTAACAAAATCTCTGCAATCTCTCTCGTGTTCCTATTCTTCCCTATTATCAGGGAAAGAGCATTATGTTGCTGAAAGATAGATGTTGATAATGTTTCTAAATGAGATTTAGTTCGCCGGATATACAGGATAGAAAGAACAAGTGCTAGTGATAGCTAGCAATGGCTAAGAATTAGCTAATCTCATGCCAGACCTCACGGAATTGTGTTAGTAATTGTATGGGGTGATAAGGTGATGGTAGGGTTTCATGCTACGGTGATGGGCTAAGGGGTAAGGAGTGCAGTCGAATCGGGTATTTAGAGGTAGACGTGTTTCTTAACACGGGGATGGCCACTCTTGAGAGTTATGGTGATGCATGTGTTCTATAATTCTGTGCTGGTTTCAGTAACTTGAGGCATTTTATCTACCTTTTTACCCTTTCTCATTTCTTATTATAGTAAAGAATTAAAAAAAAAAAAGAGTGGGTCACAAAGAATTTATTGTATCTCTTATCTTCTCTATTCATCCATTCCCCTATCAACAATTAAAATAAAAAAAAGAGGTATGGCTCATTTTTTCTCTCTCAATTTTTTCCTACTGATTTAGAATATAGTCAATTGTGATGTAGTAGAATGTCTAGGGATTCCATCTTGTTATGGTATATTCTACTCGGTTGGTGGTTAAGAATGGCCTACTTGAACCACTGGTACTCATGAATCATTGGGTTTATATATTACTTCGGTGATCCTTAATTGTTTTAAAATGCTTCCTTCACTTTTTCTACTCGTGAGAATCTTGAGGAAAAGAATTTTCTTTCCTGAAAAAATATGTCGATGCGATTGCTTTACTAGATTCATTGTTTAATAGATACATTGCTTCAATGTACCATCATCCGGATCCATAAGCTCCCCTTCAGATTTGAAAAGGCCTGGTTGTAAGCTTTGTTTGGGCAATGCCATGGAAAAATGGAGTGTTCCTATCACCTTCATTGTTCCAAGTAACCCTAGAGCACTGCTTCCAAAAGACCTCTTCCTGCGTAAGGGCATTGCCCACGGGCAAGTTCATCCTAATTAGATAATCACAACCAAGAGGTATTGGATTCTCTTTCGGATAGGCGACCAGTCCATGAGACCACCTTCTTAACAAAAGCCAAAAGGCCCTTGCCCTCTAAGCTGCACGGGTTGATAAATGCGTCCATAACGGGTCACATCATTGATAGAGGGATTAGAGTGAGGCTCTTCAACTAATCACGCTACCATAAGGTCTTTGACAGATTGTAGTGCAGAGATGGGTGACTCAAGATAATTTATTTGGGAATATGATATATACAAATACAGTATATGTGATTTAAAGTAGGAGCAAGATAATCCCCTCTTACTTGCCCTCACTCTCAAATCTCAACAATCAAATTTTCTTTTCTTTTACTTAAAAAATAAAAAAATAAAAAATCTATCTAACACACACCCACATTTACACTACCTTTTTTATCTACCATTGAGGCAAGGACTCAAATTCATATGGACCCTTGAACCTTAAATCTTAGTGTTGAAACATAATCTATCTATCATTGAGCTGGACCAAGCAAAAAAAGAAAAACAGATGCTGGAAATTGTTAGAAAAGTTAAGCAGTTGTTAGGGAAAATAATCCATCTTACACGATCAACACAATTTAAAGAAGAGTTACCAATTTAGTAAATATTGTACAAAAATTTATCATCATAGCAACAGTTATATATATATATAATTTATTAAATTGATAATGTATTATTCTTGCATTAAACAAATTTATGGCTAGAAAATTTTTGCATAGCAAGTTGATCCAAAAAATTATTCAATAGAATGCAAGCCCTTCATTACTTGAGCTCTGGTGATGATCTCGGCTAATATCTTCGGAGGATTCTTCCCAATGGAGAATGCGTACTTTCCCTCTTTTAGACCACTGAACACTGCAGAAAGCATTATCTTGTCGTCATAGTCCTCCACCCGCAACGCTTCCTCATTGAAACGAGCGATGTAGTCTTTCAATGACTCCTTGGGCTCTTGCTTGATGGTGAATAGGTGGGTATTTAGTTTTCGACTCTTCTTACCGCTTATGAATTAGGTAAGGAATAACCGGCCGAGTTCTGCAAATGAATTAACGGAGTTGGGTTTGAGCTGGCGGTACCAACTCCGAGTAGACCCCGTGAGTGTGATTGAAAACTCCCTGCATATCATTGCATCCGTCGTTGTCTGGATCTGCATCCACGAGCGATAAGCATCCACATGTTCAGATGGGTCACCGGACCCAGAGTATTGGATGACGGGAGGTATCCGGAACCTCTGTGGCATCACCTCACTCATGTTGAGGGTCAAATATTACATACCAGACCCCAGTTATTACCTGGATTTACGAGTATGATACTGTTTAACGGCGTGAAATACTTATGTTTGTGATGCAAGGTGTGTTTAGGAGCTTGGACCGAAACAAGGTGTTAAAAGCATAGATTTGACGCTCAGAATGTACCAAGGCAAGGGACGGAGCCCAGGGGACCAAGATTGACGGATTTACATGCCAGGGATCCGAGAAAATCAAGCCGTTCACATTAAAGAGGCCCGAAACTGGTGCAGAATGCAAGATCACAGGGTTCCCGCCATCCAATTGGCTCGAAACGTCATACATGACCTGGGGACCATAAATTAACCGTACACGTAAAGTCTCAGCCATTGGATTCCTGTGGAAGTGGCTAAACTGACAGATCAGCTCATAAAATCTTGATTTGGGGCCCACCTGATACATGGATATGCTTCAAATTAAGTCTCAACACATTAAATGAGCTGGAAAAGCGGATGGACGGAGCAGATTTCTCGAAACATCACGGTGGGACCCATTTACATGGGATGAGTGTGCATAGCACACGTGCACTGGGAGTGCACCGAATGCAAAGTCGGGTCAAACCGACTTTGACCCGCGCTCTCCAGACTTTCCAGCAGAGAACAGTCTCTGTTTCTGTTTCGCAAGGCCGACCGCTGATCCGTCAATGGCCCACTATCATCGTTCAAATCGATGATTTGATTCGTTCATCACGTCCAGATGTAGGGCACGACCCTCTCCTAGGTGAAAGTTTGGCAACATACATGCGTACGCTCGTGAATCGTCAGCAAACAGAAGATGGACGACGAAAGTAAAGATCAGGTGGGACACACAGAGTTCACTCCAGAATACACCATCCCCGAACGGTTTTCCGAGGGCATTTCAGTGGACGGAGTGGATTTTACACCTGAGATCAATCTGGGGCCCACCAACTATCGCAAAACGAAAGACGTAACAGCGTCTTCGCTACCAGCGCCGGGTCCCGATTATGGGCCCCACTCGTCGACCTTTTTGATGATCTTGACCGTCCATTGCGACCAGAAGGGGCATATAACCCCTGCCTAGGTGGCGTTTTGCTCCATGAAGACACTGCATGTACATGATTACTTAATCGGATGATCGACGATGGAAAGAAAACTTCTGTGGGCCACACCGAATCTGAGCAAAAAAAAACCATCCATTTCAGGCCGAAATAATGAGAGGAATTTGGTGGACGGTTTGGATATCTCAAAAGGCAATCGAAGTGGGTCCCATCGAGAGTCCAAAGATTCCTATCGGCCGAAACTCTGTTTACACACGTCCGGGATTTGCGGGGAGTTGTGGGCCACGATTGCTGATCAGTTGGGTGATCTGAACCGTTCAATCGATGCACCAGAGGGTCAAGATCCTAACCAAGGAGAGAAACTGTTTTTTTTTTTTTTATGCACATCTTGCCAAAAACAGGATCCAAACGTAGATTTTTTCTGTTTCGCTAACGCTGCGCATGCGGTGTGTAATTGTTGACTGCATAACTCCTTCTCTCCAACTCCAGCACTGACTCCACTCCGCCCGGCTGCCTATAAAAAGAGAAGAGGAGAAAGAGAGAAAAAAAATCGAGAGGCTGTGGGCTAGGACGTGAAGCACAGAGGAGAGGGAGTAGAGTTTCTCTTTTAGTTTTTTTTTTCTTCTTTTGTTTATTTTATTTTTGTTTAAGAGATTAGCCTAATCATGTTTATGGGCTAAACCTCTTAGCTAGGGTTAAGAGGTGAAGCTTGTAGCGTGATGGGATGCCTCTTTGCTTGTGCCTTTGTTTAGACTGAACTGATGTTGATTTGGGTTTAATTAAAGGAATGTTTTTAGTCTTTAATGGTCTATTGTGACTGAAATTATAATGGGTCTGCGATGACTTTGAGTATTTCTTTCTCCTTTTATGTTCTATGACGTCAGGAAGCCCTGTTGTTCACCATAGTCTCCTGGGCATGGTCGGATGACGGTACCCTTCCTAACCTTCATAAACATGTTGACTGGGTGGTAATTAGATTAATTCTGTTGTTTGCTTTGTCTCCTGGGCATAGTTTGGTGATGGAATCCATTGTAATTCATACACCTTTCATCTCTTGAAACATATATCACTGGCAGTTTAGTAAATTTCTATAATTTGTGATACTGGCATAAGATCTCCCTGATCTCTATAAGTGGATCCTCTGAATCCCTAGTTCCCTTTCTCTGAATTTTCTGAAGTTTTAGATTAAATGTTTCACTATTATTTCTCAAATTACACTCAATTTAGATTTCATCTCATTCTAGTTCTAGTTCTAGTTGGTTTCAGATTACGTACAGGTTCAGTCCCTTGGGATTCGACCTCTGTCTTACCGAGTTTATTACTACATCACAACCCTATACTTGGGGAGTGAACAACTCATGATTGCCAAGGTGAAGGGAGGCTCGGTCTCTTCCATCATTGCCTGAACGGTGGCAGGAACTGACAACGGCTACTGCTTCTTTTCTAGTGTCAGAATTTTATTGTTAAGCTCCGCGAACTGTGTTTCTCAAGTATCTTTGTTTTCAGCTACTATCTTTTAGGTGTCTTCTATTTCGGGAGTTCTTTCCCTCCTTTCCAACTCGTGGCAGAGATCTGTTAGTGCTAGGACTGAGGTGACCGAGGCATTCGTTGGGACCCGAGTTGCTGTATTCCGGGCTGGAGCTTGGATTTGTGTCAAGGGAGGATTCTGAACCGAAGCTGGCGTCCGAGTGGGTTGACGTTGAGGCTCTTCGAGTCTCATACTCCTCGGCGTAGAGTGGGCTTCCACAACCTGACCAGCCGGTTCAGGAACATGGTTTTCTTGAGCAGGATGTGGCTGCGGCTCCCATCGCTGCTTTATCTGGTTAATTTCATCGCGCAGGGCTTGTATTTCGCTTTGCATAGCTCGATACTTGTTTTCCCGATTGCGAGAATGCTGAGAAGGCTCTGGAGCCGATTCGGCGTGAAGTAGTGAATAGGAACAAGTCTGATCATTTTGCTCCAGTTTCGCAGCTACCAGTTTCTTCTTTCCTTTTGCCATTATGCTTTAGAATAAGAACCTGACCTTTCGTATCAGCTTCCCACAGACGGCGCCAAAAATGTTGATGACTAAATCTGGACAACTCTTCACTCCGACTCGCGAACTCCGAACTGCTTCAACGTCTCAAACCTGCACACTCGCAACAAGCAAAGGAGACCCTGGTCTAAGCAGGGGACCCTCCGATGCCTAAGTCAGGTCAAGGGAATTTGGGTTTAAGTTCGAGAGTAGTAGGAGAGTGCAAGATGTTGCGTACCTGTAGCAATGGAGTCTCTTTGTATTTATACCTGACTGTCAGACGGTCTGGGTCCGTTAATCTCGGCACGATTCGCTCAATCAGTGGGATACTATGATCGTGGAGATATTATCCGCAATCCGGGGATCGTATAGCGTATCATGCGTATCTGCGGGCGAGACAATCTGTCGTATCCTCGTAAGGTAGTTTCTTAGTTTAGCACATGGAGCGTCCACATCCCACTTCGGCCTCGACTCGGGATCCTAAGCCGAAGAGGCCCTGACTCCGAGCCTTAGACTTAGTATACACATGGGCTTTTCCCATTGAGTTGTTAAACGAGGACCGCGTCCTGAGTCTGAGCCGAGCTTCGGCCTGGTATTATGATGGACCCGGCCTTATTTGTCCATCGTGTATTCTGGAGGCCTCCCCTCCGAGCTCCGAGGTGAGCGACAGGCTTAACCCGTTGAGTTGAGTCTCTCCGCTACGAATGACACAGTTGTGAGTGGTCGAATGCTTCGTCTCAGGTCGAGCAAGTGGGACAGTCCAAGGTCTCGCAAGTAAGTTCCGGTATACTCTTCATACTGACTGCCTTGATCTCGGATTAGTCCGAACCGACAACCTTAGTGCTAAAGCGCAACTTAGGCCGAGCCGAACATCATCCTACAGATCAGTCCAGTTTTATTCTTATGTATCTGATCCGGTTAGTGTGGCGTTGGACCTTGGAACTAAAGTGGCTCGGATCTTCTCATAACATTAATAATTAAAACTTTTCATAAATAAAGTATGTAGTTAGATGATAAGAGAAATGATTTTTGCTTTTGCAAATAGGGTTCAAATCTCCTCAAGAACGGTGCAAAGCACTGTCTGCTCGTGCGGTGTGGGCTGCTTAGGCGCTTTATTAGGAGCCAAAAGATCCTTAGTCTTTTTTGGCACATGGTTCAAATTTTTTGGCCATGGTGCAACTTAACTACCCTGAAGTATTATTAACTTTAGTGTTGATTGTGAGTGACTATGACATGGTTGGCAGCAGTTAAGATGATTAGAACATGTGGCTATAGTTTTAACTGTTTCTGTTTGAAAGGGTACAAAAATAATTGTCACTGGACAAATAGTCATGTCCTTTCATGAATGACAATTGTTTGCCGTGAATGGGTATCCAGTTCTTGAAGAGGCAGATTAACATCTTTTCGGGAAGCACTCCATGACCCTTCAATTGCTATAAATCCTGAATACTATAATCCGGAATATTCACTATTCATTCTTAAAATAATATAATTTTCTATACAAGTACTCTCAATCTCACCTCTTGGCATATCGGCGTCAAATCCAAAGATCTGTTCAACACGTAAATGTGCAAATTTTCGTGTTGAAATTTGGATTGAGAGTTCATTGTATCCCGAAGACAATTTGCAGATTTTCTACGTTTGCACTTGCTGAAATTACCAGAAAAAGGACAATAAATCTGTCTTGAGATATTAACTATTCAAGTTATGCCTTGATTTCAATAGATCTGATCGTTTCATTATCTTTTTCCTCTATCCTCGGTTGTGTACAAGAATCTTTTATTTCTAACATAGATCAATCTTTTGTTTTTGTCTCTTCGTAAGATTGGATGACAAATAAACACCATGGTGGTCACATTTTTAGACTCATGATCTAAATTGATTTTACGAAACACATATATCCACTTTTCTGTCCTAAGGCTTGTAATAGGCTCCGCATGGAGAGATAAAAAGTAAAGATGATTGAAGCACTTACACTGATGGCTAATTTTGTGAAATTTTCCATTGGAACATTGTGGATATATATTGCGATCTCAGCCATTCCATCTTAATTGTTATAATTCCATTAAAAAAATTATATAATTCATTATTGATTTAGAATTTATGAGTTACCTTATATGTTCGGTTTTCCAATATGCCAACTTGTTTGAGTAAGTTTACAATATTCAATCACAAACGAATAACAATTATGGTGAACAATAATAACCAAGGAGAAAAGTAGCATTATATTTTTGCCAATAAAAATTATTACATTTGAAAAATGTAAGGTCTCCATATCTTATCTTTTATAATATATGATACTTTTATGCGCTAAAATCTTTTATAATATATGATACTTTTATGCGCTAAAACCACATTAAAATTTTTTATCCCATGCAAAATGGGTTTTGGATGTCATAACTCACTAGTACTGTGATTTTTTTATCAAATGCAAAATAGGCTTTTGTCAAAAAAAAAAAAAAGTTAGGAGAATCTCATGTCAATCGTATCAGTCTCACAACAAGAAAGTCAATGGACGGGGTAGATCACATTAACAGTAGACATGGCCCACCTCCATCTTTAAATCGGAATAAATGAAGTGGATTAAATGAGCGGGGTGGGCCGTTGCTGTTTTTCTCCTTTTGAATGTCTGCTTATAATCAAGCAAAAAGTTTAGCATTCTCTGATTGAAGATGTCTTATAGCATTACCCACCTATGGTGTGGACCCAATGAATCAGTATATAGATCGCTAAAACATGGACCCCTCTTGTAATTTCTCATCCAATCTCTACATACCAAGTATAAGAGGACACGTCGCCTATGATTACATATCTATATTAGGGAGTGATTGTGGGCACATGGACACCTTTGCTCCATGAAAGGTTGGATTTGTATGGATTTTTCATGTTTGAATTTTTTACGAAGAGGACCCTGTATGTTTTCTTTGTTTTTTGACACACACCCACATACCACATGCATACCACATGGGCACTTAATCCTATGACCTGGGTGTTGAAGCAGAGCCTGTCTACCACTAAGCTATGGAGCCAGACCTGGCTAAGACAGAGATGGCCTGTGTCCCCAGCTTTAGAAGATATGTGAGGCCTATAGATATGCCCGTGCGAAATCCACTTCGTCCATCAGTTTTTCAAGCTATATGTCATGGCACTCGTATATTCCTCTACAGCTAGCCTTTGTAGGATAAGGTTATTCTAAAGTCTTGAAAGAGGCCCGAGTGAAGCTTTCATGGCATCAACCCATTAACCTGTGTATAGAAGGCTTGCTCGGTCCCCATGAAATTAGCACACCTAAAAAAATCCATGAAATTGGGAAGCAACAAAAGCAGCCCATCCAGCAATCATGTGGGCCATCAGATGAATTAAAGAATTTTGGATAAATGTTCATTAGTTTCTATTCTATGGCCCAATTTTTTATGGCGTCTAACCCACACATCAAGTGAGGGCAAGCATGAGGCTAAGGTTTTAAAAAAACCATACAATCATTAAGGGCTGCCTTCAATTCATCCAGTCAGGGCCACTCGTGTGACTGAGGGCCTAGATCGGATGTATGTGTGTGCATATAATTGCATGGGCATGTCAGAGTTTGCCTAACTTAAAGGTTTTCCTTTCTTGACTGAATTGTTAGTATCCCATGCCGAGATGCATGAATTAGATACTACATTGGAATCCAAGGTCCTTGACCACCGATTGATGCGCTCCGTACTCTAGGGGTTCATGGATGAGTTCTGTTTTCCTTGTGCTAGAAAATGCAGAATCAACCAGCTTAAAGGATTATAAACTAGATTAAAGACGATTGATTTTATTAATATCTTAGCCCTATTACAACCTCCCGTGCTCTACAACCATATATAAATAAAAGTGAGAAACAAAATAAGTACCTGATGCGCCTATCGTAATAGACAATTAAAGCATGTGAGCAGCTCAAGTAGTCCACCAACAGCTGACGGGTTTGGGACTGGGACCCCGTGCCCAACATTAAAAGCCAATATTTTTCCCGTGGTTAATCCTATGCCAGAGATAGCCGGAAGTGCACAAGCATGTTATCATGGGAAACTTCCTGGACCATGCTTTTAGGAATTTTGAATTTAAGGATGTTGAAGTGAGAGAAGCCTTGGCCTCATATGATGAGGTGACCAAAGGTTGAACCCCTGCCTACATTATTCCATAAATGAGATGTTGTTCACCTCGGAGACCTAATGCGGTTATGAGTATGACCAGGCATGGGAGGCACTACAAATCTACTATGGAAACCTAATGCAATTATGAGTACCAGGCATGGGAGGCACTACAAACCTAGTATCAATATCTATGAAATTCTATTTCCAAAATCGCCCTAAAGGTAGCCAAAATGCCCAAAATTGCTCTAGACGGATCGATCGTTGGTGGGTCATTGATCAAGAAATTGTAGAAATACGTTCACCTTAATAGACTTGACACTTCAGCTCGATCATATGTTCGAGACCATATCCCAAATTGGCCCCGTGTAGTGTTTATTTGCCATCCAACATCATACGGACTTGGACGAAGGCAAAACACAAATATTAGCTTGATCCAAATTTTTTGTGGCCCTCGAGAAGTTTTCAATAGTGGGTTTTCAATTACCTCTGTTTCTTGTCGGTGGACCCCACCTGAGATGTCAAGTTGGCACATTTTTTAGTATCATGCCCCACCTAGATGTTGATCTAGCTACCTCATTTTTTAGTATGATGCCCTAAAATGAGCTAGCAAAATGAATGGATGAAGTGGATAAAAGACATTCACCATGACTGGGTGGCATGGATAAAACACATACATCATGGTGGAATTGTTTATAATGACAACAAAATTGTATAATTATAAACATCAAATTGAAATTTCATCAAATAATTTTGGTCAGACATCCAAACGAACCTTAATTAACTAAGACATTCAAATAACCAATAAAGAAAATTATCTTCTCCTCAGTTGGATCAGGCTTTCAGCATAGGCAGCAGACGTGAAAAAATGCGGTTGGCAGCCTTCAACATTGATGATGTTGTTGGTCCGGGGATTGTAGAAGGAAAACTGTGATCTATACGTCCTTTCTTCATTCATATATATAGAAACATATCCATTGCTGTGGATGGCTAAAGGAATAATCAAAAAGAATTCATTGACGTATCCATACATGGTTTCCAGATTGATGCTATATGCTTTAATCCAAATGTGTTTGGTGTAGTCTTGTAACATCCATACATCCATCAACGGCTTTGTCGAACCATCTATTAGACCCAGGCACCCTCCCAGATTCACCAACCACATAAAAAAATGATTCTTGTTAGGATCCGAGCAGCACGTAGGATGAGGGATTACACTAATCTTCTCATCTCTGAGATCGAATGAAATGATTAATTTGGATATATCCATGAGAAGGTAGGTTTCAATCTTCCAATACAAGGCGCCATTTACGAAAGCGGGTGAGTGAGTGGCAAGTGGATAAGGGATGCTACTAAGTCTTCTCCATGAATCCGAGAGACCCAGTGTAAAGATTTCACATTCCATACGGTATAGAGATTTGTCGGGGTTACGATTAGAGAACTGGCGGTATAGAGATTTGTTAGGATTAAAGAAACGGACAATCTTATATTTTTTGGCGACATCATCATATCCAAAACCAACATTCTGAATTGGATTTCTATGAAAAGAGAAGTTTTGACTGGGTCGTGGCAATGTAATCAATTCTCGAGTAGCGGGGTTGCATACATGAATTTCGTCGTACTCGGAGAGAAGGAACAAGCCATGACAACAAGGTGATAAAGAAAAATATTTAGGAACGGCCTTTGGAAACACATACTTATCCTGTATTCCTACGTCCAAGGAATAATTATAGAAGACGCGATGATTTTGGTACATAATTAAAATATTAGGATCTTGATTTGCATGTTCAAAACGGTGTTGTTCAATGAAGTAGGGATCAAAGATCAATGAGCTCCAGAGTCTGGAGACACACCTAAATCGTAAGAGCGACTTTACCGGAAGTTTGGAGAGTATACAAATGATGACATCATGAGGGAGAATCGGAACTATCTTCTTTAATTTCTTCTTTAATTTTGAAGTACTCGCCATAAAACGAATTTGTGTCTAACAAGAACTGAATCTCCTATCTTATGTATAGGAGAGGTTTTGCTTGACCTGCACAAAAACCACCCGTGGTTGAATTAGTAATCTTCTTAGGAGGTTCATGTCACGGGCCCAAAAAATGAGACAAATCCAAATCTGAGGTAGTGATCGAACGGCCACCTTTAAAAACTTCACAAGGCCCACATTAATGCCACCATAAAATTTATTTTCCATCCAACTTATTGATTAGGTGGCACACGGATGAAGGGTATGGTTTTAGATGGTATGGCCCACCTGAGCTCTGTACATGGTTGATTTTTGGGATATCCCATGACCTAAAGGGGACCCATATGGCTGATGGTGTTGATGTTTGACATACATCACGGTGGGGCCCACACTGCTCGACCTCATGGGAAGTTTTTATATATATATATGGAAAGGGTTCTATGAGGTCGAGCTCATGGGAACTTCCCATGAGGTCGAGCAGTGTGGGCCCTAACGTGATGCGTGTCGAACATCTACCCCATCTAGAGTTGGGCATAAACGTAACCGATCCGATGAATTCGACGAATCCGACCCGATCTGATCCGAACCGGGTCGGATCGAGTTGGCCCAGTCAGATCCGACCGTAAATCGGATCAAGTTCGGATCAATAGTCAATTTGGACCGATTCGATCCAAAATTTGATCTGATTGGATCCGATCTGTTTCGATCCGCACAATGTTCATTCAACACTGTTTCCTGTAATATTGTCCACTTGAGATTAGGATATACCTCATTTTTTGTTTAATACCATAAAATGATCTAGAAAAATAGATGGACGGCATGGATGAAATAAATACATCACGGTGGGGTCCACAGAGAACCGACTGGTTGGTGGTAGGGGGAGTAAGCAATCTGTCCTCTCACCTGTGGCTCAAGGTGCATCGAGCACCGAGCTCTGACAGACGCAAATTTCAAGCGAAAGTCATACGCAAATTCCTATGTGGAATGCTAGGTGGGTCCCACCGTGATGTTTGTGATAAATCTACACCGCCCATCCGTGTTGGGAGTTCATTTTAGGAAATAGTGTAGATTCAGTGACCATCGCTCGAAACATTCGCATGGCTACAAAGTTTGGAAACAACTTTGGATCCACCTATTTTTTGGTATATTGTCCTAAAATGAGCTCCCACAACTGATGGACGGTGTGGATTTCTTACAAATATCACTGTGGGCCCACATAGCATCCCAATGTGGCCTTACAGGAATCCTCTTCCTGAGAAAAAAAGCCAGATGCGGATGGGCGTACCACGCACTAGGCCAGCCATTCTGGTGGATTGACATCAGCAAGTTCCGTGGGTCCCATCATGAGGTATGTGTTATATCCAAACCGTCCATCCATTTGGCGGGCTTGTCTTTAGGCTTGAGATGAAAAATAAGATAGATATAAAGAAGAAGTGGACCACACTACAAAAAGCAATGGGGGTTGAACGTCTACCATTAAAATTCTTTTAGGGTCACAAAATTCAATCCGAACCATACCCAATCTGATCCAACTCGGTTTTCTTGACCGAGTCGGACTCGGTTCGGGTCAAGCCAACAGTGTAACGGAACGGATCAGATCGAGTCAAAGGACCCGGACTCGGTCCCGGATCGGATCGAGTTCGAGTCAGGCATTGAAAATTTCGGACCGAGTCGAGTTGAGCCCAATCTGGTCCGACTCGATTCGATGCCCACCTCTAACCCCATCAGTCAAATGCACGATTCCATGGTGGGCCTAGAGCTTAAAAATCAAGTCAATCCGTGACTTGTGTGGGCCACAACACATACAAAAGTTGAGAGGGGTTACTCTCCATTAAAACATTCATAATCATTTGTTGGGTCCACTAAGATGTGTTTCAGAAATCCAACCCATCCATTATGTGTGCCCCACTTGGATGAGGGGTCAGACCAAGTTTCAAGCACATCCAAATTTCAGGTGGGCCCCACCAAGTGCTTTTATATGTTTTAGGCATGTCTTCACATGATTTTAGATGGTATGGCCCACTTGAGTTCCATATACAGCTGATTTATGGGATATCCCATAATTTAAAGGGGACCCATCAAATGCGTGTTGATGTTCGAATTCATGGGAACTTCCCATGACCTCGAGCTGTGTGGGCCCCACCGTGATGCGTGTCAAATATCAACACCATGCATTTGATGGGTCCCCTTTAGGTTAAATGATATGCAAAAATCAGCCGTATACTGAACTCAGGTGGGCCATACCATCTAAAATCATGTGAAGACAAGCCTAAAACATATAAAAGCACTTGGTGGGGCCCACCTAAAATTTGGATGTGTCTAAAACTTGGTCTGACCCCTCATCTAAGTGGGAGCACATAATGGATGGGCTAGATTTGTGAGTCACATCTCCGCGGGCCCAACAAATGATTCTGGATATGTGTGTGGTCAGTTTTTTTTTTTTTTTTCACCCAGTGATCGTCAAGGTAACCATCATCAGCAGCTCTTGCATGTGTATGTGAAACATAGAACAATTTTACGTAGCAAAACAAGAAAGAAATAGGTTGCATTGTTTTGTATGTCCAATTACTATACCCATACAAGCACATGTGGCCCCCTAAACAATAGAACAAAAGAGGGCCCGACCGATTAGAATCTAATTATCATAGCAGACTATTGTAGAGTTCAAATAATTATACTTAAATGGCTAATGAACGAAAAACTCTCTGATGAGAATATTTAGTTTTTTCCTTTGTTGAATGTGAACATAGTAGTAATTTTCTATTGATTCTCTGAGGGCCTGCTTGGGAGGGTGGATTTGGAACCCTCTTGTAGTGTTTAGCGCCTGGATTCAAAATCTGCCCAAAAGTATATACGGATATATAGTATATATATTTAAAGAGGTTTAATATAATTACTAAATATATATGTAATGCTTGACACAATAGTTATAATAAGTCCATTGAAATATATATTTTGTCTCAAAATGATGAAATTCGAAGTATTAAATGAGCCACAAGCATAAAATCAGATTTGAGTGATTTTTAAATGTTGATTTGTATGGACAATATTTGAATGACCCAAATCTTTGTATTAAAATAATTATAATGATACAATTGATAATTCAATTGTTTTGGGATATCACGTGCCCAATAAAATAATAATCTAATGACACATGTTACATATATAACTCTTAAAAGGATTTTAGATATAAATTAAGCTTTTTACCTTGAATTTGAATTGACACCCATCTATTTTTTATGGTGCTGTTAGTCAAATCGTACCAACGCAAGAGTCCGGAGGACTTACCTTCTCAGATGCCAACGTGAGCTCCAGCGATCTTCTCTGCCTCTGTTTTGGAATGGTAAAACAAGATCAACCTGAAGAGGAGAAATAGGTACCGAGGCAGTTATTATATACAGATTATGGTCGGATGTAAAGCCGTATACGGACGTGGATTTCGTGCGAAAGCCTTTAGCATAAAGTTCCTGTGCTGCGAACGCAGGTGGGCCCCACTGGGATGTTTGTAAGAAATCCTCACCGTCCATTCATTTTGTGAGTTCATTTTAGGACACGAGACCAAAAATGAACAGTATATAATGCTCAAGTGGGCCGAAAACTTGATAATTGAACGTCCACAGTTGAAATATTTGTGGGGCCACAGAAGTTTTGAATCATGCTAATATTTGTGTTTTCAGTTCATCCCATAGGAATAACGTTATTAACGGTATGGATGGCATGTAAACATCACTTTCGAACCCAGGGAAGTTTCAACGGTAGGAATTTCCCTAACTACATTTTCCTTTAGTACGGCCCACTTAAGTCTTCGATCCTGTTCGATTTTGCTCTAATATCCTAAAATTAGATGAAAAAAAATACATGGATGGAGTGAATTCCTGAAAAACATCACGGTGGCCCCACCTAAATTCCCAGCGCAGGAACTTCCTGTGAAAGGCCTTCGCAGGAAATCCGCGTCCGCCGTATCCACCGGATATTGGATTGCATACTGAGTTACTCGTAAGCTTTTATCGTATTGACTAAACTCAATTGGGCCACTGTGAATGTATATAGTTTATCCACGCCGTTCATCTATTTTTATAGCTTATTTTAGTGGTTGAGCTCAAAATATAAGCATATCCAAAGCCCAAGTGAACTGCACCATAGGAAATAGTGGGAAAATAACTTCAACCGTTGAAATCTTTTTAGGGCCCACAGTGATGTTTATTTGTCATCCAACCTGTTCATGAGATAACACAGACATGTACAAAGGGAAAACACAAATAAAAGATTAATGCAAAATTTCTATAGCCTTCTAAATGTTTTCAACGGTAGAATTTCAATTCACATTTCATTTCGTTGTGAGGTGATGTAGAGCCGGTCACGGACAGTTTCATGGCCAAGATGGATCAAAAGAGGCCCGGTCGATGACAGAAGTGATCCGGACCGTCGGACCTTAGATCGGGCATATCTCGCAATCCGAAATGAGTTACCTAACGTAAAATATATGATTTTGGGGTAGAACGAGCTACTTTAGCCAATCAATCCTGCTACGCGGGGTTGTGACACCCGGAATTATGAAAAACCCCTGGATCGAAGGCCGTTTCCCTGTTTTAATTTCGTTTTTACTACAAATAATAAGTTTTAATTTAATTATAACTCTTCATCTGTCGGGCTCTGGGAGTTACGTGAAAAGAGCTTAGAATAATTAGGAGAACAGTTTGGTGAAGCCAAATAGGACACTTACTATTTTTGGCCGAAAACCTTGCGCACTAGTAGACATCACCGATTTCGTAGTTTGATTCTGATTTTTTTCCCATTGTTTGTACCCTATTTAAAGGGTTGTGAACTCGTTTTTAGTCATCAGTTAATTAATTTCAAATTTCTTAGAATTTATTTCTATTTTCTGCTTTCTTTTCTCGTGGATTTGAGAAGTCTTTGTGAGGAGGCCAGAGAAGTTATGTAGATTCGGAGTAGTTATCCTCATCACGTTCATTCCTGTGTCATGAGGTCCATTTGAGCTTGGGATATACTTCATTTTTTGGCTCAAGCTCTAAAATTATTTGTTAAAATGGATGAATCGAAGTGGATGAAATACATAAATCACAATGGACCGTACAAAGTTTACTCGGTACGCGTAATTTCTCGGGGAGAAATTGACCAGTGTAGATGCAACTTTTTACCCAAAATTCCAAAACTTAGAAAGACGACCAAAATACTCCAATCTTCTTTTCAGAAGCGGATTTGCTAGTGTGTGAAGACGAGTACTGACGGATGACGATTGCGTCCTACCCCGCCCGGACTGTAATCCGTATGGGCAGGGCTCCGTGGGGCCCACCTTAATGTAAGTGATTTATCTACGCCGTTCATAATTTTTCTTAGATCATTTTAAGGTATGATTAAAAAATTGAGGTAGGTATAAGGCTTAAGTGAACCACAAAGTGGGGATTAAACATCCATCATTAAAAACTTCTTGGCAGCTTTAGAAGCTCAGATCAAGTTGATATTTGTGTTTTCACTTCATCCACGTCTACATGACCTTATGAATAGGTTGGATGGTACAAAGTAAAAAAGCATCTCGGTGGCCTGGCCCTTAGAAAGGTTTCAATGGTAGGTGTCATCATCGCTGCAGCTTCCTTTGGTGTTGCCACTGCTTATTTTTAAGATCGTAGCTTAAAATGACATGAGGAAATTGATCACCGGCGTGGATAAAATACTTACATCACAGTGGGCCTCACAGAGCCCTTCCCGGACGGATTACCGTATAAGTTGGAGCGCACCATATGAATCTGCCCAACAAATCAGACGCTTCGGATGTGGATTAGATACTGACAAGTAGGGCTGAAAGTCGGGCGGGTTGGGTCGGGTTGGTGCTCAACCCTAACCCAACCCAAGGTTCCTATACCTTAACCCTAACCCAACCCAACCCAATCTCGGGTTGGGGATTTTCAACCCAAGCCCAACCCAAGCGGGCTCGGTCGGGTTGATCCTTCCCCATTTTCTTCCGATCCATGATCGGCGTTGGATGAAACCATTGGTCGTGTATATACATGCTAATATTTTCATTATTACATTAGTTTATTATATTTCAATATAGGACTTTTTTTTTTGTATCTATAATTTTATTAATTATATATGTGATTATTCATTATAAAGAACTTCATTTTTTTCTTTAAAAAACAAGCTTAAATATAAGATAACTACTCCTTTAAAAGTCATGTAGCATAGCATAAAGTCTATTTGGGAGAGAGAAATCTGGCATATCTTATTATCTTGAGTCCTTAGAAATGACGTGGACAAATGAGACTCGACATCACTAGTGTGCCTTTGACACAAACGATCCACACTCAATTATAATTTATAAGTAACTTATACATTGATCGGGTTCGGGTTGGGTCGGGCAACCCGAGACCTCAACCCGAGCCCAACCCAAGTTTTATCGGGTTGGTGTTTGTATAGCCCAAGCTTAAGATCGGACCTGAAATATCTTGCCCAAGCCCAGCCCAATGTCGGGTCAGTCACGGGTCGGTCGGGTTGAACCCGCCTAACTTTCAGCCCTACTGACAAGTGACTGGTTGAGTAGGCGTCGGCTACTGAAGTGACGTCACTAAGTTCTGTGGGCCCCACTATGATATATGTGTTATATCCCCACTGTTCATCTATTTTTAGATATCATTTTAGGGTATGAACCAAAGAATGACACAAATAAAAATCTGTAGTGGACTCCACTAAAGAAAATAGTAGGGAGAGTAATTCCCACAGTTGAAACTATCCTAAGGCCCATCATAATGTTTATTTGAAATCCAACCTGTTCAAAAGTTAAAAAAGCCATGAAATAAGGGAAAACACAAATATCTGCTTGATCTAAAACTTTGTGGCCCTAGAAGTTTTTAATGGTGGATGTCACTGTCCCACTGTTTTCTGTGATGGGTCCATTGGAGATTTGAATTTAACTCGTTCTTTGGATATGGCCCTAGATTGATCTCTCCAAATGATAAAAGGTGTGGATACAAAACATACATCATGGTGGGCCCACAAACGTCAGCCCTTGTATTCGCACACCAGCCAATCCGCTACCATACGTCCAACGTGTTGAGAAGGTAAGTTTTGGACTCCGGAAAAAGAAATCAGATAAAAAGTTGCGTATACAGTGGTCAATTTCTCTTTCCTGTGAAAGCCTTTCGGAGGAAGTTTCTGCACTGGAAACCTAAGTGGGCCCACCGTCATATTTGTGAGAAATCCACTCCGTCCATCTGCCCCACCGTGATGTTTGTGAGAAATCCACTTCATTCATCCGTTTCATGAGATCGTTTTACGACGTCAGACCAAAAGTGAGAAGGATATGAGTCAAAAGTGGCCCGCAATAAAGGTAGGTGGGTAGGGAAATTCCTACCGATGAAACATCCGACGGTGATTTTTACATGCCATCCATACCGTTCATAACGTGGGATGAACTGAAAACACAAATCGTAGACTGATTCAAAACTTCTGTGACTCCTCGAATATTTAACTGTGGGCGTTCAATTCTCACCTTCTTCGCACACGTATGATCCAAACCACTCACCTCTCTGCTTTGATAGCTCATTATTCCAACACAATTTTCTTTGGAGGGCTTGAATTTTTATTTGCGTGTCCAAAATGCTCTTCTAATGATGTAAATGTCCCCAAAAAAATCCATGCTGTCTTGGATATTGTTGTGCAACAAATAAGAATATATATATTTTTAATCAAATATCCTAAATTAGATCATCTTTTGATCAATTTTAGCCGTTAGATGTCTTCAGAACATGGCAATTAAACCAGGAATAAAGTTTTAGCCGAATCTTACTTTCGATGAATTGGATCTGCCGAAAACAAGCTCTAATGGCTATGATTAAATTGGTCTAGATCTGGACGTTTACTATTTGATCCAACCAGGCTCTCTCAAAAATCACTTATTAATTTTGGGCAGAAGTTACTTTAGCCAACGGCATACTGAGTAAACTTTCTGAGGTCCACCTTGATTTATTTATTCTATCAGCTCCGTCCATCCATTTTCCCATATAATTTTAACGCTTGATCCCAAAAAATGAATTACATGAAAATGTTCAGACGGACCACACCACAGTAAACAGTTGATTTGAACGTCTACCGTTAAAAAAATAAAATTAGGGGTCATAGAAGTTTTGGATTAAGCTTATATTTGTGTTTACCGTTCATCCATGTCTTAATGATCTCATGAACAGGTTGGATGAAAAATAAACATCACTGTGAGGCCTAACAAGGTTTCAACGGTAGAAATTATTATACCCACTGTTTGCTGTGGTATGATTCACTTGATCCTTGGATATGCTTTAATTTTGAGATCAACCCCTTAAATTAGATGAAAAATGGATGGACGGCGTGGATATTCCATATACATTCAAGGTGGGCCCAACTGAGTTACGATAAGAGCGCACCGAGTAACTCAGTAGGACAATCCGATTTACGATAACTCACGTTTTTAGAGAGTTTGAGTTGGAGTCTGAAACTTTTTTCTTTATTTTTAAATTTATTTGAATTGGATTCGATGAATCTTTGTGTGGAGTCCAGAGATGAATTCGAAGTAATTATCTCATAGAGGAAGACGGTGATGGACCTCATCACATCCATTCCTGCGTGAGATCAGTGCCCTGATCTGATTGAATATTCACAACTGTTTGTATTATTCGATGCAATTGACAAACGTAACAGTTCGGATCTGACTGAAAATGGTCAGATCTGTTGCATAATATTGATTTTAAAATATATTTTAAAAATAAAATTTTATATATATATATATATATATATATATATATATATAATATAATATAAGTTTGAAAAAATATTTTTTGTGGGTTTTGGGAATAGTTCCACGTTGGAAAAAGAGGAGAAGTTTTGTTGGTGTCTATGAAAATAATAGAGTACCTTATTATTTGCTCACATAGTCTATGGACCATGGAATTTGTGTGTTCCAGTGCTACACACTAGAACACCCGCGCGCGCTCGGGATCGGTCACGGGCTCAGTACGAGGGGTAGGCAGGACTACGCAATCATCCCGTCACTATTTATGGTAATGTGAAATTTAGGACCATAGTTATATTGAACACATCATTAATTAGTTATGTTATGTTTCTAACCCTATTTAATATATCAATAGCAAGTAATGGAACATCAACTTGACCAATTGCGAACTTATGGAGCTGGCAACCATAAAGATCGAGTGGCCATGAGGTCTGGAAAGTTACATGAAACCCTTATAGAACTATAACCTATATAATATGAGAACCATGACCGATATTACATGACAACTACAACCCTTACAATATTATAACCACGACCCATATAACATGACAACCACGACCCATAATATATGACAATCACAACCCATATAGCTTGCATTTCTTGTTATGTAGTCTATCAATAGTCATTTCATATTAAAAAAACGACAGGCTAACTTTGGTGTCTATGGGCACGTTACTTTTTTAACTTTGTACAGTACAACTACATGAGGATAAGATGCACACTGTCTGTTAGATGCCCCAGCTTATATTTAGATTGAGACCCAAAGATGAGAATGATTCAACGGTCACATAGGCTATTCCATGGGAAACAATTGAGTTGGAAATATTACTCTGAATTCTACTTCATTCTCTATGTTATGGTCCATTTAAGATTTTTATTTCAATGGAATTTAGTATCCATTGTGTAAATAGACCGTTTCCTCTGATGGACAATAAGGATCTTATATATGTTTATCCCATGTAGTTACAAAGTTAGTGCAAGTCACGCCATAGTCGTGCAAACAATATCTATATAGTAGCATAGGTCGCATCAGGTGGTTGTAATGCGATAAGGGTCGTTGTTGTAGTGTGGTATGGGTCGTAGTTGTCATGGGTTGTGGTTGTCATGTTATATGGCTCGTGGTTCTCATGAAAAATGGGTCATGGTTGCTACTCCGTTTTCCCACATGGAAACTACAACCCATACAGGTTTTAGTTGCCATGTCAAACATACATTGTCAGAAGGCCCTAGCCATTTTTCGTGTGTGGGCAAGGACCAAACTCGTGCAGCCCACATTGAAGTATGCGTACAATTCGTGTCGCCATACCTTTTGTCGTGTCATTTTAGGGCTAGGGCCCACATATCAGGGCTAGAGCTCGTGTGGTCCACATAATAGAAAATAATAATGAAACTTTCCAGACTCACTGTGATGTATTTTAGATGTGGACACTGCCCAAGTCAGGACTTTTTAGGCTAAGACGCACAAGCCGAAAAGGTGGACGGAACGGATCACCCCATTGTGGGCATTAGGCTATTGTACTAATGGGTTGTGGTTGTCATCCACAGTGGATTATGGTTGGGAACAACGATCCAGTGTGTATGACCAACCTATAAGTTGGAACACACCACATGAAATCACCCAACAACCACGACCCTTGTAACGTAACAACCACGACCTACATAACGCAATAACTACGACCCATAAAATATGATAACCACGACCATAATTACAATACAATACGAAGAGCAGTTCTCTTCAACGGGCACTCATGAAAGTGAAAAACTCTGTTGAGATGCTCCATATAACATGGGCTGTGGTTGTCATGTTATATGGGTCATGGTTGTCATTCCGTTTTCTTCCGATCCATGATCCAGCGTTGGATGACAACCATGTTGCATTGTGGATAAAAATCACGATCCAATATGCATGTGAACCACGATCACATGACACGATCGTTGTTGTCATACACGCTGGGTCGTAGTTACCAACCACAATCCATTGTGAATGACAACCATAACCCATTGTTCGTTATATCAACGACAATCCCCTTTGGATTCAGCGCGACCCTTCGAAATCAGCTCCACGGGCTTTTTCAAGAAATCGCATTAATGTCACTACTTCCCCGTAACCCCTAGGGAAACCGCGCGACCGTTAGGAATCCGCGCGACCATTCAGAATCAGCACGATCTTTCGGAATCAACGCCTTGACCATTGAATGACCGGCCTATAAAAGTGGTACTTGGGTTCCAAATTACTCCCACAAGTCATCCCAACCAGAGTCCTTATTTATTGCAACACCTTACGTATTCCTGTATTTCTCTGCTCTTTCATTCAAAATAATGGAGGAGATATTTGAAGAAGCCATCAATTCCCTATCGCGTTCTTCCTTTATTGGTGATCCCTTCTCTTTCCTCAGGGATGTTGACGATCTTCCTGAAGCTCAACGGCCTCCACTGAAAGTTCTGAAGACATGTTCTTCAAATATCTCCACCGACTCAACAATTTCAATGGGCACCCAGCAAGCAAAGTGTTCAAGTTTTGAATTCTATTCCATTTGGGTCTTAGTTTTGATTTCCTGCTCTTTCAGGATGCATCACAACCACGACTTAAATTATATGGGTCGTGGTTTGCTTCCTACATGTGGCGCTGATTCCAAAGTGATGCGCGAAGGAATAAATGATGATAATATCCCCACTTGCAATCTCAAGTGGAAGGAACTTGCAGAGTCTTGCACATCATGCACATCACTGAGCTTCTCTTCTGGCAGTGACTGTGTTGTATGGGTCGTGGTTGTAATGTTATAAGGGTCGTGGTTTTCATGTTATATGGGTCGTGGTTTGCATGTGTCGTAGTTATCATGTTGCATCACAACCACAACCCTTATAAAATGACAACCACAACCCATATAACATGACAATCATGACCATAATTATAGTATTTTATTCAGAGAAGCTCGGTTCAAGGGGCACCTAGCGAGTAGGTGGAGAATGTCTTGTTTAAGCCTGACCTTCTCAACGGAGTTTTTAATCAGGCTAAAACAAGACATTCGCCACCGACTCGCTCGGTGCCCCTTGAACCGAGCGTCTTTGAATAAAATACTATAAATATTGTTATGATTGTCATGTTATGTGGGTCGTTGTTGTCATGTTATAAGGGTCATGGTTGTGTGGGTCGTTGTTCTCTTGTTGTATGACTCGTGGTTATGCAGTTTTATGGGTCGCGGTTGTGACGTTAGACGACTCATCAAAGTCCAGACATGGCACATGTAGATATCGAAAATTCCATGTATATATATATATATATGTCGTATACTATTGTAAAAAGAACATCTGGAATTAAGCGAAAGATAATGTGGGATGGAGACGTTTATATTGAATATCAATGAGCGAGGCAACTGAGAAATTGAGCGAGACAAACTTGAGAGATTTGCAAAAAGAACCCATGGGTCTTGGTTGTCATGTTATATGTGTTGTAGTTGTAATAGATCGTGCTTGTCATGTTATATTGGTCATGGTTGTCATGTTATATGGGTCGTGATTGTTAGCAGGTTTTCTGCGTTATTGTTGTATGAATGAATATTGTGATATACAAAATGGATGGGCCTGGGGAGTTTCGATAGTGGGTTCCATTGTCCTAAAATGACACAACAAAATGGATGGGCAGCATGGATTATACACATACTCTTAATTGTTGGCATAAGCAGCAAACACAGGCTTTTCAGGGAATCGGATTAGGGTCGTGGTTGTGAACCACGATACAACGTGGATGACAACCACGATCCAACAATCATGTGAACCACAATCTCAGGACAGGGTCGTGTTGTCATACACACTGGTCGTGGATCCCAACCATGATCCATTGTGGATGTCAACCACAACCCATTGTTCGTCATATCCACGAGTACATGAAATATACGATATCTACATATATCATGATATAGGGAAATTGGAAAATTGATCACGATCTAATGTGGTCGTCGTCCACATGTTATATGGATCGCGGTTCTAATTTCCTGCTCTCTGATTGCGTCACAACCACAACCCATATAACGTGTGGACCAGGACTCATATATACATGGGATATTTAATATATGTGTGTCATGTACTTACTTTGATGGGTCTTGGTCCATTACAACCGCGACCCGTATAACAGAACAACCATGACCCATTTAACATGATAATTGCGACCCTTGTCATATACATTCTCTCCATCATAATAACATAATATAGGCATACGACTCATCTTCTAATAATGGGTATAACTTCGCAGGAATGCAGGATACTGGTTCTCATAATATAGGCCCACGACCCATACTCTTCTAATATTTATGTTTCTAACACTATCCAATATCTTAATAGCAAATCATGTAAGTTCAACTTGGCTTGTTGCGCACTTATGGAGCTGCGAACCATAAGGATAGAAAGGTCATGAAGTGTGATAAGTTGAATGAAAATCTTGTGGATATGGTCGTCGGTGATTAGGGTGTCAAGACCACAGATGAAACTCAAGTACCACTTTTATTGGCTGGTGAACCAATGGTTAATGTCATTAGGATGTAGTATGACCCATGTACAACGATGATCCATTATTCATCAAAACCACAATCCAACGTGGATGACAACCACGATCCAAGTCCTAACTCGTTAGCCCCACTATGTTGCATCATGGTTGACACCCTATATGGGTCGTGGTTGACATGTTATATAGGTGTCGTGAATGACAACTATGAACCACTCGAAGGTTGTAGTTTTCAACCGAAATGGGTCTTGGTTGACTGGGCAGTAAAAGACACGATCCTCATAACATGACGACCACGACCCATATGGTATGATAAGCACGACCCATAACATTTGCCAACCACGACCCATGTAACATGATGACCACGATACTCATGTGCATATGAAAAGCATGATCCTTATAACATGACAACCGAGATCCAATGTGCATGGGAGACGGCAACCACGATTCATCGTCTGGGTCATGGTTGTCACTGTCGGTGGTCGAGGTTTGATTTCTTTGAGGGTGGAAGGTTTGAAAACGTGAAGAAGTCATAGTGGAATCGAGGTGTGCCCTACAGTCGGCTCCCTTCACATGAGAGGAACCTTCTCGACTCTGATCTTCCTTTACCTTATCAAAATGACTACGAAAAAATTAAATACAGATCTCGTAGTAGAAGAGAATTTCAGGCAAGGACAGACAACGTCCCTCTCTGGAAGTTGGTCCATGGATCTTCAGTTTTGGAATGAAAATGAGAGAAGAAGAAGGTCTGTAAAAGGTGCATGTGAAAGGCAACATTCAGCCCTTTCGCTCATATAATCTTTCGTATTCTCCGGGGGAGAATGGATTGGCTACTCCCCCTGTCACGGGCCATGGGCCCAACCATGACGTGTGCGTTTCATTTATTCCGTTCATCTGTTTTTACAGTGAAAGGCACGATCGTTCATATGTTTTGACAGATCATTTTAGGGCTTCATCCCACAAATGAGACGAATCATCTTAATGGTCTACGACGCTCATTCAACACTGTTTCCTGTAATGTGGTCCACTTCTGGTTAGGATATAGTGCATTTTTGGTCTCATACCATGAAATGATCTGAAAAAATATATGGACGACATGGATGAAACACGTACGTTGTGGTGGGGCCCACAGACCGCTGAGCACTAGCGACTGGCTGGTGGCATGGGGAGTAGTCATTCTGTCGCTTTCCCAGGATCTAGAATAGTAGGTGATTTCTACTTCACTCCAAGACCATACGACTCCTGAACCAAGGAGAGGGGTATTTTTGTCAGGAAAAATATCCAAAAGGTGTCATAGGGCCACATTAAGAATATATGGAATATTATAGCTTTCTAAGTAATTTGCCCAAACTCCGAGGCTAGTAAAGTCAATTTCCCTTGCATTTTCAGTCAGTAATGGACAGACCATGACCCATCTATCTCCTCGGGGGGTATTTTGTACCTCCAGCGGGGAGTTTATAAAATGAAATAACAGCAGTGGTCCACTGAAACTCTAAAATGCCCAAGATCGGCAATTAGGACCGCACAATCTGGGATATTTCTGCAGCACGGCGTGTCCATGGTCCAATGCTTCAGTTAAGCATGGGACCCACTTGTACAAGTTAAAATTTTCACAACCTTTTACAAGCATGTCATGATGTGGGGCCCATCCCACAACAGACCAATTCTATCCCTAATTGTCTGCCTGGTGGGCCCAACCTTGGAACTCGATCTGCGGCTCAAAATTACTCTGATTGGATGCTCCTACATTACCTAGACAGTCATTGAATCTGGGCCATTAACTTTTTATACATTTCCCCACTCAACAATCACATATGAATATGCAAACAGTAAAAAATAATCAAGTTCACATATGAATATGCAAACAGTAAAAAATAATCAAGTTGGGGCCCAAGTGTAAGTAGGATGGCCCTACATCTTACTATCACTATTACGTATCAACCTACCACATCCATTCTAAAGTGTGGCCTTAATGCAAATCCCACCGTTCACCTGGAGGGCCTGATCTTGCACCACCTATTTGGATTGAAAACCTGCAACTTCATGTACAACAAATTTCCTTGAATAACCCCCGCATTTCAAATCCACAAACTTGCTTACACTACAACCTTTATTCCTGAAATGCCCCACAAATTTCACCCATTCACCTTCATCTACATAGCCCATCTCTCACACCTGTGCCATCTTATCGGCTTTGTACAACTTTCACACGAAATTTGCATGCATGCCTGTTTACATACGTTACGGAATAAATGACAAATCACAGCCATGCACACCGCTCGTGCATGATGTTGTCCTTGATAGAGACGTGGCCTACTTCAAATCCACGGATAATCATGTGGAACCCTCCAATCTCATTTTGAACTACCAGAGCGGGGAACTAATAATTATTTACATGCATATTGCTGGTTGTGACGTGAAACTTGTGAGAGATGTGGCCCACTTCAAATACATGAAAAATCGTGCAGAACCCTCCTATCTCTTCTTGGCGGCTACAGCAGCAGCGACGGCTATAGCAAGATGAGTTTCAGCCGAGTCAACTCGGTAGTAACCACTCAGTTAAATCTTCTCAACTTATTCTCTTTTTCTACTTCCTTTCTCTCATTCTCTTTCTCATGGCAGACATAGCCTGAACTCGAGTCAGACCCAACTCAGAAAAACTCGGACGGACTCCTACCACTATCGACTCGGCTTAACTCGACCGGACACAACGAGTCAGCCGGTCGACCCAATTGGGACAACGACTCGACACTGAGTCAGTGAACTTAGTTTGAGTCGAGACGGCGAAGTAACATCATGTAACACCCTGAACATTTCAATACCGGAGTATTGAAAGTTCTCAAGTGTTACCATGAAATTCAACTCATTATGTACACGTGTACGATATCAATCTAGCTATCCTAGCCTGACATCTATTCTCCAACACAATTCTGACCATTGGTAATAATCTTCATTCATAGATCAAGTCATCTAACCAGTAGTTTTAAGACAAGATCACCCATCTCGAGATTCGACATATGTACCTTCTCTTAAATGAAATTGGTAAATAACTCTTCATTCGTAATGATTTAGATGTAAGTCCTTTTGTAAGAATTGTTTATAAAGGCACATACAACCATGTAAAACCATTAGATTTCACAAAACTCTTAGATCAACGATAATTATGAAAATGCCATTAAACTAGACCCTGAATTCTAGATCACGTGGTTCCCACGATCCGTTTCATATGAAATTTTATACCAGACCTAATTATCATAAATTAACGATACACGTCGAATTTCAACCCATAGATCATAGTAAACTAGCTACTTGACCTCTACATCCGTCCGTACATTTAACAGATCATGGTTCTGATCCGTTTATCTTGTTTACCCCATATGAATATGCTTAACCCACTATTAAAATTACAATTTGAAGAACTTACACATGTGAAAAAGTCACTCGAATCTAACAATATACATGTCCTACCCCTAATCACTCCAGAAACTTACTTTATGACCACATATCTACGAAACTGACCGTACATCCACCTACATACATAGTTAGAATGCTAACCATCAAGTTCCCTTATTTTTAGCAAGTCACGTAACCGTCTGTCATGTTTGGATCCTCCAAATAGGCCACACAAATATCATGGTAAACCGATTACCATGAAGATCATAAGGTTTGGGTCCAAACTACCCAGTTATTTGTAAATCAGAGGTGTACAAATGTTATTTTCAATTACAAAATGTGTTAACTACTAAAAGAGCACTTTGGACATCCTTGGGAGATTATGACCTAAATTGTACCAATGAAAAGAGAGTGGAAAGTAAAGATCACCCGTCAAATCTCATCACATTTGGACAGTGGAGTATTGAATTACGAATGACAAAAGTTTGGACAAAATAGAGGGATAAAATTGTAAATAAAATGATAACATATGCATGGCACACGAGAATGGGAAGAGAAGTTTCAACCGTGAATGTTCTCGACATGTGATTAGACCCTATGGCCCACTTAATTAATAGAATAATTTTATTTCTGACCTCGTATCCTAAAATGGCGTAAGAAACTACATAGACGGAGTGGATCCCCGAAAGGAACATTTATGTGGGCCCAACTAATTCCACAGTCAATCAAGTAACAAAGTTACTCATTCGAGGGACGTTTAACTGTTGGAAAGCACCCACTTGTCACTTGTCACATGTATGGTGGCCCACCAAAGACTTGGATTTTCTCAATCTGTTGGCCCAGGCCCAACACTATCCCCTCATGCTAATGGAGGGAGTGGATTTTCCTAAAAGCCACCATGGTCGACCTACTAAATCATACAAACCGAACCCGTTAACACGGTCAAAATCGTGTTGACCCGTGAACCTCTGAAAATGGAGAGTCACTCCCTGTTTCTCTCTTCCGCCCGCAACGGACGAACAACTCCCGTTTTGGGAGCTACAGTGGCCCACCATCACCATCTGATGGGATGATCCAAACCATCCATCCAGTAGAGAAGCTACCACCGACCAATCCCTACCCATTTCCAACCACTGGATCGCACATGGGTGCACACCTGCTTGCGTGGAAACTGACTGCGCACAACTGCTTCTCCTCCGAAAACAGAAAGAATTTCAATTCTTTCTCTTCTTGCATTCACACAGACAACTACTACTCTTCATCCCCACCGACTCCAGCAGAGAAACCGGAGTCGAAAAACTTCCGCACTCGTCCACATTACGCCCCGCACATGACGCCAGAACCGAAACTAAGGCCCCGTTTGTTAAATCTGAAGTCTAAAGCCTGAATCTGAAATCTAAAGCTGAATCTGAAATCTGAAGTCAAAAAACTTGTTTGGTAATTATGACTGAAGTCTGAAAATTAAGTACTGAATTTGAAATAATTTGTTTGTTAACAAACATATGAATTGTCTGAAATATGTTGATTTGACACATTTGCCCCTATCTCCTATTTGGAAATATTTTACATTATAAAGAAATTACTTTTTATTAAATAAAAATAAAAATATTCTATTTAATTCAAATAAACTATAAAATACTTAATAGAAAATTAAAATATCATTATTCATGAATTAAGATTGCAAATTAATGATTTGTATGTATAAGTGTGGTGGAATTTTTTGGAATAGAGATATAAAATGATATGTAAAAAATGAATGAACTGAATGGATGAAACACATACATCATGGGGCCTCACAGCACTGACCATCACCCACCATCACCCACCATGCTGGTGGCTGAGGGAGTAGCCAATCCGTTGATACATGGATACGTGTCGTGCGAAGACACACCTCGAGGTCCGCAAAGGTTTCAAAGGAGATCAAAGTTACATGGCCCTACAATAATGTATTTATTATATCCACACTGTTCATAAAATTTTTAAGATTATTTTAGAGCATTGTCCAAAAAATGAATCATATCCAAAACTCAAATGGACCACACCAAAAATAGTAGTGGGATAATGATTTTCACCGTTAAAAAATTCGCAGGGCCCACTATAACATTTATTTTCCATCTAATGTATTCATAAAGTCAAAAATATCTGGATGAAGAGGATAATATTTTTGTTTTCATTTAATCCCAGTATGAATGACATTATAAACGGTATAGATGGCATATAAACATTACTGTCTACACCAGGATCATTTCAATGGCAGGAATTTCCCTATACACATTTTCCTTTATTACGGCCCACTTGAGTCTTCGATCCTTCTCAAATTTTCTCTCAAGTCCTAAAATGATCTCAAAAACGAAGGGACGGGGTGGATTTCTAACAAACATCATGGTAGGCCCCACCTAAGTTTCCAGCGCAGGAACTTACCGCGAAAGCCAGGAAATCCGCGTCCCCCCTGACTCGAGACCGCTACTCCCTGGTCGGTGCTCTGTTAGCCCCTCCATGATGTATGTGTTTCATCCGATCTGTTCATCCATTTTTACAGATCATAAGTACTTCATCCCAAAAATTAGAGGGATATAAATCTTAGGTGAACCACACCATAGGAAAACAATAATAATTGGATATGCATCATTAAAATCCTCCTAAGGGCCACTGTACTGTTTATTTAACATCCAATCTTTTTATTAGGTCATACAAGCCCAAATGAAGGGAAAAAACAAAGATCAGCTTGATCCAAAACTTTTATGGCCCCTAAAAGGTTTTTAATGGTCGACGCTCATTCAACACTATTTCTTGTAATGTGGCCCACTTGAGATTTTGATATACCTAATTTTTTGTCCCATGCCATGAAATGATTTGAAAAAATAGATGGATGGCATGGATGAAACACATACATCATGGTAGGGTCCATAGAGCACCGACCATCAGCCAGTGGCCGGTGGCAGTAGGAGTAGCCAGTCAGTTCCCGTCTTATTTAATGGACGAGGGCGAAAGTCTTTTGGCAGGAAGTTCCTACGCTGGGAATGCATGGTGGGGGCCACTGTGATGTTTATAAGAAATCTAACCCGTCCATCCATTTTTTTTAGCTCATTTTAGTACTTACAACTAAAAGTAGGAGGATATAAGACTCAAGTGGGCCATACGAGATGAAACAATGGGAAAGGAATGTCCACCGTTGAAACCTTCCTAGGCTCCACCTTGATGTTTATATTCCATCCAAGCCGTTTATAAGGTCATTTTCACTGGGATGAAGTGAAAATACCAAAAATTAGACTGAGACAAAACCTTCGTGGCCATATAGATATTTAAACGGTGGTCACTAAATCTCCATTGTTTCCTCTCGGGTGGTTGATTCGAGTTTTGAATATACCTTATTTTTAGCTGCATATCCTAAAATGATCTCTAAAATCGGATGGACGGTGTGGCTTTCTCACAAACATCTCAGTGGGCCCCACCCAGATTCCCTGCGCAGGAGCTTCCCGCAAAGGCTTTCGCAGGAAATCCGCATCCCCCCGTCCTGGCTCCAAATGGGCAGTTCTGTGGGTGGGCCCACCGTGATGTATATGTACATCTAAACCATCAATCCCTTTTCTCACATTATTTTAAGACATGAACACAAAAATGAGGCAGATCCAACGCTTAAGTGGACCACACCAAATAATAATCTTGGTTGCATTAAAATGCACAAGTTGCATTAAATGCAAGAGTCATCTGTGATGTGGTCCATTTGATCATTGGATTTGACTCATTTTTGTTTTGATGCCTTTAAATAATATGAGAAAAGGGATAGAGGGTTTGGATATACAGATACATCACAGTGGGCCCGCCCACAGAACTGCCTATTCAAAGCTAGGGCCGGGTGGGGGTAGTACGCAATCTGTGTCCGAACAGTTGAAAGAGATCAAAGTTACATGGGCCACTGTGATGTTTTTTTACCATCCAACCTATTCATTAGGTCTTGTAGACATGGATGAAGTGAAAACACAAATATCGGCTTGATCTGAAACTTCTCCAGCTCTCAAGAAGTTTTTAATGGTGGACGATCAATCTCCACCTTATGGTCCAATTAATCATTGGACCTGTTTCTTTATTGGATCACATGTTAAATTATTTGGAAAAGTTGATGGACGGTGTGGATCAAACACATAAATCATGGTGGGGCATAAAGAAGTTTCATAGGTTAAGTTGATTTTGTATTGCACAAACAATTGAAAAGAAAAACTTTCTGTAGTAACTTGAAAAGGGGTACTCTTGGAAGCCAAAAAAATTTGTTTAATGAAAAATCACGGAGCGCATTCCACGTTCACCATTAAACCAGACTCCTATCACAGAAAGAATTCAGTGAAAAACCACTCAGCGCTTTCCGTCTTCCGCGTTAACAAAGCATTACTAAACATGGAAAATTTTTCCATTCTCATTAAGTGGAAAAATTCAGCGTTAACAAACACGGCCTAACTCAAATACCTCCATAGCAAACCCAAGGAAAAGCCTCTGGTTCTGATCTGGACTGTCCAAAGTCGAGAATAAGGACTTCCTACCGTGCCCACGTTGGCAAAAAAGAAAGAAAGATCCCAATGAAATTGATATCCCCCGGTTCCAAACGAAGTTACAGCAAAAAGCGACGGCTGCATTTAAACAGGGCGACCATTGATCGGCCGATTTAAAGTCCTTGCACCCAAGAACGTAGCCACCACCTTCTTCCTGTGGGCCCCATCCAATGAATGCGTCAGATTCGTCAGAAGAGATCGAAGGAGAGAAGAAGAGACGTTCTAAAATCGGACGCCCATACGTTACGCAGTCCGATCGCGCTAAGTATAATCTGCGTACGCAGAATGTTTTGGAAATCCAGAATTTTATAAATACATGTCTCCCACGCTGGGAGACACGCTAACAAGGAAGGAGAAAGAAAGAGAAGGAAAGAAAGAGAAATAGAGAGAAAGACAAGTGCGCGAGAGAAAGAAGAAGAAAGAGAGGAGGAAGAACTCTGGGATTTGCCGGTTAATCTAGTTCGAGTCCAACCAGCTGCTCTTATCTTAATTTCCTTCTTTTCTTTTCTTTCCTTTACATTCTAAAATCTCATTGATAGGTTTCCAACCACAAAAACAAGACGACTCCATCATAGGATGGGACCAAAACCGATATGTTGAAACTCATCGATACCTAAATTATTTAGAATATAATTTGAACCAAGTGAAGTAAAGTAGAAGGCGATACAACACTATAAGGTGAGGGTTTTATCCTTTAAGCTTATATTAATTTAAGTTGTTATATTTATCCTTCCTTTTACATGCCTTTATGTTATTTTATCTTTCCTTTTACATGCATTCATATTACTTTGAATTATCTCTGCAATTATATGTTTTACCATCAATTTTTGCCTTTGGCTTACAGTATAATATTGATTACATGTGATCTTTTTGAATTTATGTGGGGCCATGGATACAAGCCTTGCCTTTGCCTTATCAAATTTATTGAGTTGCACGTGCCACTTGTCTCTTTATTGAGTTGGCCATTGTCACTCTCCTTATTACAGAATCAGTCGTTGCCAGTCTTTTATTTATTGAGTTGACTATTGCCACTCTCCTTATTACAGAATCGGCCATTGCTGCTCTTCTATTTGTTGAGTTAGCCATGATTACTGTTCTATTAATAAGTTGAACATTCTCATTCACCTATATGTTATGTTGGCCATTGTCACTATTTAAGTTGACCATTGTCACTCTTCTCTATATTAGCCTTTTGCTATCTGTCTTTAAAGGGCTTGGGCATGTGTCTTGATATTCCAGAACATCTACGATTCAGTTTGTATTCTTTATAAATGTAAGTACTATGTTGGGAATCTCTCTTCTAACGATTGAATAAATATCGTGGACGAAATGCATTTTCGGTAGTGGCCCTATGGCGACATGTAATTTCATGTTTCATGGGTGATGGTGCACCGGTTGGTGTATGTAAATTGTTATATATACGTGTTATATCAATTCTTTTCTTTTGGGGGGTTGGATGTCACAATTAGTTGCTCTAATTTGAGTTGTGTGATTCACCCGGTCATGTGTTGTGTTCGTCTTGGGATAACCGCATAAATCCATATTAAACATAGGACACACCGGCGAATCTCTGTATTATGGGATGCGGGGCAAGTCGGATAACTCTAATCGTATTTCACATTGTGGAGATTACTAAGTGTGATAAACCGCATATACTTTGTTGGGCATGCATCTCATGTGGATTATTTGTGCATATTGATACCTCTTGTAGTTGTGGAGTACGGGATGTATCAAAACCTTTACATTTCTTTTATGAATCTCTTGAATTACTGTTAATCTTAAAGGATAACCATCACTATGAGTAGGGCATTGATCCTCTCCCAACCGTACAGATTATGCAGGTGACATACAGATTGAAGACCTAGTGAACAATCTCCCTAAGGAAGATTTTGTCGAAAGAATAAGAAGATAGTTTTATGATGTAGTTTTATACTTCCACTGCGAACTTGATAAATGTAATCAGATCTCATTGAGATGACATTTGATTATTTCTTTTACTCTGATAAAATATAATCGATACAATTGATTTTATTCTTGTAAATGTTACCTTCAAGAATGTATCTGGATGTGATCCAAATAAAAAAAAAATAGGTACGATTTTCAAAAACATCAGAAAACATCCAAATGGTTAACTAATGAAATTATTAGACAATATGGGCAATGCTATTCAATCTGGTCCATCAAGATTGTTAGTATCGAATAGCAGTAGTCGTCATAACATTTAATTTAAGTGAAGTGAGGCTAAGCGCGGTCTCAACTACTATCGATCTTAATGACAAAAAAGGAACTAAGAAATGTGGTATAAGAATTACACACTTAGTGTGATGATGTGAGCATATCCTTAAGAGGTACTGAAGCTTTTAAATGTCTCTAATGAGACATGACTGTAGTTCTACTTACTCAAATTTTGCGCATATATATAGAGAAGTAGAAATAAATCTTTATATCAAAATCATCTAACTTTATCAAATGAGATCTCTAGAATGACTATGAAAATCAAAATATGCTCAACTCCCACTAATTGAAAACATCTGCGGGATTAATGACTCCCATGGATGTTACATGCTCCTGAAATAGCGTGATAGGGAGCCCTTTAGTGAGCGGATCTGCAATCATCTGTTTAGTGCCGATGAACTCCACAAATACCCAACGATTTTGAACTCTTTCCTTTACAACAAGATACTTGATGTCAATATGCTTCGACCTTGACGAATGCTTGTTGTTACTAGAGAAGGAAATTGCTGCTGAATTATAGCAAAATATTCTCAATGGTTTCGAGATATGCTCCAGTATCCGCAAACCTGAGAAGAAACTATAACCATGATGCCTGATTAGATGCCTCGTGACAGACAATAAATTCGGCTTCTATGGTGGATGAGGCTGTGGTAGACCGTTTCACGCTTTTCCAAGACACAGCTCCAACCATCATGAAGATGTATCTTGAGGTGAACTTCTTAGTATCAACGCAGCTTGCGAAGTCTGCCTCTGAATATCCGATCAACTCCAACTGATCAGATCTTTTTTATGTGAGTCTGAAGTCCTTCGTTCTCTATAGATACCGTAATACTTTTTTTGGCACCTATCCAATGTTGCAATATTCCTGGATTAAATAAGTATCTCCCCAACATTCCAACGACAAATGCAATATCCGGTCGCGTGCAGACTTGAGTATACACGGCGCTTCCTATTACTGATGCATACGGAAATTCCTTCATTCGATTCTTTTCTAAATCATTCTTTAAACACTGAAATAAGTTAAATTTGTCGCCCTTTATAATAAGTGACTGTCTAAAAGCATAATTTTGCATGTCATACCTTTCAAGTACCCTAGTAATATAGGCCCTCTGTGACAGGCTGAGCAGTCCACGTGATTTGTCACAACGAATCTCAATGTCGATGACATAAGAGGCGTCACCACGATCATTCATTTTAAATATTTGAGATAAGAATTTCTTGATGTCGCTCAACATTTTGATATTACCGCTAGCCAACAGAATGTCATCAACATACAAAATCATCATAACGAACTTACTCCCATTAATTTTAATGTAGATACATTCATTTGCAGTATTTTTTACAAAACCATACGAGCAAATTACATCACTACAAAAAAATCCTTCTTTAGGAACAGTTGAAAACCATGGTTAAATAGGGTGTCACAAAAAATTAGGTAAAATTAGGGACGGTTTAAAACCGTCGCAAATTCTCAATTTCCAGCACAATTTCTAATTTTTGGGATTTGTATTTTTTTCTTATTTCGGCACGGTTTTAAACCAAAAAACCTGCTGTAGATATTCCACCAAAAAGCAAATACTGCTACTGCATTTCTAATTGGTGTTTTTACATCCTAAGCACTTGCATATGTTTCTCGTTTTTCCTGCTGCACAACTACTGCATCAAATATTCAACATGGGGTAGAGAATATGATTGTGATTGCATTGTATTTACAGAAGAAACTCAGCAGAATAAGAAGAAGAGATGCTATTTTAATAATACCACAGATAAACAGACTCAATACAACATAAAATCAGACGAAACATTTTGCAATCCAAACTTCACCTGCAAGTACATGGCCTGTGAGAGAGAGGAGGGGCCATACGTTAATCCTCTATAGCTTTGAAATGATCTTGGCATTACCGAAGCTTTGTTTCACTTGATTTGCTGCTCCTAAATGTTGAAAGGGAGAAGAAGGACCGCGTTGCTGAAGGTAATAATCCATGGAATTTAAACTTTTTATAAAAAAAAACATTTTAAGAGAAAAGGACAGTGCAGAACATGAAGTCAAAAGATTTACAGGGCAAGATTCTATACATTTGGGGCACCTGATCTGGACCTAACAGGCCTTACCCATGGACGAGGAATGCTCCAAAATGTACCACATTGGAGTACTCTTAACCCTTCATTCTATAGTCTATCTACTGTTGAATGTGGAGTGTTAGCCGACCAAGTGTTGAAGTGTTAGGATCTTCCAATTGGTACTCTTAACCCTTCTGTCTATTAGTCTATTTACTGTTGAATGTGGACTGTTCGCCGGCCAACCGTTGAAGTATTAGGATCTTCCAATTGGATGTTTTTGAGGGGCATTTTCATCACACTGTGAAACCTGTCACAGGGAACAGGAAACTATTTTTAGTCAAAATATCATCATCATCTAATGGCTTCATGGCCAAGTTATAAAATCTTCCACCAAGAATAAAAGAAGCCTACTGGCCCACATTAATAACTCCCCTAAAATATCTCAATCCCACAATAAAAGATGTACAAATAAGTGAGCCAAATGTAGTCTAAATCTCACTAGAACTGTGCATACCAACAGACAACAATTTTGACTGTTTATAGACATGATAGACATGAACAGTATAGAGAAATCACACATTTGTATAATAATCCAAAAAAAGCAATGACCGATCTGAGTATGGACTCACAAATAACTAGCCGTTGGTATATACTATATAGGCCCCAAACAAGTGTTCCGTTGGACTTTTGGGCACCACAGTATGACCATATGGTACAACCAACCATCCAATTGAGGTTTACATAAATAAAAAATTTCAACACCTTCTCCTGGATACACCTTTGCAACCCACGGAATCACATTCTTCAAGCCTCCATACACAATCTAATTCAAGGAGGAAGCAGAGAGAAGATCTTCCATCCCTATTACTATAAAAACATCAAAAGCATGATGACCATACATGCAGACAACCTTACCAAAGAGAGAGATCCCCTCTGAATGGAGCTCCTATATCAAAGGCAGAACAATTAATGGACAATAGAGGCATTGGAAAGGACCAAGTGAAGGAAAGAATCAACCAATTCTTCAACAGTAGTTCACTTGACATATTTTATAGTCGCAGATCCTGAAGCAGTAAAAACTCACTCCCCAATGGGATTCTATCCTGCTCAGAAAATCTAGCCCCAATGATAAAAATGTTTCATGACATTTGGAGCAACCAAATGCACCCTTACACAAAGCATGAAAAAATCTAGCCCCATAAAACTCATTAAACTACACAATAGTCCATTCCAAAAGCTTCAGGATTGATTCTTTTGAGTTCATGTTTGAATGCAAGGAAACCATGATGACAGAATTTAATAAACGGAATCAGCAAAGAATCACCTGAAAAGTATTCTAAGTGCTCCCCACCTTCACATAACCTGAAATATACAACAAATGAATTATGAGGATTTCAAACTACCATCTTTAATTTACCCAGTTCATTTATCAGATCTCAAATACCCACACAAAAAATCTGTTGTGCCTGAATGATGAGCATGTGCCTATGTACAAATTTCTTCAGTTCAATCGACCTGAAATGTGTAATGTGAATGGTGGAGATTGATTAAAATCTACAATGAAATACCAAGGAAACTCTTATTTTTCACTACATCAATAAAGTTTAAAGCATAACCTATCATCCATAACTAACCGTCCTGACTGGGAATAGAAATAACATGCCATTGGAAGCATAAAAACCTCAATAAGTTTTTATGGATGGCATCATAAAAGGTTCCTACTTACCTTGGCTGTCCAACATTTGCCTTCGCCATTGTGGATGGCGTCAATCAATGCAATGTAGTTCCAGTTCTTGATGACGTTGTACGGGCCATCATGGATCTCAACTTCGATAGTGTAGCCTTCTTCTTCACAGAATACAATTGCAATTAGAAAAGGGAAAAAAAAAAACGAAGGCAGAGTTAGTGAGTTGTTTGGGAAAGTAGATATTTTCACAGATGCAGTTGGCTGATGAGATACCACAGATTGAGGAATCTATTAATTAAGGTAGAATTAGTGAGTTGTTAGGGAAAGCAGAGATTTTCATTTGCAATTATATATATATAATCAATTGCTTAGATTCAAGCTTCAGGGTTAGTTTTCAGGTTTGTTTCTAAATTCTTTTACAAAGAGATGTCATGTGCTTGTTGCTTCCATAAGGCTAGGGTGGTGATTGAATTACATAGCTGTTTGGATTGGTGGAATGATCACAGAGTGACTCATATGAGGTTTCAATTGTAAGCTCACACAATTTTGGAAGGACTTGGATTCGGCAGTGAACCCTCCACTATCCAGGTCGGTACTAGTCGGTGCTCTGTGGGCTCAACCATGATGTATGTGTCTTATCTAAGCCGTCCATCCATTTTTCAGCTCATTTTATGGCATGAGCTGAAAAAATAAGACAGATCCACATCTCGGGTGGACCCCATCATAGGAAGCAGTGGTGATTGAACACTCACCATTAAAAACTTCCTAGGGCCGTTGTACTGTTTATTTTCCATCCAACCTGTTGATTAGATTACACAGGTCTAGATGAAGAGAAAACACAAATATCATCTTGATCTTAGCCTTTTGTGCCCCCGATATTATATATATATATATATATATATATATATATATATATATATATATATATATATATATATATATATATATATATATATCCTCACTGTTTTTTGTGTTGTAGCGTACTTGAGATTTGGATCTGCCTCATTTTTAGGCTAATGTCCTAAAATGAGCTGGAAAAAATGAATGTACACCATGATGGGCTTACAAAGCTTTTCCAACACCGACCGATATAGACCTCGTTGATAAAGGGATTACTACCGAATCCAAGTCCATATTTACTTGGTCCACATCGCAGAGTGATGTAGCCCTCCATGTAAGGATATCGAATTTAGATGGCCTACGTTTAGGAAGTCAAGACAATCCCATCCATTGCTTCCCTTTGCATTCTTCCCAAAATTATCCATTTTGAAGGTCACTTATTAGTTGGATGATCATCTAATCAATGTCCATTTTAAACCCTACCCTATTCGTCCCAACTCACATAACCTATCATCATCCATAACAGTATGTGAAATTAAATGGATGGTCCTGATCATTAAGACACATTTGCAACGTGTAATTCTTCAAACCCTACCCTATTTCGTCCCAACTCACATAACAATTTGATGAACCACCTATATAACATAACTGACTAGACATGTTGGCTTCTGTTAGCTAGTGCATCATGCCTACTGTATGCCCATTCATGCTACATAGCATAATAGGCTCCATTCATGAAATTTATGTGACACAAGGACTTATAAAGTACATTTAGTAGTCATTTCATATATATCTTTTTTCAAGTTTTAGATGATTTGTAATTTATTTTAGCATTATACCACTACAACACATACTTCTGATTTCTCTTACTCAAGAGTTGTTGTGTTTAGGCTAACTAAGATATTGGAGTGAACTAAAAAGTGGTATGCGTAAATAATATTTATATGGTATGCTTTTATTAGCAGGAGTAATTTTGTTTAGTCGCTTAAGTTATTTATTGTAGATAATATTAGTTAAAAATTTCTATTAAAACATAATTATATGTCATACTTTTATTAATATGAGTAATATTGTTTAATTATTTACATATGTTATTAATTATGCATAATATTAAAATTTTACAACCAGATTCCTTAAAAAACTATATTTCAAAATAATGCCTTTAATTTTTTTAGTGACACTCAAGATTTGGGGGCCGCCAACGTGGTTTATAACATCTAACCCATTAACCATATGCACCACACCATGGTGATAACATGAACAAAACAATTAATCAATCAGATCATCAGATGGGCTATATTTACAATTGAAATATTTTAAATGGTGTACATTATTTTTTATGGATTTGCTCATCTTATGATTGGATTTGTCATCTTTTTTGTTTGCCTAATAATAATGTTGGTGTGCATATGTTGGATGGGTTAAATGTGAGACATGCAACATGTAGGCTCCACAACTTTTGATTTTCACTTTGCTGTCAAGAAAAAGTGGAGGAGAGCACAGTAATTTCTTCTCTCAAATAACATTGTCTAACACGGAATCACTATTTGGTAAAATCCAATTCATGAAGAATTTTGCTATAAAAAACATGCATTAGTTATTTTTGTTTTATGGTTTTGAGATGTTTATAGAAAAATTCATGTTGATTTAGATTTACAAAATATGTAGATCGGGTCGACTACTCAAACAGCAGGCGCGACCCAATGATCTCAAACCTCATCTCCTCAACCAAGTGTAGAGAAAGGCCGAGCTCGACCTCTTAGCACAAGGTCGGGATAATTGTTGACCGACCACGATTTGAAAGAAGAAAGCGACACAAGTCTGTTCCCAGGACCCGACAACCACTGCCTTCCTCATCCCCTCCACCACGCCGGATTCCTCGTACCCTCCACCCCCGGATTCCCTGTCCCCTCCACGGTCCCCTCGTGCACACCTGCATTGAGGAAAGCAAGGTCTCCCACACCAAGGCCGCTGCTGCCTTTCAACTTTCCACAAGCAGCTCATGTACCTCGAGTCCCGATACCATAGCAGACCGGCATTCCAAGGCCCGACATTCCACAACCCATCACTGTCGATCCTGATTCTGATTTTGCTTTTCACCTTCTTTTCAAGCCAAGATCAGCTACAACAAGAAACTTCGCCATGGCCGCTGCCGGCTTTCAGCTTTCTGCTAGCAGCTTGCACACCATGAGTACCGATCCCACATCAGATCGGCATTCCAAGGCCGATTATCCTGCCAGAGCCATCCACAGAACCGACCAGCATTCCACAACCCAACACTGTCTATCCTGATTCTGATTTTGCTTTTCACCTTGGAGAACGTGAGGAGTCTTCCTGTCCGGATTAACATTGAAAAGGCAGACAATGATCAGATTTTTATCTCCATCAATTGATTTTATTTTTCATTTCTTTTGTGATTTCTGCTCGGTTATTGTAAATACAGAACCAAAATGCATTTGTGTGAAATTAATTGTAATTCTAAATGGTGAGCAAAGGGTCCAAGGCCCATCAAAATTGGGTGGAGTCCTTCTCAGTCCTCATTTTGGTACCCAGATATTTGAATGGGTTAGGCCTGGGCTAGAATTAACAAGGCCCAACCCATTCCTGATTTGGAATATTGGTTCGTTTCAATCAGCCATGGTCCCAGCTAAGCTTAACTTTCAAAGCCCATGGGCCTACATTTTAGGTCCGAAATTTAATTGGCATGCATAGGCTGACTTTTAATAAAAACCTAAATTTAAATAGACCAGGCCCATCAATGGCTTTGCAGAAACAGAATATTCGACCGTTGTTTACAATTCCCATCTAGTTCAGCCATCTCTGCAGACTATAGCAATAGCAATAGCAATAATATGTTGAAAATGGAGCATCAACTTCTAACTGCACTTAGGATGTGTTTGGAAGATACCCTCAGTCTACATTTCTGGTGGAAAAAGCAGCACATTTGGAAAAGCCTGAGAAGCAGATTCTGCATTGGGCTAGCAGTTGAATGTCAAACTGGCCAAAATAAAGATTTTACCTCAGCTGTAACGAGCAGGATATTGATCTTTTGTGGATATCTATCCCAACCGACTGCTATATAAGTTTCATGACACCCAAATGCAGCCTTAGTTTGCTTTTAACACTGCAATCCAGAAAGCGCCCACGAATGGCTGTGGGGGCGTATATATATGCATTACATGGCGCTGCTATCTATTAATATTCTTATAATGCTAGGCTTTCTGCAAAAAAATGTGGTTTTGCTGCATCACAGGAGTAGTTTAGCTAATTCATTGATCTGCAAGCCAGGTTGGAGGAAAAAAATCAAATATTTACAGAGCGAAAAACGTTCTTGGATCCTTAAGGAGGTGAATATGTTCATTATCCTCTTTCATGATGCATTGATGTTCCAGTAAAAGATCACAGTGTTAAAGAAATTAGGATGTTATGGGTGATGGGTTTTTTGACCAGTCGTGAGCCCTGCTCGACCGGTCGAAGGCTGGTCTCGACCAGTCGTAGGAGTCGAGCCGTGGAACGACTCAAAGTCCAGTGATTGTGGACTATTTTTCTCCGGGGTGCTCGACCAGTCGAAGGAGGTGCTCGACCGGTCGTAGGTGGCTCTCAACTGGTCGTAAACTTGGTTCGACCAGTCGAGGTTACATAGATTCGTTCTGCGATTTTGCACGGATTTCGTGTCGCGAGTCCTTTCGCAACTGGGATGCGGAAAAGAGTTTCCTAAAACTTTAAATAGGAGTTCCTAGGGCTTTCTAGGTATGACAAGAGGGTTTCCTAAAACTTTACAATGGATTTGTTAAAGGGTTTAGGGCTATCAAAGGTGAGAGAGAGAAAGAAGAAAAGAGAGAGAGGAAGCTTATAGAAGGAAGGTTTTGCTCGTGGAGGTTATCTACTGTGCAATCTATATCTCAGCGCTTCTATGTCCTCGTAATCGGTTAGATTTCTCCGTTTTCTTTGTTTCTTTTATTGTTTATTCACTCCTGCGTGAGTGAAGAAGTTTGTAACGTTCTACTTCATAGTAGATTGTTGATCTGGACGAGGTCCTGTGGTTTTTACTTCTTTGAGGGTTTTCCACGTAAAAATCTCTTGTGTGGTGTATGATTGATGCATTGATTATTTTCATTGCTTTATTATCCATAATTCTGGTTTATTCTGGAGGGCTAGATCCTAAGGTTTTGTGCAAGGCCCCCAATAAAGTGGTATCAAAGCTAAGTTCATTGAACGAGTAGGATCGGTTTTGAATTATGGAAGGTGGCTCATCAAGGATGATCACCTCAATGGTTCTAACTGGACCATATGAAAGGCTAAGATGGAGAATTTGCTTTATTGCAAGGACCTATATTCTCCAATTTTAGGCATATTAGTAAAATCCAAGGATATGACTGATGATGATTTGAAGAAGATGGACCAAAAGGAGATGGGGTTTATTAGATAATGGTTGGATGATTATGTGTTCCACCATGTGTCTACAGAAACCTCAACTGCTAGCCTATGGCTGAAACTACAAAGGCTGTATGAGAGGAAGACAACTGGTAATAAGATTTTTCTGATAATGCAACTTGTGAATCTCAAGTTCAAAGATGGTGGTTCTGTGGCCGAGAACATGAATGAGTCAGCAATATAGTGAACCAGCTCTCTACTATGAAGATGGTCCTGAATGATGAATTGCAGGCTTTGCTATTACTCAGTTCATTGCCTGACAGTTGGGAGACATTGGTGGTGTCTCTAAGTAACTCCGCGTCAGACGGAAAGATATCCATGGAACAGGTAACTAGCTATCTCTTCAATGAAGAGACAAGGAGGAAGTCTCAGGGGTCTACTCAGCAAGAGGCCCTTATGAAGCAGGAACGGGGGAGAGGAAAGAACAGGTAGGGTGGAAAGCCGAAGATAAATCAAGAGGCAAGTCGAGTAACATAAAAGATGTTGATTGCTGGAATTGTGGCAAGAAGGGTCACTACAAGTATAAATGTCGTGGTAAGAAAAATGACAAGAAAGAAAAAGGAAAGGAAAATGAATCAGATTCCACTGCGTTCACTTCAGATGACAACGTTGTAGTTATTCTTTCAGCAGATCACGATATATGTCTCACGGCTACGAGTCAGGACACCAACTGGGTGATAGACTCAGGAGCTTCTTTTCATGCGACTCCACACAGGGACTTCTTCACAAGCTACAAATTAGGTAACTATGGGACTGTGAAGATGGGAAATTCTGGTGTATCAAAAATCATGAGAGTCGGTGATATTTGTGTGAAGACCGATGTGGGCTACACATTGGTTCTCAGGGATGTGAGGCATATCCCAGACTTTCGCCTCAACTTGATGTCGACGTGAAGGCTGGATGATGATGGCTATAAAAGCCGGTTTGCTGGTGGGCACTAGAAGCTCATCAAGGGTTCGTTAATTGTGGCCAGAGAAAAGAAGTATTGCACCCTTTACAAGGCAAGTGTCAGTATGTGCAAGGGTGGGTTGAACGCAACGGAAGATTCAGCTATTGACATGTGGTACAAGCGCCTAGGCCATATGAGTGAAAAAAGGCTTCAGCTACTAGCAAAGAAGCAGCTCCTTCTAGATGTGACAGGTACACCTCTTAAAACCTGTCTTAATTGTTTATCAGAGAAACAACATAGAGTTTTATTTGTTAAATCTGCTTCTCATGTTAATAAAGTGCATACATTAGATTTGATTTATTCTAATGTTTGTAGTCCTATGAGGACAAAAACCTTGGGTGGGGCATTGTATTTTGTTACTTTTATAGATGATGCATCTAAGAAGATTTGGGTTTATGCTTTGAAATCTAAGGACGAGGTCTTTGGTGTGTTTAAATTGTTTCATACTATGGTCGAGAGAGAGACAGGTAGACCATTGAAGTGCATCCGCACTGACAATGGTGGTGAATACATTGGTGACTTTCATGAGTATTGTAAGTCCTTGGGTATACGGCATGAACAGACGGTTCCCAAGACCCCCAGCATAATAGTGTAGCTGAGCGAATGAATCGCACTATTGTAGAGAGAATCAAATGCATGTTATCCGATGCAAAATTGTCCAAGACGTTCTGGGGAGAAACAATGCACACGGCGGTGTATTTGATAAACAGGTCTCCATCAGCCCCGTTGAATGGAGAAGTACCTGAGAAGGTGTGGACTAGACAGGATCCATCGTACAGTCATCTCAGGGTGTTTGGATGCAGGGCATCCATTCACGTACCAAAGGATGAGAGGTCCAAGCTCGATATGAAGATCAGGCAGTATGTGTTCTTAGGGTACGGTGATGAAAAGTTCGGTTATAGGTTATGCGATCCGACCAAGCTCGTCAGGAGCAGAGATGTGGTTTTCTTTGAAGATCAGTGTATAGAAGACATTGGTAAGCCAGAGAAGAACCAGCCTAGTTCAGGTGAGCTAGAGGACATGGATCCGGTTACTCCTCCCGTGGTGCCTGATGACGGGGGAGTACAGCAAGGTGCAAAGGACGAGAGAGTTCCTTCAGAAGATGGACCAGGGGAGCAGCCCCCACTTGATCCACCTGTTGAGCCACAGGTGAGGAGGTCATCTAGGGACAGACAGCCGTCCAAGAGGTACTCGCCACATGAGTACATTATGCTGACTGATGGGGGAGAGCCAGAAGATTATTTTGAAGCCCTAGCCAACGAGCATAAGGGGGAGTGGTTGAAAGCTATGCAAAAGGAGATGAAATCCTTGCATAAGAAGCACACCTATGATATGGTGAAACTACTTAAGGGCAAAAAAGCTCTGAGTAACAAGTGAGTGTTTAGAAAGAAAATTGAGCAGAAGAATTCACAGACGAGGTTCAAGGCCAGACTTGTGGTGAAAAGGTTTGGTCAGAGGAAAGGTATAGATTTCGAGGAGATATTCTCACCAGTGGTGAAGATGACATCCATACGGATGTTGCTTGGGTTGGTAGCTAGCATGGATCTAGAGATAGAGCAGTTAGATGTTAAAACTGTCTTTCTCCATGGTGACTTGAAAGAAGAGATCTACATGCACTAACCAGAGGGGTTTGAAGTCAAGGGCAAAGAGCATATGGTGTGTAGGCTGAAGAAGAGCTTGTATGGGCTGAAACAAGCTCCACAACAATGGTACAAGAAGTTCGATTCGTTCATGTTATAACATGGGTATGATAGAATGGAGTTGGACCACTGTGTGTTCACATGCAAGTTCTTAGATGGTGATTTCTTAGTTCTGCTCTTATATGTTGATGACATGCTCATCATAGGAAAAAACATCAAGAAGATCGACAGGTTGAAACAGGAGTTGGGCAAGTCTTTTGAGATGAAAGACTTGGGCTCGGCTAAACAGATCTTAGGAATGGAGATAACCCGTGACAGAAGCAACAGGAAGCTCTGGCTATCACAAGAGCAGTATATTGAAAAAGTCCTAGAGCAGTTCAATACGAATGCAGCGAAGCCGGTCAGTACTCCACTGGATGATCACTTCAGATTGAGCAACAGGCAGTGTCTCAAGACGAAGGTAGAGGTGGAAGAGATGCAGAAGATACCCTACGTGTCAGCTGTAGGAAGTTTGATGTATGGTATGGTGTGTACACACCCAGACATAGCATATGCAGTTGGTGTTGTCAGCCGGTATCTTGTCAATCCTGGTAAAGAACATTGGACAGTAGTGAAATGGATACTCTAGTATCTAAGAGGCTCATTCAGGTTGAGCCTATGCTATAGTGACGGTAAACCTATGTTAGAGGGCTATACAGATGCAGATATAGCAGGTGACATAGAATCGAGGAAGTCTACATTGGAGTTCATGTTCATGTTTCCAAGGGGAGCGGTTTCCTGGCAGAGCAAGCTATAGCAGATCGTAGCATTTTCGACGACAGAGGCCGAGTACATTGCAGTCACAGAGGCATGTAAAGAAATGCTTTAGATGAAGAGGTTTCTACAGGAACTTAGCCTAAAGTAAGAGGAGCACGTGGTCTATTGTGATAGTCAAAGTGTTATACACTTGAGCAAGAATCTAAGTCAACATTCCAAGTCGAAACACATAAAGATTCAGTATCACTGGATCAGGGATACTTTAGAATAAAAGGTGTTACAACTTGAGAAGGTCCACACGGACGATAATGGGTTAGACATGATGACCAAGGCTTTGCTCAAGGGCAAGTTTGAGGTTTGTAGAAACCTGGCTGGCTTAAAGAAGGTGGATCCCACCTGGGTCAAAAAGGGAGAGATTTGATGGGTTTTTTTACCCATCGTCGACCGGTCGTGAGCCCCGGTCGAAGGGTGGTCTCGACCAGTCATAGGAGTCGAGCCGTGGTACGACTCAAAGTCCAGCGACTATGGACTATTTTTCTCTGGGGTGCTCGACTAGTCAAAGGAGGTGCTTGACTGGTCGTAGGTGGCTCTCAACCGGTCGTAAAGTCGGTTCGACCAGTCGAGGTTACGCAGATTTGTTCCGCGATTTTGCATGGATTTCGTGTCGCAAGTCGTTTCACAACTGGGATATGAAAAGGAGTTTCATAAAACTTTAAATAGGAGTTCCTAGGACTTTCTAGGTATGATAAGAGGGTTTCCTAAAGCTTTACAAGGGATTTGCTAAAGGGTTTAGGGCTATCAAATGTGAGAGAGAGAGAGAGAGGAAAAGAGAGAGAGGAAGCTTATAGAAGGGAGGTTCTACTCGTGGAGATTATATATATCTCAGCGCTTCTATGTCCACGTAATTGGTTAGATCTCTCTGTTTTCTTTGTTTCTCTTATTGTTTATCCACTCCTGCGTGAGTGAAGAAGTTTGTAACGTTCTACTTCATAGTGGATTGTTGATCTGGACAAGGTCCCGTGGTTTTTACAAGGGCTTTTCACGTAAAAATCTCTTGTGTGGTGTGTGATTAATGTATTGATTATTTTCATTGCTTTATTATCCATAATTCTAGTTTGTTCTAGAGGGCTAGATCCCAAGGTTTTGTGCAAGGCCCCCAACAATGGGCAGACTGGCTAGGGTCATAAAGCACTTTGTGTGCACGTGGGCACACCCACTGTCTAACCCACTTGATCAATGAATAAATTAGGGAGATTTGAATGGGAAATAGAAGATTTCACTAATGGCCTAGCCCTAACCTGCCATTTTTTAAAGCTTGGGTTGGGCTTATTGTACAAGACCCATGGAAAGCTTGGGCCAGGCTCATGACTCAGATCTTAAGCGGGCATGCAGGACCAGGCCCATTGCCACGCCAGCTTATTAACGCGTTTGGATGACGCATACTTCACAGTGAGTCTAGAGAAAGTTTCGACAGCGCAGCTCGAAAAGTTCATCCAGGTATTCTAATCAGCCTAGCTTTAAGGCCAATTCATTCGTATAGCAAGCTTGTGCACTGAAGCATCTATTGTGAGGTGCATTTTGAGCTGTAATCTCCTACTTTCCATTGTTTAGCTCGCTAGTAGTTGGAGCTGTTTGCACGGAAGTGCATTGTGTTTGTCTGCATTTCGATGAGCAACGTTGAGCCATTTGTGCTGAGGTTCATGAAGGTATTTGTATTATGATTAGTCACATGGAAGTTGAGGTTGCTATCATCTAGGAACGGCGACCTTTCATGTATGCAAGCTTCACTAGATGCTTTTAGCATCGAAAACCCTTTATGTATCTATTGTTCTAGTAAGCTCCTACGATTATGATTATGTATCTATTCTTCTAGCATTACCCTCTTGACCCTATGACCCGCAACATCTCTATCATGTTGGGGGCCTTGCACAAAACCTTAGGATCTAGCCCTCCAGAACAAACCAGAATTATGGATAATAAAGCAATGAAAATAATCAATGCATCAATCACACACCACACAAGAGATTTTTACGTGGAAAACCCTCAAAGAGGTAAAAACCACGGGACCTCGTCCAGATCAACAATCCACTATGAAGTAGAACGTTTACAACCTTCTTCACTCACGCAGGAGTGGATGAACAATAAGAGAAATAGAGAAAACGAAGAGATCTAACCGATTATGAGGACATAGAAGCGCTGAAATATAAATTGCAAAGTAGAAAAACCTCCCCGAGTAGAACCTCCCTTCTATAAGCTTCCTCTCTTTCTTCTCCCTCTCTCTCACCTTTGATAGCCCTCTTATATTTTTCTCATCAACACAATATATCTAGAAAAATCCTAGGGACCCCTTTTTATAGTTTTAAGAAACTCCTTTCCGCATCCTAGTTGTGAAAGGACTTGCGCATCCTAGTTGCGAAAGGACTTTGCGCATCCCAGTTGCGAAAGCACAACGGGTCAAAAAAACCCATCAGATCTCTCCCTTTTTGACCCAGGAGGGATTCACCTTCTTTAAGCCAGCCAGGTTTCTACAAACCTCAAACTTGCCCTTAAGCAAGGCCTTAGTCATCATATCTGACCTATTATCGTCCGTGTGGACCTTCTCAAGCTGTAACACATTCTGTTCCAAAGTATCCCTGATCCAGTGATACCGAATCTCTATATGCTTTGACTTGGAATGCTGACTTGGATTCTTGCTTAAGTGTATAGCACTCTGACTATCGCAATAGACCACGTGCTCTTCCAACTTTAGGCTAAGTTCCTGTAGGAACCTCTTCATCCAAAGCATCTCTTTACATGCCTCTGTGACTGCAATGTACTCGGCTTCTGTAGTTGATAATGCTACGACCTTCTGTAACTTGCTCTACCAAGAAACCGCTCCCCCTGTAAATGTGAACATGAACCCCGATGTAGACTTCCTGGAGTCTATGTCACCTGCCATATCTGCATCTGTGTAGCCCTCTAACACAGGTTTATCGTCACCATAGCATAGGCTCAACCTGGATGAGCCTCTTAGATACCATAGTATCCATTTCACCGCTGCCCAATGTTCTTTGCTAGGATTGGCAAGATACCGGCTGACAACACAAACCGCATATGCTATGTCTGGGCGTGTACACACCATAACATACATCAAACTTCCTACCGCTGACGCGTAGGGTATCTTTTGCATCTCTTCCACTTCTACCTTCATCTTGGGATACTGTCTATCGCTCAATCTGAAGTGACCATCTAGTGGAGTACTGACCGGCTTCGCTGCATTCATATTGAACCACTCTAGGACTTTCTCAATATACCGCTCTTGTGACAGCCAGAGCTTCCTACTGCTTCTGTCACAGGTTATCTTCATTCCTAGGATCTGTCTAGCCGGGCCCAAGTCTTTCATCGCAAAAGACTTGCCCAACTCCTGTTTCAGCCTGTCAATCTTCTTGATGTCTTTTCCCATGATGAGCATGTCATCAACGTATAATAGCAGAACTAAGAAATCACCATCTGAGAACTTGCGCGTGAACACACAGTGGTCCGACTCCGTTCTGTCATACCCATGTTTCAACATAAACGAGTCGAACTTCTTGTACCATTGTCGTGGAGCTTGTTTCAGCCCATATAAGCTCTTCCTCAGCCTACACACCATATGTTCCTTACCTTTGACTTCGAACTCCTCTGGTTGGTGCATGTAGATCTCTTCTTCCAGGTCACCATGGAGAAAGGCAGTTTTAACATCTAACTGCTCTATCTCCAGATCCATGCTAGCCGCCAATCCAAGCAACACCCGTATGGATGTCATCTTCACCACTGGTGAGAATATCTCCTCGAAGTCTATGCCTTTTCTCTGACCAAACCATTTCACCACAAGTCTGGCCTTGAACCTCGTCTGTGAATTCTTCTGCTCAATCTTTTTTTTGAACACCCACTTGTTGCTTAGAGCTTTCTTGCCCTTAGGCAATTTCACCATGTCATAGGTGTGGTTCTTATGCAAGGATTCTATCTCCTCTTGCATTGCTTTCAACCACTCCCCCTTATGCTCGTCGGCTAGGGCCTCAGAATAATCTTCTGGCTCTCTCCCATCAATTAGCATAATGTACTCATGTGGAGAGTACCTCTTGGACGGTTGTCTGTCCCTAGATGACCTCCTCACCTGTGGTTCAACAGGTGGATCAAGTGGGGGCTGCTCCCCTGGTCCATCTTCTGAAGGAACTCTCTCGTCCTCTGTACCTTGCTGTACTCCCCCGTCATCAGGCACCATGGGAGGAGTAATCGGATCCATGTCCTCTAGCTCACCTGAACTAGACTGGTTCTTCTCTGGCTTACCAATGTCTTCGATACACTGATCTTCAAAGAAAACCATATCTCTGCTCCTGACGAGCTTTTTCTCGGTCGGATCCCATAACTTGTAACCGAATTTTTCATCACCGTACCCTAAGAACACACACTGCCTGATCTTCATATCGAGCTTGGACCTCTCGTCCTTTGGTACGTGAACGGATGCCTTGCATCTAAACATCCTGAGATGACTGTATGATAGATCATGTCCAGTCCACACCTTCTCAGGTACTTCTCCATTCAACGGGGCTGATGGAGACCTGTTTATCAAATACACCGCCGTGCGCATTGCTTCTCCCCAGAACGTCTTGGGCAACTTCGCATGGGATAACATGCATCTGATTCTCTCAGCAATGGTGCGATTCATTCGCTCAGCTACACCATTTTGCTGGGGGGTCTTGGGAACCGTCTGTTCATACTGTATACCCAGGGACTTGCAGTACTCATGAAAGTCGCCAATGTATTCACCACCATTGTCAGTGCGGATGCACTTCAATGATTTACTTGTCTCTCTCTCGACCATAGCATGAAACAATTTAAACACACCAAAGACCTTGTCCTTGGATTTCAAAGCATAAACCCAAACCCTCCTAGATGCATCATCTATAAAAGTAACAAAATACAATGCCCCACCCAAGATTTTTGTCCTCATAGGACCACAAACATCAGAATAAACCAAATCTAATGCATGCACTTTATTAACATGAGAAGCAGTTTTAATAAATGAAACTCTATGCTGTTTCCCTGATAAACAATCAAAACAGGTTTTGAGAGGCATACCTGTCACGTCTGGAAGGAGTTGCTTCCTCGCTAGTAGCTGAAGCCCTTTTTCACTCATGTGGCCTAAACGCCTGTGCCACATGTCAATAGCCAAATCTTCTGCTGCGTTCAACCTACCCTTACACATACTGACACTTGCCTTGTACAGGGTGCAACACTTATTTCCTCTAGCCACGATCAATGAACCCTTGATGAGCTTCCATCGCCCACCAGCAAACCGACTTTCATAGCCATCATCATCCAACCTTCCTGTCGACATCAAGTTGAGGCGAAGGTCTGGGATATGCCTCACGTTCCTGAGAACCAATGTACAGCCCACATCAGTTTTCACACAAATATCATCGACTCCCACGATCTTTGATACGCCAGAATTTCCCATCTTCACAGTCCCATAGTCACCTGACTTGTAGCTTGTGAAGGAGTCCCTGTGTGGAGTCGCATGAAAAGAAGCACCCGAGTCTATCACCCAGTCGGTGCCCTAACTCGTAGCCGTGAGACATACATCGTGATCTGTAGAAAGAATAACTACCATGTCGCCATCTGAAGCGACCGCAATGGAATCAGATTCTTCTTCCTTCCCTTTTCCTTTCTTGTCATTTTTCTTACCACGACATTCATGCTTTTAGTGGCCTTTCTTGCCACAATTCCAACATTCAACATCTTTTCTGTTACTCGACTTGCCTCTTGATTTATCTCGGGCCTTCCCGCCCTTCCTGTTCTTTCCTCTCCCCCGTTCCTGCGTCACAAGAGCCTCTTGCTGAGTAGACCCCTGAGACTTCCTCCTTGTCTCCTCATTGAAGAGACAACTGGTTACCTATTCCATGGATATCTTTCCGTCTGGCGCGGAGTTACTTAGAGACACCACCAATGTCTCCCAACTGTCAGGCAATGAACTAAGCAATAGTAAAGCCTGCAATTCATCATCCAGGACCATCTTCATAGAGGTGAGTTGGTTCACTATATTGCTGACCTCATTCATGTGCTCGGCCACAGAACCACCATCCTTGAACTTGAGATTTACAAGTCGCCTTATCAGAAATATCTTATTACCGGCTGTCTTCCTCTCATACAGCCCTTGTAATTTCAAATGATAGGCTTGCGTGAGGTTTCTGTAGACACATGGTGAAACACGGAATCATCCAACCATTGTCTAATAAACCCCACCGCCTTTCGGTCCATCTTCTTCCAATCATCATCAGTCATATCCTTGGATTTTGCTGATATGCCTGAGATTGGAGAATATAGGTCCTTGCAATAAAGCAAGTCCTCCATCTTAGCCTTCCATATGATCCAGTTAGAACCATTGAGGCTGATCATCCTTGAGCCACCTTCCATAATTCAAAACCGATCTTACCCGTTCAATGAACTTGGCTCTGATACTACTTTGTTGGGGGCCTTGCACAAAACCGTAGGATCTAGCCCTCCAGAACAAACCAGAATTATGGATAATAAAGCAATGAAAATAATCAATGCATCAATCACACACCACACAAGAGATTTTTACGTGGAAAACCCTCAAAGAGGTAAAAACCACGGGACCTCGTCCAGATCAACAATCCACTATGAAGTAGAACGTTTACAACCTTCTTCACTCACGCAGGAGTGGATGAACAATAAGAGAAATAGAGAAAACGAAGAGATTTAACCGATTATGAGGACATAGAAGCGCTGAGATATAAATTGCAAAGTAGAAAAACCTCCCCGAGCAGAACCTCCCTTCTATAAGCTTCCTCTCTCTCTTTCTCCCTCTCTCTCACCTTTGATAGCCCTCTTGTATTTTTCTCATCAACACAATATATCTAGAAAAATCCTAGGGACCCCTTTTTATAGTTTTAGGAAACTCCTTTCCGCATCCTAGTTGCGAAAGGACTTGCACATCCTAGTTGCGAAAGGACTTTGTGCATCCCAGTTGCGAAAGGACAACGGGTCAAAAAAAAACCCATCATATCATTCTGGCGTGTTTCTATATTCTCAAATACAAAGCACTTGTAGTGCGCTCTGCGCAAGTCAAAGCTTCATCACATGGGTACATGCATGCTATAAATACTAAGGAGCTTGAAGCCATAACCGTATGGAGCCCACCTTGATGTATTTTTTGTATATTCACGCTGTTTATATGGTTTTTTTTTTTTTTTGTTTCTCCATTTTATTTTAAGGTGCGAACCTAAATCTTAAAAAGATTCAAATTTCAGGTAGACCACACCATTAGAAACAGTGATGAATAACCATTAAACGCCTTTTGTGGGCCATAAAAGTTTCTGATCAACCTGATTTTTGTAGTTTCCCTTTATCCTGGTCGTCTTGAAGTTATCAACAGGTTGGATGGCAAATAAACATTATGAGAACCTTACGATGGGCCCTTTGAAATTTTGAATGGTGAGGCACTCAATCACCTTTCTTTCATATGGTGTGGTTCATCTGCTTAATTTTGGGAACCAAGTACTAATCTGGGCTGGAGAAATGGATGGATGGACTGCGTGGATATACAACACATCATCAAGGAACCCTATGGTAACGGTAACACTCGCTAAGGTGTTACTAATGTAACACCTAATCCGATCCCTATAGTGATACATATATATACCTCATCACTTGTAGGACCCATGCCAATAATTTCTCATTGGACCACCTGAGGCTTTGGTGACACATCATCTATGGTTGCCACGTGTTGCTTTCTGGTGAATTGATAGGCGCCGTGTGTCGACCAAATTAAAATTGTTCATTGGCTCCACACAATAAGCGTACGGAGTACTCATTTCTCAATAATGATCTTTGAAGTATAATGTTTAAGCCAAGTGTGTATTCACATATTTCCCACCATCCAACCATCATGTGTGAGAATGTAATATAGGACGTGGCATGTATACATTCATAGTATGGTTGAACCAAAAGAATGGGTTATAGCTTTTGATTTTGGTATTGTTATGGGAAGCACAATCTATCTATCTTTACTGTAACGAGCCATCTTAGGCGAATCAACTCAGAACGTGGATTGCACAATCTATCTATCTTTACTGTAACAAGCCATCTTAGGTGAACCAACTCAGAATGTGGATTGCGCCAATCTATTTCATACGAAAACACACACTTTTAGCTCAAAAATGAAATTTTAGAAAAACATTATTATTTTTAATAATTCCAATTTTTATCGTATTTTCTTATTTTTAGACTTTAAAATTTTTATCCTTTTTTTTTTAATTACTTATAATCATGTTAAGACTCTTTTAGCAAAAGTTTATTTGACATTTTTATTTTTAGACATTAGACTTTAGAACAATTTTACTAGAATTAGAACTTTTATTAGAGTTAGAATTTTATTATTTTTCGTAATTATAAATTTTAGTTTTTTCCTTTATTAATGGTGTAATTGAGATGCATACACATTAGACAATTATTGATGGATAAAATCCTGAATTTCTTAATTTTCTTATGGTTTCAAGAAAATACCTTATGAATTCAAAGTCGTATTTACCTAAGGTAGACGAGTGATCTTTCTCATTATCCCTTCATGCTTTCCCTGCATTGGAATCTAAAAACCCCATTTTAGCACCAATTTAGTCAAGTGAGAGAGATGAGACGGGAGTTTGCAAAGTGCATCCAAACACGTAACGTTAACCATCAATTAGATCAAAATGGTGTTTAGGCCTAAAATGCCCCTTTGTGAGGCATGTCCAAAATTGGTGGTATGATTAAGTGCACAACAATCTTTAAGCTCATTTGGGCACATCGAGGCCCTACTCTTCTTTAAATGGTCTATATATAGCACTCATAGTAGTAACTTCTAATTGTAAATATATTTGTGTTCATTCCAAAAGAAATGAAATAAAAGATACATAGAACTAAAGCAATTATTGTAAGTATGAGGTCTATCCAATGCTAGATGCCAAGGCAAGAATTATTTTCAGTTTAGTTACTTATTAGATTATTTAAATGATCTTTCTCCCTATTTAAAGCCCTAAAGCTAACATTGAATTCCAAGAAATCTACATGTGCATTTGTTAAAGCTTGGAAGGTCCGAGCCGAAATTATGAAGCTAGCCATTGGGCCCATAATTATACCCGTAAATGCCACCTTAAGGCTTAATTAAGGGACAAAATACATGGGATTAGGGAGCTTAGATGTTCGATCGCCCAAATAATCTCCTAATAGGTCACTCCATTGATCTCCGATATTGCCACCGATCCTATAGCCCTCTGCTACTAATTTTCGACGCATCTCTGATTTGAAGGACACCGCGCTTTGCCCATTGTAAGCAGAACTCCTAAAACACAACACAACACAACACAACAAAAATATCAGCAGCAACAACCATCAACATGTATATCAAGATGCTTTCAGTATTCACATCCTGCCCAACACCATCACTACCAATAGCAAGAACAACAAGAAGAAAGCAGCTACTCGGTAGAATAGCACGAGATTTGGGGGTACATCATGTGGAGGGTATTGTGAACATGCCAGGCCACTCCAGTCATGGGAAAAGTGGATGTTTTGAGAAATGGTGAATGGTTCATATTAAATGTGAATGTGCTGCTATCAGACCATAGGTGGGCTAGTTTGATTTTGGGGCCATGAGTTGTTTTTGGTCCGACCAGATGAATAACCTAAATCGCATACACATGCATATCTGGTATGTGTGCCATGAAGTAAACTTTTGAAATGCAGATATTGCATTCAATCCACAGAATTAGAGTTAGGCATCGAGTCGAGTTGGACCGAGTTAGGACTGACCTGATCGACTCGGTTTTGAAATAGACCTGACCTGAACTCGACCCGACTTAGTACCGAGTCCAGCATGCCTAACCAGATCCGAGTCTGGGTCTAGACTGGACTAATCCGTACCAAGTCTGACCCGGTCACAGGTACCAAGTCGGATCAAGTCAACATTGAGTCAGATCAGGTGCGGCGGGTATCCACGGGCTGAAATAATAGCTCAGAACTTAGGTACACCTTTTGGAATTGCACTCTCTCTGTCAGCTACATGGCATCTCATATATGAAACATCAAATTTGAATTTTTTTTCTATATATACGAGTCAGGTTTTGGATCGAGTCGAGTCAGTACGAAGTTGGATTTTGGGTCAAGTTGAGTCGAGTTACTGGGTAACCCAAACTCAACTCAGTTTGAGTTTATATTAGACAAAGTCTACTCAATTCGGATCAACTCACCTACTCGGTTTGGATCAACTCAGGTTTAAACGAGTCGAAAGACTCTTAGTCTGCCAAGTCGAGTCATCCCATGCTCAGCTCTACATGGAAGTTCATACCCAAAGTGCATTTTTTTCTTACAAAACATGACAACAATAACAAGACTGAAGTTATTATGAAATATTTATGCTTTTATTCTTTTTGGATTCGAGAAAGCTCTATAAGAGTCTAAGAGTTCCTGTGGATTCGAAGTAATTATCCGTAAAGAACGCCACAATAGTACAATTAAAGGAAAGAATAGAAGATCCAAACAAGTTTTAGTCATCTAACTAGAGATTTTCCGTTTAACTACTTGAAATCTATGAGCATCAAGAAATTTAAAAAGCTCAAATTCAAATATCAAGGCCAGCTTTATTGAATTTGGTGAAGATTTTAAAGATTATTGTAGTGCTTTTTAATTTCTGCATTCTCTTCTGTAAGTTTCCATCAAAGCAATGAAATTTACTTTCATTTTGAGCTCATCATCATTTGGGAGGAAAGATGCCTACCATAGATTCCTTACTCAGATGTTTACAAAGGTTGGCTACTCCGACTCATGTTTGGAGCTTTTGGCACGTGCCATTTGATGGGTATTTTTGACCAGTCTTCGACCGGTCGAGGTCGTGAGCCCTACTCGACCGGTCGTGGGCTGGTGTTTGAACAGTCGTGGGTTCGAGTCATGATACGACTCAAAGTCCAGCGAGTTCGGACTATTTTTCTCCGCGGTCTTCAACCAGTCGTAGGTGAGCTTCGACTAGTCGAAGGTATGCTTCGACCAATCGTAGGTGAGCTTCGACCAGTAGAAGGAGGTTAAGACCAGTCCTGGAATTTCTAGGACTAGTCGTAGGTTACACAGTTTGTTCCGCAATTTTGCACGAAACTGCGGATTTGAATCCTTTCGCAACCGGGATGCGAAAGGGAAGTTTCTTAAACTATAAAAGGGGTTGCCTAGGGTTTTCTAGGTATAACAAGAGGGTTTTCTAAAGCTTTATAAGGGATTTTCTAAAGGGTGTAGGACTATCAAAAGGTGAGAGAGAGAGAGAGGAAGAGAGAGAGGAAGCTTATAGAAGGGAAGTTCTGCTCATGGAGGTTATCTACTGTGTAATCTATATCTTAGCGCTTCTATGTCCTCGTAATCGGTTAGATCTCTCCGTTTTCTCTATTTCTCTTATTGTTTATCCACTCCTACGTAAGTGAAGAAGGTTGTAACGTTCTACTTCATAGTGGATTGTTGATCTGGATGAGGTCCCGTGGTTTTTACCTCTTTGAGGATTTTTCACGTAAAAATCTCTTATATGGTGTGTGATTGATGCATTGATTGTTTTCATTGCTTTATTATCCATAATTCTGGTTTGTTCTAGAGGGCTAGATCCTAAGGTTTTGTGCAAGGCCCCCAACACTATTATCAAACAGGTATGTGAATCAGAGCTTTTCATCAGGCATGCTACACATTGTTTAGATCACTTGGCTTAACTGGACGTTGATTAACTACTGACAAGTTGAGTAGCGAGACTCGCTAGTGAAGTGACGTCACCAAGTTTGGTGGGTCCCACCATGATGTATTTTTTGTATCCACACCGTCCATCCATTTGGAGAGAACATTTTAGGGCATGTTCCGAAGAATGAGTCGGATCCAAATCTCTAGTGGACCCCACCACAGAAAACAGTGGAGAGAGTGAAGCACGCCGTTAAAAACTTATAAGTGCCACAAAAGTTTTCAATCAAGCTGATATTTGTGTTTTCCCTTCTTTAATGTGATATTTGTGTTTTCCCTTCTTTAACGTATGTGTTAACTTATGAACAAGTTGGATCTCAAATAAACATCATGGTGGATCTTAGGAAGGTTTCAACGATTAGCGTCAGTCTCTCCACTGTATTCTGTGGTGGGGTCCACTAAAGCTTTGGATCTGCCTCATTTTTTAGATCATGCCTTAAAATGATCTCTCTAAATGGATGGACAGTGTGGATACAACACATACATCATGGTGGGACCCACGTAACCTAGTGGCGTCACTTTAGTAGGAAGTCTCACTACTCAACCTTTCAATAGCTAATCCGCGTCCAGCTTAACCATCAACCCATTAATGTATCACCACACCATAGGAAATAGTGGTAATTGAATGCCTACCATTAAAAACTTCTAATGGTCCAAAACAAAGTTTTGGATAGAGCTGGTATTTTTGCTTTCCTTTCATTCACATCTGTGTGACTTTATCAACAGTTTGCATGGGAAGTTAGGAGAGATTCCTGAGGTATCTCGTATCCACCATGGACCCCACAAGATGAAGGATTCAAATCACCCCAAAGGCGGGCCAAACATGTGTAGTTCCCTGGGGCGGACCTGCCACCAGGATCCTTGCAGTAGGATAGGTCCGTGTGTTAGGACGTTCAAGTTGCGCTTTTGCCCAAGTAGTCAACTTGATTGCATCATTCATCGTCCAGACGGACTGCATCTGGACCTGATCCTGGATAGCCATACGCAATCCACCGTTGAATGGAGCGACTTGCTGCGATTCAGTCTCGACCAAATCGTTACACGCAGCCAGACGGTAAAATTCTTCTACATATTCTCTCACCGACCGACTACCCTGTTAACAATTTTGGTATTATTGGAATAATACTTTATCGTAATCACTAGAGAGGAATCAGGCACGTAGTAGCTGCTTCATCCGTTGCCAGGTGCGGATTGGTGCTTTCGTCTGCCTGGTTCGCGTAAGTTACAGTTGTTCCCACCAAGCTGAAGTTCCTCCTTTCAGCTTGTAGGCCACAAGTTTGACCTTCTTTACTTCAGGGATGTCCATATAGTCGAAAAATTACTCAACTTTAGAAAGCCAATCGAGGAAATCCTCAATGTGTAGTTGGCCATTGAATTTAGGAATATCAACCCGCATCTTGAATTCTAGATCCGTTCGATCTACTCGATCGCTGCTATGTCTGGGGTGTTGGAAGATTATGTCATCGATTTCCTCCTCACTGGAGCTCCCTTCCTCAAGAATGACCCTTGGGTGCACTGCCGGTACTATCCTGTGATCAGGGCGATTACGAGTTTCAGCAATTGGCGGTGGAGGATTACCACCAGGAACACAGAGTTACCTTAGGTTTTTCGCCAAGAGATCCACTATGCGGTCGATGGAAGCCTGTAGCCCTTGTATGGCTTGCCAATTCTCTTGTTGCGTTACTTCGAAAGCTACTGCTGTTAAAGGTAAATTCCATGGAGCACCACCCATGGAATTGTTGCCTGACCCATCGTTAGAAGCCATTGATCCAAGAAGAAACCTCACTTTAATACCAAACTGACGCAGGGGAGGACGTGAGGTCGAGCACCATCTTCCTCAAGAGGATAACTATTCCGAATCCACGAAACTTCTCTAGCTCCTCACAAAGACTTCTCGAATCCACGAGAAAAGAAAGCAGAAAATAGAATTAAATTCTAATAAATTCAAAATTGATTAATGAATGAATAAAAATGAGTTCACAACCCTTTAAATAAGGGTACCAAGCAATGGGAAAGAAATTAGAATCAAACTACAACTAAAACTCCTAGAAATCACGACTTACTATAAATAGTAAACTTACTATTTATAAACGGTCGTGATGTCTACTAGTGCGCGAGGTTTTTAGCCAAAAATAGTAAGTGTCCTATTTGGCTTCACCAAACCATTCTCCTAATTATTCTAAGCGCTTTTCACGTTGGGCGCAACTCCTAAAGCCTGACGGATGAAGAGTTATAATCAAACTAAAACTTACTATTTATAGTAAAAACGAAATTAAAATAGGGAAACGACCGTCGATCCAGGGGTTTTTTGTAATTCCAGACGTCACAACCCTGATGGAGATTTTTCTCCTCATTGTTGGTATCAATGAAATTGAACAGGTTTCGATATCATCGATAATTGCAGAATTTTTCACTGTTGGTTGTTGGATAGTTTTTTTTGTCCCGTCGATATGATCGAGAGACTTTCAGATCATATCGAGGCTGTCATCGAGAGTGGCTCGATATGATCGATAATTGTTGAAATTTTCACCCCTGGTTGCTGGACAGTTTGGTCCCGTCTCAATATGATCGAGAGACCTATCGATGATATCGAAGCTGTTATCGAGAGACCATCGATATGATCGACGAGTTCCGTAGAAGTGATTATGGAAACGCAGATTTTTCGGGTTTTGTTTCCTATTTAGGTTACACCTCTTTTTATTCTTATATATGTGGGTGTATCCGCAATTGGGGTGTATTCCAGGGCATTCTAAGTTTTCTAAAGGTTTTCTAGGAAGGCTTAAGGCTATCAAAGGTGTGTGTGTGTGTGTGCGTGAGAGAGAGAGAGAGAGAGAGAGAGAAAGAGAGAGGAAGCTTGTAGAAGGGAGATTCTGCTCGTAGAGGTGATCTACTTCGCAGTCCACGTCTCAGCGCTTCTACATCCTCGTGATCGGTGAGATATCTCCGTTTTTCTCTTATTTCTCTTATTGTTTATCCACTCCTGCGTGAGTGAAGAAAGTTTAATCCAAGCGATGTGTGCTTGTGATCAGTTATAACGTTCTGCTTTATAGTGGATTGTTGATCTGGACGAGGTCCCATGGTTTTTATCTCTTTAAGGGTTTTTCACGTAAAAATCCCTGGTGTGATGTGGTTTATGCTTTGATTGTTTTTCATTGCATTATTGTTCCATAATTCTGGTTTGTTTCGGGCGGCTAGATCCTAAGGTTTTATGCAAGGCCCCCAACAAAGTGGTATCAGAGCTAAGTTCATTGAATGGGTAGGATCGGTTTTGAATTATGGAAGGTGGCTCATCAAGGATAATCAGCCTCAATGTTTCTAACTGGACCATATGGAAGGCTAAGATGGAGGACTTGCTTTATTGCAGGGACCTATATTCTCCAATTTTAGGCATATTAGCAAAATCCAAAGATATGACTGATGATGATTGGAAGAAGATGGACCGAAAGGCGGTGGGGTTTATTAGACAATGGTTGGATGATTTTGTGTTCCACCATATGTCTACAGAAACCTCAGCCGCTAGCCTATGGCTGAAATTACAAGGGTTATATGAGAGGAAAACAGCCGGTAATAAGATTTTTCTTATAAGGCGACTTGTGAATCTCAAGTTCACAGATGGTGGTTCTGTGGCCGGGCACATGAATGAGGTCAGTAATATAGTGAACCAACTCTCCTCTATGAAGATGGTTCTGGATGATGATTTGCAGGCTTTGCTATTACTTAGTTCATTGCTTGACAGTTGGGAGACATTGGTGTTATCTCTAAGTAACTCCGCGCCAGACGAAAAGATATGCATGGAACAGGTTACTAGTTGTCTCTTCAATGAGGAGACAAGGAGGAAGTCTCAGGGGTCTACTCAGCAAAAGGCCCTTGTGACACTGAAAAGGGGGAGAGGAAAGAACAGGAAGGGCGGGAAGGCCCGAGATAAATCAAGAAGCAAGTCAAGTAACAGAAAGGATGTTGATTTGTGGAATTGTGGCAAGAAGGGCTACTACAAACATGAATGTCATGGTAAAAAGAACGATAAGAAAAGAAAAGGGAAGGAAGATGAATCAGATTTCACTGCGGTCGCTTCAGATGACAACGTTGTAGTATTCTTTCTGCAGATCATGATATATGTCTCATGGCTACGAGTCAGAACACCGACTGGGTGATAGACTCGGGAGCTTCTTTTCATGTGGCTCCACGCAGGGACTTCTTCACAAGCTACAAGTCAGATGACTATGGGACTGTGAAGATGGAAAATTCTTGCGTATCAAAAATCGTAAGAATCAGTGATATTTGTGTGAAGACCGATGTGGGCTGCACATTGGTTCTCAGGGATGTGAGGCATAACCCAAACCTTCGCCTCAACTTGATGTCAACGGGAAGGCTGGATGATGATGGCTATGAAAGCCGGTTTGCTGGTGGGCACTAGAAGCTCATTAAGGGTTCGTTGATCGTGGCCAGAGGAAAGAAGTGTTGCACCCTTTACAAGGCAAGTGTCAGTATGTGCAAGGGTGGGTTGAACACAGCGGAAGATTCAGCTATTGACATGTGGCACAGGCATCTAGGCCAAATGAGTGAAAAAAGGCTTCAGCTACTAGCAAGGAAGCAGCTCCTTCCAGACGTGACAAGTACACCTTTCAAAACCTTTCTTGATTGTTTATCAGGGAAACAACATAGAGTTTCATTTGTTAAAACTGCTTCTCATGTTAATAAAGTGCATGTATTAGATTTGGTTTATTCTAATGTTTGTAGTCCTATGAGGACAAAAACTTTGGGTGGGGCATTGTATTTTGTTACTTTTATAGATGATGCATCTAGGAGGGTTTGGGTTTATGCTTTGAAATCCAAGGATGAGGTCTTTGGTCTATTTAAATTGTTTCATGCTATGGTTGAGAGAAAGACAGGTAGACCATTGAAATGCATTCGCACTGATAATGGTGGTGAATATATTGACGACTTTCACGAGTACTGCAAATCCCTAGGTATACGGTATGAACAGATGATTCCCAAGACCCCCCAGCATAATGGTATAGCTGAGCGAATGAATCGCACCATTGTATAGAGAATCAGATGCATGTTATCCTATGTGAAATTGGGCAAGACGTTCTGGGGAGAAGCAATACACATAGTGGTGTATTTGATAAACAGGTCTCCATCAGCCCCGTTGAATGGAGAAGTACCTGAGAAGGTGTGGACTGGACAGGATCCATCGTACAATCATCTTAGGGTGTTTGGATGCAGGGTATTCGTTCACGTACCAAATGACGAGAGGTCTAAGCTCATTATGAAGATTAGGCAGTATGTGTTCTTAGGGTATAGTGATGAAAAGTTCGGTTACAGATTGTGGGATCCGACCGAGAGGAAGCTCGTCAGGAGCAGAGATGTGGTTTTCTTTAAAGATCAGTGTATAGAAGACATCGGTAAGCTAGAGAAGAACCAGCCTAGTTCAGGTGAGCTAGAAGATATGGATCCGGTTACTCCTCCCGTGGTGCCTGATGATGGGGGAGTACATCAAGGTGCAGAGGACGAGGGAGTTCCTTTAGAAGATGGATTAGGGGAGCAGCCCCCACTTGATCCACCTGTTGAGCCACAGGTGAGGAGGTCATCTAGGGACAAACAGCCGTCCAAGAGGTACTCGCCACATGAGTACATTATGCTGACTGATGGGGGAGAGCTAGAAGACTATTCTGAGGCCCTAGCCGACAAGCAGAAGGGGGAGTGGTTGAAAGCTATACAAGAGGAGATGGAATCTTTGCATAAGAACTACACTTATGACATGGTGAAACTGCCTAAGGGCAAGAAAGCTTTGAGCAACAAGTGGGTGTTCAGAAAGAAGATTGAGCAGAAAAATTCACAGACGAGATTCAAGGCCAGACTTGTGGTAAAAGGTTTTGGTCAAAGGAAAGGCATAGACTTCGAAGAGATATTCTCACCTGTGGTTAAGATAACATCCATACGGGTATTACTTGGCTTGGTGGCTAGCATGGATCTAGAGATAAAGCAGTTAGATGTTAAAACCGCCTTTCTCCATGGTGACCTGGAAGAAGAGATCTACATGCACTAACCAGAGGAGTTCGAAGTCAAGGGCAAAGAGCATATGGTGTGTTGGTTGAGGAAGAGCTTGTATGGGCTGAAACAAGCTTCACGACAATGGTACAAGAAGTTCGACTCGTTTATGTTGAAACATGGGTATGACAGAACAGAGTCGGACCACTGTGTGTTCATGTGCAAGTTCTTAGATGGTGATTTCTTAGTTTTGCTCTTATACGTTGATGACATGCTCATCATGGAAAAAGACATAAAAAAGATCGACAGGATGAAACAGGAGTTGGGCAAGTCTTTTGCGATGAAAGACTTGGGCATGGCTAAACAGATCCTATGAATGGAAATAACCCGTGACAAAAACAGCAGGAAGCTTTAGCTGTCACAAGAGCGGTATATTGAGAAAGTCCTAGAGCTGTTCAATATAAATGCAGCGAAGCCGGTCAATACTCCACTGGATGGTCACTTCAAATTGAGCGACAAGCAGTGTCCTAAGATGAAGGCAAAGGTAGAAGAGATGCAGAAGATACCTTACGCGTCAGCTGTAGGAAGTTTGATATATGCTATGGTGTATACACGCCCAAACACAGCATATGCGGTTGGTGTTGTCAGCCGGTATCTTGCCAATCCTAGCAAAGAGCATTGGGCAGCGGTGAAATGAATACTGCGGTATCTAAGAGGCTCATCCAGGTTGAGCCTATGTTATGGTGATAGAAAACCTATGTTAGAGGGCTACACAGATGTAGATATGGCAGGTGACATAGACTCCAGGAAGTCTACATCGGGGTTCATGTTTACATTTGCAGGGGGAGCGGTTTCTTGGAAGAGCAAGCTACAGAAGGTCATAGCATTGTCGATGACAGAGGCCAAGTACATTGCAGTCACAGAGGCATGTAAAGAGATGCTTTGGATGAAGAGGTTCCTACAGAAACTTAACCTAAAACAAGAAGAGCACGTGGTCTATTGCGATTGTTAGAGTGCTATATACTTGAGCAAGAATCCAAGTCGGTATCACTGGATCAGGGATACTTTAGAACAGAAGGTGTTATAGCTTGAGAAGGTCAACACGGGCGATAATGGGTAAGACATGATGACCAAGGCTTTGCTCAAGGGCAAGTTTGAGGTTTGTAGAAACCGGGCTGGCTTGAAGAAGGTGGATTCCTCCTGAGTCGAAAAGGGAGAGATTTGATGGAGATTTTTCTCCTCATTATTGGTATCGATGAAATCGAACAGGTTTCGATATCATCGATAATTGCAGAATTTTTCACTGCAGGTTGCTGGAAGTTTTTTTTGTCCTGTCGATATGATCGAGAGACTTTCAGATCATATCAAGGCTGTCATCGAGAGTGGCTCGATATAATCGATAATTGTTGAAATTTTCACCCCTGGTTGCTGGACAGTTTTGGTCCCGTCTCGATATGATCGAGAGACCTGTTGATGATATCGAAGTGTTATCGAGAGACCATCGATATGATCGACAAGTTCCGCAGATGTGATTGCGAAAACGCAGATTTTACAGATTTTGTTTCCTATTTAGGTTACACCTCTTTCTATTCTTATATATATTGGTGTATCTAGGATTGGGGTATATTCCAGGGCATTCTAAGTTTCCTAAAGGTTTTCTAGGAAGGCTTAGGGCTATCAAAGGTGTGTGTGTGTGTGTGTGTGTGTGTGTGAGAGAGAGAGAGAGAGAGAGAGAGGAAGCTTGTAGAAGGGAGATTCTACTCGTAGAGGTGATCTACTTCTCAGTCCACGTCTCAACACTTCTACGTCCTCGTGATCGGTGAGATATCTCCGTTTTTCTCTTGTTTCTCTTATTGTTTATCCACTCCTGCGTGAGTGAAGAAAGTTTGATACAAGCGGTGTGTGCTTATGATCGGTTGTAACGTTCTGCTTTATAGTGGATTGTTGATCTGGACAAGGTCCCGTGGTTTTTACCTCTTTGAGGGTTTTCCATGTAAAAATCCCTGGTGTGATGTAGTTTATACTTTGATTGTTTTTCATTGCATTATTGTTCCATAATTCTGGTTTGTTTCGGGCGGCTAGATCCTAAGGTTTTGTGCAAGGCCCCCAACAAACCCTGCATAGCTGGGTTGGTTGGTTAAAGTAGCTCGTTCTACCCCAAAATCATATATTTTATGGCGGATAACTCATTCTGGATTGCGAGATATGCCCGATCTAAGGCCCGACGGTCTGGATTACTTTCGTCGACGACCGGGCCTTTTCTGATCCATCTTAGCCATGAAACTGTCTACGACCCACTGTACATCATATTTTCTCACAAGCATGACAATAGCAACTATGTTTCATGATAGAGTGATTATTTATTTATTTTTTATTTTCTCACAAGAATGGCAATAAATGCCTAACAGAATATATTGTCCTTGATAGAGTTGGAATGGCATAATAGGATTAATCATGTAGCCAATCCCAATTAATTAAGATAAGGCTTAAATGTTAATGAAGCATAACAATAATAAGTTCACACTTGTTTAGAAGCTTAGCCAAACTGCATTTTTAGATTGTATGGCCTAATGATCAAGCCATTTTGCTCTTGGGCTAGAGCACAATCTGCCATATTCTGGTTCTTCCAACTTTGTAATATTTTGTCCCTACTCATATTACAAATGTGTTGGAATTGGTTCATGAGCCAAATCACATACTGATCTAACATTTGGCTCGTTTGTCATGCTGATCATATGTCCATTCATGCAATATCATAACCAACCTAATTCATGAAATTTGTGTGATATAACAACTTACATATGTGAGAGGTGACTTCACAGAGTAATTCATTTAGAGTTACTTCACATTTAAAAAAATATATTTGTCAAATTTAGATGGTTTAAAGCATATGTTGATATTATGTTACTAACTGATATACTTTTAATTACTCTTATCCAAATATTGTGTTTAGCCAAAGTAAGACATTGGAGTAAACTAAAAAAGTGGTGTGTGCTAAAAAGAAGAAAGAAACTCCCTCCACTAGAAGCGGATATGATTGGTTTGTTGGGATCGTCGGCCTTGGAATGCCGATCTGATCGATTTATGCATCCGATCGGTTTGCTGGGATCGTTGGCCTTGGAATGCCGGTTTAATCAATGGATGCCTCTGATTGGTTTGCTGGGATTGTAGGCCTTGGAATGCCGGTCTGATCGATAGATGGCTCTGATTGGTCTGCTGGGATCGTCGGCCTTGGAATGCCGGTCTGATCAACGGATGCCTCTGATCGGTTTGTTGGGATCGTCGGCCTTGGAATGCCGGTCTGATCGATGGATGACTTTGGCCGTTTTGCCGGAACGGGTGGTATTGGGACTCGTGGCGTCCGGGTGCTCATGGAAAGTTTGGAAGGCGGCAGCTAGCGGCTGTGCCGAAGTAGTCAGAGCCCTTGCTTTCTTTAATGCAGGTGTTGGAGCGTGAGGGGGACCGCGTTGAAGGGACGAGGAATTCGGGGGTGGAGGGGACGAGGAAGGCAGTGGTCGAGCCCATCGGGTTCTGGGAAGGGTCCTGGTCCTGGGAACAAGGGTATCTTTAGGAGGGGACGAGGAATCTAGTGGATCCCGTGGAATGCAAGGGGACGAAGATTTTATTGGTAGGGCCCGAGAGGAGGAATCCGGGGGTAACAACGCGTGCCACTGAAGGCGTCGACATCTTGCACTCACTATCTGAACTTCCTACTCTCCCACATTGGAAGCCAACACACGAACATTCAACACGAACAGGCAACACACGAAAATCTGACAGCATTGTAATGAAAAAAACTACCTCCATTTGGAGCCAAGAATCTCTCCCATCCTGTAATTGTCGGATTTTCTCCTCTAAGTTGACCTATAGATCATTCAGTTAGCCAGATATTCTAATATAATAAGAATATAAAGAGATATTCTAGCATAATAAGAATATAAATTAAAGACACACTCGCTCTCGCTCACGCACACGCAAGTTAACCTATAGATTATTTAATTAGCCAAATATTCTTAGTATACCAAGAATATAAATAGATACTCTACAATAATAAGAATAAAATTAAACATGTGCATGCACACACACCAAGACGTGATGCATGTAGGACATCCACCCCAGACCATTATGCGCACACTGCCTCGTTTGGGGATGCCTTGAAAAATCAGGCTGAATGGGAACTCAGGTGGGCCACACCACAGGGAATAGTTGAGAAGGGATGCCACCCTTGATTTCGTGGAAAGCCCGCTATGTCGTGGATGTGCAATCCAACACATTGATTCAAACATCTGCCCTTGACATAGGGATGCCACGAAAGTCAGGCCATTTTGACACTCAGGTGGGGCCAAGTGCAAATGAATGATAGGAGCCTGCTGATGTGGCCCACATGACTTGGCCTATTTTGGGGCCATGCCCAAATGAATGAGGGTATGCACGATGGAGCCCATGCCCAAATGAATGAGGGTATGCACGATGGAGCCCACTTCCAATTATTACCGCCATAATTGTGGTTGTAATGTTACCATGGAATCATTTCCATGTGTGTGATGATTCATTGGAGTAAACTAAAAAAGTGGTGTGTGCTAAAAGAAGAAAGAAATTCCCTCCACTAGAAGTGCATATAATCTCCTTTTCTCACATCTAGAAGTCAAGATGTCAATTTTATTCCCCTTCTCTTAAAATTATATTTAAAATGATGGATGGTAAGAAATGTAGGCCCGTGCATGAGTAATGTTGCTGGTACGGACATGAACATATATAGTGTAAGATTTATGATTTTATTGTTTCGTTAAATTTTTTACTGTTACTTTTGTTATTTGGGTTTTCTCTGATTAATCGTATTTTTTTTTTTTTTCTGGTGTGGATTATAATGTTAGTCTTACTTGCTTTTGACTTGCTATGCATGAACCAACCACTATACAAGCATAACATATACAACTTAATAAAAATTATTTAAAGCAAGGCTATTCTGAGATTTATAATAGGCTGATATATGTTTGTTGAAATTTGGATCAACCTCATTTTTGGATTTCTAATAGGTTGATATATGTGCAGTCCACTTGAAATTTGGATCAACTTCATTTTTGGGCTCATACCATAAAATGATTTGAAAGAATAGGTGGACAACAGTATGGATGAAACACTTACATCATGGTGGGGCCCATAGAGCACCGGATAGTGGTAGTAGCCCGTCCTTTTCCATGCGTTGGAGTTGTTTTTAGTAGCCATTCATATTCACTCACTGGAGTTGTTTGCAGACACACAGTAGAATACTTATCTATTGTTGCGCAAGCTTCTTGTAACTGTGTGCTGGAGTTGTTTGTAGTTATGTACTATGGCTATTTATAGTCACATGCTAGGGTTTTGTGGTCATATGCATAGAGTTATCCATGCTAGTTTGTATAGAAGTGTATGCCAATAGTTCTAATCTATGCCATTGACCACACACGCCTGCACGCACCGAGCTGAACCAAGCCCGTGTCCGTGTGTGTGTGCGCGACCCGACATGACGAGACGAGCTGGGTTGGGCGTGAGCGCGGGTGCGGGTGTGGTATGAGCGTACTCGCGTGAGTGTGTGTGTGTGTGTGTGTGTGTGTGTATGGGTACTCGCGGAACTTTATTTGCAAGAATATACTCACACTTGCGTCTTTTCGTTTTAAACTAGAGAGATGCATCCGTTCTGGTTGATCGTACATGTTAGGTTTAAACCCAACGGACCTAACCCTTTGTAAAGGGTGCTTATGCACCACTTCGGAGTCTATATAAAGACTTCTGATTTATGTTTGCATATACAAAAATAATTTCCTTTTATAAAACTCTCTCTGATATTATGGTTTAAGAATTTTACTGAGTTCATCGCTGAGTCAACTCAACATTTTCTTGTTAAACTGCAAGTGGTTTGAGCCTGCATATAGTGAGTGCATTGCTGGGACCAGGTCATAGTCGTCGTTGTATCCTAGAGGTCGATTGCTCTGAAAACATGTTGCACTTGGGACGCTGTTCAAGGGAAGCAAATTCGATTTCAAGCCGAGTGACTCAGTCACGCCTCGACTCAATCAATAAGTTCTTCTTTCTCAAAATTTTATTTTCTTTTTTGGTTATCGATTTTAATAGTCTATTTAATTCAAACAAATATTGCAACATAGTGTCGTCGGCGCAACTGAAAGCTTCATCACATGGGTACATGCATACTAGAAATAATAAGGAGCTTGGAGCCACCAGTGGGTGTTACCCTAACCGTGTGTAACCACCTTGATGTATTTTATTTTATTTTTATTTTTTAATATCTAGGTTGTTTATATGTTTATGTTTATTATTATTTTTTTTCATTTTAATCTAGGGTACGAATCCAAACCTTACAAAGATCCAAATTTCTGGTAGACCACACCATTAGAAACTATGATGAATAACCATTAAAAGTCTTTTGTGGGCCACAAAAGTTTTGAATCAACCTGATCTTTGTAGTTTCCCTTTATCCAGGTCTTCTTAACGTTATCAACAGGTTGGATGGCAAATAAACATTACGAAAACCTTACGATGGGCCCTTTGAAATTTTTAATGGTGAGGCACTCAATCACCATTGTTTCATGTGGTGTTGTCTATCTACTTATTAATTTTTGGAGCCAGGTACCAAAATGGGCTGGAGAAACGGGTGGATGGCGTGGATATGTACAACACATCATCAAGGAGGGCCCCATGGTAAGGGTAACACCCACTAAGGTATTACACGGGTAACACCTAAATCGGCTCCATATAGTGACACACGTAATTACTCATCACTTGTAGGACCCATGCCAATCACTTCTCATTGGACCACCTCACGCTTTGGTGACACGTCATCTATGGTTGCCACATGTTGCCTTCTCATGGATTGATAGGCGACGACATGTGTGGACCAAAATTAAAATTGTTCAAATTGGCTCCACACATTAATAAGCGTATGGAGCCATTTCTCAATAATGACCTTTGAAGTATAATGTTTGTGTGAGAAGTGTGTACTCATTGTCAACACTCACATATTTCCCGCCATCCAACCATCATGTGTGGGAATCTAATGTAATATGTGGCACAGATACATTCCTAGTATGGTTGAACCAAAGGAAAGTGAATCATAAATCGGTTATAACTTTTGATTCGGGTATCGTTGTTGGACGCACATTCTATATATCTTATAAAAATGGAAATTTAGAAGAAAATTTTAATAATTCCAAATTTTATGGTATTTTTTTATTTTTAGAGTTTTAGATTTTTATTTAAAAAAATAAAAATCTACTTATAATTATGTAAGGACTCTTCTAACAAAAGTTTATTTGAAATTTTTATTTTTAGAAATTAATCTTTAGAGTAGTTTTACTAGAATTAAGATTTTTATTAGAGTCAGAATTTTATTATTTTCTGTAAGTATAAATTTTAGTTTTTTTTTTCTCTTTATTAATGGTGTAATTGAGATGCATATACATTAGACAATTATTGATTGATAAAATTCTGATATTCTTTATTTACGTATGGTTTCAAAAAAAATATACCTTATGGATTCAAAGTCTTATTTACTTGAAGAAGATGGGTGATCTTTCTCATTATCCCTGTGTTACAATCTAAAGACCCCATTTTAGCACCAATTTAGTCGAGCGAGAGAGATGTGATGGGAGTTTGCAAAGTGCATCCAAACACAACATTAACTACCAATTAGATCAAAATGGCATTTAGGCCTAAAATGCCCCTTTGTGAGGTCGTACTCTTCTTAATTAAATGGTCTATAGCACTCATAGTAGTAACCTCGAATTGTAAATATATTTGTGTTTATTCCAAAAGAAATTAAATAAAAGATACACAGAACTAAAACAAATATTGTATGAGATCTATCCAATGCTAAACGCCGAGGCAAGATTGATTCCCAATTATTTTCAGTCTAGTTACTTATTAGATTACTTAAAGGATCTTTCTCCCTATTTAAAGGCCTAAAGCTAACATTCATGAATTCTAAGAAATCAACATGTGCATTTGTTAAAGCTTGGAAGGTCCAAGCCGAAATTATGAAGCTAGCCATTGGGCCCATTTATACCCGTAAAGGCCACCTTAAGGCTTAAGGGACAAAATACATGGGATTAGGGAGCTTAAATGATCGATCGCCCAAATAATCTCCTAATAGGTCACTCCATTGGTCTCCGATATTGCCACGGATTCTGTAGCCCTCCGCTACTAATTGTCTACGCATCTCTGATTTGAAGGACACTGCGCTTTGCCCCTTGTAAGCAGAACTCCTAGAACACACAACACAACAAAAATATCAGCAGCAACAACCATCATCGTGTATATCTAGATGCTTTCAGTATTCACATCCTGCCCAACACCATCGCTACCAATAGCAACAACAACAACAACAAGAAAGCAGCTACTTGCTAGAATAGCATGAGATTTGGGAGTACATCCTGTGGAGTGTACTGTGAACATGCCAGGCCACTCCACTCATGGGAAAAGTGGATGTTTTGAGAAATGGTGACTGGTCCATATTAAATGTGAATGTGTCATTAATTATCAGACCATAGGTGTGGTAGGGTTGAAAGTCGGGCCGATTCAGCCCGACCAACGTGTGATTGACCAGACATTTGGTTGGGCTTAGGTAGGATGTATACGGTTTGGTCTTGAGCTTGGCCTATATAAACACCAACCCGATTAAACTTGGGTTGGGCTTGGGTTGAAGTCTCGAGTAGCCTGACCCGACACAAACCCAATCAATATATAAGTTACTTATAAATTATAATTGAATGTGGATCATATGTGTTGAAGGCACAAGAAATTCAAGTGCCGTCGGGTCTCATTGGTCCACACCATTTCCGATGACTCAAGCTAACAAGATATACTAGATTTCTCTCCCAAATGGATTGTGCGCTATACAACACAACTTTTAAAGGAGCAGTTGTTTTATATTTTAGCTCGTTTGAAATTGAAGTTTTTTGCTATAAATAACTACAGAAATAATTAATAAAATCATAGGTACAAAAAATAGGATGTGTATTGAAATATATAATAAACTAATGTAATAACGAAAATATTAGCATGTATCTACCTGACCATGCCTGCTTGGGTTGGGCTTGTTAAGGGTTGAGGTATAGGAACCTTGGGTTGGGTTAGGGTTTGAGCACCAATCCAACCCAACCTGCTCGACTTTCAGCCCCGTAGGTGGGCTATAGCTTGATTTTTGGGGCCATGAGTTATTTAATTAGTTTGGTCCCACCAGATGAATAACCTACATCTCATACACATGTATACCTAGTATGTGTGGCACCATGAAGGAAACCTTTGAAATGTAGATATTGCATTCAATCCACATAAGTTCATACCCAAAGTGTGTTTTTTTCTCACAAAACATAAACATGACAACAGGCTCAATGACACCAAAGAGGCTCAATGCGATCGGCATTCTATTGATGCCATTAAAGTGACATCGAACAATCACACAGAGTTACATAGAGTTGTATTGGTGGGGAATTTGTTTCCTATTTTGGCTGTGATTCTCATAGAGATTATATATGTGAGTGTAATCAAGAATATTGTACATATTAGGGTTTTCTACTTCATTATTAAGAGTTTCAAGAGCTTGTAAGAAAGATTCAAGGCTTGTTAGATTTAAATAATTTTTATCCCTTATAATTTTCTACTTTCATAGTGTATCATTGTTGCTTTGTGCCGTGGTTTTTTTTCCAATAATTTTTTTTTTTTCGATGTTAAATTTGAAGTGTTGGTAATTGAACTCAGTTGTATGATTGAAATACTTTGCTTGATTCATCTTTATGTATTTCTACGATGCCCTAACAGGTTAGCTACTCACACGCATATTGGAGCCTTTGGCACATGTGCCATTATCAAACATGTGTGAAATCTAAGCTTTTCATCTAGCATGCTTCACATTGTCTAGATCACCAAGCTTAAGGATCAAACCATTTCACTCCTCCCAAGTGAAGCATTCTAATATTGGAGCTTAAAGACATACATACTGCACCCACCTGATGGAAAGCTCGAATCTCACACGCATTTTATGTTGGCACTACTACCACGTGCAAGGTATTAGAAAACCGTAAATCTATGACCATTATGTAATAGTAACCATAGGAACCGTTATGGTCATCTTATCGTTGTCGAATACTTTCATCCTATGTGTGAATGAATAGGGCTCCAAATTCTCATGGACGGACCTGATTAATATATCACCACACGGTAGTAAATAGTGGTGATTGAATGCATACAGTTAAAAACTTCTTGGGTCCAAAACAGAGTTTTGTATAAAGGTGATATTTTTGTTTTCCCTTCATGCAGGTACTTGTGACCTTATCAAGGGTTTGGATGGCAAGTTTGCAATATGGTGGGCCCTAGGACGTTTTTAACGGTGGGTGTTCAATCACCACTTTTGACCTTTTAAAAAAAAAAAAAAAAAAACTGTAGTGTGGTCCACCTTAGATCTGGATCTACTTCATTTTTGGGATAATTATTTAAAATGAGCTGGCAAAATGGATGGATGGTGTGGATATACAATACATACATCAAGGAATGCCCCATGCTAAGGATCTTTAGTTGCTCATTAACTGACACGTGGCAGGTGGAGCAGTCGATTCTACGTAGATGGATCACCTCATGTGAAACTCACAGAAAATGGACCTTAACATCCGGAAGTTAAAGTGATTCGCCGTTGAATCTATTTTCATCCCGACCGTCATTTGAAGGTCACTGTTCAAATGGATAAGGACATCCAACCGGTCTGAGATTGAAATGCCGACCATCCATGGACTGGACCACTGCTCGCCTGCCGTCCATTGGGCCAAAGCCAAAACAGGAGACGGAGCATGCCATATACCTCTCCTCTTAAATGATCCTATCCGTCCAATGAAAATGGACAATTACATCACCTGACTTAGATCATGCAGTGGGAGAAATTCCTGGGGCATCTCATATCCACCATGGTCACCACCATATGAACGGTTGGGATCACCAGAAAGGTGGGACACGCATGCACAATTTATTCGATATACTCCCTGTGTATAGGACATGCCATAAGGCCCTCACCTATCAAATGATCCTAAACGTTGATTTGGTGTGCCATTTCGTAGGATGGTACCTGCCACAACATTTCCCCTACCAAATGATCTCAACCTTCAGATCGAAATGTACAATTACAACCAACGTTCCACATTTAACGAGCGTCCAATCAGAGGATCAAGATCATACGGTAGGGGAAATTCCTGGGGTATCTCGTATCCACCATGGACCCCACAAGATGAATGATTCAAATCACCCCAAAGGTGGGCCAAACATGTACAGTTCATCCTGGCCGTTCAAATTATTGTGATTCATGTTTAGTGTACCATACCTCAAAATCACTCTTTCATAGCCAACGAATCCTTGATTATGTAAATTCTCAATGGTGGGTGCCCCCAGCGTTTCTTCATCCCTGCCCGTGAGCAGAATAACCTTATATCCACCGTCGATCAGCATCTTAAACAATCTGTGGACGGCAGGAATTGCGGGACAGCTTTTGCTTTTGGCCCACATTTTAAATGCTGTTGGGTCGTATGGATCACCCCTGGAATCATGACATGATATTGTGGGCCATTAAAAATTTTGAAGATGAAAAAAAAAAAAAAAAAAGAGGCAGGTAGTTCGCGGACTACTGAAGTGAAATCAGGGTCCGCCATCTGGACCGTTCAATCAGTGCGATCCACACTTTTAAAGGTAGGCCCCACCATGGATAGGCCATCGGCCGTACCTCCTCTTTTCTGTGAAAATGATCCTAGCCATTGTTAGATAAACTTTGTCGTATACTGTTGACCGTTGTATGATTGTCTGTCAGTAGATCGATGGATTGTTATTTTGTGGCAAATCTTATATTGTCCACATGTTAGTAATGGTGGACCTACCTCTTAAACGGTTCAGATCATCCACACGCATGGTCCAACTACCGGACTAAGATTTCACTTCAGTATTCCGCAGAGTACAAGACCTTCCACAGTACCGACAATGAGATCATGCATGCATGCTAAACCTAATAAACGGTCCGGATCAATAGATGGAGCTGTCCAAATGTGTCAATGCAACTAGGAGTGCTATAAATTAATACTCTATCACCAACCATGCAATTGCTAATTCCACTGGCTCGTGGGAGCCTCACACATCCACGTGCTGGGCGTGCTGGGCATGTGTCGTAACGTGACACATGTGAGATCTGAACCTTCCATCAGGTGAGCTGCACTGTTTAGATCCCTTGCAATAAAAATCAGGCTATTTGATACCTCAGGTGGGCCACAACATATCAAAAACAAATAAATGGCTAAAAACCCATCAATACGTTGTGAACCACCTGAGGAGTGAAGTTGTCTGATTTTGCTGCAAAAGATCTATGCATCATTTCCATACTTATGAAAAGCTCATATCTCAAACACGTGTATCATATCTGCACGTGTGCTCGCATGTGGGATTAGCAAACCTCATAAGATTTGTTATTATTAATAAGCAAAAGGAAATCAAGTGTTAGAGAGAACTACACCCAGATCCATAGCTCTAAGTGGTAGACTGAGTGAAAGGTACCTCGTTTCAATACTGAGGTTTTGGTATCAATTCCTAGCATGGGTGGCTAACAGTGAAGTGTGACCTGACATTGTGTGTACTAACAAGCTAACCAGATGGAAAAAAAACAAGTGTTAGAGAGAAGTAAGCAAGATATCACATACCCGAATCGCTTCCCACTGTAATAAAGAAGATTTGAGATGCAAGTATCATCCACGTCGAGAATCCAAGCATCCTTTCCATCGACGACCGGGAGCAAATCTTTCATGTAGCCCACGATCTGCTCGACAACCATGTCAAGATCTTGTGCATACTGGCCCCCAAGCATGTAATTCTCGACATAGCGTAAGCACTGGGCTGGGACCGTGCGCCATGCACGTACATTATTCGACTCCACCGCGACCCGCCAGCTTAAGCAATAACCGCACTCTAATGGTCCATTAAACTTGAAATTCGGCTTTGTGCCGATGGTCTTAGAGAACACCGTTATCAACATCAGTAGCAACAGCTCCCATAGCGACCGCATTGCCGTAAACATGGATTATATCTCCATTAAAGAGAAAATCATGACATAAGTATAACATTATTCAAATTGGGACTTGGTGACTCGGACCCGACTTGTCTGAGTCAAGTCGAGACTCAAGTGAGTTAGGGTGATTCAGGTGAGTCAGGCCTAGTCACCTTTTATTATGAGTAGAGGGCAGGTTCAACATATTACTTTATTAAATCATTAAGTGGACTACTATTATAATAATTTAAAGGCACTTGTTGGAAAGATTTCATTGAATAATCAATCTTAACTTGGTCCAAGTTATTAGGTTAGGTAAGGGCTAAGCCTAGCCTCGCCCATTGCAGCTTGACTTGAATGAATCGCGACTCACTCGGACAAGCCATGGAATGTGGGGTAAATATGGTTTTTTTTTCTTTCTCCTTTTCTCTTTTTTGGGTGGGGGGCCACAAAATAAAAGGTAGTTAGGGTTGAATTTAAGAGGTCATTTGGCAGAATGGATTTGCTTTGGATCTCTCTATCAAATCACTCCATAGCTTTTCAAATAAATAAATAATAATAAAAAAACTAGAAAAGTGCGAAAGGATTTCATTGGGAGTGGATTAAGTGCTGCCCTGGCCTAAACCAAGACAATGCGGCCCTTACCGGGGGCCCCAACTTGATGTATTTATTCTATATCAATGTTGTCTATCAATTTTACGTATCATAGTATCAATATTATAGGGCATGAGCTGAAAAATGAAGAAAATCTAAATCTCAAGTGCATCATACTATAGGAAACAATGGTGGTTAAATGTCCTACCACTAAAAACTTCCTATAACCCACCGTAAAGTTTTCCTAATGTTTATTTCCCATCTAAACTGTTGATAAGGTCACATGAACTTGGATTAATGAAGAAAGAACAAATCACAGGTTGCTCTAAAACTTTTGTGGCTCATTAATGGTCAATCACCACTTTATCCTAGTGGATGGTGTACTTGAGAATTGGAACTGCTTCATTTTTTAGATCATGCCTTAAAATGATAGAAAAAAATGGATATAAAATATATACATCAAGGTGGGCCCCACAGTAAAGGCTGCACTATCTTGGTTGAGGCCGGGGGGCCGCACCTAATCTGCTCGATTTCATCACACCACTAACTCAGCATGCAAACATTATCCTACTTTATTTCTTTGGTACAATCAAATTCACTTTTGGTTGACGGAAGCTCCCCTTCGTGGAAAGAAAATACCACTTTGGGATGATAGTTGGAGCCAGCTCAGATCTTTATAATCAGGTGTTACAAAGATGATGAGGCAAATCATGCAATCAATCTGGGAAGAGCGTTAAAAAAATATATATTTATAAAATTACCAAAAAAGGAAAAAAGATATGCTGATGTATTGGAAAAATGCTCCAGTGAGCACTACGAGCTACGGTGCTCCTAGTTGCATCAGTTCAATCAATCAATAAATCTGAGCTGTCCATTGAGTCCATGATACATTTCATAGCTTATCAGACCAATTATACTAGTGTTATTGGATGATTAGAATCATCTTTGATTTGGCCTTATTTTTATACAACCATCCTTTTATAAAACTACCAAAAAGGTGAAAATAATAATAATAATAATAATAATAATAACAATAACAATTATTATTATTATGCTAGAGAAATGTTGGGGGCAGATTACTGTGGGGCCCACCTTGATGATGTGTTGTATATCCATGCCGTCCATCTCTTTTTCTGGCCCAGTTTAAGATGTGTTTTGAAAAATTAAGCAGATCTAAATCTAAGGTGGACCACACCAAAGGAAACAGTGGTGATTGAAAGCCCACCGTTAAAAACTTCCTAGGGCCCACAGTAATATTTCATTTCCATCCAACCCGTTGATAAGGTCAACCAAACCCGGATGAAGGGAATTAATAAAGATAAGATTTATCCAAAAACTTTTGTGGTCCACAAAAACTTTTACTGGTCATTCACAGTGGTGTAGTCAACCTGAGATATGGATCTTCTTAATTTTTGAGATGAAGTCCTAAAATGACATGGTAAAACGTATGGACGGCTTGGATATACAAAAAGTTCATCAAGGTGGGTTCCATGTAGTAAGATGTTACCCGGGCAACACCTAATCCACTCCCAAAAATGCTCCAGTGCTCTCGAGAGCACTATGAATTAATGTGCTCCTGGTTACATCATTTTATACCAAAAAATGAAGAAAGATATGCTGACATTAACATATTGGAGAAATGCTCCAGTGCTCTCAAAGAGCACTTATGAGTTATGGTGCACCTAATGGCAACGATTCAATCAATCAATCAAAGCTGTCCATTTAGTCCATGATACATTTCATAGTTTGTCAGACAAATTATATTGTGATCTGGTGATCAGATTCATCTTTGATTTGTCCTCATTTTTATACAACCGTCTGTTTTTTGAAGCCGTGGATGAATGGTTACAATTGTCTAACAAAAGTAATTCTTTAGAATCATTAGCAATCCATGATGGGCCCTATCAAATAGACGGCTCCTATTGTTGATTGGACTTTATTTTGCGTAATATCATTGATCAAATGGTTCAAATTTGTTAGACGGTGATAGTGTTTGCATGGTGGCCCATGAAAAATTCCTTAACCTAATGAGCGGTTTAGATGAATAGATTGGTTGTCTTAAGTGTCCAATGCAATTTTTACATTGCCTAGAGAGCAATATGTAGCATCTTTTGGCATAGTGGGGATGTGTAGCTGCAGATGGACGGTTGGAAAGAATTTTCAATAGTTCACGTTGTAATCACATCAATGGTCAGGATCAAGCTTTTAGCATGATGTTAGATAAATGGCAATTTAAAAATAGGTTCCGAAGAGGAATCCTTCCGATAATCTAAATTATCTCTTTATGTGGGCCCATGGGGAAACATGTTGGGCCCACCCCTGATGAGACGTACCTTTGAAGCTATGTTGGGCCCACCCCTGATGTCTATGTGAAATCCAAACCGTGCAACTGGTGAGTCGCCTAATGTGTACCGTAAATTCAAAAGAATCATCATGATCCAAAATTCAGGTGGGAAACGACACTGAAAGAAACGTAGAAGCTCGCCTAAAACAAAATATTCTCGTGGTGTGACCCATACCAGTGTTGGAAGGGCCTGAATTTTGGCGATTACCTTCATCACTCTAGGATGTACCTGATGAATGGCTTGGATGAAATATACAGAACAAGGTGGACCTCACATTCTATCTGAAAGTTTCAACGGTGGGTCACCCTCCCCAATGTTCCTCATTGCTCCGTTTGGTGTGGCCCACCTGAGCTACGGATCAAGCTGGATTTTGGGATCTAGATCTAACAGGTGAGCTAATGGACGGGTTGTATGGCACTCAAACATCACGGTAGGGCCCCCACGAAGCTCTAACGGATCTGATCATTTCTTGTAATATGATGCAAGCCTCGTTCTATGTTACAACAGAAAAACGAAGCGCCCGGACGTGGATCAGGGAGACGGATTGGCTACTCACCCTGACACCAGCCCCGTGGCTGGTGGTCGGTGATCTGTGGGCCCCACCATGATGTATGTGTTTCATCCATTCCGTTCATCCATTTTTTAAGATCATTTTAGGGCTTTAACTTAGAACTAATAGGGATATAAATATTAGGTGGACCACACCACAGGAAAACAATAGTGATTGGATATCCATCATTTAAATCCTCCTAAGGCCCACTGTACTGTTTATTTGACATCCAATCTGTTGATTAGGTCATGAAGACCCAGTTAAAGGGAAAAAATAAATATCAGCTTGATCCAAAACTTTTATGGCCCCCAAAAAACGTTCATTCAGCACTGTTTCCTGTAATGTAGTCCACTTGAGATTGAGATATAACTCATTTTTTCTTTCATGCCATAAAATGATTTATAAAAATAGATGGACGGCATGGATGAAACACATACATCATGGTGGGGCCCAGAGAGCACCGACCATCAGCCAATGGCTGATGGCAGGGGGAGTAGCCAATCCGTTTCCGTGGATCAGGTGGTGTACTGCCCACACCACCCCAGCGGTGGTGTGGTGATGTGTTGGCCGCTGTGGGGCCACCGTGATATATGCGTTTTATATCCATGCTGTCCATCCGTTTTACTAGCTCATTTTAGGGCCAAAACCCAAAAATGAAGCAGCTCCTAAGCTCAAGTGGACCACAGCACGTAAAACAATTGTGATTGAACGGCCACCATTAAAAAATTATTGTGGGCGACTAAAGTTTTGGATCCAGGTCTGTGTGACGTTATCAACAGGTTGGATGGCAAATATATATAACGGTGGGCCTTTGCAAGTTTTCAATGATGGAAGTCATTATTTCCACTTTTTCTTGTGGTGTGGTCCACTTGAGCTTCAAATCTGCTTCATTTTTGGGTTTACGCCTAGAATGATCTGAAAAAGCAAATAGACGGCGTGGATATAAAACAAACACATCACGGTAGGCCCCACAGCGCCCAACACCAACTAACTGGGTAGTGTTGGCGTCACTACCCAATCGGCTTCCGCTTCGTTCAGAACGCGTGCATGGATAACAGTACGGGACTGCATTTTCTGGTGATCTCAACCATCCATCTGGCGAGCATCACGATGGGTTGGTCATTTTCCGAAAATCATGCGGACTGATGATCCTGGCCAGCGGAATGGTATCATTCAAACTGGATGGTTGGGATATATATATATATATATATATATATATATATATATATATATATATATATATATATATTGCCTGATCAATGATCCCAATCAGCCAATCACCCAACCATGCCGCCAAGTGGGTCCCATTTTCAATAGGAAAAAGTCCACCAATGGATGTTTAAAATCGTGAAATCGTGGCCCATTCACAACGGTGCGGCAGTGCCCGACAAATGTACGGTTGCAATGGATGCATGTGGGTCCATAGAGAGAGAGAGAGAGAGAGAGATTGTACCGGGCACATACAAATAGAAATCGACGGTCTTAAACGCTCGGCATCCTTACAGAGGAATGAGGATGAGCCTCTTGGACGGATAGGCTGCGTTGGCGCACGATATCAGCGCGAGCTCAAACGATGCATGGCCCGGTATAACGTGCGCAGAGGAGGAAAGGAGGCCGTTCACGGGCGAAGAATGAGAAGCTATAATGACAATTTATAGAAGTTAAAAGAAAGTGATCATGAAATGGAAGTAACAGAAGGAAAGAGGAAATGTATTTCTTGCGCCGTTACATGGAACCTGGTTCTCCCACGTTCAACCAGTCACATTCCGCCACGTGGCACCTAGATACTCTCCTACTCCCCTGTCTTGCTTTCACTCCAGGGGAAACGGTCTGGACGAACTCGGTCCAGGCAGGTGCTCTGTGGGGCCCACCTTGTTCTTCTGGCTTTATCCACACCGTCCATTCGTTTTTCCAGATTAATTTATTATATGAGCTCAAAAATGAGACATTTCCAAGATTCAAGTGAATAAAACATTAGGCCCTGGGAAGGTTTCAAAGCTGGGCATCATTTTCACCACTGCTTCCTGTGGTGTGGCCCACTTAAGATTTGGATCCGCCTACTTTTTCGTTGATAACATAAAATGATCTTGAAAAAATGGATGGACAGCATAGATTAAATCCATACATCAAGGTGAACCCCACAGAGCCAACCATTGAGATGAGATGGCAACCATAAGTTTTTATATGGGCCATTATAGATTAATGTGTAACTTACATAGAATCAAAGCCGTTAATCATGTGTAAATCACTAGGATGAAGAGTCTGATACAAAAATAGACGGTCTAGATTGTTTGAATTATCAGTTTTGGAGACAATTTTGAATACTCCTTTGGTGTGGTCCGAATGATGTTTTAATCACGCTTATATTCTAAATTTAAAAGTTGAGATAATGGTGCTAACTGATGTACGGAATGGATTTAACGTACAATGATTCCAGTTCTGATGAACCGCGTGTGATGCGAACGCGGAGTAAGGAAGCTTGGTAGGGCCCACCGAAATACTTGTGAGAATTTCAACCAGTCCATCCGTTTTGGGAGATCATTTTAGGACATTCGACCAAAAATGAGATGGATCAAAAACTCAAGTGGGCCACAATATAGGAAACGGTGGAGATTCAGTGAGCACGGTTGAAACATTCATATGGCTATAAAAAATTTTATCAGGCTAATGTTCTTTTTCCTTCACTTCATCTAAGTGGTAATGACCTTATAAACGGTTTGGATGGCATATAAACATCAAGGTGGAGCCTAAGAAGGTTTCAACCGTAGGAATTTCTTTCCCTAATTTTCTCTCTCGTGTGACCCACTTGAGTTTTTAACCCATCTAATTTTTGGCAGAATGTCCTAAAATGATCTCTAAAAATGGATGGACGGTGTGGATTTATCAAAAACATCGCAGTGTGCCCCACCCAGCATCCTTTGGAGTCCGTGTGAGGACCGATCCAAGGCTTTGTATGGTATGCGTGTGCTTTCAGTTGTGAATTTGGGAAATATTTTGTTACTCTGGCAGAGGATGATGGATGATAGACAGATACTTAGAAACTATTGAGAAAGTGCATATATGGAATACCAGTAATTCAAACTAAACTGTACAAATTATGCTTACCGGTTTAATTAATGCATCATGAATTAAAAAAGTATTCTTGTTTCGTTATATAAATATTAGATTGATGAAAATTTTTTCGACGGTTAGAAATGGAAAGGCCATCTAGTGTCCATATTTTAAGAAAATAACTGTCCATGAATCAGAGATAGAGTTGTTAATTCATATATATTAATTTTACACTCTGAAAAAAAAAAAAAAAAAAGTTCCACAATTAATTTGATGGTTGATATTGAGTTAGTACATGCCACTGTCTACCTTTTCCAAGTGCCCGTGTATAAAGCACCTTACATAGCCAAAGCATCAAATAAACCCATTTGAGATTTGAAAAGTGAGAGTTGAAAATTTTTAAGTTCCAAATAGAACGCTTTTCTATTTGGCTTGAAATTGTAAAGGTAAATATTAATAATAATAATAATAATAATTGGTTATTGAATAACCAATAAAGTCTTTACTTATTAGAAATGGGGTTTGTTGAAGTGGCAAATTCCTTCACAGTGGGTTTTGAATTTAAACCACATCAAAGATTTAATATAATAAGATTCCGTTAGGTTGAACCCATATTAATAAAGATCTAAGCAAATTTTTAGGAAGATTTTATTTAGAATGAATTGGAATTCAAATCATAATTACCGTGAAAATGATGTTAATTAGAGTATTTGATACCGCCAAATAAGTTACTTTTTCTACTTATAATGATAAATAACTTAATTGAGATAAATAAGTTAGGTATAAGATCCATTATAAGTAACTTTTTTTCTTAAAATTAATCACTTTAGCTTAATAAGTAGAAATCAAGATAAGTTACTTAATGCATAAGTAGCTTATCTTAAATAACTTGTCATCCAAATGCCTCCTTAATATCCTTTAGTGTGTTTGATATCTTATAATTGAAATGCATTGAAATTCTTTACTATTTTCCTAGGAACATGAGTTTGATTAGTTGAATCAATTTTAATATTTCAAATTAGTATACATATGTGATATTAGATTGATCCGTGATAAGCCCGTTTAAACATGTATGTGGCAAAAATGAGAAAATTTGAAACCTAGGGTGAGCCACAAATATAAGGACCATAAACAATCAATCGACTCGCTAACAAATTTTAACTATCCATTTAGATGGCTTACATTTAGACGGTTTGAATCATTCTATTAATGTAATTTTAATAATCTAGCCGATAGTTGAATTTTTTTCAACGTATCATTAGTGTGCCACATGTGTGGTATTTTAGCAGCTTAGGAGGCCTCAGTTACTTAGCCAATGACTTAGTTGATTGTGTTTTGATTGGAGTAAATAAAATGCATTAGGAATCCAAATATTCTGCTTGAATTGGAGCAAATGGGAGGAATTATAATGCATTAAAATTTTCAATATATTCACTGGAACATATGCGATAATCCAAATCAATTTTAATATCTCTAATTAGTGTGCATATGTGATATTTAACAAAATGATTATCATAAGCCTTTTGAAATATATACTTTTGTTAAAAATGAGGAAATTTTGAGCCTCAGGTAGGCTCAAACACAAACATAAAGATTTTTTTTTTTAAAAAAAAAAAAACTTATCAACGTTTTCAACCGTCCATTTTGATGACCAATTGATGTGAGTTTATTGATGTAGCTGATAATTGAATTATTTCGGAGTTTCATCAACTACCACGAGTGCAGGAAACATGTATATAGTAACACTTTTATTTACTTGTGCAACTTTTCAAGAGAGCTCAAAAGAGCATTTCACCTCATTTATTTCCAAACCCTCTCCAATAGAATATTCCATTTATAGGCCCATTTACTTAATTTCATTTCATTTATATGCATTTACTTTCATCCGAACATACCTTAAATGCTATTTACTTTTTCCTATTGACTTTTATTTACTTATATCTAAACAGTCCATAAATTTATACTAAAAGAGGGATTTGAAATCAAAAAGTAACTTTTCATTTACTACCGATTCTATTTACCTCCAATTTTCCAACACCAAACATATAAAATAGGTGTATTTATACCCAATTCATTAACTCTGGATACACCCAAACACAAGGTGCCAAACAATACCTTAGGTTAAATCAAGTATTTGGTGCACTATAAAAGTGCCCACTAATGTAAATGTTGCATACATTCAAACATCATAATGGGCCCTACAAATAGTGCATGTGCACCATATTGCATTGCAGTAATGGATACCAGAAGTCTGAATTAAAAATAGGATGACCCGACTCATAACCAAACAAGTATTCCAAAGAAACCTTAGGCTTAACTCCTATATATGCTAGTTTTATATTTTTTTTAAAGTAACAGTGAGTCTTAAGGCCCATTTGGATAACACCAAATAAGTTACATTTTCTACTTACAGCATTAGAAGTTACTTATATCCCACACCCAGATCCATAGCTCAAGTGGTAGACTAAGTGAAAGATATCTTGTTTCAACACTGAGGACTTGATATCGATCTCTAGTGGGGGGTGGCTAACAGTGAAGTGTGAATTGACAGTGTTGTGTACTAACAAGCTAAAGCTAAAAGAGAGGAAAAAAAAAAAAAAGTTAACTTATTTATGATAAGTTTGATTTATGATTAGTTATAAATAACTTTTTTATTTAAAAGTATTTAATCACTTCAGTTAACTTTTTTTAGCTTTTTAATTTACTTTTCATAAGTTGATGAAGAAGCTGATAAGCAGGTTGTTTATCAAACTTATTTATATTCTTAATAATTAAAAATTAAAATAAGTTACTTGTGGCATAAATACTTTACACGAATCGGTTTGGATGCATGCGACCGGAGATGTACTAGATGTATGTAGGAGAAACGTGTGGCTGGTAAACCTGTAGATGGAAAGTCGCCCCAATAATTACCTAACATGCACAAGTACAACAATAGCCTACATCTGAGAGATCTTAATACTATAGTCATTGGGATCTTACTCGGACAAGGCACTTCATACTCGTTTGAGTCTTTAAACCATCGTAGGCCACTGAAGAGAACACAGGTGCTCCCCAAGTTGGATCTTCTATAACGTACGGCCCATCCATGTGGTGGCCCACTAGATCAAAATTGATTAACTCTTTTTAGTGGTGGACCACTCATAAACTGCAAAGAGTTGAAAAGATGTTCAAAAATAAAAATTCAATACAGAAGCGTGTGATGGAATAAAGTTAGCTTTTTATAAATGAAGTGTATGCAGCCTTTCAGAAAGAATAAGAATCATATAAATCGCACGACACTGATCTTCTTGCACGCGTGGAAGTCACGTGTTCCAAAGAAAGGTGCACTTGCTCAGGGGGTCATACGCAAGCAACATGCTCAGGGGTGGAGAGCCACGTCGGACGTGACAGAAATCACATGAGGTGGGGTCCGCTGCAGCGAGAAGCCCCTACTTCCACGTTAGTGGGAGAATCGTCAGACTCCACTTAATGGATGGTGGAGAATGCACCGGCCCAGTAAAGCGCGAGAGAGTGCAGGTAGAGAATATCGGTACATTAGCACAACAGAGATCACGTGTAACCGATCCGATACGCTCATTAGTGACACGGATTCGGTAGATCCGGAGGACCATAGAGGTGGGTGCATCAGTGACTGTGGGGCCCAGCTCGATGTATCTGTTTTACATCCATACCGTCCATCCATTTTTCCATCTCATTTTAGGAAATGAGTCCAAAAATGAAGCAGATCCAAATCTTTTGTGGACCACACCACAGTAAGAAGTGGTGATTGAATGATCACCGTTAAAAACTTCTTCGGCCCGGAGAGTTTTGGATCAAGCTGATATTTGTATTTTCCATTAATTCCTATTGCAAATAAAAATTACTGCAGGCTCTAGAAAGTTTTCAACGGTAGGCATTCAGTCACCACCATTTCCTACGGTGAAGTCCACCTGAGATCTGGATCTGCTTCGTTTTTGTTCTTATGCCTTGAAATGGCTGACAAAATAGATGAGTGGACGGCATGGATATAAAAGACATACATCACGGTGGGCCCCACAATCACAGATTCACTGAATCCGCATACCTCCATATGTATATGAACATTGGATCTTGTACACCCAACCATCAGTGGATCACATGCTCCTGCTAAATGGACAGGATGTTATTTTTATAGCCGTCCATTTCTCCTTTTTGGTGAATTTAAATGTAATTTTTATCACTAGCTAGTGGTGGGCGATGATTACATACCAACCTAGAGCAGTTTGCATATATCCTAAAACATATGCATTCAGATGGTGTGGCCCACCTGATTATTCTTAGTGCGTTCATCATGCTGATGCCACTCACCTGATTACAAAGAACGGTGGACCCCACATTCCATATAAACGTTGCTTGGTTGGTGAATCCCCTCCCCATTTCACATTCTTCACCTTGTGTGGCCCACTTGAATTGTGGATCAAGATGAATTTTGTACTCTTACCTAAGGATGAGTTTTGAAAGGTCGTGATGAAAAGGCAATGGTCTACCTGGTTCCTGTTGGAAAGGAGTAGTAGACATGAAAGGAAAAAAGCTACATGGGGGAATATTAATCTGGATGGATTAAGAATGGACTTGACTAGTCAAGGTTAAATTTGCTGTTTGTTTTTTTTTTTTTTCTCTCTCTCTCTCACGCAGAGGAACGTGATGAGGTCGATGATCACCGTCTTACTTATGGGATATCTACTCCTAATCTATGGAATTCTTTAGATTCTTCAGGAAACTTCCTTGAATCCATTAGGAAGTAAAGTTAACGAGGTTGATCACAGTCTTCTGCAAGGATAACTACTCTGAATTCACGGAATTTCTCTGGACTCTTCACCGAGGTATTTCGAATCCATGAGGAAAAATAAGAAAATATAAATAAATTATAAAAATTTTTAAAATCTATTAGTAAATAATAAAAAGGAATTTATGATCTTTTAAATAGTGATACCAAACCTTTGAAGAAGCTTCAAAATCAAAATCCAACTCAAACTCCCTGAAATTCGTAACTTACTATAAATAATAAATTTGCTATTTATAGTAAGTGTCGTATTTGGCTTAACCATGTTATTCTCTTAATTTTTCTAAACATGGACACAACTCCTAGAGTTTAAAGGATGAAGAGATATAATCAAATTAAAAATTACTATAAATAGTAAAAATGGAAATAAAATAGATTTTCAACCGACAATTTGATGGAATCTCGCAAATTCGGCGTGAGCCAGGTTGGTTGGCTAAATGAGCTTCTCCTACCTCAAAATCATATATAGTAGGTCGAGTAACTTATTCTGGTTTTGACGGTCTGGATCACCTTTGCCTCCAATCAAGCCTTCCAGAGCACCTCTGCCTCTGATTGGGCCTTTCTCTGGTCCATCTTGGACATGAACGTGTCCACGACCCGCTATACGTCAAGGTAGAAATAATTTTTAATAAATTGATTGATGATTTTTTTTATTTTTAAAAAAAATGAAATTACATTGCTTTAAATAATGAGCTCTAACCTAAGATGGAGTTTTACTGTTTTAGACTCCAACTCCAACTCCAACTCCAATTCAAACACCCTAAAAATGTGACTTATTATAAATAGTAAACTTATTATTTATAGACGCCTCCATTTCTACTTAGACTTCGTGGTTTTCAGCCAAAAATAAACTGCCTCCACTAAATGTACACCCCGGATTCACTTCTCCACCTCCCACATTTTAGTTACTGAGCATTAATGTACGGTCTCACCTTTCACCACAAATGTAAGGCCACCTTTCTGATCCGTTGAAATGATAGCATAGGTATGAATATTTGGGTTTGTGTTAGGATTTATGCCTAACATGGGGTGTTTATCTAATAAACTGGTTGGATGGCAGTCACACATCATGAGAGAAGGGACTGGGACAAAGGATAGAGTTCGGCTGTGATGGGATAAGCCCTTCATCTTTTTCATCCTGATGGGGTTTTTTGCCCCGTCTACGACCGGTCCTGAGTCCCGCTCGACCGGTCGTGGGAGGTGCTCGACCGGTCGTGGGTTCGAACCCTGGCACGACTCGAAGTCCAGCGAGTTCGTCTTTGTTTTTTCTTGTAGCTAGGGCCCCGGTCGTGGAGAGCTACGACCCGGTCGTAGGTGGTCTACGACCGGTCGTAGGAGGGCCGAGACTAGTCGTAGGTTACGCGATTGTTCCGCGATTTTGCGCGCTAGCAGATTTGTGTCCTTTCGCAATCCAGGATGCGGAAAGGAGTTTCCCAAAACTATAAAAGGGGTTGCCTAGGGTTTTTCTATGTATCACAAAATAGCAAGAGGGTTTCCTAAAGCTTTGCAGAGGATTTCTTCAAAGGGTTTAGGGCTATCAAAGGTGAGAGAGAGGGAGAAAGAGAGAGAGGAAGCTTATAGAAGGGAGGTTCTGCTCGTGGAGGTTCTCTACTTTGCAATCTACATCTCGCCGCTTCTATGTCCTCGTAATCGGTTAGATCTCTCCGTTTTCTCTATTTCTCTTATTGTTTATCCACTCTGCGTGAGTGAAGAAGATTGTAACGTTCTACTTCATAGTGGATTGTTGATGCGGACGAGGTCCCGTGGTTTTACCTCTTTGAGGGTTTTCCACGTAAAAATCTCTTGTGTGGTGTGTGATTGTTGCTTTGATTTATTTCATTGCTTTATCCATAATTCTGGTTTGTTTACGGAGGGCTAGATCCTAAGGTTTTGTGCAAGGCCCCAACAAAGTGGTATCGAGCTAAGTTCATTGAACGGGTAGGATCGAGTTTGAATTATGGAAGGTGGCTCAAGGATGATCGGCCTCAATGGTTCTAACTGGACCATATGGAAGGCTAAGATGGAGGACTTGCTTTATTGCAGGACCATATTCTCCATCTCGGGCATATCAATGAAAATCCAAGGATATGACCGATGATGATTGGAAGAAGATGGACCGAAAGGCGGTGGGGTTTATTAGACAATGGTTGGATGATTCGTGTTTCACCATGTGTCTACGAAACCTCACCAAAAGCTATGGCTAAAATTACAAGGGTTTGTATGAGAGGAAGACAAATGGTAATAAGATATTTCGATAAGGCGACTTGTGAATCTCAAGTTCAAGGATGGTGGTTCGTGGCCGAGCATATGAATGAGGTCAAGAATATAGTGAACCAACTCACCTCTATGAAGATGGTCCTGGATGATGAATTGCAGGCTTTACTATTGCTTAGTTCATTGCCTGACAGTTGGGAGACATTGGTGGTGTCTCTAAGTAACTCCGCGCCAGACGGAAAGATATCCATGGAACAGGTAACTAGTTGTCTCTTCAATGAGGAGACAAGGAGGAAGTCCCAGGGGTCTACTCAGCAAGAGGCTCTTGTGACGCAGGAACGGGGGAGAGGAAAGAACAGGAAGGGCGGGAAGGCCCGAGATAAATCAAGAGGCAAGTCGAGTAACAGAAAAGAGGTTGAATGCTGGAATTGTGGCAAGAAGGGCCACTACAAGCATGAATGTCGTGGTAAGAAGAACGACAAGAAAGGAAAAGAGAAGGAAGAAGAATCTGATTCCACTGCGGTCGCTCAGATGGCGACATGGTAGTTATTCTTTCTACAGATCACGATGCATGTCTCACGGCTACGAGTCAGGGCACCGCCGGGTGATAGACTCGGGAGCTTCTTTTCATGCGACTCCACACAGGGACTCCTTCACAAGCTACAAGTCAGGTGACTATGGGACTGTGAAGATGGGAAATTCTGGCATATCAAAGATCGTGGGAGTCGGTGATATTTGTGTGAAGACCGATGTGGGCTGCACATTGGTTCTCAGGGATGTGAGGCATATCCCAGACCTTCGCCTCAACTTGATGTCGACGGGAAGGGGGATGATGATGGCTATGAAAGCCGGTTTCTTTGGTGGGCGATGGAAGCTCATCAAGGGTTCGTTGATCGTGGCTAGAGGAAAGAAGTGTTGCACCACTGTACAAGGCAAGTGTCAGTATGTGCAAGGGTGGATTGAACGCACGGAAGATTCGGCTATTGACATGTGGCACAGGCGTCTAGGCCACATGAGTGAAAAAGGGCTTCAGCTACTAGCGAGGAAGCAGCTCCTTCCAGACGTGACAGGTATGCCTCTCAAAACCTGTCTTGATTGTTTATCAGGGAAACAGCATAGAGTTTCATTTATTAAAACTGCTTCTCATGTTAATAAAGTGCATGCATTAGATTTGGTTTATTCTGATGTTTGTGGTCCTATGAGGACAAAAACCTTGGGTGGGGCATTGTATTTTGTTACTTTTATAGATGATGCATCTAGGAGGGTTTGGGTTTATGCTTTGAAATCCAAGGACGAGGTCTTTGGTGTGTTTAAATTGTTTCATGCTATGGTCGAGAGAGAGACAGGTAGATCATTGAAGTGCATCCGCACTGACAATGGTGGTGAATACATTGGCGACTTTCACGAGTACTGCAAGTCCCAGTGGTATACGGCATGATACAGACGGTTCCCAAGACCCCAAAGATAATGGTGTAGGCGAGCGAATGAATCGCACCATTGTTGAGAGAATCGGATGCATGTTATCCCATGCGAAGTTGCCCAAGACGTTACGGGAGAAGCAATACAGCGCACGGTGTATTTGATAAACGAGGTCTCCATCGGCCCTGTTGAATGGAGAAGTACCCGAGAAGGTGTGGACTGGACAGATCCATCGTACGGTCATCTCGGGGTGTTTGGATGCGGGACATCCGTTCACGTACTCAAAGGACGAGAGGTCCAAGCTCGATATGAAGATCGGGCGGTGTGTGTTCTTAGGGTACGGTGATGAAAAATTCGGTTACGGGTTATGGGATCCGACCGAGAAGAAGCTCGTCGGGAGCGAGAGTGTGGTTTTCTTTGAAGATCGGTGTATCGAAGACATTGGTAAGCGAGAGAAGAACCAAATTAGTTCGGTGAGCTAGAGGACATGGATCCGATTACTCCTCCCGTGGTGCCCGATGACGGGGAGTACAAAGAAGGTGCGAGAGGGACGAGGGAGTTCCTTCGGAAGATGGACCAGGGGAGCAGGCCCCACTTGATCCACTGTTGAGCCACGGTGAGGAGGTCATCAAGGACGACAGATGATACGTCAGTCCAAGAGGTACTCGCCGCATGAGTACATTATGCTAACCGATGGGGAGAGCCGCCGAGATTATTCTCGAGGCCCTGGCCGACGAGCATAAGGAGGAGTGGTTGAAAGCTATGCAAGAGGAGATGGAATCCTTGCATAAGAACCACACCTATGATATGGTGAAACCGCCTAAGGGCAAGAAAGCTCGAGCAACAAGTGGGTGTTCGAAAGAAGGTTGAGCGAAAGAATTCACAGACGAGGTTCAAGGCCAGACTTGTGGTGAAAGGGTTTGGTCAGAGAAAAGGCATAGACTTCGAGGAGATATTCTCACCAGTGGTGAAGATGACATCCATACGGGTGTTGCTTGGGTTGGCGGCTAGCATGGATCTGGAGATAGAGCAGTTAGATGTTAAACCGCTTTCTCCATGGTGACTGGAAGAAGAGATCTACATGCACCAACCAGAGGGGTTCGAAGTCAAGGGCAAGGAGCATATGGTGTGTAGGCTGAGGAAGAGCTTGTATGGGCTGAAACAAGCTCCACGGCAATGGTACAAGAAGTTCGATTCGTTCATGTTACAGCATGGGTATGACAGAACGGAGTCGGACCACTGTGTGTTCACGCGTAAGTTCTCAGATGGTGATTTCTTAGTTCTGCTATTATATGTTGATGACATGCTCATCATGGGAAAAGACATCAAGAAGATTGACAGGCTGAAACAGGAGTTGGGCAAGTCTTTTGCGATGAAAGACTTGGGCCGGCTAGACAGATCCTAGGAATGGAGATAACCCGTGATGACGAAGCGGCGAGAAGCTTTGGGCATCACAAGAGCGGTATATTGAGAAAGTCCTAGAGCGGTTCAATATGAATGCAAAGCGGTCGGTCTCCAAGATCTAGATGGTCACTTCAGATTGAGCGACAGCAAGGGCGGTGTCCCAAGACGAAGGCGAGAGGTGGAAGAGATGCGAGAAGACCCTACGCGTCACCGTAGGAAGTTTGATGTATGCTATGGTGTGTACACGCCCGGACATAGCATATGCGGTTGGTGTTGTCGGCCGGCACCTTGCCAATCCCGGCAAAGAGCATTGGCGGCGGTAAAATGGATACTACGGTATCTAAGAGGCTCATCCAGGTTGAGCCTATGCTATGGTGACGAAACTGTGTTAGAGGGCTACACGTATGCGGATATGGCGGTGTGACATAGATTCTAGGAAGTCTACATCGGGGTTCATGTTCACGTTTGCGGGGGGGAGCGGTTTCTTGCGAGCAAGCTACGAAGGTCGTAGCATTGTCGACGACGGAGGCCGAATACATTGCGATCACGAAGCATGTAAAGAGATGCTTTGGATGAAGAGGTTCCTACAGAACTTAGCACAAGCGGGAGGAGCACGTGGTCTATTGCGATAGTCGAGTGCTATACACTTGAGCAAGAATCCAAGTCGGCATTCCAAGTCGAAGCACATAGAGATTCGGTATCCTGGATCGTGGATACTTTGGAACAAAAGGTGTTACGGCTTGAGAAGGTCCACACGGACGATAATGGGTCGACATGATGACCAAGGCTTTGCTCAAGGCAAGTTTGAGGTTTGTAGAAACCCGGGCGGCTTGAAGAAGGTGGATCCCTCCCGGGTCAAAAAGGGGGAGATTTGATGGGGTTTTGCCCCGTCGCGGCCGGTCTGAGTCCCGCCGACCGGTCGTGGGAGGTGCTCGACCGGTCGTGGGTTCGAGCCACGGCACGACTCGAAGTCCGGCCGAGTTCGTGCTTTGTTTTTACTTGTAGCTAGGGCCTGTCGTGGAGAGCTACGACCCGGTCGTAGGTGGTCTACGACCGGTCGTAGGAGGGCCGGACTAGTCGTAGGTTACGCAGATTGTTCCGCGATTTTGCGCGCTGGCGGTTGTGTCCTTTCGCAAGGCGGGATGCGGAAAGGAGTTTCCCAAAACTATAAAAGGGGTTGCCTAGGGTTTTTCTATGTATCACAAAAAATAGCAAGAGGGTTTCCTAAAGCTTTGCAAGAGATTTGCTAAAGGGTTTAGGGCTATCAAAGGTGAGAGAGAGGGAGAAGAGAGAGAGGAAGCTTATAGAAGGGAGGTTCTGCTCGTGGAGGTTCTCTACTTTGCAATCTACATCTCAGCCGCTTCTATGTCCTCGTAATCGTTTAGATCTCTCCTTTTCTTCTATTTCTCTTATTGTTTATCCACTCCTGCGTGAGTGAAGAAGATTGTAACGTTCTACTTCATAGTGGATTGTTGATCTGGACGAGGTCCCGTGGTTTTTACCTCTTTGAGGGTTTTCCACGTAAAAATCTCTTGTGTGGTGTGTGATTGTTGCTTTGATTTATTTCATTGCTTTATCCATAATTCTGGTTTGTTCTGGAGGGCTAGATCCTAAGGTTTTGTGCAAGGCCCCCAACACATCCCTCCTTTGTAAAAGGGTACCTTGGTAACCCATCTCAGGAGAATTCCCCATAGAAAAAATCAGTAGTAGAATAATCTTATTGTCCATTAAGTCCAATTCTAGATTATTTAAACCGTTTATCATATTCAAAGAGCATCCTAACCATGGGATCAAAGAGATAATTAGGTCATTTCCACTTCTGAGTAGTTAGGCAGACCGTTGGACATAGGCCATCCATCTTCAGCTTTGTCAAAGGTCCCTAAAATCATGTAAATATAGTCAGATCTTATGGATCATGTCCATCATCTGAGCCACACATTTACATTCAACATGGACCATTCATCATTTCTCCCAACATTCACTTTTCCCTTATCACAATATACCCCCACCTTCTAAACATCTCAATCTCACATTCACATGCCACAGTGGCACATGTGCATAGAGGGTAACATTTGGATGGCATCTCTAGCAAGTAGCCACATGACAACTCTCTTATCATCGTCGTCGTCGTCGTTGTTGTTGGCTCTTGATTTGCTTATTATTGGTGCTATTGATATTCTTGTTGTTATTGTTGTGCTATGCCTTGGGATGATTGCTCTCTAATCCCATGTATTTTGTTCCTTAAACCCTAATGGCTATTCTTCATGAGAGGTTTGAGCCTTTCCAAGCCCAACAATGGCTTTGTCAAATGTATAGGTTGTTTTCATGGAATACAATAGAGTTGTTCGATGGGCCGCTGGCTCCGTTGGTCTTTCAGGTCTGGCCTACCTCAGGTCGTGCTTCAGCTGGATAAGGCCTGAGGACGTGGCTTAGGATTAAAATTTAGGCCCATTTCTCAATTGCGCCCTATTCGGACCATGTAGTACAGTCCATCAACCCGGCATAATCAATTAGGGTTTGCAAGGGCAATTTGTAATGTACACCGTAAAAATCTTCATTTACTTTGTTGCAGAGCTCATAGCCTATGATCTAACTAAGAAACACTGGAGCTCAAGCCCAGCATAAATATTATGGGCCAGGCTCGGGCTAGACTATTTGGCTCACCTCACGCCGAAGCTGAGCTCAGGCCTATGATTGAAGAATGTGGGATGGCTTCGACAAAGCTTTAGAGAGGGCTGTAAATGGCTATTACCAAGGCATCATAATAGTAAATATTCCAAGTCTCTTTAAGTATAACAAGTGATTACCAAATATATATATATATATATATATATATATATATATATATATATATATATATATATAACAGAGTGAGGCTTATCTAGCTTTTGGGCCTACCTTGCCTCTAGTCAGGCTTAAGATGGAGTATCAGGTTCAAGGGCCTTGTTCGAGCTTAAAACTCAAGCCCGTTTTTCAATCAGGTCAGTTTTGAACCAGCCTGAGTCTAGCCTTGCCTGACCCATCAGGTTTGGACAGACCTTAGCCAGGCCCTAACCCGGCCCGTTGATGCCCGTAGTTGCATTCACATCTTTGATCTCAAACCATCCATCAGGTCCAGTCGACTCTTATTTTGCTACCGTATTTACAAAAATCACAGCAATAGGAAGGTCCTGAAAATGAACGGATCAGATTAAAAACCTGAACGCACTATGGACGAGTTCTAATCAATGTAGGGGTACCATAAGCTATAGATTCAACTCTAATGTGTAGCCCAGCTGGTGATTTGATTACTGTAATCTGCTGTTTTAGCTGCGACCTGATCTGCATCGCTTGGATATAGGGCAAGGGATCTGGATAGATGCTCCAGTGCCCTCTGAGCACTATAACTTATAGTGCTCCTAATTGCATTGGGACACTTAGACATTCCAATCCATGGATCTCGACCGTTCATTAGATTCAACTCAAATTTCATTGGCTACCATGCAAGCATCATGCGATCTAACAAATTTCGACAATTTGATCAACGGTTTTAAATATGGATGGACAGGTCATTTACGAAAAACAGGGCCAATAAACAATTTCATCCATGAATTTGTTTGGGCATATCATGGATTGTTTCCGGCGACTAAATACCAGAGTTATGCAGATCAGGTTCAATGCCTTCGAAGCGAAGGTGTCATCGAATGATCGGACAGAGTTACGCAGAATTGTGTAAGTGCGAGATTTGTTTCCTATATCGATTATGATTCACTTACAGGGTATATATGGGTGTAATCCGGAATATGGGTATCTAAGAGCTTTCTAATTCATTCCTAAGGTTTTAAGGTTGTAGTTTGGGTGATTCGAAGCTTGTTCGAATCGGGTGATGTCTATCTCTAATAATTTTCTGTTTTCATAATGCTTATCTATCGATTTGTGTCGTGGTTTTTTCTAAAAGAATTTTTTCACTTTAAATTCAAAGTGTTTGTAATTGGACTTGATTGTACGATTGGAATACTTTGCCTGATTCATCCATGTGTGCTTCCGCAGTCCCCCAACAGTGATGAGATTTAGTGACGAGCAGGATAGAATCATATTCAACTTGAATTGATTGAAAGCTTATGACCTTAGGTGCTGAATCAATCAAATTAAAATCAAATATGTGAAGATTGTCATTACTATTCAGCCACCAATTGTTATAGTGATAAGGCAATTTTAGAAGGGGAGAGTTAATCCATTTAAAGGAGATCCTTTCATATTGAAGATAAGGAATTTTCTTCCAAGGGTAATAAGAAATCAAGTTTACCCATTACGCAATAAAAGATTAGAAAATTTTAAATTAAGGCTAGATCATTGATTTTATTAATTTGAATATTGGAGCAATACAATCAGCAAAAAGAAAAAATAAACTAAGAAAATAAAAGAATAAAATACATCCGGTGGCTTATGCTAGCAAAATAGTTGTGTAAACTATCAGATAGTCATGAGGCAGTAGTGGCGGGAAGTCAGCAGGATGTGACTAAAGATGTATGAAGTATGGACTAAGCAATATAGGATTCAACAAATAAGTTGTGGATATTTAAACTAATCCTAAGAGCATATTGTACTAATATATTATAAAGCAATGAAACTAAGCTAAAAACTACTAAATCCAAACTTAACTACAACTTGATTGAATAGAAATGGAGGAAATAAGCTAAAAAGCTAAATCAATAATTGTTCATTAATCATCAAAACTATAAAAGTGACACGGAGATATAAGAATTAATTGATTTGTGTCGGAAAAGGCTTGCAGTTATTTTTCAACTTTTGATTTTATAAACTTTCTGAGGTCGACGTGCGAATAATGAATTTTTCGATTGTGCGATGAGCATATCTTACTTTAATTCAGATTCCTTGCTGAGTTGTATTATCGTATGTGATCTACTTTTATTTTCAAATGACTTTCCTCTATTTAATCTTAATTACTTATGAATTCTGAGAAAGTATATATCAAATGTTTTTTGAGATATTTTTCTTCTTTTTTTTTTTATTTAGAACACACATGCAATGAATGATAATCATGCATAAGATTCTAAGTATACTCTTTTAGCAAGCTATGTCTTAGCAGATAAACTTTGGCAATCTCTGCTAACATGTGTACATTTCTCTCCCATTTTCATATGAGTGTGCCGACAAGTTACATCTGCTCGTTGGCTAACGTGGACTGAATCAGGCATGTGTAAGCATGTATATAACAAATATCAGGCATAAGTGTCAATTAAAAGAAGAATAGAATTAGAGTAAGTGCAAATATTATTAGATAAATTAACTATGAGTATACCTCATAATTGTGTAATTATAAAATTAAATTAATATTAAATTATTCTAAAACTTGAAAGCTTAAAATTGAAATTTTTAAAATTTACAAAAATTCGTCATTACTTTCCACTCTATAAAACAATGCCTTTATGATTGGTAATTACAGTTGCTTTTGAAAGTGTTAAATTACTAAAATGTCTCATTTGTTTATTTATTTCTTTAAAAAGTGTTGAAATCAAGAATTGAAGTGACCAATTGACATGCATATGGCATCCAATGGATGCACTTGATCACCATGACGATAAGATGAACAAAAAATATGGTGGATTAAATCGTTGGATGGGCCACATCTTATAAGAACACATTTACACCATCTAAAAGCATACAAATTCACTTCTAACCCATCCAATGATTTGATAGGCTAATTTTATTTTTTTTTTAATCAACATCTTCTGAGTGCATATATATATATATATGTTATAAACATTGGATGCCATACACAGCACATTAGCCATAGAATTCTTGACTATATATATATATATATATACTTTTAAAGAAATTTAAAAAACTAACACGGAGCAATTCGATAATTCTCTACCTCAAAAATCACCAATCCCAGCAATTCATCATAAAATTAAAATTTATTAGGAGTTTTGACTTAAGAATTTTGAACAGAAATTATTTATATTTATAAAAGTATAATATAAATAGTTGATTTTTGCACATACTATTTTTTAGTTCACTCCAACTTCTTAGTTTGCTTAAAGAGAACAACTTGATTAACAATATCTAAATGCATTTATATTAATATTATAATATTAAAAAAAGTAAATCATCTAAATTTGAATTAAAAAATTGAAATAAATACTAAATGAATTACTGGTATGGTTAAAGCTATTATATCACACAAATTTCATGAATTAGGTTAGTCATGCTTTTTACCATAAAATCACGTAAAATCAACATGATATATTATCCAACATGTCTGATCAATGAGTCTATCATGCTCATTCAACCATTACTGCAAGCTGTTATATGAGTAGGGACTGGATATTGGATATTGTAGAGTTGCAATAACTACGATATGATATATTCATCTTACGTTGAACAACGTGGGCTGGGCCATCGGGGCTTGGACAGAGCTTGGGCAGACCCTAATTCTGCCCGTTGACACCTGCAGCTGCATTCACATCTTTTATCTGAAACCATCCATCATGTCCAGTCTACTCTTATTCTGCTACTGTACAGAAATTGTAGCAATAGGAAGGTCCTGAAAATGAACGGAGTAGATTTAAAAAAAAAAAAAAAAAAAAAAAAACTGAAGGCAGTGTAGATGAGTTCTAATCACTGTACATATGGGGTGAAGGTTTATCCAAGTTTGGGAGTCCCACAGGCCACATTCAACTCTATTTATGTTAAACCTTGATTGCGATTACTAAATTGTCGGATCTGAATAATCCAACGGTCAGATTTAAATTGATGATCATGTATGGCCCACCTGATAGAGTCTTACAATTTATTCTATATGCATTCTATCCGTCCATTTTGCCAGATCATTTTAAGAGATGGGGCTAAAATTAAAGACATGAAGGCTCCATCGTTAAAAACTTCCTAAGGCCCACTTTAATATTTTCGTAACGTTTATTTGTTATCCAACATGTTGATAAGGTCACATAAACCTGGATGATCCAAAATTCCTATACCCCATTAATGGTCAATCACCACTGTTTTCCTATGATATGGTCCACTTGAGAATAGGATCTGATTTACTTTTGGGCTCATACCCTAAAATGATATGAAAAAACGGATGGACTGCGTGGATATAGAATACATTCATCAAGGTGGGCCCCCAAGGTTAGGGCTGCAGGGATGCCGGAGAGCACCTAATCCACTCCCCCTGGATTACAAGGGGATCTGGAGAGGTATTCCAGTGCTCTCGTAGCACTCTTAAGTTATAGTGCTCCTAATTGCATTTGGACACTCAGACAGTCTAATCTATGGATCTCGACCGCTCATTAAGTTCAACACACATTTCATCAGCTACCATACAAACGTCATCCTAATCTAACAAAAATGAACCATTTGATCAATGGTCTTTAATATGGACAGGCGAGATCATTTACAAAAAAAAAAAAAAAAAAGAGTCCAATCAACAATTTCGTCCATGAATTTGTTAGATCATATCATGGATTGGTTATCATTCTAAAAAATCATTTTTATTAGGCAATTATAAATATCCCATAGCTTAAAAAATGGATTGCTGTAGAGAATAAGGCCAAACAAGGATGAATTGGATCATCCAATCAGTATGATTTTCACACCATAGTCTAGAAGATGTATCCTAATGAAATGAACTATCCAAGTAAACCAATGCATGCAATTTGGAGCACTCTAACTTATGGTGCTCTGAATGCACTAGAGCATTTCTCGGACATGCACTCCTATGTTAAAAATAAATAAATTAAATCAAAAATATATATATTTTTTAAAAAAAAATTTTTAAAAAAATGAATAACATGGTATATAGAAAACAATCTTTAATATTAAGTCTACCTCATGCAAGGTGTGGTGCATGGGAGAGCATGTATCGAGATGGGTGCATGAAGATTAGAAAAACATATTAACAAAAAATTTAAGTTTAGTATGCTAAATGGAGGGTATTTTGATTATTTGTTAAACTATTAAAGTGTATCTTCAATACTACAATCAAGGATTCTCCAATCAATCTCCAATCAATGAAGGACTACAATCAAGGATTCTCCAATCAATCAAGGATTCTTTCATGTGTAATCTTTTATTTACGTGTATACATAGGGATGAAAATAATAACAATTAGCAAGCTCTCTCTCTCTCTCTCTCTCTCTCTCTCTCTCTCTCTCTTCCTTAGTTTTATCTTGGTATCAAAGCAAGGTTAGTATTTTTTTTCTTCTTCTTTCCCAGGGTTGATAATTTGGATTGAATCAACGCCTGGTGATATGATTTGATTTTTTTTTTTCTTCGGTGTCAAGATCTAGTTGCTGTTTGTTTGTTTTTGGTGATTTTTTTTCAATGGAGGACGACGGATCGTCCGTTGGAAAAACTGTTGTTGCATCTCTATCTTCTACGCAACCCCTCGTAATTGAGAAAGAGAGTCCGACTCTCCAGATTACCACCGTCAAATTCGATGGAACCAATTACTTGACATGGGCAAGATCTGTGAAGCTCTATATTTCTGGACGTGGGAAGATAGCATATATTACAGGGGCAGTTAAGACACCAGATATATCAGACTTGGCAGCTGTTGAACGATGGAAATCAGAGAATTCAATTGTTATGTCCTGGTTACTTCATTTTATGAAGCTGGAAATTGAGAATATATATATGTTTCTGCAGACTGCAAAACAGATCTAGGATCTTGTGCAACGGACATATTCTTAGAAGAAGAATGCTTCTCGCATCTATCAGTTGGATGTGGAGACCTCCCAGCTTAAGCAGGGAGAGAAGACCCTATCGGAGTATTATAATACTCTTTGACAAAAATGGGAAGAATTTGATCAATATCAGACCTTCGATTGGAAAAGCCTCAAATATGGAGAGATTTTTTCAAAGTTTATTGAAGAGAAGCGCATATATCAGTTCCTTGCATGTTTGAACCCAGAATATGAGACTACTCGTGTGCATATTTTGAGCAGAAAAGATAATTTTCTACTTTTAAGCAATGTGTATACTTATATTTATTCTAAGGAAAATAGGCGTTACTCTATGGGCCATGAAATGATCCAGCCTTGAGATAAAGCGGCAATGGCTGTAAATAGACAGGGTTAAAGAGCATTAGTGACACCTACAATATCATCGCCACCTGTGTTTCCTTCTCGCCCAAGCAAGAATCAGAAGAACTCCCAGCGTTTTTATGACCATTGCAAGAAATATGGACATACCAAACAGTTCTGCTATTTTCTTAATGGATTTTTCACAGAAAGGGCCGTTTCCACAGAAAGGGCCCACCTTGTCACAAGCAAATCGGAGTGCATCCTCACCGTCCGCTCAGACTGCCTCAACTGCTGAGATTTTGGTTCAGAATCATGCCCCTCCTGTTGCACCATCTGATCATTTTACTATATCTCGAGAAAATCTGGATCGATTCCGAGTCCTAATGGCACAGTTTGACGAAAAGACAGTTACCTCCACTTTTGTATAGTCAGGTACATTTGCTTCAGCGAACACTATCTCCATTGTTCCTTTCCCATCCTGGATCATCGATTCAGGAGCATCTGATAATATGAGTGGTATGCCTTCTCTTTTCCGTGCAGATTCTCTTTGTTCCGATAGAAATAAAGTTCTATTAGCGAATGGATCTCTTTCTTTTGTTGCAGAGAAAGGACTCATAAATACTACCCCCTCTCTATCACTCTTTGATGTGTTGCATGTTCCTCAACTCACTGCATTACGCGGTCATTGAATTGTAGTGTTACATTTTTTCTATCTTATTGTCTTTTTCAGGATCTGGTAACGAAGAAAACGATTGGCAGTGGACATGAAGCTAATGGTTTGTACATCCTCGATGATCCGCAAACTCCAAGTGTGCTTCAACCATGTGCATTGCAGAGTCAGCTCGTAGTAGCAAATAAACATCAAATTATGTTATGGCATAACCAGATAGGTCATATTTCCTTTTCATTTATGAAACATTTGGTTCCAGCTTTATTTTCTGGTCAATCAGTTTCTGACTTTCAATGTGAAATTTGTCAATTGTCCAAACATTGTAGAATTATTTATCCCTTGAATTCTAATAAAGTTAGTAGTTCTCCTTTTTCACTTGTTTATTCTGATGTTTGGGGACCCGCTCCTGTACCGTCTCTTTTGGGTTTTAGATACTTTGTGTTATTTATTGATAATTTCAGTCGTTGTACCTAGCTCTTTCTTATGAAACGTAAAGATGAAGTTTATTATATCTTTAAAAAATTTATTACTATAGTTCAGACTCAATTTGATACAAAGATTTGTGTGTTTCGTTCTAATAATGGAACTGAATATGCGAATTCTGGAATCCAAAAGTTATGTGAAGATTATGGTATTGAGCATCAAACATCTTGTGTTAGAACTCCACAACAAAATGGTCGTTTAGAATGGAAGAATACGCATATCCTTAATTTGGCTCGTTCTATCTCCATTGTGATTAACGTTCCCAAATTTTTTGGTCTGAAGCTGTCTTGACAGCTTGCTACATTATTAACCGCACACCTTCTAGTATGTTGAATTTTCAAACTCCTTATTCTATTCTTCGTCCTCGTGACACAGAATTTATTCTTCCACCCAAGATTTTTTGTTGTGTTTGTTTTGTGCAAGATTTGGGTTAGGAACGTTCCAAACTTGACCCAAAATCTCTAAAATGTATATTTTTGGGTTACTCTAACACACAAAAATGATACAAATGCTATCATCCACCCAGTCAATGGAGATTTGTTTCCAAAGATGTTTCCTTTTTTGAAAATCAGCCCTACTATTCAGATATAGTTTCTTTGCAGGGGGAGTGGTTTGCCACTTGTTGTGACCGTGATGTCTAACCATCACAGATCCCTCTTCCTGTTGTCATCCCAGATCCGCCTGTATCCTCTCTAAAATCTTCCATATCACCTATGTCGGTTATACATCATGAACATACTATTGGTGACTCAGTTGTACATGCAAGACCACATAAGGACTTGCAGTTTTTGGAAGGAAGTCCTGCTTCACAACACTACAACGTTTCTCCTGTATCAGATCAGTCTATGCCTTTCCCACCTGGTGAGTTAGAATCTTCTGATGTTCCTCTTCTTGCTTCAGACCTTGAAATTCACATTGCTTTACAAAAGGGTAAAAGACAAATTTCTATTAAATATCCTTTATCTGATTATGTCACATATCATGCTATGTCACCATCTTATCATACGTTCTTAGCTTTTGTCTCTTCTGTCACGATTTCCTCTACTGTCCGTGAAGCAATGTCTGATCCTAAGTGGAAGGCTTCAATGGAGGAAGAAATGAGAGCTTTATCTTACAATGATACTTGAGAACTCGTGTCATTACCTAGAGGAAAGAAGGCAGTTGGGTGCCGTTGCGTGTTTACAGTTAAGCATAATTCAGATGGTACCGTGGATCGTTACAAAGCACGACTGGTTGCAAAGGGGTACTCACAAACCTATGGGATTGATTATTATGAGACCTTTGCTCATGTTGCAAAGATGAATTCCATTCGTATCTTACTGTCCTTGGTTGCAAATAGTGATTGGAAACTTCATCAATTGGATGTTAAAAATGCATTCCTTCACAGGGATCTTCAAGAAGAGGTGTATATGACTCCTCCACCTGGTATCTCGTTTCCTAGCCATAAATGGCAAGTTTGTTTCTTAAAGAAATCCCTATATGGACTTCGCCAATCTCCTCAGGCTTGGTTTGACCAATTCAGTGGGGTGGTTATTGGTTTTAGATATTGACAAAGTGTGGCAGATTATACTCTTTTTATTAGACGCATTGGTGATAGTTTTACTGCTCTTATTGTCTATGTCGATGATATAGTTATCACCGGAAACGATCCAATCGTCATTCAGGAGTTAAAGTCTCATCTTCGACATCGCTTCAAGATTAAGGACCTTGGCCGTCTGAAGTATTTTCTTGGCATTGAAGTTGTAAGATCAAAGTCAAGTATTTTTATCTTGCAACATAAATATGTTTTGGATCTTTTACAAGAGTGCGCCAAATTGGGATGTCGTCCAGCTGATACACCTATTAAGCAAAACCATAAGTTGGGTGATGTGGAAGGAGAGCCCCTTGTAGATGTCTCACAGTATCAGCGTCTAGTTAGGAAGCTAATTTATCTCTCCCTTACTAGACCTGATATTACTTATGTTGTAGAAGTTGTCAGCCGTTTTTTGCATGCTCCTTGCTCAATTCATCTTGAGGCGGCATTTCGTATTCTTCGGTATTTGAAGGGTTGTCCTGGAAAGGGTCTAATCTTTCGTAAACATGGTCACAATCGGATTAAATGTTGGACGGATGTTGACTGGGCCGGATCAGTTACCGATAAACATTTTACATCCGGATATTGCATTATGTTGGGTGGTAATCTTATTTCTTAAAGAAGTAAAAAGTAAAGTGTGGTTGCTCGCTCTAGTGTCAAGGCCAAGTTCCTTGTCATAGCACATGGTATTTGCGAGATGATCTGGCTATAGAAACTGTCGTAGGAATTAGGAGTTGATGTTCCAACTCTAACAACTCTGTACTGTGATAATAAAGCGGCGATTAGTATTGCTCATAATCCAATACACCATGACCGCACAAAACATATTGAAATTTATCATCATTTTATTCATGAGAAGCTACTTTCTGGGCAGATTTGTATGGTATTTGTTCCTACGACCGATCAACATGCGGATATTCTCACCAAAGCAGTTGGCACCATTCAGTTTCAGTTTGCGTTATTCAAGCTCGATATGCTCGATATCTTCCAACCAGCTTGAGGGGGAGTATTAAAGTGTATCTTCAATACTACAATCAAGGATTCTCCAATCAATCAAGGACTACAATCAAGGACCAATCAATCAAGGACTTCAATCAAGGATTACAATAAAGGATTCTCCAATCAATCAAGGACTACAATCAATAATTCTCCAATCAATCAAGGACTACAATCAAAGATTCTTTCATGTGTAATCTTTTATATACGTGTATATATAGGGATGAAAATAATAACAATTAGCAAGCTTTCTCCCAACCTTCTCTCTCTCTCTCTCTCTCTCTCTCTCTCTCTCTCTCTCTCTCTCTCTCTCTCTCTCTCTCTCTCTCTTCCTTAGTTTTATCTTAAACAAAGGTTATTTTGACTATTAACTAAAATTTGGTTGACTAATCTTAATGTTATTAGGAAAAACTGATGGAAAATACTAAAAATAAGAATAAAACTAAATTAATGAGGTAGATTAATGAAAAGTTATTTGGAATATGTATTGGATTATAAATTCTAAATTAATGAGGTATTATTTTATATAAAAAAAATCTTTTATTTAATTATACTTACTATTGAAAAATGACCACCTTCAATTCAAAATATGATACGACCAGCACTTCAAAAAACTACAACGATCGAAGTTTTGAGCTATCGGTGCCGGTCACAAGCTTGGATAAAGCAAGATTATCTTCAGTTGGTAGCCCACGTTGAGCTTTAGCACAAATTATTTTTTTATAAATATAATAGTATCTCCTATTGCTATGGAAAATGGGCAAGGGTTAGCTATGGAAAATGAGCAAGGACTAACTAGCTCTCCAACTCCCAAGCATAGGGGGTTCAGTCCTTGCCTCAGTCGTAGACTCTGAGGAGTTTCAACACGAGGTCTTGGGTTCGAAACCCATAGGTGGTGAAATCCCGCTACGGCATGTGTTCAGGTGCATGTGTTATAAAAATAAAAATAAATAAATAACTCCCAAACATAGTGAGGAATTAACAAGAGTTGGTTACATGGGTTTTTCTTCATCCTTGTTGCCTGTTATGAGCTAGGACTAGGTTTTCTCTTCATTTAATCGATATTGCTTTATGTGTGGTCGAGAAGGATCTTTTCTCTAAACAAATTGGACAAGGGTTCCTATACAATAAAAAAGCTAAGCCAAGACAATATCATTTGCCTCATCAGATATGAACAGTGTGTTAGAAAATTTAAGAGTATCTAGTACACAACGGAGGATAGAAGAAAACAAAAATGAAACGATCAGATCTATCGGGTTCAAGGCTTAACTTGAATAATCAATTTTCAAGACAGATTTGCTGCCCTTTTTCTGGAATTCCCAACAAGTGCAAACGAAGGAAATCTACAAATTGTCTTCAGGATACAATGAACTCTCAATCCGATTTTCAACACGAAAATTTGCACATTTAAGTGTTGAACAGATCTCTAGTTTTGACACCGATATGCCTTAAGACATTCAGAAAAAACTCAGCAAGAGATTAAATCGAGAGTAATTGCACAGAACATGATATAATCTTAAGTATTAAGAGTATTACTTCTGGATTATAGTATCTAGGATTTATATCAATTGAAAGGTTATGGATTTCTTCCTGAAGAGGTGCTAAAGTGCCTCTTCAAGAAATCCATACCCATTCACAGTAAATAATTGCCTTCCATGAAAGGACATGACTCTTTGTCCTATGGCAGTTATTTCTGTACCCATTCAGACAGAAGCAGTTATCCAACAGGAAAAATTGTATCCACATAAGCGACACATGGCATAAGCGTCACATGTACAATCATGTCACAATTACTCTCAATTAACAAAAAAGATAAATAAAACATAAGGGTACCATAGCCCAAAAAATTTGAACCGAGTGCCAAAAAGACTAAGGCTCTTATTGCTCCTTGCGACGATGCGCACGTGCTAAGTGGGCCTAATAAAGAGCCAAAAAGCGCCCAAGCAGCCCTACAGCCCACGCCGCGCACGTGCGTGCGCGGACGGTGCGAAGCACCGTCCTCGAGGAGATTTGAACCCTAGTTACATAAGCAAAAACTCCTTCTCTTACTGACTGGCTATACACACTATTTATGGAAAGTTTAAATAATTAATATATTTATTTACTTTCTAAAAATAACTTTTATTTTTGAAATTAATTTTATTCTAAAAAAACACAGCACAGTGCATATAGGTCAGAGTATGGAGTTAGTGGACATAATGAAACGAAAGAAAGTCAATAATGGAAAATTCAAGTAGGCAATTCAATTTAGAATGGTTTTGAACTCTTTTTTGACTCATATGCTAATTAAGTAGGACACACTTCAACATCTGCCAACTGCAATGAAAAGTGGGCAAGGATCCCTTTCCCTTTTGAATGAGTCTTGATAAAGAAGCCAATGCAGGATAATACAATACTTATGAAGTTAGTAGATATAATGAAATGTAAGAGAGTCAACATAACTTGCATGTAAGAGACTAAGTGGATAATTATAACAGGTAGTTTAATTTATAACAGTTTTGAACACTTTAATAACTCACCTGGATGAAGGGAAGATGCATGAATCAGGCTGATCAGAAATTCAGGCAGACCACATTGTGATTTTGGAGATTTTAAGGGTAGTTTGATATTCTTCCCATTAATGTGGCCCATATGATTTTCTTCTCATGCTAATCTTTTTCTATGTACAATGAGAATAAGGTTTACCACCTGATGGATGGATCAGATTTCAATATATGATAAGGTGGCCCCACCAAAATTCTGTGTTTTAGATGATTCCAGGCCAATGAGAAATAGGGAACAATGGGAAATTCAACAAACAAATTGAAGGTTGAATCATTCAATCAACTTGACTTGTGGGCCACACCATAGGGAACAAGGGCAAACACCCACCACAAAACTATTCCAATTGGGAACCATTTCAGGCCGTATATTCCATCTTGCACATTTATAAAGGGCTCCCCATAAGGATGATTTCAGCCCGTGGATACCCACTGCACCTAACCCGACTCGGTGCCGCCTTCACCGACTCAGTACTTGTGATCGGGTAGGACTCAGTCTAGATTAGTCCAGGCTAGACCCGGACTCGGATCGGGTCAAGCATCCTGGACTCGGTACCGAGTCGGGTCGAGTTCGGTTTAGGCCTATTTCAAAATCAGATCAAGTCAGGTCAGCCCTAACTCAGTCCGACTGGATGCCTGATTTAATCATATCACATATATTCAAAAAAAAAAAAAAAAACCCTAAGAAATGCATACACGACACTTCACGCTTGATTTTGGAGACATTCAATGGTCCGGATCTTCGATCTCTACCGAGATTTTGGTGATTATCGGTCTTGATCAGTTGTTTCTGTATATCATATTCCTGATCTCTGATCAACGGTCTCAATCAGATATTTCATTTTCAAAGCTTCTATGGCTCAGAACGTTGCCATGATGTACAACGTGGTTGGGCTATCATGTAAAAGACAGGCCATGTGGCTAACAACATCGATTCTGACAAGTACCCAATACTCTCTCGTAGTATTTCTGAACACTTCATCCATGCTCTTTTTTCCATAAATGAAATTCCTGTCTGTCCAATGGTTTAGTGACACCTGTCAAAAAGCTCATCCACCAATTCGTTCTCGATGGTCTGACGTGGACTCAATTGGCCAACTGGTCGTTTTGTCCTCCAGCATGTCATGCCAGATAGGGTACCGGATTTCAACGCGGATTGCCTTTGCCAGCCTGTCTGAGGAAATTATTAAGGCAGCAAGCTAGGTGGGGCCCACCTTGATGTTTGAGAGAAATCTGTTACGTCCACCCGTTTTTGCAAATTATGTTAAGGACATGGCTCAAAAATAAGACAGATCTAAGTCTCAAGTAAGGAAATGCCTAACGTTGATACTTTTCTAATTTCTAGTGCAGTGTGATGTTTATATGCCATCCATATCATTCGTAAGGTCATTCCTACTAGGTGAATTGAAAACACAAAAATATTAGCCTGATTTAAAACTCCTGCGGTCCATTAATGTTTTAACGGTGGACCTTCAATCAGCATTGTTTGCTGTCATGCAGCCCACTTGTTGAGTATTAGATCTGACTCTTTTTTTCAGCCCATGTCTTAACTTGATCTGACGAGTGGTTAGATAATGTGGATTTTTTTACAAATATCACTATAGCCCTTACCTAGCTTTCCAAGTGTATAAGTTTATGAGATAAGCTCACTAGCCCTGATGTTTGTGAGAAATTCACGAGTTCATTCATTTTGTTAGCTCTTAAGTGGGCTGAATTAAAGGAAAAGGTGGGTATGAAATTTTCTACCGATGAAACCTCCCTCGGTGGAGAGTGATGTTTACATGCCATCCATACCATTTGTACTGTCATTCCCGCTAACATGAACTGAAAACATAAATATTAGCCTGATTTAAAAGTTCTGTCATTCCTGCTGAGATGAACTGAAAACATAAATATTAGCTTGATTCAAAACTTCTATCATTCCTGCTTAGATGAACTGAAAATATAAAAATTAGCATAACTCAAAACTTCTGTCGTTCGTACTGAGATAAACTGAAAACATAAATATTAGCCTGATTCAAAACTTTTGCGGCTCCACAAATATTTCAACTGCAGACATTCAATCCCAACACTTGTGGCTCACTTGAGTATTAGATTCAGCTCATTTTTGCCTCATATTCTAAAATGATCTCACAAAACGGATGAACAGGTGGATTCCTAGCAAATATGAGGGTGGGCCCCACCTAAGTTCCTAGTCTCCATGAGATGACGCCAGTGCCTCAACCAAGGACGTCGATTAGCTAGGTCGATTTCTCACAGAAATCATAGTGGCCAACCCAGCATCTTTGCGTAGGAAACATCACCAAATCGTACTTTACAGACGACATCACATGGGCTAACCCACGTCAAATCTCGCTAGGGCCAACCATGTTGGGTGAGTGAAGCCAGGCCTCATGGAATCCGACCCAGCCAAGTAGCTTGACATGCATGGCATGGACCCCCAACCAACTTCTTCCTGCATGCGTGCTAAACCTATCAATCAAATGGTCTATATTAAGAATCAGTCACGTTTACCCATCAAAGTGGGGCACACAGGAATATGATGAATGGTTTGCAAACTTGCTATCGTACGAGAGTGGATTGAGTCAGGTCGGAGTAACACCGAGTTCGATCATGCTATGACTGTAGGGCCCACCCTAATGTGTGTTGTATATCTACTCCAACCATCCATTTTGTCAATTCATTTTAAGGCATGGGCCAAAAAATAAAGTGTAAGAATTTTATAAGGTGGACCTTATTGATCAACGGTCTGGATTTTCATAAGGATTGAATAGTATAATCGGAATTAACAGTGGACCCCACTAAGTTGTGATGAATCTAAAATTTGTGGAATGAGTGGAATGCTACAACTGTGATAAACATATAGTGTTCTAGTACAATTGGGATTACCAAATCTATGTGGAGAGGAGAGGAGTTTCAATGGGTTGCAAACTCTTCAACCCTCTAAAATGTATAAATAGGACTTGGTAATCAATCTAATATAACAGAAGCTTCATTCCTATACCAGTGATTTTTTAAGGTGTAAGGTACTCAAAATGAATGGATGTCACTGATAAGACACATCCTAGAGTGGTAACTAATATGAACAGTTTGTATTATCAAATAGAACCTTGATATTGTAACTAAAGTATAATACCATATCAACTTGGTAATTAATGATTCAAAACCAGCTATGGCTCTTTACCATGGAAGTGGATTGGTTAGTGTGTTGAGGTAATCAACTTATGTGGGTCCCACCATAAGTTATGTGTTATATACAAATTGTTCATCCATTTAGTGAGTTCATTGTAAGACTTAGCCAAAAAAATAAGACAAATCCAGGTAAACCACATGTAAAAAGCAGTGAGGGGGGTTAAACCTCTACCATTGAAATCCTTTTGGAGTCGTATTAGTTTTGGATCAATATGATATTTGTTTTTACTCTTTATGTAGGTTTTGACCTTATGAACACATCAGATGGAAAATAAATGTTATGGTGGGCCCTGAATGTTTTAATGGTGAGAATCGCTATCCCCACTGCTCTTTGTAGTGTGGTCTACTTGTGCTTTGGATAAATGGTGTGGATATAATAAATACGTCATTGTGAGGCCCATGTAATAATAGAAGACTGTTAGTGCATATCTTCGCACGACACATACATACCAGCCAGGTTGGTAGTGTGCGGTACACTAGCCAATCCCAATCCGCTGCCACCTTTATCACTCATAACACCATGCTTTGGGATATTTCAAGCCAATGTAGCCTGATCAAATACATTTCTGGTATAAGTTTAAATCTTAATATTTTTTTTTATTGAGGGTTACAAAAGCCAAAGGATAGGGATGATCCTATCAAACATCTTATCATCATTTCTGAAAAATAAAATAAAATAAAATAAAATCTCGACCTCAAAGTCCTCGCTAATGATTTAAAGTAGTCCCACCAAACACTACCCTACTTCTGTCATGGTTCAGCTCAAACTGGTGAGACCGGATTTGGTGAGACCCCACCTAACCCAAGACGGTGTGGCCCTTACCGTAGGGTTACTGTGGGCCCACCTTGATGTATGTATTATGTATCACATCAGGGAAAAGCAAATTCATTTATCAGCTGGACTATACCATAAGAAACAATGGAGATTCACCGTCCTACCATTAAAAACTTCTTAGGGCACACTTTAATTTTCCTGAGTGTTTATTTTCCATCCAATCTATTGATAAGGTCACATAAGCATGGATGAAGGGAAAAACCAAATATCAGCTTGATCTGACTTATTAATGGACAATCAATACTGTTTCCTATGATATGGTCGACTAATAGTTGGATTTGTTTCATTTTTCAAATCATGTCATAAAATGATATGGAAAAAGGGATGGATGGCATGGATACATAATACATACATCAAGGTGAGCCCCACGGTAACACCATCTTGGGTGAGGCTGGGGTCTCACTAATCCGCTCTCCAAACTTCTACATCCTTAGGAATTAGAAGAATTAGAAATGTATTGGGAGAATGATTACCCTGGTTGGGATATTAGAACTTTTAGTACCCTAGTTGGGATATTAGAACTTTTAGTTGTGGCACTAAGCTATTGTGGGGCCCGCTTTGGGTATGTCATATCCCTTTATCACTCAAAAAGGGTTGGATGGAACACAGATCATTTGGTTACCTAACATGATAGTATTCGATTAGGTCACATGCACTGTCAGAAATGGTCCACAAAGCGTGTTTGGAAAGGACAAGGCCCAAACACTAGCTAGCCAGCTGTTGTCACAGTGTTGTGGGCTCCACAACGATATATGTGTTTTATTTATACTATCACTCCTCTTTTTTTTTCCAGCTTATTTTAGGGCATGAGACCAGGCAGATCAAAACCTTAAGTGGACTACACCACTGAAAACAGCTTAGATTGAATGATTACCGTTGAAAATTTATCCCAAGCTTGAGTGGACCACACCACTGAAAACAGCTTGGATTGAACGCTTACCGTTGAAACTTTTTCTGACTATAATATTTATTTTCCATCCAAACTGTTTGTAAAGTCGCAGGACCTTGGATGAAGGGAAAACACAAATATCAGCTTTATCTAAAACTTAGGTCATTCGAAGTTTGCATTCAATCTCTACCATTTCCTGTTGTGTGGTCCCATATAGTTATGGATCTGTCTTATTATTTGGATCTTATCCTAAAAATAAAAAGAGCTAGCAAAATAAATGAACAGTGGGGATAAAACACATATCATGGTGGGGCTCACAGGGCTATGTCACTTGCCGAACCGCCAAGGAAGTTGTATTTGTCGCGGGGCCATCGCTTAATCAAGTACCCTTGGATCACCACGTGTCGGTGGGACGTGGATTTACTACTAAAGTCTTTAGCAGGAAGTTCTCGCGTGGCCTACTGTGATATTTGTGAGAAATCCACCCCATTCATCCGTTTTTTAAGATCATTTTAGGACGTGTGGCAAAAAATGAGCAGGACCCAATACTCAAGTGAGCCAAAAACGTGAGAATTGAACGTCCACAGTTGAAAAATTCGTGGGGTCACAGAGTTTTGAATCAGGATAATGTTTATGTTTTCAATTCATCTAAGCAGGAATGATGTTATGAACGGTATGGATGGCATGTAAACATCACTATCAACCCTAGAGAGGTTTCAACGGTAGGAATTTTCCTACCCAAGTCAATTTTGGTCTAATTCCTAAAATGATCTCACAAAACGGACGGACGGTTAGATTTCTCACAAACATCACGGTGGGCCCCACCTAGGTTTCGACCTTCCTGCGAAAGGCTCTCGCAGGAAATCCGTGTCACCAAGGATGAGGTGGGCCACACAAAAGCTCCACGTGGTCATCCCTCAATGGTGGGAATTAGCAGAATGATTATATGCGTGTTTTGTATGAAATTAACCGGAAGAATTACTCCAACTAGCTGGGTGGGCCCATTAAACTGCACGGTTGGGACGGCTTCTTGCCAAAGCTGGTCCAGTTTGTCCGGTCCGATCTGGATTTAAATTCTCATCGAGGTTTTAGAGTCTCAATTAGAATAACGGCTCAGATCACCACATCATGGGCCCCCACACGCGTGGATTTGAGGCGTCGAGACCCTACAATTCCGTCGGTGTTAAATGCTGAGAGGCAGGACGCGGATTTCCTGCGAAAGACAATTCCGTCGGTGTTAAATGCTGAGAGGCAGGACGCGGATTTCCTGCGAAAGCCTTTCGCAAGAAGTTCCTGCGCGGGGAACCCGGGTGGGGCCTGCAGTGATGTGTTTTAGGAATCTGCTCCGTCCATCCATTTTTTGAGCTCATTTTAGGATAGTAGACCAAAACCAAGAAGAATCCAAGACTTAAGTGGCCATACTAAAAGAAAATGTATTTAGGAAAATTACTACCATTGAAACCTCCCTAGGTTCGGCAGTAATGTTTACATGCCATCCATACCGTTAATAATGTCATTCCTACTGGGATGAGCTGAAAACACAAATATTAGAATGATTCAAAAAGTAGGAATGAGCTGAAAACACAAATATTAGAATGATTCAAAACTTCTTTTGGCCCACAAATATTTCAACTATGGACGTTCAATTATTCCGTTTTCAGCTCACTTGAGTCTTGAGTACGGCTTATTTTTGGCCTTATATTCTAAAATGCACTCAAAAGACAGATGGACAAGGAGGATTTCTCACAAACATCATAGTGGGCCCCACCTGGGATCCCAGCGCAGGAACTGCGAAAGGCTTTCGCAGGAAGTTCCTGCGCTGGGAACCCAGGTGGGGCCTGCAGTGATGTTTTTTAAGAATTTACTCCATTCATCTATTTTTTGAGCTCATTTTAAGATAGTAGATCAAAATCGAGAAGAATCCCAGACTTAAGTGGGCTATACTAAAAGAAAATATATTTAGGAAAATTACTACAGTTGAACGGCAGTGATGTTTACAGACAGTTTTTCCGAAGTTCCTGCGCTGAGAGGCAAGAGAGTTGGCACGTGACGTGCCATTCATGCATGGTTTGGATGAAGTAGAAGCGAGTTTCCTTCAGCTGTGGGGCCTATGTAAAATCAACTCCGTCCATCTGTTTCGCCAGATGACGGTAGAATGCGAGCTTAAAAATAAGACAGATCCAATTCCAAATTGCGCCACACCACAGGAAACAGTGGAGATGAAAATGCCCACCGTTGAAATTTCCATGGGGCTCACCGTGATGTTTATATAACATCCAAACCGTTCATAAGATTATTCGAACCAGGATGAAGGGGAAAGAAAAATATCAGCCTGATCTAGTACATCTTTGGTCCCCCTTGAGATTTCAATGGTGGGGATTAAATACCGACTGTTTCTTGTGGTGTGGCCCAGTTGAGTTCTGAATCTGATTTTTTGGACTTTAATCGTATAATGAGCTGGTGAAACTTATAAACGGAGTAGATTTTACAAGAACATCAGGTGGGCCCCACAGAGCTGTGTTGCAGGAACTGCATATAACAGGTGTAGCAGGAAACTTGCGTCCATGATACACTTAGACGCTGATGTACGAAGGGCTTCGTGTAAAGTGTACCATCATGGCACACGTATGATAAATCTCAGACGGACGTTCATCAGGTGTATCATGTCATTAACATGCTCCGATCCAAAAATCAGGCTGACCCATTCACCACGTAAGCCACCCTGCGTATATTGAGTATGGACCTTCCATTTGTTCATTTTTACACGTGTCCACTATCTATTGACCATTCAAGCCTGATCTTTATGCCAATGAATTCACACAATGGGACTCGCCTGATGAACGGCTCAGATCACGCTCACGTGTTCAAAATTTCAACACGTGAGAACGAGTGCGTACTCCCTCGTGATCACTTAGATTCCCTGTTCATATAATCTATAGATAGTCTAGATTCCATGCACGTACACGTCATCACACGTGCAGCATTATGGCGCACGTTAGATGTGACCTACTAGGCACCGCTAAAGTAGAAAATTCCAATTTATTAAGTGGGCCCCACAGAATACCATCCACACGTTTACGTATGGTAAGGGACCGTTCTCTCCTTTCCAAGTGCCTTCGTTTGTCTCCATGCGATCATGCAACTACCACCATTTCTCCAATTCATCGAGATTTGCGCGAGTGAGATGGTGAAAGCCCCTCATTGCATACATGCCTACACGCCACGCGTGTGAAAGATCTAAACCTTTAATCAAGCGAAAACTTTCACGGACATATCATAGCCTAGAAATCCGGACGGTTCACTTATCGTGTAGGTCACACTTTTATGAAAAAGCTTGATGGACGATCAGTATTAAAGTGACCAAAGGTCAGCATACTCATCAGGTGATGCATCTAAATGGTAGAACACGACCTGATGAATGACTCGGATCTTTCACATGTGTGACATGTTAGCAAGTGTGCAAGGACTCCCCTTCTTCATCTCACTTGAGATGGTCTTCATTTGCATTCGCGTTCTCAAACAGGCATCTTACCCAAACATGTCAATATCAGGTGGTACTGATATCCCAAAACCTTCCCTATCAGTGACTGTCAATGAGTTTGAAAAGACGATGCTTCACGTTATAAGAATCATTTGCAATCTTCTAACTACTTTATGTTTGTAACTTTATTTTACTTTGTTCCAATCCATGGATGTGATTTGGATAATGACCCCCAACACCAGCCAGCAAGCTGGTGACAAAGCTATATGGCCCCACCATGATGTATTTGTTTTATCCATGCCGTCCATCCATTTTGCTATCTTATTTCAGGGTACTATTCCAAAAATGAGGCAGATCTAAATCACAATTGGGCCACACCATATGAAAATAGTATTATTGAATTTCCACCATTAAAAACTTACTAGGGCCCATGTAAACTTTATTTTATAACTGTTGATAAGGTCAGGTGGACCTAACCTAAATGAGGAAAACACAAATATCAACTTGATCCAAAACTTCTATGGCTTTCAAAAACAATTCAATTATGTTCAATCCCTATTATTTCCAATGTTGTGGTCTGGTTAAGATTTAGGTTCGATTTTTTTTTTTCTGGTCCATGCTTTAAATTGAGTAGGCAAAATGAATGAACGGCATGAATAAAACACATACATTATGGTGGGGCCTAGAGAGCTTTGACACCCGCTAGCGTTGGGTTCACCAGCCAAAACTTCTGTAGCCCTGAGAAGTTTTCAATGGTAAGTGATCAATCTCACTGTTTTTTATTATGTGGTCCACTTAAGCTTAAGACTTGCTTCATGTTTTAATTTTTGCTAATGCCCTAAAATGATCTGTCCAAATGGATGAATAGTTTGGATATAACACATACATCATGATGGGGCCGACAAAATCTGGTGACATCAGCACCCACAGCATGCACCACACAATCTGCTTCCAATGTCCTTACCTTGGTGGGACATTAGCTGTGTCCCCATACCTTTTGAAGGACATTGGGATGCCCAATCATTAAAGTGGACGGCTCATTCAGTAGCATCAATGAGGTTAATTTGTTACAACCATCCATCATTTATGAGCCATAGATCGCATGGTTAGAATTATGAAATTAAAGTGCTACTTTGGAATTATAAAAAATTATAAACTGGGAACTATTCAGTAAATGTTTTAAGAAATGATTTTACTTTTTTTTTTTGTCCACTTAATTTTGGCTGCCACATTTCATGATATTTGATTGGACCTTTAGGATCATTTAATTGGCATGATTTTTACGCAATGTCTTACTCACATAAATGAACAGATAGTTCATATCAATGACGGGTTACCCATGCGTCGATTTAAAGCAGGTTTGAAATTTTTAGATAGAGAGAATTGAAAACAACAACTCGGATGATTAAAACACTTGCATGACTATTCTTCGTCACAGGCGGCATGACTCTTTCATGGTGTGAATGATCGATTTCATGTGGATGAGAGGCACCCCATGTTAGGCTTTGATACTGAACTTCGCACTTATTCAAAACATGGTGGGCCCCACATAGGGAATAGTGTAATTTTTTGTTAAAAACTTTAAAATCAGGTGGTGTGGTCCACTTGAGTCTTAGGATCATGTGATTTTTGGGGATTAATTTTATCTTGGTGAGAAGAGTCATATGGATGGATCGGATGGCATATATAAACCACAATATACCATATACACAGCTAATAGACATCTCATCCTAACTCTTCCTCCTAGTGTGGGCTACTTGAGTTTTGGACTGGACTAATTTTTTATTTTAAAGGTGAAGATGAAGCAGCACTCCTTTAAGGACGGCATGGATCTCATACACGATCCTCCTACTTGCTGCTAATATAGACATGACTCCTTTGACTATGCATTTCCACAAAAAATTCCAGAATCCAACAATAATTTGTCATTTAGTTAGATGTTAAAAGTCTTCCAAAAGAAATATTAAAAGGAATAAGAAAAAAGGAGAGGTAAGATTGACCTCCTGTAACCTTCAAAACTAATAGTTGCATTGTTTTCCAGTAGGGCTGAAAGTTGGGTGGGTTGGGTTGGGTTAGGTTGGGTCGGGTCGGGTTGGTGCTCAACCCTAACCCAACCCAAGGTTCCTATACCTCAACCCTAACCCAACCCAACCCAACCTCAGGTTGGGAATTCTCAACCCAAGCGCAACCCAGGCGGGCTCAGTCGGGTTTATTGGGTTGGTCGGGTATACGTGTTAATATTTTCGTTATTATATTAGTTTATTATATTTCAATATATGATTTATTTTTTGTATCTATAATTTTATTAATTATATATGTGATTATTCGTCATAAAGAACTTCATTTTTTTCTTTAAAAAAACAAGTTAAAATATAGGACAACTACTCCTTTAAAAGTCATGTAGCAGGGAGAGAGAAATTCGGCATATCTTGTTAGCTTGAGTCATTGGAAATGACGTAGACAAATGAGACCTGACATCACTAGAGTGCCTTCGACACAAACGATCCATACTCAATTATAATTTATAAGTAACTTATATATTGATCGGGTTCGGGTTCGGGTTGGGTCGGGCAACCCAAGCCCAACCCAAGTTTTATCGGGTTGGTGTTTGTATAACCCAAGCTTGAGATCGGACCCGATATATCTTGCTCGAGCCCAACCCAATGTCAGGTCGGTCGGGTTGAACCCGCCCAACTTTCAGCCCTATTATCTAGGATACGTTTGAAATAGCTGTAAATAAGTAATAATTATTTACATTTACATTTTCTATAAATGTAGGGCATTGAACAACTCTTGAATAGATTATCATGCTATGTGGTAAAACTTTGTGAGACCCACCATGATCTATATGTTTCATTCACATCATCCATTTATTTTGTCATGCCATTTTTATAATAATGTAAATCCAAAGCTCGAATGGCCCATAATAGGAATAATTAGATCCACCATCGAACTCACTGTTTTTTATGTCATGGTCTACTTAATCTGTTAAGGAATCTCGGAAGCACACATAGATAAATCAAACAAAGTATTCCAATAGTGCCCAATCACAAAGACTTCAAATTTAACGTGAAAAAACCCTTGCGAGAAAAAACCAAGACACAAAACCATATATATGCATTATTAAAGTAGAAAATTACAAGAGATAGAGATTCCCCGATACAAACAAGCCTCGAATCACCCAAGCTACACCCTTGAAACCCTAGGAATGAATTAGAAAGCTCTTGGATACCCCCTATTACCAATTACACTTATATATATAACCTTTATGAGAATTACAATCAAAATAGGAAACAAATCTTGTACTTAAACAATTCTGCGTAAATCTGTGAGTTGTTCGATGATATCTTCGATGTCACTTCAATGGCATCAAATAACCTTCAATGGCATCGAACCTCTTCGATGTCATCAAACTAAACACCAAAACGTTTATGTGACTAAACATGTGTTTTTCGAATTTTCTCAATGTCACTTCGATGGAATTTTGATGTCATCAATGGCTCATCAGTGGCATCGAACCCCTTTCAATGGCATTGAGTAGGGCATCTAAAGTGTCCAACAACAAATCGTGAGATTTTCAAATTTTCTCAATGGCATCGAATAACTCTCAATGGTATCGAATAGTCTATCGATGGTATCAACAAACCGTGTTGTTGAAAGATTTAAGACATCAATAACATAATCTTTAAATCATGCCCTAAAATAATCTAAAAAGATAAATGAACGGTGTAAATGTAAGACATATATAATGGTGAGGCTAACGGAGTTTTACTTTGAAAAGATATTAAAATGTCATTTTTTAGGTCGAATTTCATCTCTTCCAAACATATGGCAAAAATCATCATAAAATTTTTACCACACATTACAGCCCATTTACCTCTCACCAAACAAGCTCTGAAAAACTTTGAAAATGAAAATCAAATCCATGAATGATTTTGCACACCAACACCAATAGGTACAAACCGAATTAAATCGAATTCATTTCCAGATCATTCACTAGATTCATGCACCCTCAGAAGCTAGCATTTGTACAGTTTCATTGTGAAATGTGATAAAGGAGAGGACTGTACCTATCAATATTTGTGGTTGTAGATGACTGTCCGTTTTACTATTTATCACATGCCCTGACTTCGAGGGTCAGGGTCAGTGTCAGTAAGTGGTCCAAAGAGAATGTGTGTTTCAAATTTTAAGGGACAATCTCATCAAGTGGTCCAAAGAGAATGTGTGTTTCAAATTTTAAGGGACAATCTCATCAAGTGGTCCAAAGAGAATGTGTGTTTCAAATTTCAAGTGCCAATCTCATCAAGTGGTCCATATGGAAGGTGTTAGCTGATATATTTTTCAAATGGGCCAGACATGTAAGAAAAATAATGTCGAGTGGTCTACATTCCACATGCTTGTGTTGCTTATACCACCATCCTGATTTTAGTTGGACACAAACAGACCACCCTATAAAGTTCCTTGATTCAGCACACATGTGTAGCATTGGGCACGTGTGGTGTGTTTAAATGTGGTTCTTTTCACATGAGATTTTTTACCCACAAATCCTTAAATTTTCTAATTTTTTTTCCGAAAAATGTCTTTGTCGAGAGTTAATAAGCTCATCCAAGGGTCACATAGGAACAAAAGTATAAATTTGTATCCTTATCCGTTAGGAAATTGATCAAATGCATTCGAATATACATGATAATTACCATGCCTTTAATCTTTGTGGGGTCCATTATATGTGTGAGTACCATCCAACCCGTATATTAGATGCACCCTATCACGTTAGTTGGATATTCCAAAATTCAGGTAGATCCATCACTCGAGTGGGCTACAAAAAAGAAAACAATGGAGACGCCAGGGAGGTGGACACCCCACCATAGAAATTTTCAGATGGTATGTGGGGTCCATGGCATTGCCTATATGGCATTGACCCAGTCATCAAGTGTGCCTACTGAAATAAATAAACTCAGGTGGTCCACACTATGTGAAGATATTTGTATTATGGGTGATTGTACATTTCTTCATGTGGTGTGTCAAATCCAAATTTGAATGGGAATGGCTCTTCATGTTTACAAAATGAACATGAGGAGGTACACCAGATGGACGGTATGGATTCTCCATATATTGAGTGGGCCCATCAGCTGGGACACATGCTAATTACCACACATCATGATCATATCCGTACATAAAAGCATGGTACTAAAACATCTTATCATTGCATTCTTCTCATCCGAAGGTAACATATCACGTTCCAAAAATAAGATCTAACCAATTCGAGGAGGATACTAAGATTTGGATATGTTCGAACCGTTGAAGGTCATTGAATGATGATGGAAAAGAGAATGGACCACCATCCAAAATTCAATGAATGAAAATTATATAGAAGGTTATGCAATTAGAATTTGATTTGGATATTCTATTACTAAAACCTTCTTCCATTCAAAGTTGGCTTTTCAATCCTCTAAGCTCTATGTTATAAAGTATTTATATTTTGAAACTTTAATATGTATTTTTCATTTTTAGTTGTAGTTGTGTTTTTAAGAAAGAAGATGGGAGAGTTTTTTTTTTTTTTTCACACTTTGAAAAACAGGTAGCATGTTCAACTCCAGACTTGCTTTGCATAAGTGGATTGGATCGAGGTTTGATGGGATCCACCGGTGGATTGATAATCTAGACCATTAACTATTATGTCCATATCAATGATGGAATTGACTTACACATCATTGTCATCACTAATCCTTGTTCAATCATAGAGTGGTGATTCACTAATAGGGTGTTTGGATTATTGGACATAGGGAATATGTAATAAATTATTACATTTAAGAAATATTTAGATATTGGTGGTTTTCTATCTAAATCAACGGTAGCTTCTCAACCCGTCGTGTCACCATATAGGGGCAAATTTTGATGGAAGAGAGAATTCTAAGTGACCATTCTAACTAGAGTTGGATACAAACCAAGCTAACTTGGTTAGCTTGCTCGACTTGGCTCAATTAAGTTCAACTCAGCTTCACTCAAAGGCTGGGTTCAATCCGAATCGAGCTGTTTTTTTAGATTTTCAAAAAAAAAAAATAAAAATAAAATAAGCTAAGCTTGAGCTGCCCTTAATTTGACTCGACTTAGCTTGAGCTCAATATATAACCTAAATTTTTTATTTATATTTATATATATAAGATAAAAATAATGCTTGCCCAATACATTCACTAGATGACTTCAAGACTTCTATTTCAACTTGGTTTACAAAACAAATCCAAGCTCGAAAGCTCAAGCTCAAACTTGACTCGAGCTATCCTAAGCTGCTAACCAAACCGAGTCAAGTTGAACTCTGCTCGAGGACTAAGCCAAGTTGAATTTGAGTTAAGGTAAGCTGGCTGAACCGAGACAAGCTATGCCATGCTTGACTTAGTTCGGCTCCTGTCCATTTCTAATTCTAACTCTTGGTGCTAATACACGTATATGAACATAATCTAGGTATAGGAAGAGGTACATTGAAATAATTTTTTATCATTTTACATAGTATCTTCATCACTATCCAATTATGAGTAGCATCCAACAGTTGCATAGGGCCTCAATCGCAATGTGTATATAAATGTTGTTGGAAATTTTCTGAAATTAAAAAAAAAAAAAAAAAATGAAAACTGAAATTAAACTTAAATAAGTTTGATTAAAACCAAGCAAGCAGCACTAATTCATATAGATGGACTGAAGTGTTTCACCTAAAGGTCGAAAAGTGCACACTTGAGGGGTTCGCAATCCCATGCTCCGTAATTCTTTTTCTCCAAGTAAAGGTAATCTACCAAATACTAATGTCTCTCTGTTTTTTTTCTTCTCCTTGAGCAATATGGTATTAAAGAATTTGCTAAGAAAAAACCATTTCCAAAAGTATTTTAGAATAGAAATTCAAATTTAATTTTCATTATTTTGAAGTATTTTCAAAACACATTTAAACAAAAAAAAAAAAAAAAAAAATGCACAATAATTTTTTTATTATTTTATTTTTTAACCAAATTGTGATGAAATCTCAACAAACCTTGAGCATATTAATTGAATGCTTGATTGAATTTATTTTGAATAAAAGGAATTCCTATAGGAAGGTATACGTCCAGTCCAAACACCCTTTAAGTTATCATATATTTGAGTCATTCATCATGTACACTATACCTTGAACATGTCTCGAAAAAAAAAAAATGATGGTCCACTAGTCAAATAGGTGAGACTTGTATGAAAAAAATTAGGGCCGTTAAAAAAAAAAAAGGCCCATAAGTAAAAAATTCAGCGTACATGTGTGGCTCATTTGTAGAATGCATTATCAGGAATTTTGGAATATGACATGTTCCCAATGTGTGCCACACCTGATGAATGGATGGGATCTCTGGCATGTGTGGATCTTTGATGTGTATTCTGGCCTTCACATGAGGGGTCCACACAATGAATTACTTCTCATTCAACAAGTTGAGGCAAACCTATTCTCATTTTGAAATAAACTTTTAAAAGGAGAATGCATCAATGGTTCATATTCAATTTCAAAAACAATCAACGCGCGGTAGGGCATTACAATTTAGGGAGATTTTGGGACATGGCCACAGATGCAAAAGACCAATGGCTTAGTCCTCATCCGAAGGTAACATATCACATTCCAAAAATAAGATCTAAAAAATTCGAGATGGATACTAAGATTTGGATATGTTCGAACCATTGAAGGTCATTGAATGATGATGGAAAAGAGAATGGACCACCAACCAAAATTCAATGAATGAAAATTATATAGAAGGTCATGCAATTATAATTTGATTTGGATATTCTACTACTAAAACCTTCTTCCATTCAAAGTTGGATTTGGAATTTCAATCCTCTAAGCTCTATGTGCTAAAGTATTTATAATTTTAAAGTTTTATATGTTTTTTTCATTTTTAGTTGTAGTTGTGTTTTTAAGAAAGAAGGGGAGGAGTTTTGTTTTGTTTTTTTTTTTTTTCACACTTTGAATGACAGGTAGTATGTTCAACTCAAGACTTGCTTTGCATAAGTGGATTGGATCGAGGTTTGATGGGGTCCACCTGTGATTTGATCATCTAGACCATTAACTATTATGTCCCATCAATGATGGAATGGACTTACACATCATTGTCATCACCAACCCTTTTTCAATCAGAGAGTGGTGATTCACTAATAGGGTGTTTGGATTATTGGACATAGGGAATATGTAATTATTACATTTAAGAAATATTTGGATATTAGTGGTTTTTTGCGTAAAGCAACGATTGCTTCTTGACCCATCGTGTCAACATGAAGGGGCAAATTTTGGCATATATGATGCTAGATTTTGACGGAAGAGTGAGAGAATTTGAAGTGGCCGTTCTATCTAGAGTTGGATACAAACCTAGCTAACTCAGTTAGCTCGCTTGACTCGGCTCGATTAAGTTCAACTCAGCTTCACTCGAAGGCTGGGTTTAAACCGAATCAAGCTGTTTTTTTTTAGCTTGAAAAAAAAATTAAGCCAAGCTCGAGCTGCCCTTAGTTCAACTCGACTTAGCTTGAAGCTAGCTCAAGTTTGATATATAAATTAATTTTATTTATTTATATTTATATTTATAAGATAAAAATAATGCCTGCCCAATACATTCACGAGATGACTTCATGACTTTCATTTCAACTTGTTTTATGAAATAGATTGAAAGCTCGAGCTGGAGCTCAAACACAACTCGAGCTGCCCTGAGCTGCTGACCAAACCGAGTCGAGCTAAATTGAGCTGAACTCGACTCAAGGACTGAGCCGAGCTGAATTCGAGTTAAGGTATGTTGGTGGCTGAATCGAGCTATGTCATACTCGACTTGGTTCGGTGACGTAGGGATGAACGTGATGAGGATATACTCTGAATCCATAGAGCTTATCTGGACTCCTCACAGAGACTTCTCGAATCCACAAGGAAAGAAAGCAGAAAATAGAAATAAATTCTAATAAATTCGAAACTGATTAATTGATGAATAAAAAAGAGTTCACAACCCTTTAAATACGGATACCAAGCAATAGGAAAGAAATCAGAATCAAACTATAACTAAAACTCCTAGAATTTGTGACTTGCGATAAATAATAAACTTACTATTTATAGACGGTCGTGATGTCTACTAGTGCGCAAGGTTTTCGGCCAAAAATAGTAAGTGTCCTATTTGGCTTCACCAAGCTATTCTCCTAATTATTCTAAGCTCTTTTCGCATTAGGCGTAACTCTTAAAGCCCGACGGATGAAGAAAGTATAATCAAACTAAAACTTACTATTTATAAAAAATGAAATTAAAGTAGAAAAACGACCGTTTGTCGATCCAGGGATTTTTCGCAATTAAGACATCATGACTGGCATAGCAGTTGGTTGGTTGGCTAAAGTAGCTCGTTCTACCCCAAAATCATATATTTTACGTTAAATAACTCATTCCAGATTACAAGATACACCCAATCTAAAGCTATAAAACTGTCTGCGACCACTCTACATCATTCAGCTCCTGTCCATCTCTAATTCTAACTCTTGGTGCTAATACACATGTATATGAGTATATGAAGGTACATTGAAATATTTTTTTATCATTTTACAGAGTATCTTCATCACTATCTAATTTATGAATAGCATCCAACAGTTGTATAGGGCCTTAATTGCAATGGGTATATAAATGTTGTTGGAATTTTTCTATAATTAAAAAAATATAAAATAAAAAAAAATAAATTGAAAGCTGAAATTAAACTTGAACGCGTTTGATTAAAACCAAGCAAGCGGCTCCAATTTATATAGATGGAGTGAAGTGTTTAACCTAACCTCGAAAAGTGCAACACTAGCGCCTTACTCTCCTCGTGAGGGGTTCGCAAACCCATGCTCCTTCACTCTTTTTCTCCAAATAAACTTACTCCACCGAATACTTATATTCCTCTTTTCTTTTCTCTCGTTAAATAGTATGGTACTAAAGAATTTGTACAGAAAAACAGAAAACACTTTTTCGAAAAGTTGTTTAGAAGAGAAATTCTAAATTTTCATTATTTTGAAATATTTTCAAAAAACATTATTTTAAAAAAAATGCACAATAATTTTTTTTATTAATTTATTATTTTAACCAAATTATGACAAAATCTAAACAAACCTTGAGCATATTAAGTGAATGTTTGATTTAATTTATTTTGAGTCAAAGGAATTCCTATAGGAAGGTATAGGTCCAATCCATTCTCTCATGTGAGTGGATATACACACGCAAGCCCCTACATGCTCACACTATAGTAGAATTTCACCACCCATGGGTGCCCGAACCCTTGACCTGGTATTGAAACTCCCCAGAGTATACCACAGGAGCAAGAGTAAGGACCCTCGTGTGAGTGGATATATGTCATATATTTGAGTCATTCATCATGTACACTACACCCGGAACATGTCTTGAACAAAAAATAATGATGGTCCACTAATCAAGTAGGTGAGACTTGTATGAAAAAAATTAGGGCCGACAAAAAAAATTAAATAATAATTAAATTAAAAAAAAAAAAAAGCCAATAAGTGAAAATTCAACATGCATGTGTGGCTCATTTGTAGAATGCATTATCATGATATTTGGAATATGGCATGTTCCCAATGTGCCACACCTAATGAATGGATTGGATCTTTGATGTGTATTCTGGCCTTTACATGAGGGGTCCCACCCCCCTCACATGAGGTGCCCACGCAATGGATTACTTCTCTTTCAACTCGTTGAGACCTAATCTATTCTCTTTTTGGAGTAAACTTTTAAAAGGAGAATGCATCAATGGTTCATATTCAATTGAAAAAACAATCAACGGTGGGGCCTTACAATTAAGGGAGATTTTGGGACATGACCACAGATGCAAAAGACCAATGGCGTGGATTACTAAAAGATTGCCCACTTATCACTTTGGGAAGCTTGCGTACTACATACCGAGCATCGAAGATTCTACAAAATAGAGTAATTTTTTAGATGAACGGCTATGCTGGTGCAGCCATTTCTTTCCTATCTGCACCCTCTTTTCCCAGTCATGCAAGGTGGGACACACAAAGATGATCACCTCATATGAAAATCAAGTTGATCCATTGGCCAGATCTTCTTATCATGTGATCATGGCCCACCTTTTCAATGGGTTAGATATTCTAAGAATCTGACGCATTGCACAGATTGAAATTGGCTGAAACGATTATACAACCGCTATATTTTGTCGCCGTCTCTGCATCTTTGCACAATACACATGTTCCTTTAATTCGGATAGGTGGGATTTCATAATCCAGACCATTGATCTGTTGAGGCCCAATGCAGATTTTCCATGCACAGAACATCTCTTGAAATGGACGATAAAAGATTAGTATTTGGCCCCTTTTTCAGTTGAACATGAATTATTTTCTCTTCTTAATCATCCACCTGTAGGCTGTAAATCATGCGGTAATACAAGTCCGTAGATGGTGGGCCACAACAAATCAATGGCATAGATTGCTCAAATATAGGCCCTTACTTGCTGGAATTGGAAACCCCTGCATACTGCGCAAAGAAGCGGGCCACAAGAAACCAGAACCCAACAATACCTGTTGTTGGAAGGGCATATAGCACCTGAGATCTTTAGGGCCCATCATAATGGGGATAAAATCCACTCCGTACATCAATTGTATCACCTTATGTTAACCGTACATAAAAAAATCAACAGAATTCAAGACCTAGGTTGGCCACACCACGTTAATATAACTCTAAATCACTACTAGACTGTCGATCCAAAACTCATGTTATGTGGCCCACCTGAATTTTTGATCATGGTGATAATTGAAATAACTCTTCATCCCAGTGGGACTCACCTTATGAACTGATTGGATGAGATAAAACCTGTGTTTTACATAGGGATGTGGGCCCCACAGAGTCCTGAAACCATGCAGCTTGGTGTTTGGGTTACGACGCAATCCGCGTGCTCTTCCAACAGCATGTGTTGCAGAGGATTTCGGTACGGCGTCGAGTGCTTTGATGCATCCATGAAGGGACTAAACGAGGGGTGCAAAGTATCAATTTATGGGCGTGAAATGTTACTTTTGGAGGGTTACATTTATCACTTTTAGGGGGTAATGATATCAATTTATTGAAAAGGACGGGAGTACGTGATAATCGAGGGCGGGTTAGGTGAGACCCCGGACTCTGGCAAGACGGTACCGTAGGGCCCACCTTGATGTACGTGTTTCGTATCCACTCCGTCCATCCATTTTTTCCACGTCATTTTGAGAGGCGCTTGCGCATGGTCTTTTATGAGATTAGGTGAGATGGAATTGCATTCGGTCCCGTGCCAACTCCACTCAATTCTAGGGAAGAATGTAAAAGGTTAGAATTGCATCGGTTCCTGCCAAATCCGTTCAATGTTAGCATCAAGGTAGGGGCGTCAAATGCTGGGATATACAGCCTAAACCATTCTCTAATTATTCGATGGGTTGGCTGTCCATAGGATCGATTCGGTTTGGACGTTTTTGACACAATGTTAGGAAGTGGTTCACCACGGGGTCAAATTGAGTCGGATAGGATCAGCACCACGATCGTGGGCTATATCCATATCGTCCACTTATTTTTTAAGATTATTTTAGAGGCTAAAAAATTAGTTAGATCTAAACCTCAAATCGACCCACCACAAAAAGCATTGAGGATTGAATAGCCTTCTTTCGGGCCACATAAGTTTTCAATTTGTCTCATTTTTAAGCTCGTGCCATAAAATAAGATTTCAAAATAGATAAATGATTCCGATATTACACATTATTCTCAATGGTTTCTAATAATTGTGAATATATCTATTCCATGTACTATATGTATTATAAACTGACGCAGGGAAGGACGTGAGGTCGAGCACCGTCTTCCTCAAGAGGATAACTATTCAATCCACTAACTTACTCGGACTTACATGAGACTTTCTAATCCACTTTAAAGAAGCGGCTTAAAAAATAAATTTAATAAATTCGAAATAGATTAATGAATGCATAAAAACGAGTTCACAACCCTTTAAATAAGGGTAATCAAACTACAACTAAAACTCCTAGAATTCGTGACTTACTATAAATAGTAAACTTACTATTTATAGACGGTCGTGATGTCTACTAATTGATCTATGAAGGTTTTCGGCCAAAAAATAGTAAGTGTCCTATTTGGTTTCACCAACCCGTTTCTCCTAATTATTCTAACTCTTTTCACGTTGGTTATGGTAACTCCTAAAGCCCGATTGGATGAAGAGTTATAAGCAAACTAAAACTTATTATTTATAGTAAAAACAAAATTGAAACAGGAAACGACCGTCAAATCGGGGTTTCTCGCAATTAGAATGTCGCAACCCCACATGGTAATGCTTATAGATTGGCTATTAGGCTAAAGTAGCTCGTTCTACCCCAAAATCATATATTTTTCGTCGATCAACTCATCCCATTGAAATTGTGAGATCTTGAGTGATTTAAGGTCTGATAGTCCAAATCACTTCTTTCGCCAACTGGGCCTTTTCTGATCCATCTTTACCATGTAATTGTCTGCGACCCGCTCTACATCATAAACATAACATGGAATTAAGCTTATACTAATAGTAATAGAAAGGACAATCTCAATCACAGGTAATAATTACAATTTTTAAATCTCATCCCATAATCCTTTCCAATACCATGCACCAAACACCCCATTTGGGAGGTGGGATTAGAGGGGATTGGGTGGGATGAGATTTAAAAAACATAATTATTACCTATGGCAGAGATTGTCCCCTACTACCACGGGATAAGATTAATGCCATGGTTCGTTGATAATAGAGTGGTACATTCGATGGATATACCCACTATCATTTAAAATTACCAAGAATAACACGAGTGTTATATGTAAATAATTTATTTGATTTGTAACCTCATTTTATGGCATGGGCTTAAAAATGAGGTAATCTAAAACTTATGTGGCTATAAAGAAGTTTTCAACTGTAAGTATTCAATCCTCCTTGCTTTCTATGGTGGGGTCCACTTGAGCTTTGGATTTACTTGATTTTTTGCCCATGCTCTAAAATAATCTCGATTCTTTCTATGGTGGGGTCCACTTGAGCTTTAGATTTACCTGATTTTTTGCCCATGCTCTAAAATAATCTCGATAAATGAGTGGACGGTATGGATATAGCCCACACACATCATGGTGGGACCTGCACAACTTGTTAAAATTGAGTGAAATTGGCATGGGACCAAATGTAATTCCATTTAATGTAACTCCAAGCTTTTCCATTCTTCCGAAACATAGGGTGGAATTGGAACAGGACCATGTGAATCCCATCCCACCTGATCCCTTCTAATCCCACCGCCCAAACATGCCCTTAAGTAGTGATTGGCCATAGCATTTACAATTACCAATTTGACCATATCATAAAAAATAGTGGTGATTGACCAGTAATGGGCCGCAAAAGCTTTTGACCAAGCCGATATTTGTTTTTTAATGGTTGGAAGTTCCATCACCACTTTCCTATGGTATGATCCACCTGATAATTGGATCTGCTTCAATTTTTAGATAATGCCCCCAAAATGAGATGTAAAAACGGATGTACGGCATACATCAAGGTGGGGCCCATGGTAAGGGCCGCACCGTCTTGGGTGAGTCCGGGTCCCACCTAATCCGCTCCTGTGATAATCCATAGTCATGAACATGCACGTCAATCTAAGTCGTCCAAATTATTATCAGAAATTGAAATTCCATAGATCAGATTGATTGGGGTTTTCTAATTTGTGTTTATGGGATATTGTTTGTCAAAAATCGTGACCGTTGAATGCTTACCATCTGTTTGATAGGATTTTATACTATAACACATCAAACTGAGGCCCACTACTTCCACGGTTTTGGGCTGATACATGTATGCCACGTATGCACCGGCTTCATGCATGAGTACGGACAGACATACTCTACGGGCGGATGATACGGTGGATCGGGAATGATCGGACGCCTGTGAATTACCATACCTTCGATCTGTGTGAGCCCCAACGTGATTCTTAAGTTCCATCCGACCCGTCCATTTGATGATCTTAGAAATCTTTACCGTAGATCCATAAATTCAGCCTGATTGATAAATAAATTAGTCACAAAAAACAGAAAAATGGGGGACACTAAGAGGAAACGCCCTAAGTAGAAACTTCAAAGATGGAAAATGGAGTCCACCGTGTTATTTATGTGTCATCCAACCCATTCATCATGTGATATAAGGAAGAATCAAGGGAAATATCTTAAATTGAAGCATTTTAAATTTTAATGGTCCACACCAATTGAAAATATAGCTTGTAGGCATGATGGTACTTTTCTTCCTGGGATATGTTCCATCTGAGCGTTATATATATGATTTTCTGGAAGTACGGTTATCATGTGTATTATCACCCGATTAACGTTTTGGATTTTACACAAATATCACAGGTGGGACCCACAAAGCTCAAACGGCACCGTAATTCGCATGCATTGGAAAGCATGTAATCGCATGTGAGAATTTCCCCGGATGGGGTAGCTTCGCGGTCGTAATATTCGGGATATTGTTTGTCAGACGAGAAATTAATGAAATGCCACGTTTCATCGTCTTATTGGAGCAGGACTGTTGGTGGGGTCCACCATGTTATCCCATTTGCGGACAGATCAGCACGAGGGACGGCAATCATGACTAGTCGCTGCTGGAGGAGATGACGTGGCGCTTTGGCAGCCATGATTTTAGCTCCTGAGAGTTGGAGACGCCGCAGCCACATGTTTGAGTGGCGGAGGCATCCAATGAGAAGAGACGAACGGTCGTGATTATTGACGTCACATCAACGGCTGGAATAGTCAGGAAAAGGAGAAAAACACAATAATTATCCTTAATACTCGCAGTGTAGGATGACGATTCTTACTCTCACCGTACGTGCGAGTGTTTCTCACGTGCGTTAACGATCCGTTCTGTTCACCAGGCTTCTACGACCATGTTTTGATTCTTTTCAGAAACTAGGACTGTGAATATCATCACATGGACCAAAACTGAAAGTTTAACTTGACAATTTCCTGTGAACCGTTCATTTCATCTTAGAGGTGTGGCCAGATATATGATTTGGAAGGACCACGTTTTCTGTTACAGTGCATCAACTTCATGATACGACTGGTGAACAAATTGGATTTTTCTTAAACGTGCCAGGTGGCACAATGGTGAGAGTAGTATTTAGATCCTACTCGCGAGTAGGTATTACATGTGGGTCTTCGTTCAGCCGTCCTCTGACAGAGTCGACTCGAGTTGTAGTTGGAAGCTGCGTGGGAAGTGGAGATTCCCGTAAACAAATCTACTCCGTCCATCAGTTTCATAAGATCAAAATAGAACATTGTTGTTAACTGATTTAGATCGAAAACTTGTGTGAGCCACACCAGATGAAACAGTGGGAAAGGAAATGTCCAGCGTTGAAACCGTTCTGGAGCCGATCATGATGTTTATATGCCATCCAAACCGTTCATAAGGTTATTACTACTCAAATAAACTATCCTTATAAATATCAACCTGACACAAAACTTCTGTGACCCACCAAATTTCCAACGGTAGAATCAATCCCTGCTGTTTGATGTAGTATGGCCCACCTAAGTTTTGGATCTTTTAGAATCCTGTCCTGTTGTGGTCTTCTGAAACTAATGGACGGAATGGATTTTTCATGGCCATCTGTCTGTGCTCCAGACAGCTTCCGACCACAGCAACTTCCGAAGAATTCTTTTATGTGGTACATTGCGAGTAATACTCCAGCAGCTAATTGCGTACTGATGCTTCCCACGCATGCGAATGTGAATCACGTGTGAGATATATGAAGCGTTGTCCTAAATTTCTTTTTGGACCACTTACTCATCCGTTGCCTTATACATGTATGCCGAATTGAGACCGTTAAGTATATTTGTCCTACGGTTCAGATCTTCTGCACGCTTTGGACCACATGATAAGTATTGGATTATTGGCTGAATTAGCCAAGTCGAAGGGGACGCAACTTGACCGTTCCCCGGCCACAAGTTCCCATAGTCAGAAGCTATGTGGGGCCCACAAAGATGCTTCCAAATCTATGCTGGTTGGGCTCAGGTAGGATGTTTCGGTTGAGTCTCGAGCTGGTTACACAAACACCAATCCGATAAAACTGGGCAGAGATAGGGTTAATGTCATGGTTGCCCGACCCAACTTAAATCCGATGGACATATAAATTACTTATAAATTATAATTAAGCAGAGATCATATGCTTTGAAGGCATAAAATGGTGGGAGCTGTTACACAAAACCTTAGAATCTAGCCTCCCAAAAACATCATAATTATGGGATAATAAAACAATGAAATAAATCAAAGCACAAACCACATGACACAGGAGATTTTTACTTGAAAAATCCTTAAAGAGGTAAAAACCACGGGACCTAGTCCAGAGCAACAATCCACTATGAAGTAGAACATTACAACCGATCACAAGTACACACCACTTGGATCAAACCTTCTTCACTCACGCAGGAGTGGATAAGCAATAAGAGAATAAAATAAAAATGGAGAAATTTCACCGATTACGAGGACGTAGAAGCACTGAGATATCAAGTGCACAATAAATCACTTCTACGAGCATAACCCTTCCTTCCACAAGCTTCCTCTCTCTCTTTCTCTCTCTCGTACCTTTGATAGCCCTAAACCCTTTAGCAAACCCTTGCAAAGCTTTAGGAAACTCTCTTATATTACCTAGAATAGCCCTAGGTACCCTTATTTATAGTTTAGGCAACTTGTTTCCGCACCTCTTTAAAAACCGCCTCAAATTTACGTAGTCCGCACAAAATCCAGATATGAATCTGCGTAACATCAACTGGTCAAGCAGGGTCCTCGACCGGTCGAGCACCTCCCTCGACTGGTCGAGCACCACGGAGTTCCAAACCAATTTGCTCGCTGGACTTTGAGTCGAACACCACTCGACTGGTCGAGTGGCCTCCTTAACCAGTCGAGTAGCCCACTTGACCGATCGAGTGAGCTCGTTCTCTCCTCTTTCTGAGGAGGAAAAACCCATCAAATCTCTCCATTTCTGACTCAGGAGAGATTCACCTTCTTCAAGCCAGCCCGATTTCTATAAACCTCAAACTTGTCCTTGAGTAAAGCATTGGTCATCATGTCTGACCCGTTATCGTCCGTGTGGACCTTCTCAAGCTGTAACACCTTTTGTTCCAAAATATCCTTGATCTAGTGATACCGAATCTCTATGTGCTTCAACTTGGAGTGCTGACTTGGATTCTTACTCAAGTGTATAGCACTTTAACTATCACAATAGACCACGTGTTGCTCCTGCTTCAGGCTAAGTTCCTTTAGGAACATCTTCATCCAAAGCATCTCTTTATATGCCTTTGTGACTGCAATGTACTCGGCCTCTGTTGTCGACAATCCTACGACCTTTGTAGCTTGCTGCAAGAGATCGCTCCCCCAAACGTGAACATGAACCCCGATGTAAACTTCATAGTAGTCATGTCACCGTCATATCGCATCTCAGTGTAGCCCTCTAACACAGGTTTTCCGTTACCATAGCATAGGCTCAACCTGGATTAGCCTCTTAAATACTGTAATATCCATTTCACCACTGCCCAATGTTATTTGCCAGGATTGGCAAGATACCAGCTGACAACATCAACCGTATATACTATGTCTCGGCACGTAAACACTATAGCATACACCAAACTTCCTACCGCTGATGTGTAAGGTATCTTCCTCATCACATCCACCTCTGCTTTCGTCTTGGGACACTGTTTGTCACTCAATTTGAAGTGACCATCCAGTGGAGTACTGACCGGCTTCGCTGCATTCATATTAAACCGCTCTAGGACTTTCTCAACATACCACTCTTGTGACAGCTGAAACTTCTTGTTGCTTCTGTCATGAGTTATCTCCATTCCTAGGATCTACTTGGCTGGGCCGAAGTCTTTCATCACGAATGACTTGCTTAACTCCTGTTTCAGCCTGTCAATCTTCTTGATGTCTTTTCCCATAATGAGCATGTCATCAACGTATAACAGCAGAACTAAGAAATCACCATCTGAGAACTTGCGCGTGAACACACAATGGTCCGACTCCGTTCTGTCATATCTATGCTTTAACATGAACGAGTCGAACTTCTTGTATCATTGCCGTGGAGCTTGTTTCAGCCCATACAAGCTCTTCCTCAGCCTACACACCATAAACTCTTTACCATTGACTTCGAACCCTTATGGTTGATGTATGTAGATCTCTTCTTTCAAGTCACCATGGAGAAAGACAGTTTTAACATCTAACTGCTCTATCTCCAGATCCATGCTAGCCACCAACCCAAGCAACACCCATATGGATGTTATCTTCACCACTGGTGAGAATATCTCCTTGAAGTCTATACCTTTCCTCTGATCAAAACCTCACCACAAGTCTGGCCTTGAACCTTGTCTGTGAATTCTTCTACTCATTCTTCTTTCTGAACACCCACTTATTACTCAGATCTTTCTTACCCTTAGTCAATTTTACCATATCATAAGTGTAGTTCTTATACAAGGATTCCATCTTGTAACGCCCCGGAAAATTGGGGGTCGTGCACAAACTCGACTCCAGAGTCCCCGAGTGCCACTTATCATCAATTTTATAATTTTATGATTAATCCAGTTTAAATGCGCAGCCTGGAATTTCTTGGAGCATGAAACACAACCACAACTAGTCTACTGAAATGAAGAGATTAATATATACAGGTCCAAAAAAAGAATAAACGGGTCGCATAAGGCGTTACTCAACAAAATCACAACAACATCATATCCACAAGAGTAGAGCTGAGTCCGCTCGTCCTCCTCCTCGAGGCCCGCACGCCCGCGCTCCACATACATGCATCACCCGCATCTATAAGCGAATGAACTGGTTGGTGTTTTAAAACACCGTCCCGAGTGGGAGTGAGTGATCAACTCAAGTGTGAACTATTAGTCTCAAGTTATCACAAACATCGGTTATATTACTGATTTAATAAAAACAATCATTCATAAATTCGCTAAACTAATCTTATTAATGTGCATGCATGATGGATGAAATGATGCATGCCCTCGCCACAACTCTCCTCAAGCGACTCCATCTTACGATCGCATATGAAAACACTCCCTCGTGTTATTTATCGACCGCCGAGTCGCCACCCTAACTAATGCGATGCAATGATATGTTAGCCAAGTTCTTAGTTTCATCCAAACTAGGTTTGGGAAACCGATTCACCCCACGTATCAATACCCTCAACTAGTTGGGGTGCCGGACCCCTCAATGCGCGAGGCCATAGGCACCGCGATCCGTGATCCCCGTTCTGGTTCCTCATCCCGATCCAGGGCACATGAGGAGTGCCGAAGGAAGGATCGCTCGCGGTCACTACGGGAAGGCACGGTACCCATGCGTAGGGTACAAATCGGACACAAATGTCCCATTCCACCATGCCCGGACGAAGCTTGCGGACCGATTCATAGTGGATTATCAACGAGGCTATAATGGTTGCCGGTCTTATTGGTTCAGTGTTCCATACATATGTGAGCACACAGGGTTAACAAACAGGATTTATCAGTAAGTAGACTAAACCGCACGAGTCAGGCGAGCACGAGATGAACGACATCGGGTGCTAGACCCATGCAGTCGAACATTGCCGCCCATACGCACTCGTCCGACTTGCGTGGTTAGTCTTAGGGTAGTCCAACCAATGAGACTACCGTCTAACCTCGAGTTCCCGACAATCCAAGGGTTTGACGATGAGATATATCATACCAACATCAAGCTTATCAACCAACATTCCAGGTTCATGTTGGACTGTACATTCCACCATACAAGTCTATTTACCTAACAAGCATGATAAATTAGTAGAACAAGTGTATGTGTGTGCGCCGTGGGTTAGAGAGGAAGCTAGGCACTTCCAACATTTCAAGGGATCAACCACACACAAGAGTCAAGATTATTATGCACTATGAAGTAACCCATTGTGGAAAATAATCACAAATAAGAACATGAAGTCATCATAAGCCAAAATAACATATGATGGACAAGATCAACATCAACAAGAGTTAAGCATGTAAATCCATGTAGTTTCAACAAACACCCATTCCTAGATTCCTCTAAATTTTTCAATACCACAACCAAGCAACCAAAATCATTAGACCCATACTATAAATGGTGCTAGGCCACCTAAGATCAATAGTTCGCACTAGGATCGTTGGAGGCTTGGGAAAAAAACTGTCAGCAGGAAAGAGGGCTTTGCGATCCCAGATCGAATGTGAATCCCTAAAATAACTTCACATGTTAGATTTACAAGCAAAACCCCCTCCTTACAAGGGTTTTCAAAGAAAAAGAGGGTTGGATCTTACCAAACGATCCACGAGATGAAGAGGACGATTTTCCATCCATGGGTTTCCCCTTAAAGAAGGTGTAGGGAGAGGAGAGATTGATTCCCTTGCCCCACCTTGATTTAGAATCCACCTTGTCTTCTTCCCTCTCTCTTCTTCTCCTTTCTCCTCTTCTCCTCTTTTCTCTCCATTTTCTCTCTTCTAGGCAAAATTCGTATGGGGAGAAGGGTGCTCAAATGAGGCCCTTTTTTATAATTCCAGATTTGGTGCAAATGGCCCCAAGCTTCCACAATTTCCTAAAATAGACTTATGGGACTCCCTATTGGTGTTGGGGTGGCCCTAACACCCCTCTGACCACCAAATTCGGTGTGTAGGTGCCTTATGGCCCGATTAGGGCCCATGCAAAAATTGAGGACGAACGGATGAACGAATAAATGATCTGAGAAAGCGTTTCTGACCTTTAAGTAGCTGTGGGGGCCATTTTGGTGATTGGAGCATTTCTGATGGCCCTCTGGCCATGAAATTTATAGGATAAGTGGTCCATGGCCCGATGAGGGGCCTTACAAAATTTGAGAACAAACACAAAATTTGAGAACGAACGGATGCGGGGTTTGGTCATACGGGTCCGATTTACGATCAACGGTCACCGTTCCACGATCAGGTCCCAGATTTGGTGGACGGGTGTAGAAAAATATATTAAACGGTCACCACAAATTTGGAAGGAATCTGACGACTGGAACGCCTGGTATCCCGGTTTTATTTGTAATGCTTTTGATTCCACCACTCATTGGTGGGGTGCATTCGGCTTAGTGCCGATCCCGGCTACGGGTGTCCCACCGGGTCCGTAGTCCGCGATGGGCCACAAGCCCAGTGAGATCTTTAGTTTCCTGAATTTTTAGATTTTTCTGACCCTTCACGGTCGCTGGGTGGCCCACATGGGCCGTCTTTAATTGTAAATAGTCATCCTTTTTCGGCCAAAGCCTTATCACGTACTGTCTAGTCTTGAATTGGGCTAATCTTGAATTAATTAACTCGCTCATAAGCTAACGTTGAGTGCTCAATGGTCGAAATCTTTCTTATAGTATAAGTTAATTAAAAATCAAGGATTTTTGGAAATCCAAAACAGTGAAAATCCGGGATGTTACACATCTCATCTTGCATAACTTTCAACCACTCCTCCTTATGCTCGTCGGCTAGGGCCTCAGAATAATTTTCTGGCTCTCCCCCATCAGTGAGCATAATGTACTCATGCGGCGAGTACCTCTTGGTCGGCTATCTGTCTCTAGATAACCTCTTCACATGTGGCTCAGCAGGTGGATCAGGTGGGAGCTGCTCCCCGTTCCATCTTCTGTAGGAACTCCACATCCTCTGCACCTTGCCGTACTCCCCCGTCATCAAGCACCATGGGAGGAGTAACCGGATCCATATCCTCTAACTCTCCTGAACTAGGCTGCGTCTTTTCTGGCTTACAAATGTCTTCAATACATTAGTCTTCAAAGAAAACCACATCTCTGCTCCTGACGAACTTCTTCTCAGTCGGATCCCACAATCTGTAGCCAAATTTTTCATCACTATACCCTAAGAACACACATTGCCAGATTTTCGTATCGAGCTTGGACTTCTCGTCCTTTGGTACGTGAACAAATGCCCTACACTCAAACACTCTAAGATGACTGTACGATGGATCTTGTCCAGTCCACACCTTCTGGGGTACTTCTCCATTCAACGGGGCTGATAAAGACCTATTTATCAAATACGCTGCCATGTGCATTGCTTCTCCCCAAAACGTCTTGGGCAACTTCGCATGGGATAACATACATCTGATTCTCTCTACAATAGTGCGATTCATTCGCTCAGCCACACCATTATGCTGGGGGATCTTGGGAACCGTTTGTTCATGCCGTATACTCAGGGATTTACAATACTCATGAAATGTTAGGGGTCGTTACACAAAACCTTAAGATCTAGCCTCCAAAAAACACCAGAATTATGGGATAATAAAGGAATGAAATAAATCAAAGCACGAACCACACGACACAAGAGATTTTTATGTGGAAAACCCTCAAAAAGGTAAAAACCATGGAACCTAGTCTAGAGCAACAATCCATTATGAAGTAGAAAGCTACAACCGATCACAAGCACACACCGCTTGGATCGAACCTTCTTCACTCACGTAGGAGTGGATAAACAATAAGAGAATAAAACAAAAACGGAGAGATCTCACCGATTATGAGGACGTAGAAGCGCTGAGATGTCGAGTGCACAACAGATCACCTCTACCAGCATAACCCTCCCTTCAATAAGCTTCCTCTCTTTCTTTCTCTCTCTCTCTCTCACCTTTGATAGCCCTAAACCTTTTATCAAATCCTTGCAAAGCTTTAGGAAACTCTCTTGCATTACCTAGAACAGCCCTAGGTACCCTTATTTATAGTTTAGGCAACTTGCTTCCACACCTCTTTGAAAACTGCCTTAAATTTACGCAGTCCGCACAAAATCCGGACATGAATCTGCGTAACCTCGACCTGTCGAGCACTTCCCTCGATTGGTCGAGCACCACGGAGTTCCAAATCAATTTGCTCACTGGACTTTGAGTCGAGCACCACTCCACCAGTCAAGTGAGAGTGAGCTCGTTCTCTCCTCTTTCTGAGGAGGAAAAACCCATCATAAAAAATTTCACTGCCATCTTGGGTCTTGTTGGTCCACATCAATTCCAATGACTCAAGCTAATAAGATACGTCGGATCTCTCTCTCCCAAATAGATTGCATGCTACACAACATGGCTTTTAAATGAGTAGTTGTCCTATATTTTAGCTTGTTTGTTTAGAAAAAAATGAAAATTTTTACCATAAATAACTACATATATAATTAATAAAATTATAAGTACAAAAAATAAGACGTGTATTGAAATATAATAGACTAATGTAATAACAAAAATATTAGCATGTATCCACCTGACCAACCTCGCTTGGGTTAGTTAGGCTCGGGTTGAGAATTCCCAACTTCAGGTTCGGTTGGGTTAGGGTTGAGGTATATGAACCTTGGGTTGGGCTAGAGTTGAGCACTAACCCGACCTAACCCGCCCTACTTTCTCCTTATAAAGAGACCGCGGATTGCCAATGAACCGACTCTGTAGGCCCACTACAATGCATGTGTTTTATCCATTTGACTGCTTCAGAATAGGACATGTCCCAAAAACGAGTCAAATCCAAAGTTAGAGTGGACCACCCTACATTCTAGGTTTTGCCCATAATTGAGCTAGATCCAAAGCTCAAGTGGACCCCACTAAAGAAAATAATAGGGATTGAATGACGAGCATTGAAAACCTCTTCATTTTCTTTTCTTTTTTTATCATGTAATGCATGCGATCACCAACAAACCATGTGCATCGGATAATTTCAAAGAAGAGAATAGAACTGGTGCATATAGGGAGAGGGAGCGCACCTTCGTATCCTTCTTAATATCTCGGAAGAAAATACATATCAAGGTGGGCCATTAAGAAGGTTTCAATACCCCACGGCTTCCTATGGTGTTATCCAGTTTTGGGCAAATGTCTTAAAATGATCTAAAAATATGGATGGATGGCATAAATAAAACACATATCATTGTAAGCCTTACCGAGCTGGGTCACGAGGCAATCCCCATGCTTTGATGGGAGAAGAGAAGAAAAGGAATCATGGATAATGTTTACATATAAATTGTATATTAAATTTCACATACAACGTATTTATTCTACCATGATGTATTAATTTAGTAGAAAATCTAACCATTAAAAGCATAGGCCATGCAATGAAAATTAGATGAAAGCATCAAAATGCAAGGGATTTGCTCATTAGACGGGCAACTAACATACAATGAGTTAGACATCTATCGGATGTTAATTAATTTCTATGGTGTGGATCCTGATAAAAATAACTATTATGTGTTTTCTCACACCATATGATCTTCATCAAAAGGCGAATATTCTGACGGTTTAAATGTTATACACATGCGACAAGTCAGGGTTAAAGAAATCATCCTTCGCAAAATTTCTCTTGCTTTTGCGAAGTGCACATGAATGTAATGGGCGGCTCCACGGGGACTGCCTGTGACCCACTTCTTGTGGTCAAAAGCTAGGTGGGACCAACCATGATGTTTATGATAAATTCACCATGTCCATTCGTTTTGCTAGCTCATGTTAGAACATGAGACCAAAATTGAGGCAGATCTAAAACTTACAAGGGGTTACATGACTCGAAAAAAGTGGGGAGGGAAATGCATACAATTGAAGCCTTCCCTAATTAATCCACCTTGATTTTATATCCACCCAAACCGACAAATTGAAAAGCATAAAATATGAGCTTATTACAAAACTTCAATGGCCGCAAATGTTTTAGCCGTGGGCACTCAATTTCCACTTTTCATATCATGTGGTCCACTTGATTTTTGGATCTATGCTCCATTTGGGAGCTTGTATTTGAAATGAATTGGAATCTAAACCATAATTATTATGGAATTTATGTGAATTTGCATGCTTAGTTATTTTTGGTGTCTTATAATCAGAATGAATTGAATCTAAAAATTGTGAATGTATTGGAATTCTTTAGCATGTCCATAAAACTTGAATTTGTTCAACTAAATTAACTTTAATATTTTGAATTCATGCACATATGTGATATTCAACAGGATGATTGTAATAAAGCAATTGAAATATATTTCTTAACAAAAAATGAAAATTTTCAATGCTAGGGGCGAGCTACAAATAGAAGGATTACGAATGAGTGACTTACTAATGTTCTTTAACCACCAATTTAGATTATTAATGTTTGAACAGTTTGGATCATTTAGTTATGGCTTGTTTGGAATGTAGAATTAGGTGGGATTAGATATCTATTATTCAAAATGACCGAAGGGATCGGATTAGTCAAGTATCATATCATCTAGCCCTAACAATAGATTTTGTGATTTTTTTTTTGTGAATTTTGAAATCCACTACATACCACATTGATGCACATGTATTATCCATGCCGTCTATTAATATGCACCCTTTACCTATGATATTCAAGTTGCATATATGTATAGGTGATTGGCATTAGTTGTGAAATCCACTCCGTTGATTATAATTTCATGATCCACCAAATGTAGGTTTCACTTAGGGCCTGTTTTGATTAGAGGTGTACATTAGTCGGGTTTATGCCAAGATCGACTCGGCTCGGCCACTAGCTGACCCCAACTCGAACTTGGCTCAGCTTGATGCTCAAGCCTAATTGGTCAGCTCGGTTCAGTTCGGTCAGCAGCTCGGGCCAATTCAAGCTGAGTTCGCCTATGCAGCATTCTCACAAACACATGGATTGCACATTCAAATTCTCACTGTATGTAAAACAACAACAGCAGTTTTATAGGGATTTCATCAAACACCATGTAGGCAATGTCAAAATCAAGAAAAAAAATTATATTTCTTTCATATACATACCTTCCTTGCACCAGCCGACACTTCGTTGAGTCATTTCATCAAACACTTGGTGAGTAACATCAATATCAAAGTAACTGAGTCACCGAACTAGTTCGATTCGAGTTGGGTTTCGATCTGAGTGGGTTCAAAATTTTTTCGAGCTCAAAAAATCAGTTCAACTCGGCTCAAACTCAGTTTCAAACCGAGTCGAATCAAGCTTTTTCGAGTCGAGTCGAGTGAGCTAGCCGAGTTAACTCGGTTCATGTAGAGCCCTAGTTTTGATAATGAACTATTACAGTAATGTGGTGTAAAAGTAACATCATTGCATCTTATTTTTTATTGGATATCATGATGGTTAAATCATGGCAATCTTTCAATTTGTGTGTTATAGTTTCATGGGTCATACCATGATATATGTGTTATATCCACACCATCCATTCTTCTTAGGTGATCATTTTATGTAATAAGGTAAAAAATGAGGTGGATCCAAATAAAAAATGGACCACACTACATAAAGCAATTGAATTGAACCATTGCAAATACAAGCTTCTGGAGGTCACATAAGTATTGGATATTCCTCATTTTTTAGGACATGACTTAAAATGAAATTGCAAAGTGCATGGACATTGTGGACATAATAATGGGATTTCACCACCTATGGGTACTCGAACCCTTGACCAAGTGTTGAAACTCCTTAGAGTCTACCACTGGAGCAAGAGTAAGGATTCATTATTATGGTTTACCGTTTACCTTTGACTATTGGGGTACTGATAATCATTACTCATTTAATGTAACGCCCCGAATTTCAAGAGCCGAGTAGGAACTCGACTCCCGAATTCCCAGGTGCCACGTGTGCCTTAATGGGTTTTAGATTTTAATTAATTTGGATGATCTCATAGGCAATGGACAGTTTCACAGGCATGGAGCATAAGTAAGTCATAAAGCAGTATCAAGTGCCACTAAATATAAAAATATCTAAATCACAAATTCAAAAATATTTAAACAGGGAACTAGTCCTACCTATACATATATCCAAAGTGACTAGGGCCCTGGCCCATACCCCGCGATCGCCAAACATAAGCTAGAAGAAACCGCCGAAAGTCTGATAGTACGCTCACTCCGCTCCTCATCCTCCAGCACATCCAGCTCTATCGACCTTGCATCTATGACAAGTTTTGGTTGGTGTTTTAAAACACCGTCCCAGAGTGGGAGTGAGTAGCTAACTCAGTGGTACTATTAACAATAAGTTATACAAATTATCATACCAAGAACAAATTTAGTGAAAAGCATACATTCACAGAATCCTAAATACTCTGGTTAATGCAATACATGGTTTAATGATATGATGCATATACTTTCCACCAACACTCCCTCAAGCGACAACATCTAATGATCGTGAATGACCAACACTCCCTCAATGCGACTATGACTGTCAAATCTTCAAAAGTAACTGATGCAATGTTATATAAATGTTAGCCAAGTTGATTATTATGTCCATTCATCCAGCAGGTTGGGGAAAACGAGATACCTCGATGAATCATTGCCCTAATCCGATCGCGCGACTTTAATGGTTGTGGTCGTGCGACTCTCGTGATCCTTAGCCCTTGTGGGTTCGTCATTCTCATAGCTCTTAAGCTCATGCGAAAACTATTAAGACATTACAGTCCTGCTCACGGTCACTACGGAGAGGTCGTCACCCCAACGTAGGCTAACAGCTCAGGCATAGTGTCTCATACCACCATTCCCGGCTCACGAGTCTTTGGGCTCACTGGTCACTACGGGGAGACTCGTCACCTCAGCATAGGCTAACAGCTCAGGCATAATGTCCCATACCACCATCCTTGGCTCATGAGTCTTGTGGGCTGCAAATTATGGTTATCAGTGGTTGCAAAGGTTACAGGGTGTCTCAGGTTCCAGCAGGCGTGTACAAACATGGTTAACATACAAGAATGACTAACTAGTAGACTAATTTACCCCCATGAGATAAACTACGGATTGTACAACCTGAGAACAATGTCTCATGTAGTCTAACTATGGCCGACAACTCGTAGTTTGACTAGTTGAGCCAAACTTGCCCGTGGGCTAACCCAACGGAAAAGTTGTCCAAAAAGAGTTCTGGTTGGCTGGCCGATCCAAAAAGGGGCATGTGCGCACTTGTATAGCATATATTCAACAATTCCAGCAAGAGATTTGCATGTTTCAGAATTCCAGCAATGTAGACAGCAATACACTCAATTCCCACACATCAACTGCATGTGACAGGTTCTAACTTACGAAATCAATAATAGTGGAGATCATGTTCAACATATTTCAGCAATTCAACAAAGTGGACAGCCAAACACTCAACTGCACCTTTCAATTGCATGTGCCAGCATCTAACTTACAAAATCAGCAACATTGGAGGAAATCAGGTTCAACAAAATTCAGCAATTCAACAAGTAGACAACAATACACCCAATTTACATCTACCAATCACATGTGACGAAATTCAATCATACAAAATTAGCAACATTGGGGAATTGCACATGCAATTCCCTAAATTGACCAATAATTAAGCAATCTACGTATCAGGGAACCTCGGGACCTAAATCTCTTTCTCAAATTTAGGAAAATTCTACGTATAGGTCCTAAATCAAACAATACATAAAATTCAGCAACATGTATACATATTCTTCACACAAAATTACTATGATTTACGCTAGGTACGATAATCAACCACTTAGAGGTAATGGTCCACACCTATCGTCGATTGGAAGTTCTCGTAGTTGCTCTAGCGGCGCCCGGTCCGCAAGTTCAATGTGCCGGGGCCTTGTGCCAAGGGATTGCATGTCAGGACACATGCATGTGGCCCTAGCTAAGAAAAAATAGAGGAGCGATTGAATTTATTACCTTAGATCAGCCACACCTCGTCTCTACGGCGGTAGGACCATGGTTTCCGGCGAATGATGGAAGTAGGAGTGGAAATTCCAATTTCCGGCATTACATTTACCATGTATTATAACACATTACAACAATGATCAGTAATCCAAACACACTTAATACTGTATTTTTTTCAAAAGAAAATTTTAATCCCAAACATGGGTTTGGGCAGTCAAAATATCATGGTATGTCAAAACATGCAATTATTATGTAATAATGGTGTTAATTCCATCTAATATAATTTCATACCATTTACTCTCGCACTCTAAGCGGACCCACCTGTGATTTTAATAAGGTATCATAAGCATGTTATGCATATCGCAAATTACTCATACAACTCTCCTATCCTTTTTATACTAAAATAAGTATTTTACACTAATTGCTTTATCATCTAATGTCATAATGTAAAGAAAATGCATCCTCATTACGATTTTACTACCGCCAAATTAAACACAACATTATCATCCAAAGGAAAGGTATTTTAGAGACTTAAGTAAATAAAATTTTAATTATTATGTTTTTCATAGCATTAATAGCAACACAACATATTTTAGTAATGATTTGATATTATTGTAAAATGTTATTATTATGATTTTAACACCAATAAACCAAACATGAGAATCAACAACTAAACATGAGCATTAGGAGAAAACCCGGTAAGTAATTTGTAATAATTGTGAATTTTTAAAAAATAAACCTTTCATTTTTGTTATTTTCATTTATATTTGATTATTGGCCTCAAACTCATAAAAAGGTGCATTTACACCCACTTACTTTTGAAGACACTACGCTTTACAAGAATTGCCAACCAACAAGGTCACATGACCTAACATGAGCCAGCTGTAAAGGAAATTGGATCCTCTGTTTACCCAAAACAGGAATTTGGAAACCGATTTTTGATATAGTTTGTACCTAGGATGGTGGGGCCATTGTGATGTTTGTGGGATATCAACCGCGCGAGAGGAAACAATGGAAATTTAGTGGCCACAGTTGAAATATTTCTATGGCCACAAAGTTAGGTCTAATGATAAATTTTTTGTATTTTTATTTTATCCCAATAGGAATGACCTCATAAACAGTTTGAATGGTGTATAAACATCAAGGTGGATTTTAGGAAAGTTTAAATGGGAGATAGCTCTTTTCTTAATTTTCCCTCTCTTATAGCCCACTTAAGTTTTGAATCCACCTGGCATTTTTTAAAATGACATTCAAACCGAAGGAAATGGATTGGCTACTCCCCGACCATCAGCCCTGTGTGGCTGGTGGTTGGTGCGCTTGGGCCCACCATGATGTATGTGTTTCATCCATTATGTTCATCATTTTTACAGATAATTTTAGGGTTTGATCTCAAAGATGAGAGAGATATAAATCTCAGTTGGATCACACCACAGGAAAACAGTATTGATTGGATATCCACCATTAAAATCCTCCTAAGGCTCACTGTACTTCTTATTCGACATCCAATATGATGATTAGGTCATACCGACCCAAATGAAGGGAAAAAACAAAGATTAGTTTGATCCAAAACTTTTATGCCCCCAAAAAGTTTTTAATGGTCAAAATTCATTCAACACTATTTCAAGTAATGTGGTCGACATGAGATCGGGATATACTTCATTTTATGTCATACCGTAAAATGATCTAGAAAAATAGATAAACGGCATGGATGAAACACATACTCACCGACCACCAGCCATTGACCGGTGGCAGGGGGAGTAGCCAATCCGTTTCCCAAAAAGGATGGACAGGATGGATTTCTAAGAAACATTATGGTGGCCTCACCAACCGTCCTGTGCGGCCACAAATAAATTATTATTTTTTCCATATATTGTGATTGGTCCACGTTACTATTAATATTATCACCTGCATTAATTGCAGTATGATGCGCCCATCATGGGGCCAAAATATGAGAAGTAAATTGAAGGTTAATCAAATTTTAAGTAAGATTTTATAGCCGTCTATTGTTTTTTAAACCATGGCCCACTTGAAATATGGCTAAACGTTGTTAATCACAAGATAGACGGAGTGGATTTTGCATTGATGAGCTGCGTTATCATGTATGGTGGAGGTGGGGTGGAGCTGCTCTACAGGTAACTGCATAGTGGGTGAGGCCCGGCTGTGGGGCCCACCTCAATGTATTTCTTCTATATCCACACCGTCCATCATTTTTCCGGATCATTTTAGAATATGGTCCCAATAATGAGGTAGATCAAAATCTCAGGTGGACCACACCACAGGAAAACAACGGTGATTGAACGACCACTTAAAAACTTTCTAGTGCGCACTGTAATGCTTATTTTCCATCCAAGCTGTTGATAAGGTCACAACAGACCTGTATGGATGGAAAACATAACTAGCAGCTTGATCTAAAACTTATCTGGCCCCAAGAACTTTTGTAATGGTAGAAAATCAATATCTACTATGTGGTCCATCTGAGATTTGTATCTACCTCATTTTTGGTACCATGTTCTAAAATGTTCTGGAAAAACAGATGGACGGCGTGGATATACAACATATACATCAAAGTGGGCCCCACAGTCAGCGCCACACCTAATCGCACTCGTACAGAATAGAAACCCTGGGGAGATATTTCATGCTCGGGCAGAATATAATCGTCAAAACGAATGCATTTATAAATGGTACATTAAAAAAAAATAAAATTCAATCCAAGCCGTCCAAATTGTGGAACGTACTTTAGATAGATAATATACATAAAATCAGAGACATTGAAAGGTAGAATTCAGATAATATGCATCTAAACCGTCCATTACACGTTTTCATTTCACATAATTTAAATCAGAATAAGTGTATCTTTTTTATATGATCCATATAAAATGAGATTATCAGACTAGAAGGCTTACTTCTGAGTTAATTGCATGCTGAATATACAAAGTAGTGAGTGTGTATATCAACCATCACACTCAGCAGAGTATCAAAACCTTTTATTTGAATTATCCAAAAAGGGTTCCCAAAAGTAAAAAAGCACGGTTAAGACTTAAGATATGGTTTCAAAGAGGAGAACAGAGTCTCTATAAATGCCATTCAGACGGATTACGCTTATTTTCAACGCTTTTGAAAAAGCCTCTCTCTCTCCCTCTCTCTCTCTCTCTCTCTCAAAGGCCTCTCCCTCTCCCTCTCTCTCTCTCTCTCTCTCTCTCTCCCTCTCTCAAAGGCCTCTCCCTCTCCTCTCTCCCTCTCTCAAAGGCCTCTCCCTCTCTCTCTCCTCTCTCTCTCTCTCTCCCTCTCTCAAAGGCCTCTCTCTCTCCCTCTCCCTCTCTCTCTCTCTCTCTCTCTCTCCTCTCTCAAAGGCCTCTCTCTCTCCCTCTCTCTCTCTCTCTCTCAAAGGCGCTCTCTCTCTCTCAGAGGCTTTCTCTCTCTCTTCTCTCTCTCTCCTTATCTCTCTCAATGAGCAGTGCTTCAGTCAAAAGCAATAGCAGGCTTTCTTTAGCAATGGAGAGAACTGGCCAATGGTAAGTAAAGGCAACTTCATGGGTTTTCTTTTGTGTGTATCTCTAAGTGATTTTTTTATTATATTTGAAAATATAAACATGGTTTGATTGATTTTGCTTTCTAATACTATGTTGATGGGAAAAAATGGTTTTTTTTTTTTCTTATAATTGGAAAATTTCATGTAACATGATTTTGAAATTCATGGAATTTTATTGAACTTTGTTGTCATGGGTTTTTAATTTTGCTCTCTCTCTCTCTCTCTCTCTCTCTCTCTGGGCAGTGCTTCAATGGCTGCCTCAGTCAAGAGCAATAGCAGGCTTTCTCCAGCCATGGAGAGAACTGGCCAATGGTAATTAAAGACAACTTCATGGGCTTTTTATTGTGTCTCTAGTATGTTTTTTTTAATTGAAATTTTTAGGATATTTGAAAATATAAATATGGTTTGGTTCTGTTTTTGCTTTATCATGTTATGTTGAATTGGAAAAAAAAATGGGTTTCATGGAACATGCTTTTGAAATTCAGAGAATTTTATTGAACTTGTAGCCATGGAGTGATCTGGCAAAATGGTAATTAAAAAGAAAATCATGGCCTTTCTGTTTATTTATTGAATTCTGTTTTAGCATATTTGAAAAATAGGAAATGGGTTTGATGGAGTTTGCTTTTAATACCATATTTAAGAAATAAAATAAGGAGTTTTATTGATTTTTTTTTGGTTCTTATGTTTGATTTTTTTAATTTTTTTTATGGTTTTTATTGAATTTTGTTTGTCTTATTTTCCTTAATATTTTTTGCAGGGTTTTTTCTCAAGAGATTCCAACAGATGTAGTAGTGGAAGTTGGGGAGGCCATTTTCTCTCTACATAAGGTAAATTTTCATATGATCCAGACTGTTAATGTAGTGGGGCCCATTGAATATGGGGGATGGCCCAAAACTCATCATGATTGGAAGATCCTAGCCATCGGATCTGTCTTTTTCTAGGGAATGGTGCTGAATTGGGTTTGGAACCTCTAATCCTGGTGATTTCTGGGTTATTTCCCATACATACAAGGATCACAAAATCAACGGTCTGGATGACAATACTTGGCAATGGTATCATTATATGTGGATGTGAACTACATGTAATTCAAATTGTGGCGTGAATATGAGATCTGGGCCATTCATCAGGTGGGTCCCATCTGATGAGTGGATGATGCAGGGATGGACGTGATGAGGTCGATCACTGTCTTCCTCGAGTGGATAATTACTCGAGCTTATCTGGATTCCTTACAGATATTCTTCAAATTTAGGAGAAAAAAAATAAATAAATAAATTATAATAAGTTCGTAAAAACGAAATTAACCCTTGAAATAGTATATCTCAAACTTAAGTTCCATAATCAAACTCTAACTCCCTAACTTAGTATAAATAATAAATTTATTATTTATAGATGGTCATGATTTCTACTAGATTTCATAGTTTTCTGTCAAAAATAGTGTCCCATTTGGCCTAACCATGTTTTTATTTAAGTCATTTTCATGATGGGCACAACTCCTAAACTCAAAGGATGAAGAGTTATGATTGAATTAAAACTTACTATAAATACTAAAAACGAAATTAAAATGGATTTTCGACCATCGATCTAATGGAATCTCGTAAATTTGGCGTGGGTAACCCGGCATAGCCGGGTTGGTTGGCTAAAGTAGCTTCTCCTACCCAAAATCATCTATGGTATATCGAATAACTCATTCCGATTTGCGATATATCCCTGTTTTAAGGTTCTAACAGTCTGGATCACTTTCGCCTCCAATCAGGGCTCCTCTGGTCCATCTCGGCCATGAAATTGCCGGTGACCCATTCTACACAACCATATATAGCATCATTAACTTATTCATTTCTAACATATGTACTTATTTTTTATTGGGACAGTTCATGCTCGTCGCTAAGAGTGGATACATCAGAAATCTGATCTTGGAATCCGATCAACCCGATCTGACCCGTATCGAGCTTCCAGGTGTTCCTGGTGGGCCTGAGATCTTTGAGAAGGCAGCTAAATTCTGTTATGGCGTCAACTTCGAGATAACCGTTCACAACGTAGCAGCCCTCCGATGCGCCGCGGAATATCTCGGGATGACGGAGAAATATTGCGAAGGGAATCTTGCTAATCGGACGGAGGAATTCCTTGCATGCGTCGGCTTGACAAGCTTAGCGAACACCATCGCCGTTTTGAAATCTTGTGAGAGTTTGCTTCCGATGGCCGAAGAGCTGAAGATCGTGCAAAGATGCATAGATACTGCAAGTATTAAGGTCCATACATTTTCTTATTATTTTAGAATATTATCTGGAAATGATTTCTTTTTTTTTTTTCAGTAGCATTGATAATTTAATTATGCTGTGTTTGTTATTTAAATGCAATTGTATATGTATTTTAAAAAATCATATGCTTAAAAACAATTTTAGGCCGGTTAGACAATCGTTTCACTTCACATAATCATCTTAATAGACCATAACAGTGTAGGACGCCTGTTTTATATATCACAACAAATCTCCTTGGGCCCAACATGTTATATATGTGAAATTCATACCATTCATTTTTATTATAACCAAGGTATTTCGTAATGGTAACGGTGGGCATAACAACTAGCACTTGTAATGGACCCGTGATGGATTGTTGCGGTTTGTACAAGAGGCGTAATGGCTTTTATGGGGGCTATAATGGCGGAGTCATTTTTTTCGGCAATAGTCATTATAGTTGTTAGGATCCCGTGACTTATAATGGTTGCCACCATTACCTTTACGTAATGGCTTTTACGGCTTCATAACTGTTATTACGGCACACCATAGTAATAATCCTTATATTCCCTATATGTATGGGCGATTCATATGAAATAGTGTAAAATTGGGCCTAAAACCTATTAAGATCACGTCTTGAGGCCTACCTGAGCTTTTTATCAAGTTGGTTTTTTTATCTTTACTTCTATGCGGGTGAGTCACACCTGATGAATGGAAAATGTTTAATGAAATATAGACACCAAGGTAACCATAGTTTAAAAACTTGAAAACTCAACTTAATATCCAACAGGGCTGGGTTGACTCGAAGGTTTGATCGAGTCAATATTTAATAATAATAAAATAAAATATTAGTGATAGTAATAAAAATTTACAATGGAAAATAAGTAAACTATCAAAATACAACATCTGCATGCAGCTGTTAAGGCGCTGTTTTCTTCGAAACAGCGAGTTTCTCATTGACTCGGCTCTAAAACTCACCGTGTCAAGTCAACGAGTTTAAGAACCCAGTCTCTGACCAAAGGTTCTTTGAACTAGCCATGAAATGGGCTTTCATTCACACCACTCACATTTCACACGTGATCTCATTCTCTGCAAACCCACTATTCAACTATCACATGCACATCCCAAAAGGGCAAACCAGATTGGTTGACTTGAAGGCTTGACCGAAGGGTTGACTCGAAGGCCTGATCGAGTCGTCACACCACTCGACTCGATATTTAATAATAATAAAATAAAATATCAGTGGTACTAATAAACTTACAATGAGAAATAAGTAAAATATCAAAATACAACGTTTGCATGCAGCGGATAAGGTGCTGTTTTCATAGAAAAGTTGAGGGTTGCTTGACCGAGTTTCTCACTGACTCGGCTTAAAAACTCACTGAGTTGAATCAGCGAGTTAAAGAACCCTGTCTCTAACGAAAGGTTCTTTGAACTAGCCATGAAATGGGTTCTCTTTGACACCACTCACATTTCACACGTGATCTCATTCTCTGCGAACCTGCTATTCAACTATCACATGCACATACATCCCAAAAGGGCAAACCAGGTTGGTTGACTCGAAGGCTTGATTGACAGGTTGACTCGAAGGCTTGATCGAGTCTTCACACCATTCGACTCGATATTTAATAGTAATAAAATAAAATATTAGTGATAGTAACAAACATTTACACTGAAAATTAAGTAAAATATCATAATACAACATCTGCATGCAGTCGTTAAGGCACTGTTTTCTTAGAAAAGTTGAGGGTTGTCACTCTGAAAAGCGAGTTTCTCACTGACTCGGTTCTAAAACTCACCGAATCAAGAACCCTGTCTCTAACGAAAGGTTCTTTGAACTAGCCATGAAATGGGTTTTCATTGACACCACTCACATTTCACACGTGATCTCATTCTCTAATTAAGAACCCGCTGTTCAACTATCACATGCACATCCCACCCAAAAGGGAAAACCAGGTTGGGTTGACTCGAAGGCCTGATCGACAGGTTGACTCGAAGGCCTGTTCAATTCTTCACACCACTCGACTCAATATTTTATAGTAATAAAATAAAATATTAGTGGTAGTGGTAAAAATTTATAACTTAAAATAAATGAAATATCAAAATACAACATCTGCATGCAGCAGTTAAGGCACTGTTTTCATAGAAAAGTTGGGGGTAGCTCGACTGAGTTTCTCACTGACTCGGCTCTAAAACTCACTGAGTTGAGTCAGCGAGTTAAAAGAACCCTGTTTCTAACTAAAGTTTCTTTGAACTAGCCATGAAATGGGCTCTCATTGACACCACTCACATTTCACACGTGATCTCATTCCCTGCTAAACCGCTATTCAACTATCACATGCACATTGCCCAAAAGGGAAAACAAGAAAAGCAGGGTGCATGTGATTTTGTTAAACTAAAAATGATTTTCTTCTAATGAAAGGTTGGGATTTAAATACAGTTTGGACTAAAAAACATAGTGAAAAAAATTACATACACAAAGAAATGCCCTCTTGAGAACTGGCTTTCATGAAACTTCACGAGAACTTTCGATATATTATGTGAGCATAAAATTCTGATGGTCTACTAGATAAGTCATCTCATGAACTCTTAGGGCTAACTTTATGGCTTGATGCAAAAATCTGGTGAGCTATAGTAAAGTGAGAAGCAAATCAAGGGCTCCGGGCTTCCACTTTGCTATGACTCCCCATATTGTTCAATCAGGCCAAAAAAGTTAGCTCAGGGGGTTTTATGAGGTGGCTCAACTAGTGGACTGTCTGAATTTTGTGCCAACATCACGTGTTAAAAGTTCTCATCAAGTTTCCATGAGAATTGGTCTGAGGAAAGCATTTGTGTGCGTAAATTATATATAAATAAGTAATCAAATAGGCAGTTAATGTGACTTCAAATGCTTCTTTTTCAAGTAAATCTTTATTAAAAAATTATCTATCTCTACTCTACCCAATTCTATCAGTGAATGAAGACCGTCAACAAAATAGTCCTTAAAATCCTTCTTTTAATAAAACCCATCTTAAATGTATATATGTGTGTGTAGGAAAAGGTTCTGTGCCGTCGAACTCATGGGAACTTCCCATGAGGTCAAACTGTGTGGGCCCCACCATGATGTATGTCGAACATCAACACCGTTTCATTTGATGGTTCCCCTTTTAAATTATGGGATATCCCAAAAATCAGCTGTATATGTAACTCAGGTCGGCCATACCATCTAAAATCATGTAAATACATGTCTAAAACATATAAATCACTTGGTGGGGCCCACCTAAAACTTGGATGCCTCTGAAACTTGGTCTAACCCCTCATCCAAGTGGGACACACATAATGGATAGGCTGGATTTGTGAACCACATCCCGGTGGGCCCAATAAATGATTATGAATGTTATAATGAGGGTAACCCCTCTCAACTTTTGTATATGGTGTGGCCCACACAAGTCACGGATTGACTTGATTTTTAAGCCCTAGGCCCATCATGTAATGGTGCATCTGACTGATAGGGTAGATGTTCGACATGCATCACCCCCCCCCCCCCCCCCCCCCCCCCACACACACACACACACACACTTAATTAATTATATGAGTTCTTTGAAAATACATAGTTTAAGCTAATTTTCTTATGGTTGCAACAAGGCTCACTTTGCATTGGAAGTCTTTCGTTGCATGTTAGTAATACTTCATTATTATTATTATTTTTGCAGGTATGCAATGAGGCGAATTTCCCAACCCGTTCACCTCCGGAGTGGTGGACAAAAGAGCTATCGATTCTCGACATAGCCTTCTTCAGGAAAGTCCTCACCTCCATGAAATCACGCAACACCAAGACCCAAACCATAGTATCCGCATTGATTACCTACTCCGAGCAATCACTACGTGAGCTCGTCCGCGACCACACTGGCAATGGCATTAGCACTTCCTACGCCGACTCCGGCGACACCAATCTCCGAAAACACCAAAAGAACATTCTAGAATCAATAATCAGTCTCTTACCATCCGATAAGGCTTCATTCCCAATCAACTTCATATGTTGTCTTCTACGTGCCTCCATCTTCTTGAACACGTCCTTAAATTGCAAGAACGAGCTTGAGAAGCGAATATCCGCAATCTTGGAGCATGTGACTGTGGCTGATCTTTTGGTGTTGTCATTTACATATGATGGGGAGCGGCTGTTTGATTTAGATAGTGTGAGGAGAATTATATTTGGGTTTGTGGAGAAGGAGCGGAATGCTGGAGTATTCAACGGTGGAGATTATGGCGAGAAGGGGTGTTGGACTGTGGCCATGCAGAAGGTGGCGAAGACGATGGATGCCTACCTTTCGGAGATTGCAACGGACACCGATCTCAGCATATCCAAGTTTACTGGGATTGCGGTGATCGTTCCAAAAGGAGCGAGGAAAGTCGATGATGATCTCTATCGAGCCATTGATATCTACTTGAAGGTAATGACTAATGATCTACATCGTTCATTTGTTATTGTGATTTATTTAGCACTCTTGAATTTCATGTTCTTCAGCCTGGAATGAGATTGTTCAACTAATCTGATTTTGTGACTGCAGGTTCTGCAATTTAGTTATTTTTTGAGTTAATGCATGGAAAGTGTTCAGTTTCTAAATGCCTGTGTATCAAGTGTCATTCTATTCCGAGTATCAAATAAGTCGAGTTAGCTCGGTCAGCTCGCTCGACTCGACTTGCCTCGGCTTGAAATTGGATTCGGATGAGTCGAGCTGGTTTTTGGAGCTTGAACAAATTTCAAGCCGAGTTCGAGCTTGCCCGAGCTCAATCAACTCGAATCGAATCAGCTTGGGTTATTTTGATATTGACGCTGCTTGCCGAGTGTTCGATGAAATGACTCTGCGAAGTGTTGTTTTGGGTGCATACATTTTCTGCAGGATGGACTGGTGGCGTGGAAGAAACGGATATGAAACAAATCACTTAAAAAAAAAAAAAAAAACTTTACATTATAAAACTACTTTCGTATCTTGATTTTGATGTTGCCCGCTAAGTGTTTGATGAAATACCTGTAAACTACTGTTACTATTTTGCATTACGTGAGAAATTGAAAATGCACTCTGTGTTTGAAAAATATTGTACAAGCTCGAACTTGGCTTGAACTGGCCCAAGTTGCTGACCAAACTAAGCCGAGCTGGCCAATCAGGCTCAAAGACCCGAGTTTGAGTTGGGGTTAGCTACTAGCCAAGCCTGAGTTGTGCTAAGCTCAACCTGGTTCAACTCGTGAACAGCTTCCGAGTATCAAATAACTCAGTAGTAATAATACTTAGAAAATGTTGTTTATATATCTAATTAATTTGATTAATTTTCAGGCCCACCCAGGTCTCGACGAGATCGAGCGCGAGAAAGTGTGTAGTGTGATGGACCCACTAAAGCTTTCATACGAGGCCCGCGTGCACGCATCACAAAACAAGCGATTACCTGTCCAGATCGTGCTCCACGCTCTCTACTACGATCAGCTCAAGTTGAGAAGTGGTGTCGAAGATAAGACCAGGACGCCGGATGCCACGACGACCAGGAAGCAGATACAGGCAGACACAGCCCTCATCAGAGAGAATGAGGCCCTCCGAATGGAGCTGATGAAGATGAAGATGTATGTGACAGATATTCAGAAGAACAATGGTGGGCAATCCAAGTTATCGAAGCGGCACACCTTCTTCTCGTCGGTTTCGAAGACTCTGGGGAAGCTGAATCCATTCAGGCATGGGTCGAAGGACACATCAAACATCGACGACAGTGCGGATGGTGTGGATGTGACGAAACCGCGAAGGCGGAGATTTTCAATCTCTTAATTTGTTTTGCGTGTACAGATTTCTTAATTGGTGTTTGCTTGTGTGATTTTTTTTGTTGAGAGTGATTGAATTTGCTAGGGAAAGTGTACCGAATTAGTACAATATTTCGAATTTTATTGTATTACCTTTGTTTGATTAGATCAAAATCATGATCTTACTCATGGAAAACATGAGAATGATCCATGTGGGCCCACCTATGATCAATGTGAATTATTGATAAGATAGGTCCTCTCCATGGATTGCACATGGGCCTGAACTCACGCTGGTTGATTAATCACAGCCGTATAAATGAGGTCATGCCAAGTGGACCATTGAATCATGGTTATAAAGGACAGGCCTGATTGGCATGGTCATAAAGGGCATGTTAACCCTGTCATCTTGCATGATGATAACCCGATATTATTTGATTAGGTCATGTGCTGCTGTTAGAATGAGGTTTGGTACCTGACCTACGAATTTTCGAATATACTCTTTGCGGGCTCTATTTTTGGCAGGGGGCTTCATATAACATCTTTCAAACATAATCTATATACATCTTTCAAACATAATCCATATAGGCTTTATTTCTGACAGCAATGCGCGACCTAATCAAATTTTGCCTCCTAATAAGCCCCACCATGTGGTGATGGGATGCACCAAAGTCAAAACTATCTCATAATTAGAAGGCCATGCCACAAAAAATTAGACTACCACCCAAAAACCTCCAAATTAATTCATTTGATGAAACACATCATGGTTGGATTAGCTTGAATTTTGAAGTGTCCCACTTAACACATCTAACTTTAATGTAATCAAAAGGTGCATAAGGTAATGGGTAAATAATGACTAGGCCAGCAATAACTCAAACTTGCACCTGCACCCATTTACTTGCATCCATGTGAGGCCATGTTGTGACAACATCAACTCTTGTCAAGCTTAGATGGGCTATTTCCACACAACATCAACTCTTGTCAAGCTTAGATGGGCTATTTCCACTCTTATGTTCCAAGCAGGTGGCATATTTATGGGAAAGATGGCATGGCACTACATATCACGGTTCTTCCACACCTAGCTTCTATGGCCACCAGTGGTTCAGATCTGCACAAATCTGATAGTACCTATACTTGGGCTAACTAGGTTCATGTCTTCTTTATTTGTTCTAATAAAGAGATAGCAGAAAATTCGATTAAAACAAATAAATAATAATAAGGAAGTAATTTGGAGAGATGAGGCACATTACAACCATTATTGTAAAGACATATGTGCCCCCACAAGGAAAAACCTAAATGCACTAGGTCTCAATAACTCTGCCTCTTAGATACAACAATTTTTCTCTATGATAAACGACTTCGACCAGGTGCATGTGTAATCTTAGCCACATGAATCCAAGCTTGTTCATACCGATTTTCCCAAAGAAAGATTGGAGAGAATAACTTAAAGAAAGAACCAAAGAAAGAAGAGATAGATGTGTTTCGGTACAAAACCCAAGCTTGCTCTAGTTGCATGCGAGCAGTGCAATAAATGCATGTTAGTGCATGTCAACTCATTAAATATTTTGTTAGTGCATAACAACTATCTCCACATGTGCATGATCACCGCATCACTCATGCAGATAAAAGAAAAAATGCCCGATCAAAGACACGCCGCAATGCATTGCATCACGCCTTATCACAACTGCGACTACTGCCCGTGCGCATGTGGGAGGTTGCACTTAAAGCGTGCTCTTGATTTCTAATACAAACAACAGGTAAAGAGTTCTAATATGAAGGCTTAGAATTCTCATCTTCTCCGAGTATTTTGCTCTAAGAACAACGTCATGCGGGCTGTTATAGGATGATCCAAACTGCTTACTATATAATCCCAATTGATTATAATAAAAGTTGCGAACAACTTTCGAACGAAGTATAAATCGAGTTTTTGTTCGAGTTTGACTCAAACTCTTATCAAGATCCTCCGGATTCTCTCAATTTCATTCCCACTAGTGAGAGTCCATCTAAATTGTCTATCACAAGTATTGTTACCCAATCAATGTAAAAGAGCGAGTTCTTATGATCAACGCCAAGAAACATAACTGCATGCGAAGGCGAAAGCCTGTTTCTTCAATCATCAAACCCATCTCCTTCTGATCTTGGATTTGTGGGTCCCATAAGCTTCTTGGGACACATTCAGTCTATCCCATTGTTGTCGAATTGCATGTGCGATCATGTGTGATCGCATATGCCTATGCACATATGTGATCGCAATTATTTTTTTTTGAAAAATTATATATATATATATGGGGGAAATTTTTAAAAATTTGTAAAAAAATATAAGAAACTGAGGAGAACTTTTCTAAGTTAATAGATAACTAATTTTACATATTTAAAATACATTTGAGAGAGATAAAATCAATTAAACAAGGAATTAAACATCAAGTCATCCACATTTAACAATATAGTTAATAAGAAGTAACAACAAAATCAACAAGCTATTTATTTATTATGATAGAAAATCAACAAGCTATCTTCCTTGAAACTTAAAAGTGCTTGAATCTTGATCTTCCAACTTCTAAAAGAGAGGGAATGTGAGAGAGAGAGAGAGAGAGAGAGAGAGAGAGAGAGAGAGAGAGATCATCACTTGGAAGTAGGAAATACAAGAGAGAGAGAGAGAAATTAAGAGCACTTGTAATTAAGAAATGTAAGAGAAAATTAGAGTAAGAGAGTTTTGGAGTGAGAATATTGCAAATGGAGGAGATTTGGAAACCTTTTTATAGACAAAATATATATTTTTGTTTGCAAAAAAATAAAAATAAAAATAAAAATAAAAATTCAATGTGTCATGGCTAATATGTGATCGCATACATAGCATATTTTTGCATATGCAACAAGCGCGATCACATATGTGTCAAATCGCATATGTGATCTCCATATGGATATGTGCATATGCGATCGCACATGACAACAATGGTCTATCCAACATGATCAATATGAAAAAACAACCTAAGATCCAGAATCTACCATTAAAGCTCTTATTATTGTGCAATCATGCTAGAGCTCGAATTCGAGATCGAAATTGTTGGTTAGGTGGGCCACATGAATGTTGTCCACCATACAAAGGCCTTCCGAGATTCAATAATGTGTGTAGCATTTGCAAATCCATTATGTCCACCATAAATTCACGTCGTTTCTCCAAAATCGCGTCGACGTGATGCTATCCCGATACGCAATTCTTTCCCAAAACCGTGAGAGAGATCTGAAGCAGTTATAAAATCTTTTGTCTGGCTAGTTACTGTAACACCCTGAAAATCGGGGGCCGAGTAATTACTCAACACCCGAGTTCCCGGTGTCACATATCACACATTTTATGGTTTTATGATTAATCAAATTTAAAATTTGCGCAAGTTGGAACAACTTGGAACATGAAGCACAACCACACGTCTACTGAAATGGAAGGAAAATAACATAAATATCTATATACATGTCCAAAAGAATGAATGGGCGCCCATGGCGCCACAACCAAAATAAAAAATATATATAACAAGTCCAAAAGAATAGGGCTGAGCTCCCAGCCCAGCGACCCCTCGACTCATCTACGGGTCCGATGCAGCTCCGCCCATCAACTGAAAATAGGAGTACTCCTCCTCCTCCTCCCGACTCACACAGCCAGGCTCCTCCTGATCATCACCACCTGCATCTATGGAAGCGTCTGGTTGGTGTTTTAAAACACCGTCCCAGAGTGGGAGTAAGTGATCAACTCAGTGTGAACTATTAATCTTAAGTTATAACAGGCATCAATTATAACATGAATTTAATGAAAAACATTTAATCAGCAAACCTACAACTCTTATTAAATGCGTATGCAATGCGATGATATGATGCATGCCCTCGTCGCAACGCTCCCTCGAGCGACTCCATCTAACGATCGCATATGGCAACACTCCCTCAGAGCGACCTCGACTGCCGAGTCGCCACCCTAACTAATGCGTTGCAATGCGATCGTGTTAGCCAAGTTTTTAGTTAAGTCCATTCATCCAGTAGGTTGGGGATTCTGATCCACCCTACATGTCTTAATATTAAAAGGCCCCATCAATGAGGCTATTATTGATCCCTCGGTCCTCATCCCGACTCCAAGCACATGAGGCGTGCCGAAAGGGAGGGATCGCTCGCGGTCACTACGAGGCGCGGTACCCCAAGGCCGAAGGCTCGGACACGTGTCCCATTCCACCATGCTCGGCTCACGAGACTGTGGACCAGTTACAATCTAGTTATCAATGGGCCACAAAGGTTGTAGGGTGCATCAGGTTCCATGCATACATGGGCGAACATGGTTAACAAACAGGGATGATCAGGTAGTAGGCTAGTCCGCACAAACCAGGCGAGCATGAGACGAGTGACCTCGGGCACAAGGGTCCCATGTAGTCGAACTACAACCACCCGAACACTCCCGCCCAATCCGCGAGACTAACCTTAGCGTAGCTCTACCGATGGGACTACCCTCTCTCGTCAGGTTCCTGACCATCCCAAGAGAGTAAAAAGGGGATTTATCGCATGCCTACAACTCATATTATCATCTAACACATCCATATCATATTCTCATGCATCCTAACCATACAAATCAAATACCTTTAATAAGTAAGCAAGTATCATCATAAAATTTAAAGTGCATGTGCGTGTGTGGGTTGTGTGAGGAAGTCATCACTTCCTCCATCTTGAGAAATCAGGAGCATAATGGCAATTAATCACACACGCAATGCAACACCACATAAGAGGGAAATGAATCAACCATCACAAACATGTTATCATCCAACATAATATCATGTGAAGGCACAATATATATCACATCGAGAATTAAACATGCATGTTCTAACAAATCTAACAAACATGAAAATCCCTAGGGTTCTCTCTAGAATTCCAAACATGACATCCAAACACTCAAAATCATTAAATTCACGCTAAATTTGGTGCTAGGCCACCTAAGAGCAATAGTCCGCACCTCGAATTTGATGGAGGCTTAGAAACGACCTAGAGGTGAGGGTTTTGGAGGTTGGTCGGCCGGAATCCCTAAAACAATTCAAGCATGAGAGAAATCCATACCATTCCTTCTTCAATACAAGGATTTCAAGGGAAAAAGAGTGAGGGATCTTACCAAGATGGCCCACGGACGAATTTGAGGTTTGTGGCGGAGGGTTTCTTCTTGGAGGAGGGATGGGGTGTTGAAGGGTCGATTCTCTAGGGCCCCACCAACTCGATTTTTGGGTCCACCACACTTCTTTGCCTTCTCTTCCTTCCTTCTTCACTCTCCTTGGTCGTTGTAGAAGGGTGGATGTTACAAGGGAGAGCCTTGTTGATGAAAGGTGGTGAAGGTTTTGAGAGAGAGATCGATCATTGGAGATTAAGGGGAAATTAAGAAGAAGAAGGAATGGGTTGTTGGGAGTTGAAGGGAGAGTTAGGAGGGAGAGAGGGTTGTTGTTGAGAGAGTGAATGGGTTTATGAGAAAAAAAAGTTAGGGCTTATTTCCCTAGAGTTGGGTCCTTTGGCCCCATGTTCCCAAGTCTTCCCAAAATAGACTTATGGGACTCCTATTGGTGTTGAGGTGACCCTAACACCCCTCAGGCCACCAAATTCGCCGTGGAGGTGTCTTATAACCCAACTAGGGTCCATGCAAAAATTGAGGGCGAACGGATGAACGGATATATGATCTGAGCAAACACTTTTGGCCCTTGGGGGCCGAATTGGGGCATTTTCTGGACATGAAACTTGTAGGGTAGGTGCTTCATGGCCCGATGAAGGGCTCTGCAAAATTTGGGAACAAACGGATGCGCGGTTTGGTCGTATGGGTCCGATTTACGATCAACGGTCACCGTTCCACGATCAGGTCCCATATTTGGTGGACGGGCGTAGAAAAATATATTAAACCACCACCACAAATTTTGATGAAATCCAACGGCTGGAACGCCCGGAATCCCGATTTCATTTGTAAGTGCCAGATTCCAATTTTTGACATTGGTGGGGTGCATTCGGCTAGTGCCAAATCCCGGAATGTCCACTTGGAGGTCCGTCTGTCCGCGATGGACCACAAGCCCAAGTGAGATATATGATTTCCAAAAATTTTAGATTTTTCACCATCCTCGACATCACACAGGTGGGGTCCCATCGGGCTTGGCGGGCCACGCCAGGTCCCATCATGGCCAGCCTGGTCTGTTCTAATGGGCTGATCCTAGTTTAATTTTTTTTGGTGGTACCTCACCCCGGCGGTTTAAACGGACGGTCCCGCGGCAAATCCGATGGACGCCCGGGATGGTTGACGGAGGACGTTACGATTCATGAGAACTATAAGAGTAATGGTGAGAGATTAAGAAAGAGAGAGAAAGAATCTCTTAGAGTGTGTTGCATTGAGTCAACTCAATCGAGCCAGACGAAGTTCGGGATGAGATGAGTTCTAACATGTCTGAAAACCGATCAAGGGTTCTTGGATTGTTGAGATACCGTACCAGCATTGTATTACAACAATTCATAGTAGAGAAACCAAATCTACTCAGTGGATTGTCTACTAAACTTGCGGGCTGAGCCGAGCTGAAACTGAGTTGCTAAAGGTAAGAAGTGTCTCTATGATTTACATATTTTAGTTGGACTATGGTCTTATATTAAACGGTTCATTTAATAACTATTATTTCACTCGTTTCCCATGAATCAAGAACAAGTTGATCGAGTTCAAGCCAAGTAAATTGACAACGAGTAGAATCTAGCACAAATAAGGTGCAGCCCTAACCTAGAGTGGTACTAAACACAAGTAAGTGATCTTCTACTTGTTTAATTTTCATAGATTTCAATTTAGGTTCGTCAATTTAAATGTTTTGCTGAATCTTCATATATTCTCAAAATTTTCAATTTTTTTCGTTTGATGTAATTTTGTGATCCTTGGTATGGAATCCTCCATACCCTTGAAGTAAATATCCTCTATTAATTTGAGTCGATCTCTTGCATTGGGTCTAATCCTCACCTTTTAATTTGACATTCATGTATGTTCATAAATCATTCATGTTAGTCTCATTGTACCTCACTTGAATTGAGTTGTGTTATTGAATTATTTTAAGTTACCATACATATGTAACATTTGTGCTCTTGTATTCAAAATGTATTTTAACATGTACCTTGTATACTGCATTATTGATTTTTGCATTTGCATGCATCATGAATGCAAATACATAAACTTGATTTTGTGTCGATTGCATCATCATAAAATGCATTGAATTTTTATTGATTGAATGGTGGGTGATACTGAGAGAGGGTTCCATTTGCCTTTATAACAAGGATGATTGAATGATGGGTGACATTGAGAGAGTTCATTTGGCCTTTATGACAATGTTGATTGTGTAGATGTCGACATTGAGCAAGGGTTTCTTGGGAGATCATACCCAGAATAACTTGCATTGCATACATTAAATATCTCATACATCATGACATCATACCTATCCTGCTTAACTTGTATAATGGCATTACATCCTCTTATTTGTTTACCATGTATTTTTCACGTTTACTTCGAAATTAATGACATCCTTAACCCTCATCTTGAGTTGTATTTCCATTATGCATGTGTTATCTCAACTGTTAATTTTGTTAAATGTTAAGTCATTTTTTTTGTTTTCATTCTCTAGTCTATATCAAACTCGTGGTGGAAATGATTTTCAGTAGACTTTTAGCTCACCAAATCAACAACATGAGGGGTTTTTAGAGTGAAGAAGGGCTAAAGGAGGAAGCATATTTAGATAGTTGTTTTCTTTAAATTTCAGTTAATAGTTATTTTTTGAAGCATTAATGTAATAGACTTAGCGTGGAAAGTTGAAACGAGAAGTAGAAGTAGTGGATAGTCGAATTTATATTTTATGGATTTAAGTTTTAAAGTTTAAATTTAAATTAATTATAGTTTGGACAATTTAAAATATAGTGTAGTTTGAATATACAATGACTTGAATGTTAATATTGATCTAAGAATGTATAAAACTTAGTTCACACTCTGGAACTTGGGATTTAAGTTACTGTACTTGGGTTTCAAACTTCGGGATGTGAAAATTGATAAACTTGAGGGTTGTAAAATAAAATTTCATCTTCTATTGCCATCTTTTAAAATTATTCTCATCAAAGATCTCGATTCTATGATTTGAAAAAACAATTGTCATAAAAAATGAGATTTTTGAATATAGCGTAAAATCTAATTAAAACAAAGAAAAAAATAGTAAAGAAATAATCTAGAGAGCTGGGGCACGTTACGATCATTGTCTCAAAGATAGATTTATTTCAACAAGTAAAAACTTCGATGTACTAGGTTCCATTAACTTTGCTCTTAGGATACAACAATTTTTCTTTATAATGAACAACTTCAATTAAGTGCGCATGTAATCTCAACCAAGTGAACCGAAACTCACTTGTATTAGTTTACGTAAAGAAAGATTGAAGAAAAAAACTAGAGGAAGAACCAGATAATGAAGAACAAAAAAGAAAAAGAGAAATGTTTTCGATATAAAAGTATGAGAAATGAGTTTTTTTTTTTTTTTTTTTAGATAACTAAAACATAACCATTGGGTTTGTCACTGGATGAAGGCTCTTTGTCCACATGTGCATACCAAAAAAAATATATATCTGATCAAAGATATACCATACCACACCACATCACAACCAAGCTCGTGATGCGCACACTTGCAATGTAATATTCATGGCATACTCTTGATTCCCCTTACAAACAATAGATAGATTATTATAATATAAAAGCCTGAAATTTTTATCTTTTTTAAAACATAAGATTAAACTTAACAAAGTAAAAAAAACTAAATTCATTATAATCAACAATAAAAATAATTTTTCTTAATTTTGAAATTCATTGTAATCAACTGACCAAATTCACAATGGATGTTGTTTACTTGTACACATATATAACAGAATGTCACTTGCAAACAGTGTTTATAGATGGATGGCATGAATAAACGCATGCATCAATATGGAGCCCACATGTAGAGTAAATTTCAAAATCTATAAAAATCCTCCACCAGCCCACGTAATCCCAAAATCACTTTACTGAATGAGCTCAAAATTGAAGCAGATACAAATCTCGGGTGGTTCACACACCACATGAAATAAGGCTGATTGGCCATTCAAAACTTCTCATAGGCTACAAAAGTGCTGGATGAAGCTGATATTTGTTTTTCTCCTTCATCCAAGTCCATGTAATCTTGTCAAATGGTCTATCAACGGTGGAAAACAACCGATCAATGGTGTGGATTAGCAAACATGGGCCTACTTGCCAGAGTTCTAAACGCGCGTCTACTGTGCGAAGTCTCTGGTCTCGTTTCCTGCAATTTCTCTCCAGTAAATCGTCACAAACTCATAGGATACTCTTCATATACACATGGTGGGGCGCGGATTATTTGATTCTAGGTGAGTCCCTGACCGTAGGGCCCACCTCGATGTATGAGTTATATATCCATGCCATCCATCCGGTTTTTCATATCATTTTAGGGTATGGACCCAAAAATGAAATAGATCAAAATCTCAAGTGGACCACACTACAGGAAACAATGCTGCTTGACCATTAAAAACCTTTTGTGGCTCACAAAAATTTTGGATTAAGTTGATAGTTGTGTTTTCCGCTCATCCAGATCCACATGATATTATCAACAGGTTGGATGGTAAATAAACATTATAGTAGATTTTTTTTTTTAATTGTAAGCATTCGATTTGGACCACCTGTGACTTCATTTTATGGGTAATTTTTTACTATAGACGCCACCTTCCAGCCACCTTTCTTTTTTAATCCGAACAAACTTATTTTATCAATTTAGACTTCTGCATGTATAGATAAAACAATAAAGATGAAAATACCCTTACTTTTTCGGCTACTTTTATTTGAAAATCAGGGGTATTTTTATCCAAAATTCTATTTCCGTACTTGAAAAACCTACTTTCTTAACATAAGTTGTTGGCCAGTCAGGAAAAAAAAAAAAAGCACATAAAAGGTTAACGTCTACCATGCTGATTCTTTCTCAATTTTGGGACTATCCTTCAAAAGAGCTCAAAAAAATGATGCACAGCTTTGGATATATAATACATAAATTAAGGTGTGCCCTGTAGTCAGGTACTCACTTGGTTAGTTGTTACCTAGACCATAAGCCATCCGATCCTATCTGTGTGGACCCACCATGATGTATTTGTTTTTCTATGCCATCTATCCATTTTCTTCAATCATGTTAAGATACGGTCCAAAATTGAAGTAAATCTAAATCTCAAGTGGGCCCCACACAGATTGGGTCAGACGGCTTATTGTCTGAGTGAGTGTTAGACACAACCAGTGGCCCCAATCACACCTATCTCTAGCTGCCGTAAGCTAGGTGGGCCTATTGGGGTGTTTGTGTGAAATCCACCATGTCCATCCAAAACTCAAGTGGGCCCGGTATTGAATGTCCATGGTGGAAATATTCTTTGAGCTGAGAGGTACTTCTATATCATGCTAATATTTTTGCATTCTCAGCAAAATGATCTTTCGAACAGTTTGTATGGCATATAAAAGTGCCCACTCCCAGATCCATAGCTCAACTGGTAGATTGAGGGGAGCTCAACACTGGTCTTGGTAGGATTGAACATAGAGTGTGTAATGACATAACCAACATATATATATATATATATATATATATATATATATATATATATATATATATATATATATATATATATATATATATATATGGAAATGGTACTAAGCGCTCGACCTCACTATAAGCTTCCATGAGGTCGAGCTGTGTAGGCCCTATCGTGATGCGTGTCGACTATCAACACTGTGCATTTGATAGGTTCCCTTTAAATTATGGGATATCCCAAAAATTAGCCGTATGCGGAACTCAGGTGGGTCATTCCATCTAAAATCATGTGAAGACATGCCAAAAACATATAAAATCACTTGGTGGGGCCCACCTGAAATTTGCATGCATCTAAAACTTGGTCTGAACCCTCATCCAAGTGGGACACACATAATGGATGGGCTGGATTTGCAAACCACATCTCGGTGGGCCCAAAAAATGATTATGAATGTTTTAATGTTGCACGGCCCCTCTCAACTTTTGTATGTGGTGTGGCCCACACAAGTTAGGGATTGACTTGATTTTTGAGACCTAGGCCCACAATGGAATGGTGCATCTAACTGATGGGGTTGATGTTTGAAACATATCACGGTGAGGCCCACACAACTCGACCTCATGTGACGTTCCCATCCGCTCGAGCGCATAGTACCTTTTCCCATATATATATATATATATATATATATATATATATATATATATATATATATATATATATAAACTCTCTTCAATGTTGTGTGGCCCACTTGAGTTTTGAATCTATTTTATTCTTTGAGCTAATATGAGTGGGTAAAATGGATTGACTTCTTAGTCCATGGCCAGACATTGCATGGTGAGTTATGACCTTCACCTTCACTGTGTACAAGTGAGCCCATGCTTCCATGATCAAAGACATTGAGTGGTAGCTTTTTGGACTTCCTCGGACCAAAAATCCTCAAGATTAGATGAATGAGAGCTGTTGGTTCTTTTTGGTCATGTAAAGAAAGCTTGGGATTACTCAACTATAAACTTTTTAAAGCATCGACCATTTACAATAGGACTCACAATATCCATGATCTAATCAAATGGATTGTAGCCTATGGTTCAAGGCATAATCAAGGACTTGGATTGTCCATTGACCACTCCACAAGTTAGTGGAAAAAAAGCTTTGCGGGCCAACCATGATGTATGTGTTTTCTCCGTGCAGTTCATTTAATTTTCCTAGATATTTTTAATACAGAGGATTAAAAATTTGATAAATTACCTTTAGGGCCTGTTTGGGAGCGTGGATTTGAAATCCTTCTATTGTGTTTGGCACCCTCAATTTGGAATCAACTTTAATCCAAAAGTATCTATATATGGTATATATACATGGACTTGATTTTAATTACTAAATTGACTTTGATATATCTAATTAGTGAACGTATGTAATGCTTAAAACAATGGTTGTAATAAGCCCATTGACATATATGCTTTGTTGAAAAATGATGAAATTACAAGTCTCGGATGAGCTACAAGCATAAAATCATGTTCGGGTGATTAACCAACGATTTTTAACCGTTGATTTACTTTGACAATGTTTGAATGATGCTGATCATCATATTAAAGTAATTATATTGATGTAACTTATAATCCAATTGTTTCGGGGTATCATTAGTGGGCCATGTGCCCAATAGAATAATAGACCAGTGATATGCATGCTACGTATGCAACTCTTGAAAGGATTTTAGATGTTGTAATCCAAGCTCTCATAGTCGATTTCCAACCCTCTCTTGATGGGTCAAATTCCCAACTCCATGGTGCTAAACGGCTCCTTAGAGAGACACATAACATTAGATCAAGTTTATATTTGTGTTTTCTATTCCTTCGAGTTTGTTTGATGGCAAATAAACATAGGTATAAGGGTGGGCCCAACGAAGGCTTCAACGGTGGATGTCACTGTCGCCACTATTCTGCGTAGGGTGGTCTACTTTGAACTTTGGATCTGCTAATTTTTGGGGATAATTTTTTACCGTAGACACCACCTTTTACCTACCTTACTAGCCGCGACCGACCACAAACATAAATAATCAAAGTAGACCTTTGTTTGTACAGACAACCTATTTCGAATGAAATTAACCATAAATTTTCATCTGCTTCTTACCTACGAGGGGTATATTCGTCTGTCTATACCCTAAAAATCCTCTTCCATTGGCAAAGTTTTCCGCCAGCGAGAAAAATAATTACCCCGAAAGACTGCATCTACAGTGGAATTTTTTCAATTTTTACCTTAAAATCAATTGGAAGAATGGATATACCGCATGGATAAAACACAAATCATCGTCGGCCATGGCTTTTACACCACCAACTTGATAGTGGAACACTATCCAATCCGAGTCGCAATATCAAACGGTTTACTGCCATTTTTTTATAAAGTGATTTTTTTTTTTTTTTTTTTAAAGTTTCAGGTCCATTCACAGTTGGGTCACAGATTTGGACGGTTTGGATTTCTCGTGAATGAGCCCCTACTAAATGGTGGTAAACTACCACGGAAGTCTAACGAACCTGTACTATATATTAATCAGACCGACCGCCGTGGGGGTTCTCTTCTTCCCAAAGCAATCTCCTTCTCTCTCTCTCTCTCTCTCTCTCTCTCTCTCTCTCTCTCAATGGCAGCCTCTGCAATAGTCGTGGACCCCAAACCCTCCTCCCTGCCTCCTCCGTCCATCCCAGCCGTCCGATACGAACCGCATCTGTCCGACTCCACCCCATCGTCCGATGACGACGATCTCTACGCCCGCCTCAAATCACTCCAGCGCCAGCTCGAATTCATCGACATCCAGGAAGAGTACGTGAAGGACGAGCAGAAGAATCTCAAGCGCGAGCTCCTGCGGGCCCAAGAGGAGGTGAAACGGATCCAGTCCGTCCCGCTCGTGATCGGCCAGTTCATGGAGATGGTCGATCAGAACAATGGGATCGTCGGATCGACGACTGGATCGAACTACTACGTCCGGATCCTGAGCACTATCAACCGGGAACTCCTGAAGCCATCGGCATCCGTGGCGTTGCACCGGCATTCGAACGCTCTGGTGGATGTGCTGCCGCCGGAGGCGGATTCCAGCATTTCGCTTCTGAGCCAGTCGGAGAAGCCAGATGTCACGTACAATGTGAGTTGTTTCGGTGTATTTCCTTCTTTTTATTGCTCTGAATTTGTGCATATACAGTCTTTCTGTGTTGTTAGGGTGATTTGGTAATTTCCGTGATGTATAAGGGATCCCTTTTTACATTTTAGTTTGTTTTTTGAGATTTGGGTTTTCGTTTTCCTTTCCGTGTTGGATTGGTATTTGGGTTGTTTCATACGATGTGGAAGTGGATTTAGGGTTTTCTCGGAGAGGAGATTATGGTTTCTTTCCTTCTTTTGGATGATAAGGGCTTGGAGATTAGGGTTTCTTTTCCTTTTTGTGGGTGTTTTGGAAATTTAGTTTTTGCAAGTTCATTTTCTATGCTATTGCCTATTGGGAAGTAAGGTAGGCCGCCGGCGAGTTCTGGTTCCATGCATGTAGATGCCCGGCGAGAACATTCACAACTTTCGTTTAGATAGGTTGGATCTCCAAGGAAGAATTGATCACATTTCGATGTGGGGGTGGATGGGAATTTGTAGGAAGCAAGTTAAAAAAAAAGGATAAGTAGGAAAAATGTGACACCAGGAAATTTCAAGGTTTTCTTTTTTAAAGGGTTTTCTCCTACTTATTCAATATCCCAACTGAATGTCATCTCCTGAGCCACGTGTATTAAGAAACCCCAACTGACCTTAACCTCAACCAGCAAACTCCATTTTGATCTCAGCTCTTGATTTGTCCTAAAAAACAAGGAATAGGGGGGATCCAAATCAAGGAGAAGATGGGGTCTAAAATGAAAGTTGTTTGTGGAATGTAAGCGGTATTCGGAATACTGATCACGGGTGTGCTATTAAGGAATTGTTAAGAGCAAGAAAAATAGATATTACCATGCTTCAAAAGTTGAAATTGGGAAATGTGGGTGATAGTCTAGTTATCTATGGGGATGTAATGATAAAGGCTTTATTTCCTTGCTGCCTCAAGGAACAACAAAGGGAATTATAGTGATGCAGAACAGGAACAAGTTCAAAGTTGTAATGAAGAAGAAAAATAGACACTATGATTCAAGAGCCGAAATTGGAAAATGTGGATGATAGTGTGACTGATGATCTGTGGGTATATAATGATAAAGGCATTATTGTGTTTCCAGCTCAAGGAACAGCAGCGGAAATTATAGTGATGCAGAATAAGAACAAGATCAAAGTTGAAGATGATTGGTTTTGGTCTTACGGCTTCAATTGTTTGTACAGCTGCAGGTGCACATGGGTTCATACTACAATGTATGGTCTAGATGCCCTCACTCTGATGCCAGTTATGGTCAAAGTTGCCTGTGACAGTTCGCAGGTGGAATTTACCATGGTGTGTTGGAGGGGACTGAAACACAATTGGGCTTTTGCATGAGAAGTTGGGGGAAGTTGCATATCTATGTCATGAGGAAGGTTGCAGTGCTTGTCGAAATAATTAATCTGATCAGTTTGCCTTTATGTGGATGCCAATTTACTGGTCAAATAACCGTGGGAGGCTGATCATGACAAGCTGGGCACATTTCTCATCTCAATGGAGTAGGAAATACACTTCCTTGATGTGGTGCAGTCTGTTTTTGCTGAGATGCTTGTCTGATCATTTGCCCATATGCTTGGAATCTTCAGGTATTTCTGCTAGCACTTCTTTTCAGTTCGGAAACTGGTGGTGGTTAGATGAAGAGGACTGTCTTTATTTGAAAAGTTTGGGGAAAATGTGAGGTAGTGGGATGGGCAAGCTATAAGTGTTTAAAGAAGCTTCAAATGCTTAAAACAAAGCTGGAAGAATGGAGTAAAAGAAATTTGATGAAGATGAGAAAAAAGGGTGGTAACATTAAATCATATAAAATGCATTGATAGAGAAGAAGGGTGGGAGAAGATTTAAGTGTGAAAGGGAGGATTAAAAGTAGAACATCTTGAGGAAGAAGAAGCTTCACTGAAACAAAAATAAAGTGCTACATGGTTGAAGGAAAGGTGACTGGAACATGTCCTTTTTTCATAATATGACTAGTGGGCACCATAGGTCGAATCTCATCCATACCTTGTTGGCTTGTTGAAGATCAGAACAACATAGGGAAGTGATAGTTGAGTTTTATTCCAATTTGTCTCCAAGTGGGATGACCCCTTTTGGAATGGTTATCTTTGTAAGTCTTCACTTAATGGCATGGCGGATTGTCTCGTCCCAAATGTCAGTGAAGAGGAGGTTTGGAAAGTGATTCAAGGCATGAAAGGTTCTGAACGGTTTTCTTATGGCTTCTTCAAGCATGTTGGGGTATCATAAAAGAAATTGTCATGAACTTCTTCCTTGAGTTATATGAAAGATGTAAAATGAGTTAAGTGTTTGAATGTTTATGTTGATAACTCTTATTCCTAAGATTGAGGAGGCTGAAATAAAGAAAACAAACTTGAGGCCAATCATTTTAGCCCAAGGTTTATACAAGATATTGGAAAAAATTTTGTTGGCAAGATTGCCAAGCTGTCAATATATATGGTGTGGGTTTAGTCCTAGATTACCTGTATTGGGCTGATCGAGTTTGGGTCAGAGTCTCATTTTTTACGACCCAAATTCAATCAGCTTAGAGTCCCTAAACATTGCTTTTGAGTTGGGTGTGGGTCAAACATGGGCATTTACATAGTCAGCCCACCTGATGGATGGATTGGATTGTGCGTGGTGTGTAAATCAGTAAATGGGCTCTGTTACATGTTTGTGGAGCACCAAACTCCATTACATGATCAGAAACATTAATATTCTTTAATATATCATACTGTTAAATGAACTAAAACCAACCTGACCGGATTTTAACTGTTTTTGAAGATTGTAAGTGCAACCTAAACCCAGCCAGATCCCATTTTAATGAGGTCTCATTTGGTGGACGTCAAATCCAAACTGATTTTGAAACGGGTCCGAAAGATTGGACTCCAATTCGTTGCAATCGGGTTGGGTCCATGGGGTACCTGTGGGTCCGGGTACCCATTTTCAGCCCTAGATACTATGGTATGTGTTGGGTTCTGCCATTTTTTCCATTTCAATCGTTTAAGACTTTGGATTACATGCTCGGAAGGATTGGATGTAGGAATCTTTGGAGGAGATGGATTGAGGAATGCATTGGTTCAGCCAGATTTTGTGTTCTTGTCAATGGTTCTCCCAAAGGCTACTTCAAAAGTTCAAGAGGCATTAGGCAAGGTCACCCACTTTCCCCTTTTCTTTTTGTTGTCATTGTTGAAGCTTTGGGAAGAATGTTTTCCAAAGGTTAGGAAGTGAGCCTTTTTTAAGGTTTCAAAGCGGGTTCTCTCAACCCCCTAATACCCCTCATCCATTCCGCGGATGATACTCTTCTTTTCTGCGATGCGGATGAGGCGAAGGTGGATAATTTGAGTATGATTGTTACATGTTTTGAAGCGGTGTCGGGGCAAAAGGTTAATTTAGCTAAATGTGAAATGCTTGGAGTTCATTTGGAAAAAGAAAGAAATCGAGCTCTTGGCAGAGTCTGTTGGTTGCAAGGAGAGGGGTCTTGCGGTGTGACTTCCCGATGAGAGGGGCGGAAAGGAAATAAAAGTTCCACATTCTAAATTGGGATGATGTATGCAAGCCTATTGTTGAAGGGGGAGCAGGCATTAGGGATTTGGATATGATGAACGTGATCCATTCTTAGGAAATGGTTGTAGAGGTTTGACTCAGAAGAGGGAAGACTGTGGAGAGAGGTAATTGCTAATAAATATGGGGCCGAGGACAGGGGTTGATGGGTTAAAGAATCTTTAACCTTCTATGTATAGGAATGCAGGCTTGTGGAGAGTGGTCACCACGGTCACACCTAAGATCAATGAGTAAGTGCCATTTTTCCTTAGTGACAACAACTGTATCCACCTATGATGCGGGGTGTGGCGGAAGGTTATTTTAGGTGGACTTTCCGAGGTTAGCCCAACTCATTTATCTCCGGAAAGAAATAGAAAGGACCTTTCGGATGTGGAAGTGAATGATTAAGCTTCTGGATTGCCTTCAAAGTTGTCACCCATCATTGGGGTATGGGGATAGTGTGTCAATTAGACAAGTTGGGTCAATTTTTGGTTTGGTTCTCTTCTAAGCTGCTCTAGAAGTCGTCTTTGGATTCAAGAAAGACTTACAAGAGCCTTGTTTGGTTCTATGACGTCCCTCCCAAGGTAGAGGCTTTTGTGTGTTTGGTGGGTAGGAAAAGGGTGCTTACTATTGATAATCTCTAAAGATTTATGTTGATTCCACATGTTGCATGATTTGCTATAAAGAGGCCAAGACGATAGATCACCTCTTCATTCATTGCCCTTATGTACGCGGCGTTTGAGATTGCATCCGCACTCTTCTTGACACGTCTTGGGTAATGTTGGCGTCTATTGAAGGTCTCCTCTTGGTGTGGCATGATAGAGGAGTTGGTAAGGTTTCCAAAGAGTTTGTAGTGTTTAGCCTTAATGGTAGTGATTTAAGCTATTTGGGGGGAAAAGGAACAACCGTTGTTTCCGGAATAGGCATGGAACAGTGGAAGGGGTAATTGGAAAGGTCAAGTTAGATGTGGCGAATTGGGCTTCTGGTTTGAAAGTTGTTGATTGTAATCTTCCATCTTTTCTCGGGTTTAATTCTTTTACCTGCCTTAGTTTTTCCTTTGGTGAGATTTCTTAAGAAAATGTTGTTACCTTATTAAAAAAAAAAGAAGATAATTACAAAAGCCAATGAAACCAGCATATATGATGGCCTAGGACTCGCTCCCTCTCTTTTTTATTTGATTCGTTTAGCCTTAGTAATGTCACTATTATTTTGGCAATTGGCACTAACAACCTTCCAACAAAGGACATGTTTTGGAAATGTGGAATCCGAGGTCAAAAGAAAAGGTAATAATTATGCAATGATGATTTCTATGAGAACTATTGAAACATGGAATCCAATTTTAAGTTCTTGTTTGGATAGCAAGTGGAATTCTCATATTCCTCTCACAATGCTTACCTAGTTTCTTATGCCAAGAATTCAAAATACAGGAAAGTATAATGATTGTTTGGTGGAATCCACCATTTTCTTTTCTATCCAAATAACACAAATGGCCACATCAGAGGAAAACCCTTTTCCTTTTCCATTGTTTGGCATGGAATTCATGGTTTCCAAACATGGCCTAAGGTACCCAAATAAATAGGGGAGCAACTATTTAATAATCTCTCTCTCTCAAATTGTACATGACGTCATTGATTGCATATGATTTTTTCTAATGGTAAAAATATGTATGAAATTATGAAAAAAAGAAAAGAAACTTTTAAATTATACGTAAATATTATTCAATACTTAGAAACCCCACTAAAAATAAACATGGAGACTTAACTTGGGTACACGTTTCCTAGCCAACTTTGACTAACTTTGACCTGACAAAACAGCTAACTTTACTGTGTTTAGTTTCTAACTCTAGGAACTGAAACGACTATCTTACCTAAATCATAAGGTGATAAGACTGCCATATTTGACTTTCAGGAGACCCCACATGTTGACAGTACTAACAAACTCCTAGTTTCCATCACAACCCTGTACGTTACAGATAATTTGGTCATCTGTTCCATCCACGTATGAATTGGACTCTCGGACCCTTTAATGGTAACTTGATATGCTATTACGCTATCTAATAGTGTCAATTTTGTGCTATTTGGATGTAGTTTATCTTCAAAAAATTGCCCTCAAAATTAGTTACGAAACACAGCATCACTTCTTCAATAACTACTGTTGGCTTCCAAAAGGAAAGCCATTGAACTCCACCATCTTGTTCCATAGGCTAGATCGACTTTGTATACTGACATCTTTCCATTGGAAAGGTCAAATTCATTACCTAACACAGAAATGCTCGGGTGCTAGTGTATTTTGGCCATGGAAATTTGTTTGCCCGATGTTCTAACCCAGAACCTTTGTTGAGGATTTTCTGTTGCCCCAATGTCTCCAGTCTCCACAACCATGGTTTGATTCTTATGCAGCTTGCCTGAGTCAACTCGATACCCCTGGGGCATGTTGGGCCGAAATACCCTCTCCTCAGGTAAGTCATGACTCTGACTCAAAGCTGAACGAGTCGGAACAAGTCGGGTTGAGTTACCTAGCGAAAAAAACCATGAGCAAACAACCCTTCCTTGGAATATCATCTACTGTATCAGTTGTGCAAATGATGCAAAAGTTGTCTTTGTTAGACTCACTTTGAACTTGTTATCAAAGAAATCATAAATTAGACTGCTTGGCACACTAGGCCCATGCTTCCTTAGTCTCATGAGCATATGATTGGTTTGATTGTTCAAGAGCTGAATTCCTTTGGGGGCATACTAGATTCGCCCCCTCAGCTGATTTAACTATTGATTTATTGATAGAAGAATAACTATTCTTCCATGTGTCTAATTTCATGATTCCTTACGTAAAGGATACACCCATCCACGGCAGGTTTTTTTTTTTTTTTTTTGTAAAGGATAATGATCCTATTTGCATTTAGCTTTTGGATTCAATAGCAAGAGATATTGTTTGTTGTTCCACTGTAGACATGGAAGCTACCCTTTGTTTAAATATTTGGCTCCTTTAGGATTCAAAGAACCCTTCTCCTCTTAATACTTGTTTTATATTTTTATTTTTATTTTTTGGCTGGGACAGGATATTGGAGGGTGCGACATTCAAAAGCAGGAAATTCGTGAAGCAGTTGAGTTGCCTTTGACGCATCATGAGCTGTATAAACAAATTGGTATAGATCCTCCTCGAGGAGTGCTGCTGTATGGCCCACCTGGTACAGGTAAAACCATGCTTGCCAAGGCTGTGGCTAATCACACAACTGCAGCTTTTATACGAGTTGTTGGTTCAGAATTCGTGCAGAAATATTTGGGTGAGGTAAGTTGAAGGACTTCCCCTTGCTAATGGTGCTTTAAAAAATATATGTAAAATAATAATAATCATAATAAATAATTAAAAAAAACTTTTGTCCTCCAATACCCACCTCCCAACCCCCACCTGGATGCCTTCTTTTGTTATTCTGCCTTGAGTGCTGGATGTTGGTTCTGATTATGATTGGCCTTATTTTTCTATCCAGGGCCCAAGAATGGTTCGGGATGTTTTCCGTCTTGCAAAAGAAAATGCTCCTGCAATTATATTTATTGATGAGGTGGATGCTATTGCTACTGCACGTTTTGATGCCCAAACTGGAGCTGACAGAGAAGTTCAGCGTATCCTCATGGAACTATTGAATCAGGTAAGATTGGACTAAAAGGAACACAAGAAACAAAGGACTAATAATCTTAATGAAATCAAGGAAAATGTTTTACAACTTGAGTTACACAAATGAGAGTCCTTAATGGGTTACTTTTGATTGTGTGTGACAATTATGTGCAACTAGTTATCTTTTCAGAAAAAATAATAATAATAAAAGACAATTTTGTGTAGCATGCTTGCCTTACTACATATGTCTACAATAATTATGAATAGGCTCATGTAACACAACTACACTTGTTTAAAAAATTGACATATAGATACGTGTTTTGGGGAGGAAAAATGGAAAGTTCTATCTTTTGTGTGTCCTGGACCTTCTGGCAGTGTTTATGCATTAACTGACTTCTTCCTTCTTCTTTTTCTTCCTCTTTTGCTTTTAACATGTTTCTACTTCTCTGTGTATTTTTTATGGGTATGAGACTTGGCTTCAACCTAGTAGTTATGACCCAAGTGTTGCAGCGTTGAGGTTCTCATTGGTTTAAGTTCATCTTACTCACCACAAGTAATTCTATTTATTTAGGTGCATTTTACTTTATCATGTACTGTTGTGAATCAGTACTGTTTCTTATTTGCTTTAGTTGAACCACTATTTTATGATGATGATTATTATTATTATTATTATTATTATTATTATTATTATTATTATTTTGTGTTATCATAAGACTTTTATGTATAATCAGCTTCGGTAGTTTCCATAATCGCATCTGACACCAATGCACATGTTTGTCAGTTACATGGGCAAAAAAGTGCATGCCTATTCGCATTCTTGGTATACTTCTATGTGCTTGAGTTTTGGACGTTCTCTTTGAGTGTTTCTGCAGATGGATGGATTCGATCAAACAGTGAATGTGAAGGTTATAATGGCAACTAATCGTGCGGACACTTTGGACCCCGCACTTCTTCGTCCAGGCAGACTTGATCGGAAGATAGAATTCCCTTTGCCAGATAGGCGACAGAAGAGGCTTGTTTTTCAGGTTAGTACACGCACTTCCTTGTACATTCTTTGATCTACTCTATCGTTGAAAATTGAAACTGCCGAACTTGCTCTACCTCACCTAGGGATTGCTAAAATGGGATTTGATTAAGAGTGCATATAGTGCATATGTAGGAGATCTTCTAATGTCATGGTGTGCCGTAAAGGCCGTTACATACAGGTAGCGGTGGCAACCGTTACACGTTACTGGGTCGTAACAGCCGTAACAGCCGTTATGGCAAAAATTGACCCGTAATTGCCGTTAACGGCACGTTACATCCCCTATAAAGACCATGATAGCCCTGTAATGGTCTATTACGAGACATATACATGTTTTTCATACTTTTTAATCAATATTACGGGGCCAGGGGTTTTTTCAATAAATAAAAAAATAAAAAAGAGAGACCGTAACAGCCGTTATGGCCTATATCGTAAAGGTAACGGTGGTGGCCGTTATGGCCACCATTACCGTTACGGAACACATTGGCTAATGTATATGATTCATCATCACCATAGATTCATAGCTCTCTCCTAACCATTTAGGATCAGGTTTCATGATTTGCTTGGCAAAAGCTTGACCACTAGCTGCATACCTGACATCAACTGCCCACCTTTATCCAAGCCATGGAGAAGCTGGCACAAAGCTATCAGGCTGAGGATGTCATGAGGACACTTTAAGATAATTAAGATTAGGTTTACTGTTCTTCAACAGCTCATAGGGTGTTCTATTTGTTTCTGTATAGCCTAAAACATGCACAGGTCTGTCCCGCCCCGAATTTGGCGGTCCGGCTCTCCAACTTCCTGAGCACCAATCCCAGGTTGCTCCTGCTACCTCGCCACATACCAGACTTGGCGAATGGGCTCACCAAATCCCCGAACTCTAAACCTGGCTTGTTGCAGAGGGATTTTATTTTTATTTTTTTGGTTAAGTGAGCTAAGTTTACTAGGAAATGTAAAACATCAACATCCATAATAGGGGTGTACATCGAGTTGACTCGGCTCGGCCACTAGCTGACCTCAGCTCGAACTCGGTTCGGCTCGGTCCTTGAGCCTGACTGGCCAGCTCGGCTTAGTTCGGTCAGCAGCTCGGGCCAATTCGAGCCGAGTTCGAGCCAAGATCGAGCCGAGTTCGTCATTGCAGCATTTTCACAAACACCTGGAGTGCACCTTCAAAATCTCACTGTATTTGAGACAGCAACAATGGTTTTACAGGTATTTTATCAAACACCTTCTAAGAAACATAAAAATCAAGAAAAAAAAGGGTGTTGGTTTCATATACATACCTTCCTTGCCACCAGCCATACTTCTTTGAGTCATTTCATCAAACACTTGGTGAGCAACATCAATATCAAAGTAACCGAGTCACCGAACTGGTTCGATCCAAGTCGAGTCGAGCTGGGGCCAGCTCGAACTCGGCTCAAACTCATTTTCGAGCTCAAAAAATCAGCTCGATTCGGCTCGAACTCAGCTTCGAACTGAGTCGAATCGAGCTTTTTCGAGTCGAGTCAAGCGAGCTAACCGAGCTAGCTTGGTTGCTGTACACCTCTAATCCATAACAAACTACATCATCAAAGGAGTCCAAAATACATAACACGTTTACAAGCCCAAAATTCCAAAAATAAAAGGGAAGCAATGATAAGGACGTCCATCAACGTTTGTAGGCACCTCAAGCCTGGTAGTGTCCTGAAAGCACATAAGGAAACAAGAGGGTGTAAACACACAAGCTTCGTGGATCATATTGCGTGCTGGAAGGTGAGCACGACTTATCATGGACATTCCTCAATCACGAAAGATATCACATACATAGGCATAGTAAACTACCGCTAAGCATGTTATAACAGCCATGATATTATAAGTAGGCATGTTACAAGAGATTGCAAAATGAATTATCGGGTCGTAGTGCGCGGTATCATAGGACGATAGGGGCCTCACACCAGGGGCTACAGCCCAAGACCGTCCCATCCCGGCCTTGTGAAATCGTTTCAGGGTGATAAACTCTTGATTCCTCTAAAAAAAAATTCACTCATTTTTCCTCTTCTATTTTCATTTAAACCATCGAGGAAGCTTAGAAAGTTATTTTAGGCTAGATCTAGACCTATTTTGGGATCAAAACAAATGATTTGAGTGGGATTCGACAAATAAAAGTGGACTGTTATGGGAAAAAATCGGAAAGAAGGGTAAATCTTCACTTTCTTGTTGATGTTTTCATCTTCTTTTTATTGTTTTTCAATATAAGGGGCCCACATATTCACCAAATCATGCTCTTTTTCTTCTTTTTTTTTTTTCTTTTTTTTTACACGCACTCACGCTGGTGGAATTTCACCAAATCATGCTTGATTTGTGTTCAATTAGGCACATTTGGTTGACTTTTAACAGGTCACACCGACTGACAACTTTAAAAAAAAAACCAGTATATGCGTGTCCAAGTTACGAAAAAATCCCCCCCCCCCCGCGCCTTTCTTGATACCCAATATTCAGAACCATGGTTCGTTCTTGTTCTTTTTCTTCCTCTCCTTTTTAGCTAAACCATTTTGTCGAGGAGAATATGAAGAATGTCATTCAATTCATCAAATATACACTCCATGATCGTAGTTTAATTGGTTTTCAACGTTAGTCTTATAACTTTCAAATAATCTAAGGTTTTCTCATTAATTAAGTATACATACACTCCCTTTTTTTCACAATGTTATTTAATTCATCAAATATACACTCCAATATCCTTGTTTAATTGATTTTCAACATTTATCTTATAAACTTTCCAACAATCTGAGGCTTTCTCATTAATTATAATTAAGTATGCATGCTCGTGCCTAGAACAGTTGTCTGTGAAGTTCATAAAAGTTCTTTTTTGCCACCTTTAGTTAATTACCCATTTAATTCAAGCACATATCACTGTGTCTTTCATACACATATCTATGTATTAGGCCTAAAATTTCACTAATCGTTTCTACTCTGGTGAATGGCTTTCGAGTAATTTGAGATGTGATGCATACGTTACATTTTTCTATGCTATGCTATGGCTTTCTATGCATACGTTACACATATCTAAGTATTAAGCCTAAATCATATTGTATGATGTAGCTATTGCTCTAATGCTCGAAGGTTCAAGCTGTTCGGCCCTTGTATTGCGAATTTCTTCCCCCTACAGCTGCTGTGTCTTTCATACACATATCTATGTATTAGGCCTAAAATTTCACTAATCGTTTCTACTCTGGTGAATGGCTTTCGAGTAATTTGAGATGTGATGCATACGTTACATTTTTCTATGTTATGCTATGGCTTTCTATGCATACGTTACACATATCTAAGTATTAAGCCTAAATCATATTGTATGATGTAACTATTGCTCTAATGCTCGAAGGTTCAAGCTGTTCGGCCCTTGTATTGCGAATTTCTTCCCCCCTACAGCTGTTCTGATAAAATCTGCTGTTTGCTCCAAAAAAAAAAAAAAAAATCATATTACCTTCTCTATGTTATCTACAATTCATAGAAAAAAAAAAAGCCTCTTTTTTAAGGTTAGAATCAATGCCCTTTCTGAATGGGTGTTTGTTTATGGCTTGCTTGGCTTTTGCCTCTGCAATAAGTTGATTTATAGAAGTTTACGTATGTTAAAGTTCTCTGTGCAACCATAATGCATTGGAAATAGCTGAAGTAACCTCCAAAAGGACAAATTTTAGGTGCAAAAGAAGCTTCCAGTTTTGAAATATCGCAAATGCCCTTTATAGTCCTTATATGTACTACCATGTACCATCTTGCTATCAGTGTAGTCAAAGGCATTCCAGGTGCACACCTAGCTGTTTTGGCCCTGTTCTGCCTTGTTTGGACCCTGGGTAAGGGGATTACCTCAGCTGTGAGCCTAGGCATGTCTAAGCGTGCTTGCATAGGTACCCCCATAAGGCTATTGTTATATTTAACCACCCAATAAGGATGCAAATACATAAGGAAAGGCTTTTAAGTGTCGATGGTTTTCTTATTTCTTTTGAGATCAAATCTTGAGATATTCCTCCCACAAATTTCAACTTCTCCCATTTCTCCAGATTCTTGATTTCTTTCTTCTAACAGTGCGATAAGGTCATCACATAGGACTTCTTGAAAGCAGTTTGAGCTTTTGTTGGTGCTGTATAAGAGACTTAAGATGAATTGGATATTCTAGGGGAATTGGAAATTTTAGTTTAGAGGATTTGGGGATTTTGAACAGTTGGATTAAGGGGTTTGGTAAATTTTGGGATTTCGGCAAAAGTGCGCTTTTGGATTGGTGAATTTGGGGAAAATGGGACAAATTTAGGGCTAAGGTTTGGGAAATTGAAAAATTAGGATATAAAATTGGAGAACTTGGAGAAAGTTTGGGGTTTAGGCTTTTGGGCTATAAGAGGAATTCAATGACATTGACTACGATTATTTAAATAAATCAACTTTTATTTTTATAAAATTTAATATTAACTTTTATTACAATAAATTAAAGAAAAAAAAAATGCTTGTAGAATATCTGAGTGTGCGTAGGTGTTTCGGGTGCTACAGGGACAGGTGCACCGGTGGTGCATGCAGTGTAATCGCCTTCAATTACACTGCTTCCCATCATTCCCCATGGGATCCTTCATATTTTCTTGAAAGAGATGAGAAAGCAATTTGAGCAAGGAGATATTGATGAGGATAGATTAATAATAATAATAATAATGCCCTGGTTGATGTTTGTATTCTGTTTTCATTGTTTAGGTTATAATTTTTATTCTTCACCTTAGCTTCTGCTTTGGTGTGACTTCTTGATAAAGTTCCATTATCTTTCAATAAATAAATAAATAAAATAAAAAGAAAATGAGAAATTGAAGAGAGGAGTTGTGGCACAAGTGCCCGCCCACATGGTACAAGTTTTCAATCTCCAGCATTTACTTGGGTTTCTATGTGCACGTGCATTGTTCCAAAATCCATGCCCATCCATCCAGTCTTCCGGCGGGCCACACTTTTACACAGAATACAGATTTTGTGAATATCTTTCCAAAGATCCAATTTTCTCTTGCAACTATAGCCTGCCTGTTGAGTGGATTGGGCTTATTTATGTGCAGGGCATTGTCACTGTTGGTCCCACCTAATGATTTCCCTGGGTCTACACACGCATGCCACCATGTGTTGTGAATATACCTCTTCAATCTCTCCTTCCACAAATAGTCATGGCATTTCTGTTCTAGAAATAGTTAGAAGCTTGTGATTGCGAACTGCTAACATGCTCACTTAGATGACTTGGCTTTCCTTTTGATAGAGTAAAAATGCTTTTGACTTTTCAATATTTCATATGATCTTTTCAGTCTTCATGCTGCGAGAATGCAATGACAACCTTGAGATATTGTTGGTTTTTCATTTTCCTAACCTTTTCCTGTTTTCAGAAAAGTGGTAACAATATTGAATCAAGAAACTGATTATTCGACCGTTTTTTTTTTTTTAATTAAAAAAAAAAAGGAAGAAGAGGTGAATTTGCTTGCATTGAGGCAATTCAAACTACCATTTACATACTGCTGGTGATGAAAGCGCTCTCAAACTAGAACAAAGTCCTAGTTTAACCATAATCTGAAGTTTCGAAGGTGGGAGATGAGATTTTCGAATCGTCAGCCTTGAAAAGAATACCAACTAATGGGTTATTCATTATTGAAGTAACAAGTTTCTTCAAGCATAGTGATAGATCTTGTTGCTGTCAATTTCTCAGCCCAGAGAAGTCTTTGTAGGTTTTCACATTCTGAGTTTTTTCTCAGGGTACAATTGTGAAAACCTCACCAAAATTAAAAATATATATATATTTCAGAAATATTTATTGTGTAGCAAATTGTTCGTGTTTTTACTATTTTTGCAATAAAAAATAATATTGTAAAATCTGACATATTTTGAAAATCTCACGATAATCCCATTTAGTGTATTTTTTGCAATTTTATTGTGAGATTTCAAAATCTCAGTGATATTGTCACACTGCTCTCCATTACTGATCAAGCCAAGCTGACACATATTCCTCACAATTTGAATGCTCTTCTTGTTCTTTGGTTTGTCATTGTACAGGTTTGCACAGCAAAAATGAACTTGGGTGATGAGGTCGACTTGGAGGACTACGTTTCTCGACCGGATAAAATCAGTGCTGCAGAGGTAAGTGCTTCTTCTTCTTCCTTTTTCTTTTAAATTATTTTTTTATAATAAAATTTGTAGCTTTTGGAAATGGATGTTGTGCTTTTGCTGCATCGTTTCTATTTTTATCGTTGGTCTACTCACTATTTCCGGTAACCACATGTTTGTGTGGAGTATGCTTTTGTATCATTTTTTTCATTGAGGTGCAAGATGTCTGTTTGTCAAGGGGGGCCCAACCTCTTTTGTTGTGGTTTGTGAATATAGAGCCCAATCCAATTGTAAAATATATGGATGGAATGTAGAAGATGGACCAACTGTCCATTCTGGACATAGGCATGGGTCTTAACTGCAGATTCCTGGCTCTCCTGTTTCTTGTGCCGCCGCCTGACAAACAGCCAAGATCCGAAAACAAGTGTAACATTGGCACACATGGGTTTACCATAGAGACCAATGGTCGACCATGCAGAAACTGCAAATTCTCATATTGTGAATCTCAGCATCTTTTTGCAATTGAAATCCAGACTTGTAACTATATAATTTATCTTGGTAATGACTGACCATTGCTTCCCATTCTTTTGTTAAATGGTATGCAGATTACAGCGATCTGTCAGGAAGCAGGAATGCATGCTGTCCGTAAGAACCGTTACGTTATTCTTCCAAAGGACTTTGAGAAGGGCTACCGGACAAACGTGAAGAAGCCCGACACAGATTTTGACTTCTACAAGTAAAATCCAAGTGGAAGAAAACAGCTTAATACGTTGTCTGATGGATATTTTGTAGCGATCTGAAAATTCAACATACACCCCCCTTAAAAAAGAAAAAAAGAATAGAAAAGCTTGTTTGTTTTGAGTTATTTGTCATCAGTCTTTTTGTATTTCTATTTAATTTTCATTTCGGTATGGAAGTAAAGATTGCATAGAGCTGTACTTTAAATAGGTTAACATTACCATTATATAGGCCTCAATTTGGATTGTTGATAGGACATGCTCTGAAAGGATAATCCTAACCATCCAAATATTAACCTTTAAATGGGCAAGATTGCCTGATTGGGATTTAGATCTTTTGTTGGTCTGAACTGTGGCCAATCTCAATGGAAGAGATCCATCTCTGTATACAAATCAACTTCTCAGCCTCTTCAGTTGCTGAACAAGTGTACAAGATTGACCCTGTTCATCAGTTGGGCCTTATGTTTTTCCAGGTCAGCGTTGGGTGATCCCACCAACAATTGGACACGATTGCTGGTGGAAGAAAAATGAGATTATAGTTAAAATTGGAGAGGCAGCTGGGATGATCTGACCCCCCCCATCATATGCATGCTTCATATTTTGTATGCCATGTGGAATGAGGAGTGAGCTATAACTAGTGTATCAAGAACATATGCTCAAACGGTAATGTTTACTCCTTGAAAGATGGGCTGAAGGATGTGAATCCTGATGCTTTAGTTAGAGCTTAGATTTTAACCATGAGCAGTTGGCCTACAAACAACCCTCTATGAGAAGAATAACCTGATGTACTTGCTCTCTTGGCATACAAGCAACTCTCTATTAGAAGAATAACCTGATGTTTCTCTCCAGGTCATTTACAGGATGGGCCAGTTCATTTGATGGATGTGATGATGTTGCTGGGTGAGTTAGCTCATTGATGGCTATTAGGATGCTATCAATGGGGCTGGGCTGGGTTGTCAGCTTTCGGGTTTTAATGTCTTTATTTTATATCCGGGCCGAGCCAGCACAGTAATAGGCACAAACTGTTATATGAGCTAGGCGTGAGCATGGTCAGGTTTGGGCTTGCTTACAGAGTTTCGGGTTGGGATTCGGCAGCATGAAGTCAAGGTCCAGCCCGACCTGTTGACGGCCACTTGTTATCCGCTACTTGTGCTGGTAAAAAAAGTAGCTGCCTGCCATAGTTGATTTTTGAAATTTCATTTTTACTTGTAAAAGTAGCTTTTTGTCCTTGCAAAAAGCAAATCTACATGCATTTCTATGACAATGCGAGACGCCTCTTGCTACTGACTTTTGACTCGAGGAAATCAACTTGAAAATTAAATAATGTAAATCAATACAAAAGTTGTCAATATTTCCACTATTATTTCAAATATGGACCATCCATTTTTCAGGCGGATTTTCTACGTCCACAATTAGATGTCACCCCAACTCATTGAGTAAAATCAACTTTTTAACTGTAATCAAGCTATGTAATAGATTATAAGATAGTGATTGTAATCAACTTATGTGATAGTTTATTACAGTTTTGTGCGCTCGTTGACCATCCCAAGCCTAGATAAAAGAGGGTTGCGTTAACCAGCATCTGTTGTGAAATTTGGTCCATTGATTACAATTCCATGGTCCATCAGAAGTATTTTTCCCAAAGGAAGATTTTGATCCCACACATGGGATTGTCAGTCATTTCCATACAAGCAAATAATTGTGACTAAAGGTCTAGCCCTCGAGAGGAGGATTTATGGAGCCAGCCCCTTTTAATTAGGATGAGGCTTAAATGATGACAAGCATTGAGAACATTTAAATGTCACCCTACTCAAACAGACTAAGCATAGTGGAAATCCCATTCTCAGCAATTTCTCATAAGACTTTTAGATTTTCTTGCAATATTGTTAGGAAAATACTAAAAATTAAATATTAAATTTAATAAACGACTTCAAAATTTTAGAATATGGGTAAAAAAATGAATTAATTTAAACTATAAAATTATTATTTTAAGATAAGAATAATCTTTGGGATGCTTGCAATGGTGGCCCAATAAACAAAAAGATAAAGATAAAAAAGTGGTGCGAAGCCTTTACTTTTTCATATCAAAGCCAGGTTTCGATCCTGGGACCTGTGGGTTATGGGCCCACCACGCTTCCGCTGCGCCACTTTGATGAATTGATTTTCTTTTGTAACATAAAATTTATATCCTGTATGATGGCGAGACCATTCAAATCCATGTTATCTTGTGGTGCTGGAGTAGCTTGATGTGTTGGGCCATACCATTGAAATCAATGTATAACCGACTGTCTAACTTGAGGTGCAAAGGTGCAGGTAAAGCTTGATGAGAGGACCTTTTTGTACCACATCAGGTACTCGAACCTATGACCATGTGTTGATACTGTTGTGAGTCTACCACTGAGGCATGAGTAAGGCCTAATGAGAGGACCTGATAATGTCAGACATTTTTTAGATAATGTGAGACACCTCTTGTTACTCACCGTTGACTCACGGAAATCAACTAGAAAAATAAAGAATGTAAATCAATACCCACCCAATTTTTCAACATTTTTACTATTTCACATATGGCCCATTTTTAAAGATGATTTTCTATATTTACATTTAAATGTCATCCTAACTTCATTGATTAAATCAACTCTCAAACTATAATCAACCTATGTGTAGGGCTGAAAGTTGGGTGGGTTAAACCTGACAAACCCGTGTCCGACCCGACATTGGGTTGGGCTTGTGCAGGATGTATCGAGTCCGATGTTGGGCTTGGGCTATACAAACACCAACCCAATAAAACTTGGGTCGGGCTCGGGTTGAAGTCTTGGGTTGCCCGACCCAACCCGAACCCGATCAATATATAGTTACTTATAAATTATAATCGAGTGTGACTCGTATGTGTTGAAGACATAGGAAATTCCAGTGCTGTCAGGTCTCATTGGTCCGCATCATTCCGGATGACTCAAGCTAACAAGATATGTTGGATTTCTCTCTCCCAAATAGATTGACACAAGTTTTAAATGAGTAGTCCTATATTTTAGCTTGTTTGTTTAGAATAAATGAAGTTCTTTATGATAAATAACTACATATATAATTAATAAAATCATAGATATAAAACATAAGACTTGTATTGAATATAATAAACTAATGAAATCATTAAAATATTAGCATGTATCCACTCGACCAACCCGACCGAACCCGCTTGGGTTGGGCTTGGGTTGAGAATTCCATAACTTCTGTCATGAATCCAAAACATTATAAACTTATTTTACACACCCCACCTAAATTACAAAGACACTACTCTTAAATCAGTTGCCAAAATCCTTAATGAAACTGCACCTAACCTATTTGATCACTGTTGGATGGTTGAGAAAATCTAGAAGCAGACACCCTAGCTTGTCCCCAACAAGATCCCCGGACCCGATCTAGAAATTGCCAACTCCCAGTCCTGCGACAAAGACACTTAGGTAGCCATCTCCAAAAGCACACTGACTTAACACATACCGATAGAGTTGTACCTACCTGTTTAAAGGACCTTGAAATCCCACTAAACAAAAATATTCGAGCCAAAAGCCCCTTCCGAAGAGAGTAAAGGGAGTGGAACCCTCGATCCATAAGCCGTCGAAGCTACAAAAGCCACAAGAGGCCCCAAGGGAAAGGAAGACAAGCACGAGCACTGAATCAAAAGCAAGGGAAGCACACCGTCAAGCCAACTTCGAAAAATTCATCCACTAGAGCAAGCCGGTCAATTCAAGAGTAAGGTTAGGATTAGGGACGTTCGACTATCTCTTTTAACTTAAAAAAAAGGTGTTTGACTTCCATTTTTATTTCTCACGGCTCCTTCAAGCTCATAACATGGTCCATTCCGCACATTCCATTGTAGCAAACACTACATATTTTCTTTTTACTGCATTTACTGTTATTTATTATCTTTATTTTATTTTGGTTGCTTGCCCAATGTCTTTCAACTCAGCAAAGCAAGGCTAAGACCCTTTTATTTCCTTTTCGTTTGCCCGAACATCTTGTAGGGTTGTGCAAAGCATGAATAAATGATTAACTTGTTTACAAATATCATGTTTTCCTGAAAGTTGCACACATCTTAAAATAGAGACTGAACTTGATGTGGGCAGGAGAGGCTGCTTAACCCTTTCCTTTCTTGTAACTGAAATACTTACTTAGATCCACATGATCGCAGGCCAGTCACATGAGTCATTTAGGTCAGAGGATTTCACGATTCTTTGACCTCTCAGGTAGGTCTACGGATCCTAGCTAGCCGTTAACAAACATCAAGCCTAATTAGCTAGTGGCGACTCCAAACATTCGAGCACCCTATTTCAAATTTCTTACTGACTTTTCTATTACTGAATCACTTGAATCAATTGAAGGAAGTTTCTATCGGAAGAGTTGTGACTCATCGTTAGGGCGGGTGGGATTCATGACGAGTGAGGCATGAACTGTAATCAAACAAACAAAAGTGAACCAACCCTATCAAATATAACCCCAATGGTCCAACCCTTGGGGCAGACCCCTGACCAAAAGACGCTAGACAGACTAACGGCAAGCGAGATAAAGAAAGCAGTTGGATTGCCTTGCCGCAAGAACCTTGGAAAGGTATTGCACAACTAAGAAAGCAAAGCCCAACCAAACAATCCACACTATGTCCAAAAAGAATGGTGAACACGCAAACATCTCAACTACTCTGTCCCAACTACAGGATGGAGGGGTTGGGGGTGTCGCATGGGCAGCGTCCACATTGATGCTAGGGCGTTTCCTGTAAGTGACGCACTACATCAAAAGACTTGATGATCTATGGTCTAATTAAAGGTTTAGCCCATCATAGCGGAACGGTAGAACAGGATTCATGGAGCCAACCCTACTTAACATAGGTTAGATGGTTGTGATGACGATGGCAACAGTTAGATGCCACCCTACATAAAGAGCCTGTAAGCATAGTGATAATCCCATTCTCGATAGTTTCTAGAAGATAGTTAGATTTTGATGTTTTCTTGCAATATTCTAAGGAAAGTGCTAAAATTTAAATATTAAAAAAATATATTTATTAAAATTAATAACTTCAAAATTTTATCATATGAGTGTAAAAGATTAATTTAAAATATTAGATGTTATTATTATAAAATAGCATAATTTCATGATTAATTGTTAAAAAAAAAAAACAAAAAAAAAAAAGTTGAATAATGGCCTTTACTCTTTATATATCAGAGCCAGGTTTCGATCTTGGGACCTGTGGGTTATGGGCCCACCACGCTTCTGCTGCGCCACTCTGATAAATTAAACAATTAATATTTTTTGCAAAGGTTTATAAGTGCTGATCAGGTGATTTGTTTTTTTTAGATGGGTCCACTTTTTACAATGAGAATTGAGAACTGCTCATGTATTACCTCAATATTGTGGTTTATTGTCTAATCAGATCTTTCAAACAACGTACCACCTGTATAGCAAATCTGAACCAGGCAAACAGCAGGTCCCACCGTGAAGATCATCTGACACAAAATTCATGCAAGTCCGGTGATCCATACCGTTGAAATCAATGGATAACAGAAGGTCTGATTCTACGTGCAGGTATGGCCCACCTGATGAGAGGATCGGCCTAATCTTTGTGCCAGTTGATATTCATGGTGGGGAAGTAGTATTTGCCACCATATATCTCCTCCATCTAATCATGTCTACGGTCAGATAGTTGACATGCAAATGGATGATTGATTTAACGGTTTTGATTGCTAAGAACTTTTAACGACGCAGATTGCCCGACACCCCCAACGACATGAAGTTCCTGTGGTGGGAAATTAGGTGTGGCCCACTGATGTTTGTGAGAAATCCTCCCCATCCATCCTTTTTGCAAGCTCATGTTAAAAATGTGGCAGATCCAAAACTCAAGTGGGCCACGTGATGGGAAATAGCTGGGATTGAATGTCCATCATTGAAACATTCGTTGGACCACTGAGGTTTTGAATAACGCTAATATTTTTGTATTTTAATTCCTTCCCACGGGAAGTGACCTTACGAACGGTTTGGATGGCATATAAACATCATGGTGGAACCGGAGAAGGTTTCAACGGTAGTAATTCCCCTCCCTACCTTTTCTGTTTCGTGTCTTATGGTAGAAAGTCAGGCAGGTTCAACCCGACTGACCTGTGACCGACCCGACATTGAGTTGGGCTTGAGTAGAATGTATCGGGTTTGGTCTCGAGTTTAGGCTATATAAACACCATCCTATAGAACTTGGGTTGGGCTCTGGTTGAGGTTCTCCGATTGCCCGACCCAACTTGAACCTGAACTCAATCGGCATTTAAGTTACTTATAAATTATAATTGAGTGCAGATCGACTTTGTTGGAGGCACAAGAAATTCCAGTGCCGTCAAGTCTCATTGGTACACGCCATTTCCATTTCTGATGACTCAAGCTAACAAGATATGCCAGATTTCTCTCTCCCAAATAGATTGCGTGCTACACAACAGGACTTTTAAAGATATAGTTGTCTTATATTTTAGCTCGTTTATTTAGAAAAAATGAAGTTCTTTCCGATAAATAACTACATGTATAATAAATAAAATTATAGGTATAAAAAATAAGCCGTGTATTGAAATAAAATAGACTAATATAATAATGAAATTATTAGCACTTATCCACCAAACCAACCTGATTAAGCCCACTTAGATTGGGCTTGTGTTGAGAATTTCGAACCCCAGGTTGGGTTGGGTTAAGATTGAGGTATAGGAACCTTGGGTTATGCTAGGGTTGAGCACCAACCTGACCCAACCTGTCCGACTTTCAGCCCTAGCGTGTACCAGTTATATTTTGGATCTGCCTCATTTTGGGCTCATGTCCTGATATGAACTGAGAAAATGGATTGATGGAAATTAGCCATTATAGTGGATGGACGGTATGGATTTACCTCGTTTTTAAGCTTTACCCTGAAATAATATGAAAAAATGAATGTACGGTATGGATAAAACCCATACTTTAACGGTGGCCAGTCAGAGCCCCTTCCATTCCTGGCAACTGGCAAGTGACGGGCGGGCTAGTAACCTGTTCGATCATAAAACAAAACGATATTTCGAGTTAAGAAAATCGAACGGTAAATACAATTACATGGAGAAAATCCTAGCCGTGCAAATTTTTGGCCGCACCATTATACCAATCAAACCAACGGTTGTGCACTATGGCGAAAAGATGAAGGTTCTTGAGTTTTGGAATGAAGTGATTGACTCTTCTGTACGTTTTACACCATTTAAAAGTGTCGGTGACTCATCCTCCTCTAGAGTCCTCACATGTGCCTCTGACGTACACCTATCCACACCACCCAAATAGTGGTCCACATTGCAGATGGGACGTATCTCTAAAATCACACTGATCAAGAAATCCTAACCATCCAATTAATGAGTGAACGGTCTAAATGCGAAAGAAACAAAATCAGATGTTTTTTACTATCTTCTCGGTGCAATTTTTCGGTTCTACTCCATCCACAGGTGGGCCAGGGATTTTCACGGTCAGGATGCTGTGTAACTATGCCACGTGTGCTTTTGATAAGTCACCACCATCTGATGAACTGGAATAATCTACAAAATAAAAAGTGAAATGAGAGACAAAAAGCATTTTTAAAGAATTAGGTTTGATTATGAAAGCAATGCATGCGTGGGCATTCTCTCCGTTGGATTTGGATTTTTTTTTTAAATGATCCAAACCGTTTATTTTATAGGGCCCACTTTGGATGGGGGATGCCCTTAAATTGACTAAGAATGATTAATTCAATGCTTTGATTTTGCAAATGTTATAATGACCGTTCAAAATCAAAGTAAAAGAGCCAAATGATCAGTGTTGAAATAATCAGCGAGAGTAGCTTTCCAAATCCCACTCCCCTTACACAGGCTGATGTGGCAGGTCTCCAAGAGATCCAGGCCGTTCATCTGGTGGCCTGCATTGTATACCTGTGTTGGCCCGAAAATCAAGCCGGCTAGATTGGGTCATTAAGTAGGCCTGGCGAGTACAATCAATACGGGCCCTATGCCAGTATTTCTAGCCATCCATTTTTTAATGCTCATGGACCCACCTGATGGCTGAACGGTCCTGATTTTCGAGCCATGACATATGGCTCATTGTAGGCGATGTGATGAAAGGTCTAGATGTCACACACATTTTCAATTTTCTCATGTTGGAGTAAGGTTCCGACGGTTTATCTTAGAAGACAAGTCAACCAAGGGTTTGGATCTCACAAGTTCGTTGGAAGGTCCCGAGCTTTTCTACAATCATAACTTTACAGCTGGTTATTTGTTTTGCCAGTGTAACATAAGGTTAAAACGTTGTGTATCAGCTTAAGTGTCTAAGGTTTGTTGTACCTAAACAGTTGAGCAGAATTCAATCATTTTAAGTGTCAAAAATTAAAATATATTACTTTTATTAAGTTATTATTATTTTTTAAGAGGTTTTTTAAGATAATTTTTTATTAAGATTATTTGATTTATCAAATCCTTTATAAATATCCATAAACGAGTCATTATAACTTTTAATATATGTTGGGAAAGAGATAAAAATCTTTCACCTTAAATAGTGGCCTGGAATGGAATTGTTGGCACTCGGTTTGTTTTTTATCACGTGTTGTGTGTGTGGGCGTGCCAGAATCGATATAACAACTCGATTCAAAATGAAAAACTTTGACCCCAAGTGTTGAAATAAGCAGGTATGTTTGTTCAATATGAATATATATGACAAAAATCAGAGAAGATCGATCACCTATTCAACCGCTTACAAAATATTTATAATGATGAAGCAATTGTCAGAAAGTGGGGTTCTTCTTCCGAAAATGGCTACACATTGCCTTTTATAAGAAAGGACTTTCCAATATACCAGTACAATCAAACAAAAGGAAAAAACTCACAATTATTCACTAGGAGCGATTGCAATAATACACCTCTTAAAGGAACTGTTGATATTGGATAAAAATCAAGTCCAGCGTATGAGTGTATATCCAGATTGCAAACAAGAATTACTTCTACTGAATTATTACTACTCCTATAATAAACTGAGATAAAGCAAATTGATAAATTTGATTTGGTTTGATTGGTGTGAGACGCCTTGTTTTGTTGATTTTCTTAGCTATTTATAGATCTCTTATGCAGCCTTCCCATAAGCGCTTCTCTTTTATAATTCGTCAATTATGGTAATCGAAGAGTTGCCATCTAGATCCTTCTGTTCCTTTAACATGTGTCTCTTTTTTTTTTTTACTATTCTTCTTCCGAACGTCTCTCACCCGCGTTGCTTTTGGATGCTTCTTGATCGACCGCATCTTGCCTCTTGATCAACTTTGCAGATCTTGGCTACGTCTTGACTCTCGACCTACTTTGCAGTTCTCAGCCACTCTCCAAGTCTCTTAGCCACTCAGCCATTGTTCATTTTTGGATGTCTCGGCCACACTTTGCTCCTTCTCGAGTTTTGCTCATTGATTCTCAACACCACTCCATATCTTCAACTTCTCAACTGTGTCTCTCTCCTCTCAATCGCGCCAGATGTATTTCTATAAAGCTCTAAATATCTCTATGGACCTCATGCATGTTGTATAATTCCCGTGTAATGACATATGTCCCCTTCTAATTGGCTCGGCCAAAATTAGGATACAACAGAACTAGCTAATTTAAATTTGTGGCCTCATGATAATGTATGTGACTTATCGTCGTAGGTAACTAGATGATTTAACTCATTGTCTATCCATTTTAACCGAACATTTTAAGGCAAGATTCCATCTTTGAAAGTTGTTTCCTTTCTCCATGTTAATGTTTATTTGTCATCTAATCCATTCACAAGACCATACAGAGATGGATAAAAGAAAAATACACATATAAGCTTGATATTAAAAACCAAAAAACAAAAAACACTTATGAGGCTCCTAAGAAGTTTTCAACATCAGGCATCCTCCCATATTATGGTCCACTTTAGCTTTGGATATTCCTCAATTTTTTTCGCTAATTCACTGAAAATGAGTGTGCAAAAGGAATGAACGGCATGGATAGGTAACATACATCATGGTGGGCCCCATAGATTTTAAAAATTTTCACTTAGGTTTAGAGACTAATACTTTCAAATAACCCTTGCCATAATGATAACTTATTTAGGGTGAATTAGTGGGAAAGTTGAAAAATCAAACGACTCTTAAAAAGGAATAAAAGAAAAAAGAGAAGACGGACACCAAAAAAGATAAAGGAAAAAACACCAAACCTAGTCAATGCCCAATGCTATTTTAGTCATCTAATAGCTTTTTACGAGTTTTGATAAAATTTTCTTTTTACTATTTTGAGTAATTTTTAATATTTCAAAAAAAAAAAAAATCTTATTTTTAGTTAAATTAGAAATCAAATATATCTTCTTCTTTTTTTCATCAATTATATTAATTTTGTTTCTCATAATTAAAGAAAGGTCTATTTTTAAGAAGAGGTGATCTTTTGTCGTCTATCTACTCCCCCCCTTATGTTGGGGCTTCATAGAGGTTAGAGAGAATCATGACCGAATGCAATGAATGGTTGAGAATGAGAGGTGGCCCACCTTTGTCTTTGTCGGTTGTTTCTTAAAGGCAGTGGAAGCATCATTCCCTGACCCCATGGAAGAGCTTTTTTTCCAAAGCAGGGAGTAAAAATTGGAGAATGATCTCCTCTGCATGTGAATTCTCATCCGTTGAGCTGTGTGGGACCCATGTTGCCATCCAAACCGTTCATCAGATGGGCCCCATGTTAAGCCCACGGAGCCCAAACATCATGCTTACGAAATAGTCAGGTGGGTGATGTAGAGTGTGTCGCGGACAGTATTATGGCCAAGATGGATCAGAAAAGGCTTCGTCGATGACAGAAATGATCCGTACCGTTAAACCTTAAATCAGGCGTATCTCGCAATCGGGAATGAGCTATCGGACGTACCATATATGATTTTGGGGTAAGATGAGCTACTTTAGCCACCCAACCTACTACGCCGGGTTGCCTATGCCAAATTTGCAAAATACCACATCAGATCGATGTACATTTCCTTATTTTAATTCTGTTTTTACTATAAATAGTAAGTTTTAGTGTGATTATAACTTTTCATCCTTTGGTTATAGGAGTTGTGCCCAACGGGAAAAGTGCTTAGAATAATTAGGAGAACAGCACGAGGAAACCAAATAGGACACTTACTATTTTTGGGGTTTTCGCACTAGTAGAAATCACGACCGTCTATAAATAGTAAGTTTACTATTTATAGTAAGTTGCAAATTCTAGGAGTTTTAGTTGTAGCTTAATTTCAAAACTTCTCAATGACTTAATATCCTTAGGATTTTGAACTCGTTTATTTCAATCATCAATTAAATTTTGAATTTTATAGAATTTATTTTTATTTGTTTTTTTCTTAGTGGATTCGAGAAGTCTTTATGAGGAGTACAAAGAAACTCTAGAGATTCAGAGTAGTTATCCTTAAGGAAGATGGTGATTGACTTCATCACGTTCATCCCTACATTAGTGGGCCAGGAACAAAGGGGAACAATAGGGTCCATGGGAAGGGGACGCCCATCATAAAAATTTCCAAATTGTTGGTGGGGCTATATGTCATCCAATCCATTCATCAGACTGCCCCACCAGGATCAAGGGAGAACCCATATTTAATGTCATTAACTAGGTGGGCCACACTAAATGAAAACTTGATTTTAAGTTATGTTACGCCCCGAACTCGGAAACCGGGCTCACAAAATTCTCGATCGCCGAATCCGGCACCGACAGCCTCCATAGTACCCCATTCTCGGCTCCCGACACCCATACACCAGGTTTCGATCCTGGGATGCCACGAGGAGGATTTCCAATATCAATTTGATTCGTAATGAGCATAACCAAGCATAACCCACGAATAATAACCACAAGAACACCATCACAAAATCCACTATAATCAAAAACTTTGAGTACAGTGCGTATAAAGGGAAATACAAGATAGTGGTAATATCAAAACTCCAAAAACTCAACTGCACGCTCCAACTGCGGCGAAGCTACGGCTGCGACCTGGCGTCACCTGCACGCATCAATGTTCACTCCCCAAGTGCAGGGTTGTGATGTAGTAATAAACTCGGTAAGACCGAGGTCGAATCCACAGGGACTGAAACCTATACGTCGTCTGAAACTAAGTAGAACTAGAACTAGATTAAGATGAAATCTAAATCAAATGATTTTGAGGAATAATTGTGAAATAAAGGAAGTAAAACTAATGAAATTAAAGGTGGGAAACTAGGGTGCCAAGGATCCACTTATAGAGATCAGGGAGATCTACGCTTGATTCATGAACTCAACTGAACTTCGAGTCCCATCTCAATCCAGTTGGAAGATATAAACATGAAAATCAACTATGAACTTCTTTTGATCTAGCTTCAAAAGATAAGACAGATGTAAATTAGAAGGAATTCCATCACAAAACCATGCCCCTGAGACAAAGCAAACAACAGAATTAAACCAATTCACAGCCAATCTAAGTGATATATGAATATTAGGAAGAGTTCCGTCATTCCACCATGTCCAAGGGGCGATGGTGAACAACAGGGCGTCCTGACTTCATAATCACAAGAAAAGAAAAAGGAAATACTCAAGCCGTCGCAGATCTACTGTAATTTCAGTCACAATAAACCATTAAAAACTAGAGAAATTTCTTCAAATAAAACTATCATCAAATTCAGTCCAAACATGAATCAAACAGCAAAACCAATCCCATCACACTATGGGCTTCACCTCTTAGCCTTAGCTAAGAGGTTCAGCCCAACATGAATGGGCTGGATCCCTTAAAGCCAAAAACAAAATAAAAGAAAAAGAAAAGAAAATAAAAACAAACACTACTCTATCTCTCTGCCCCACGTCCAGCCTCCAAATTCCAGTCGTGCCTGGCTAGTGCACTTGTGCACTATGCACACTCATGCTCAAATGGAGTCTAATATGCTGCGTATCTAAAATCCGCCCCATGCATTCTCTTTGTCACCTCCTTTAAGCCGTTAAGGACAATTTTGAAGCATATCCAGGTAGCAGGTGGGCCGCACTTAGTGAATTAATGGGATAATCTGTCCGTTGGGCCACTTCCAGAGGGATTCAATGGTTGAAAATCAACGTGTACGGTTAATTTATGGTCCTCATCACAAGTATGAAGTTTTGTGTAAATCAGATGGCGGGAACCATGTGATCTTGCAATCTGGACCAATTTTCGGGCCACTTGAGCTTCAGTTTCCTGATTTTCTCAGATCTCTGGCGTGTAATTCCGTCGATCTTGGTCCCTTGGAGTTCGTCCCTTGCCTTGGTAGCTTCAGAGCGTCAAATCCACACTTTTAGTACTCTTTTTCAATCAAAGCTCCTAAATTCAACCTGCAGCATAAACGCGATTAAGTCGGCCTTTAAACAATATTATGTTCGTAAATCCAAGCAATAACTAGGGTCTGATATGCAATATTTGACCCTCAACACAACCCCCAACCATCATTTTGCTAGTCCCGACCAAAATATGCGAAAAATAAGTTGAGAATTACATAACAATTTTTATAGACTCAAGTAATTTTTATTTTTATTTTGAAAAACAATCCAGATCCTAGAATTCTAAGATTCATAAATGTTGGGCATTACTTTCTCCTAGACTCATGCGCACAGTAAAGTTCATAATCAAGATCAAGGTATTATTCCATCAATTAGAAAATTTTCAAATATTGAGTTTCATGGGTGTATAGTGTAATCTCGGCTTATCGATCATTAAGATTCAATCCGTTATTTCATGATATCATTGGTATCCAACAATAGCATTTAGGACACCCAAAACCTAAACTAAAAGGTGTCTCACAGATCATCCTTTTTCTTTCTTCCATCTTTTGATTTTTTTTTATATTAAAAGTAATGCCAAGGAGGGGAATCAAATCCTTACCTATAGGGAGCAAACCTATGGTGAAGATTGTACACCCAACCCTTTTCACATATCATCCATGGGGAATTAAATCTCCACTTATAGGGAGCAAACCTATGGTGAAGATTATTCGCCCACCCCTTTCCAAAGGCATTTGTATTTTCTTTTTCTTTAATTGATCATGACGGGCAATTTTTCAGGCTGGTTCCTTCCATGTTTAGTGATTACCAAGTTAATCCTTCAATATTAAACTGAAACCTGAATGTGTAAGCGAGATGTGACATGTGAAATTATGACTCAATCAATGTTTACAACTTCTAATCATGGATTAATAATTCAAACTTAATTGTGAAATCTAACGGACAACTAAATCCAAGAGTAGTAAATCACCAACATTCCATATCCTGTAAATCTAAATCAAAGATGGTCGTCAAATCACTTTGAATTCACTAGAAAGTCCAGAAAAAATTTAAAATTTTCACAATTTTTGCTCAAGACGAAGAAAACACTTATTAGGTAACCTAATCTCCCACCCCCAACCTAAAAGCTACATTATCCTCAATGTAAAAGATATGAGCATGGAATGCACATGGGACAACAAAAGTAAATGTGAAGTGATGGGAAGATAGTACCTGGATGATGAATCGTGAGAGACTTTCCAAGAGATCAGAGCATGAAATCCAATCAACACAAGAGAGAAAGTAACACAAAATTAACAAAAATAAAATCCTACTTATACCACTTTCGCAGGTGCTCTCGATTGCATTTAGCGCATGCAACAAGCCTTTAAACTCCTAGGTTGCCCCTAGTGGATGAGTTGTAGTCTCGTGAGGGTTTGCAGTAATGTTACCCACAAACATTGAACTAACTAATTAGGAAAATGAAATAAATTGAAAAGCTGGGTTGCCTCCCAGGAGCGCTAAGTTTAACATCTTCAGCCAGACTAAAGAAACTATCCCAATCCTATGAAAGCAGGGGAAAGACTACTCAGTAATGCCACAAAGTTCCTCTTCCGGTCAATATCTAGATAAATTTCTCAGTAGGTTCCTCAACAGGATCATCCAAAAGCCCTTTTTACAATAGGCTTGGATGCGCTAGAGCATAGCGTTCCAAAGAAACTTATATACCGCATCAAAAATCTGGCGTTGATTTGCCTAAGGTATCCATAGTGTATACGATTCACCTGCGACAAAAGAAGTTTCAATGTTAGTATCCCATAGTGAATTAGAGACTACAAGTATATAAGATTCAGAAAGGTTTTCAGGAAGTGATGTAGCCTTAACAGATTCCGAAGTTGCAGACGTTGGTTCCATTGTTAGCTCCTCCTCCTTTAATGGTAGACAGTGAGGATCAAGGGAGGGAGGGGCTGCAGAGTAAGGGTTCTCTCGATCTGTGACAACTACCGAGATATTCTCTTGTAAGGCATTCATTATGTCTCTTATCATAGGATCGTTGGAATCTGCAAAGTGTACCAAGCAATCATCCAAAGATTTGGGAAGTTCGGCTGAGTGTGACTTATTTTCCACATTGGAGCTCGTGATGATCTACCCAAGGAATCCATCATCCTTAAAAGTGGATGGATGTACGCTCTCTTGCTCCAACCCTTCACAAACAAATTGACGATCAGGAGACGAAGTATTGATGTGAGGACTCTGTTCATTGATACCACTCAGAAGAGGCATTGAATTGTCAAAACTCAACAGTTCAAATGGTGGCCTCAACTGGGTAGTTTCAAATTCCAGAGTCGTATCAAGTAACTCGTCCATCTCCTGAATCATATCATCATTCAATTCGGGGGAATTGTCCAAACATGTCTCACAAGAGGTATAAGGGTCGGTTGTAAGGAGCTCATCCACTTTTAAATCAGATATGCCAGGTGAGTGGAGTAGCTCATTATGACCGCTCCCTTCGTGTACTTCTTGGTCATTGACCTGGACCAAACTTGAGATTAATTCCAGGGGAATTGGGGCTGCATATTCATGATCGTCATCCCAATACTCATCATATTCTAGTTCAGTGCAATGCAAATTTGGGATGGGATCAATTTCCTCACATTCTATTCCTAGATTGGATTGAGGTTCACATAAACCAACCTCTTCCTCATCATTAAAATCTAATGTGTCCCGTGAGTGAAGTATGTCATCATCATTATATTTGAAAGACACCCATGACTCTTCACCATTCTTTTGAACAGTCATCGAGATCGACTCATCGGGAAATTGAACCATATGATCATTAATGGAATCCAACTCACCATTCCAAATTCCAGAGTTCTCTATAATCGCATCATGTGAACTCCCTTGTTGAATATATTTTATAAGTTCTTGTAGTCTTTGGAGTGTATTTTGTTAGCTGAGCTCTAGAGTTTAGAAGGAATTTTGAGAATTCTCTTGGATTGTTTCTGATTGAATTTTAAAGGTATAGGACCTAAGAGAATTATCACTTGAAGTAAGTGCTTCCAAAGTTTTTATAGTTTCCGCAAGACACGCCATGTTACACTGAAATGAATCCTCTTGGATCGTTTCTGGTTGGATCTCAATGATAGGGTATCTAAGAGAATAATCATTATAACATGTTGTTGGTTCATCTTCCCAGTTTTGATGTTTTCACTGGTTATAGTCATACTGATCATGTATGGGAGAATATGATGGTTGATAATAATCTTCATTCCCATAATTATGATCATATACGGACCTATTAACCGATGGAACATAACGTTCTAGTCGATTCTCAATGTCGGTTCTCGATGGAGAAAAATCTTGAGGTATACGTTGAATTCCAACACCCTCAGGCATTCCCCAAAACTGCTTATCCATCTCAGCATAAACACGTACCTAAGCTTCCATGGTGAACCCTAATTCTGAGTTTAATCCTAAGATAAAAGAGAAAAAATAAAAAATAAATAAAATAAAATCTTACAGCAATAAGAGATTTAGAAATAAAAAGAGAAAGAATTAGAAAGAAGTTACCAGGTTGGAAGTTCCTATGTTAGAATCCTGCAAAAGAAAACAAAATAAATAGAAATCCTAAAGTTAGAAATTTCTAAAATAGAAATAGAAAGTTAGTTTCTAAAAAGAGAAAGTTTCCTAAACCTAGAATTAGAAAGTTCTAAAATAGAAAACTTAATCCTAAAAAAGAAAGTAATGTTAGTTTCTAAAACGAGAAAAATTGCTAAAAGTAGAAGATAGAAAATTCCTAAAAAATAATAATAATCTAGAATTAGAAAATTTCTAAAACTAAAACCCTAATTCTAAAAATAGAAAAAATGCAGGAATTAGAAAGGGATTACCAAATTAGAAGTTTATGTCAGGATCCTACAAAACAGAAAAATAGGTTACTTTCTAGAAATCAAACAGAAAAATTTTAACCTAAAATGAATAATAATAATAATAATAATAATAATAATAATAATAATAAAATCCTAATCTTAAACTAATCCTAAAACTAGTTAATCTCAGAAAAACGTAACCGTCAATCCCCAGCAACAGCGCCAAAAAACTTGTTCACTCCCCAAGTGCAGGGTTGTGATGTAGTAATAAACTCAGTAAGACCGAGGTCGAATCCACAGGGACTAAAACCTGTACGTCGTCTGAAACTAAGTAGAACTAGAACTAGATTAAGATGAAATCTAAATCAAATGATTTTGAGGAATAATGGTGAAATAAAGTGAGTAAAACTAATGAAATTAAAGGTGGTAAACTAGGGTGCCAAGGATCCACTTATAGAGATCAGGGAGATCTACGCTTGATTCATAAACTCAACTGAATTTCGAGTCCCATCTCAATCCAGTTGGAAGATATAAACATGAAAATCAACTCTAAACTTCTTTTGATCTAGCTTCAAAAGATAAGACAGATGTAAATTAGAAGGGATTCCATCACAAAACCATGCCTATGAGACAAAGCAAACAACAGAATTAAACCAATTCACAGCCAATCTAAGTAATATATGAATATCAGGAAAAGTTCCGTCATTCCACCATGTCCAAGGGGCGATGGTGAACAACAGGGCGTCCTGACTTCATAATCACAAGAAAAGAAAAAGGAAATACTCAAGCCGTCGCAGATCTACTGTAATTTCAGTTACAATAAACAATTAAAAACTAGAGAAATTTCTTCAAATAAAACTATCATCAAATTCAGTCCAAACATGAATCAAACAGCAAAACCAATCCCATCACACTATGGGCTTCACCTCTTAGCCCTAGCTAAGAGGTTCAGCCCAACATGAATGGGCTAGATCCCTTAAAGCCAAAAATAAAATAAAAGAAAAAGGAAATAAAATAAAAACAAACATTACTCTATCTCTCTGCCCCATGTCCAGCCTCCAAATTCCAGCCGTGCCTGGCTAGTGCACTTGTGCACTATGCACACTCATGCTCAAATGGAGTCTAATATGCTGCGTATCTAAAATCCACCCCATGTATTCTCTTTGTCACTCCTTTAAGCCGTTAAGGACAATTTTGAAGCATATCCAGGTAGTAGGTGGGCCGCACTTAGTGAATTAATGGGATGATCTGTCCGTTGGGCCACTTCCGGAGGGATTCAATGGCTGAAAATCGACGTGTACGGTTAATTTATAGTCCTCATCACATGTATGAAGTTTTGTGTAAATCAGATGGCGGGAACTATGTGATCTTGCAATCTGGACCAATTTTCGGGCCACTTGAGCTTCAGTTTCCTGATTTTCTCGGATCTCTGGCGTGTAATTCCATCGATCTTGGTCCCCTGGAGTTCGTCCCTTGCGTTGGTATCTTCAGAGCGTCAAATCCACACTTTTAGTACTCTTTTTCAATCAAAGCTCCTAAATTCAACCTGCAGCATAAACGCGATTAAGTCGGCCTTTAAATAATATTATGTTCGTAAATCCAAGCAATAATTAGGGTCTGACATGCAATATTTGACCCTCAACAATCAATCGTGCATAAGCTTATGAAAAGCTTAGAGGGTGGTGTAAGTGTGTGCGCAATATGAGCGTGCTCAGAATGCAAGGTCAGCGTAATACGGAATAGTGTTGATGAGTACGTAAATGCAACTAGCCATACCAAGGCTATATAAAACAAGATATGAATGCAATCGGCCATACCAAGACCATGCGATGCAAGATGCAGCTTAAGCATGCCAATCTTCATCCAAATCCTCATGTCAATACAGTTCTTAGTCTGGATAATCACCGGGGTTTAGTACACTCTAAATGGCACTGTCGCTCTCCAGCCGCACAGTCCAAGTGAGCGTAAAAAACCTCACTATCCGCCTGGCGAATAGTCTGCCAATACCAATCCGGTACGTCGATAGCGAACCCATTCACGAGCTGGTCAGACTTAGCCTAGTATTGCCCCCTACCCTCAAGCGAGTAAGGCCACACCCCTTTTCAACCAACCACAACACAGTGGGAGACGTGGCCTCCTGGTATTCGGCCCTCGTGCGCTCATATATCCACTCGGTCTCGACGTTGGAGTCATCCTCTGGTACCATCGGGTTTAGGGACTTTCACCCAAGGACATCTATGACACCCGTATGCTAGAACCAAACATTTTCAGTATCCAATCCAGCCACCCACGATGTGTTTGTGGAGGCTATGGCCCTGATGTCGGTAGGGCTTACAATAACTACAATCACACAATACAAGTGTATGAGTCACACTACCAGTCATGCAACAGTCCTGCGTATATCATGTACTCATGTAGGGCAACTCCGCCTATCGGGGAGCCCGTAATCAGTCTGCCCGAAGACATATGCTATAATCAGACACTCCTCATCTCAAGCATACATATGATGCATATGATCATGAATCATGGGGCTATGCTAAACATGTTATAAAGCAATAAACTATCCTCTCAATGAAGATGGGCCTAGATGGCCTACGTGAAACAGATACGGGCCTATCAGTGGCCTTAGGGAGAGTTATAAGGTGGACATCTAACCAACATTACTCGTACAATGTGGACGTCAAACCAACATTGTCCCCAAGGCTCGGCTCACCTTAAATACCATTAAATAAATCCTGGTGGGATTACACATTGCAATGTGCCTTAGGTACATCCCATGGGGCCCTAAATACATCAAATGGGCCGTATCTCATAAGCCTTATATTCATCAAGTGGGCTACCTCGATGAGCCTCATCAATGGGCCTTAGGTACATTGCAATGGGTCATCACCCATGGGCCTGAGAATGCATTAAAATGAGCCCGATCACATAAGCTTTATGTGAATCAAATGGGCCTAATCACATAGGCCATATACATATCAAAGTGGGCCTCAACAATGGGCCACAAATACATCAAACGGGCCTCATAACGTGGGCCTATATATAACATGGTAGGCCCCAACAACGGGCCCATAAACACATCAAGATGGCCTACATACATGGGCCCATATATATACCAAAGTGGGCCTCAACATTGGACCTATATTCATGCCAAGATGGGCCTAAATACATGAGCCCATAAATATCCAAGTGGGCCTTAATAATGGGCCTAAAAATACATCAAGATGGGCCTAAGTACATGGGCCCATATGCATCCAAGTGGGCCACATGTGAAGCCCACCATAATGTTTATTTTACTATCCAATCTGTTGATAAGGCCACATGAATAGGGGGCCCACCAAAACGTTTATTTTCAATCCAACCTTTTCATAAGGTCTCATGGGCCTAGGGCCCACTGCAATGTTTATTTACCTCCAATCTGTTCATACGGTCATGTGGACCAAGGGTAGGGCCCACTGGGATGTTTATTTGACGTCCAAGCTGTTCGTGAGGTCACGTGGGCCAGGACCCACTATAATATTTACTTGCCACCCAACCAGTTCATAAGGTCATACGTGACCTGGGCCCACGGTCAGGGAGCCCACCGTAATGTTTATTTGCCAACCGACCTATTGATAAGGTCACATTGTCAGGGGTCCCACCACGAGGTGGTTCACAAATCCAGCCCATACATTATGTGTGTCCCACCTGTCTGAGGGTCCAGACCAAGTTTTAGCCACATCAAAAATTTAGGTAGGCCCCACCAAGTGTTTTTATATGATTTAGGCATGTCTTCACATGATTTAAATGGTATGGCCCACCTGAGTTTCGTTTGCGGCTGATTTTTTGGGGACGCCCTACAGAAAAAGGGGACCCACCAAATGTATGGTGTTGATGTTCAAAACGCATCACGTGGGGCCCACGGCTGGAGCCGTGAGGGCCAGCCTCGTGAGGGCCAGCCTGCCCGTTCGCCTGTCGCATGCAAAGACAGCGGCGTTACTGCGCTCTGACAAGCGGAAGGCGTCGATTCTTCTTGTTTTATATATATATATATATATATATATATATATATATATATATATATATATATATATAAATCCTGTGGTTTTTCACAGGTGGGGCCCACATCCAGAAAATCCATCCCACCCATTGGACTTCTCTGTTTAATACAAAGTAAACGAGCCCAATATTGGGCGTGTTTCGGGGTACAGAAGCGTCAAGGTGGTTTTCAATGGTAAGAAAACTGTTCTCTACACTATGGCCCACCAGAAAATCGGATTGGCCCCATTTTTCGGCTCAACGCCTCAAATAGTCCGAGGAAAAGGATAGATGGCTTGGATTGAGCACTTACATCAAGGTGGGGCCTGTATGGGCAGCCCACCATTTGGTTAGCTCGTTAGCGCACTCCCTGTCAGTGCACAAACTCCGTGTTAGCCACTCCGTCCAGTGTCTAGGGACGCTGGACAGTATGAATAAACACATGCATTGTGGTGGGTCCCACACGGTCGCGGCCCACACATCAAGGTGGGTCCCACATGAAATACATGATCCATGGTGGGCCACACACACATGTATTAGGTGGGCCACCAACAAGGAAAAGGGAGAGATATAGATGGAGAGAGATCGGCGTAGCGGAGGGGCCCCGCCACTATGGGCCCCTCATAGGACTACAACACATACATTAGATTGGGTCCCATCACAAGTGGGCCATCAAATTAAAAACCAACAATAAATCACCCACCTCTTAGGCCTGCTCCTTGCTCCCTTAGGCTTGTATACACTTATGCTCAATGTTCAACGGTGGCGATGGAGTTTTGATGGTGAGGATGAGAGATGAGAGGGTGGGCCACACTTGTTATTGTGGAAGAGATATTGGGAGAGCTTAGACGTTGGAATCCCTTGGTTGCTTGGGAGATTTTAGAAATGTGAGAGAGAGAGAGAGAGAGAGAGAGAGAGAGAGATATGGATGGGATGATGATGTAAGGAAGATGGGGTGGCATGGGAGAGTTTGAAATGTTGTAAAAAGTGGTATGGTTTGGTTTGAAAATTGTAAAAAGTGGTATGGTGAGGGGAAATAGAATATTGACTTTTAGAAAAGGAGGGATGGGTTGCATGTTCACATGGCATGGTGTGTACTGGTCATGATTTGATGGGACATCTCGTATAGATTCCCTCGTAATTCACAATGTACGGTGTTTCTTCAGAATGAACGCAGACTGACATCTCCAACCTAGGTATCGGTTCGGTGCACGAGTCGCGGCGACGGCGCGGTCGCTAAGATACAAATTTCGGTTCGAGCCGACTTTGGTGTGCAGGACTCGACTTAGGATCGCGCGCAACGTAAAAAACGGGTCGAGGATTGCCGGAATTCGACTGGTATGATCGCGGAAGCCTACGGGACGGTACAGATTAGGGTACGGGTCTTACAAGTTATTCATAGAGGTGGCGCCTACTTGAGTTTGTTTTTTTTTTTTTTTCAGACTGACGCACGGTTTAGATTCCACACACATCATGGTGGGTCCCAATGTATTTATTATTGGGACCTTGGTCATAGATCCAGGGTCATTTTCCAATGATTCAAACCGTCTACATCATAGGCCTCACCTTGGATGGTGAATAGCACCAAAAATATAAATAAATAAATAAATAAAACCGTTAGGATGGAATATTCCGATTAATGTTTGATAATCTGTCTATTTTACATTGAATATGGACGGTCAATATGAACTTTAAATAATCAAAATATGGAAATACTTTAATCCCAAATTATTATTTTTTACTTAAATCTTTTGGTACACTCCATCCAGGGTGAGGCTTATAATATAAACAGCTCTGGTCATTGAAAATGACCCAATCCAACGGCTGAGATCCCCGGACATAGTACGGATGCATTCTAGTAAACCTCCAGGTTAGAAGGTGCTTTAATGTGTCCGAATCTTGTTCTGGGTGGGAAATGAAATGCTGGTATTGGATATGGTACAGGTGAGTTATTTGATACTCTGGAAGAGCATGTCACCTTATACACAGGTACTACGTCAGATACCTGAAATCAGACAGCTGGTTGAATGTCCTAGACTCGGATTAGGACACTTTCTTTATGAAATAAGAACATTGGGTATTTTTCAATTCTGGCCGTCCAATGACTGCCACCAATCCGATGGTTAGATACCTAAATAAGGGCTGTTATACCTCGTTTCAACAGAGTCTTGGCATCGATCTCTGGTGGGGGTGGCTAACACTGAAGTGTGAACTTACAGTGGGGTGTACTAACAAGCTAACGAAAAAATAAAAGGCTGTGAAATTTGACTTAGACGCATGCAACGTAATCGATTCTAAGAAATTCTTAAAATAATCACAAATATATATATATATATATATATATATATATATTTGTGATTATTTTAAGAATTTCATAGAATCGATTACATATATATATATATATATATATATATATATATATATATATATACACACACATTTGTCCCAGTAACCTGTACAAATAAAAAGTCACTACATGTCAGTATTATGGGTTCGATGTTGGTAGAATTGTACTTGCACTCAAAGGCATTTTTCACCACCTTATATTTCAGTAACATGCCTCACATTCATTAATACAGTAGTATGTACTTGCACTCAAATATATTTTTCACCGCCTTATATTTCAGTAACATGCCTCCCATCCATTAATACGGTAGTATTTACTTGCACTCAAAGATATTTTCAACCACCTTATATTTCAGTAACATGCCTCCCAGCCATTAATACAGTAGTATGTACTTGCACTCAAAGATATTTTTCACCACCTTATATTTCAGTAACATGCCTCCCATCCATTAATACAGTAGTACAAAACTATACGCATGCCCTTCGAGAAACGAAATGACTTTTCCTTTAACAATGAGCTTCCCATCATTAATATGGTGGCATGGAACCATGTGCAGGCCTTTTGAGAAACCAAACAACAAATGACACGTAACTCTAAAGCATGACCGGGACAACATATGTACATCTATAGAAGATCCACCGAGACAAGTCTCCTATCACAAATATCAAATATGGTCATTGAAGCCATCTCTTTTAGTCCTCAAAAAATGAAAGATTTTTCTAAAGAATTTTGAAGCTCTTGCAACAATTACGAAGATTCAATAGATCCAAAGATTGGACCAATAGCTAAATGAAATGGAACTAGTAGATTGGGGCTCAATCCTGGTAGATACAATCCCATCCAATCCACAATATTTGAAGTCATGATAAGAGAAATGGTAGAGATAGCTCTGATCGAGCTAAATATAGATGCAATTGTATCCTGAAGGTCTTTGAAGCAGAGTATTTAAATAAAAGTGGAGATTTGAACAATAATTTTAGATTTACGGAGATGACACATGCGAAGATTACATAAAATCACGTGACCGTGAATGATCTTAGAGTACCGTCAAGGAAACCCAGCGAGAGTTTTGTCGCCCCTAAAAGCTATAAAAGGATAACACAATGAAGAGCCACAAGCCAAACGCCAAACGCAATATATATTTAATTTTTATCTCTACTTTTATCTTAGTAAAGACTAGGTTAACCTTAGTCTTAGCATATATTACTACTGTCAAACGTTACCACTATAATACTATAGGAATAGTATAATCATCCACAACCTTCTGTTGTTAGACCTTAATTAACGAAGTTATTATTTGGAAATCTTTTGGTCAGATCCTATTGACCATTTGCTTATATCATAGGTTCTTACGGATAGATTAAGTATTTATCTTTTTATTTTCTCTAGTTATTTTTATTCTATTGATTATAATAAGCACTATTTATAAATCAATAAAATCAACATTGTTTTAGTTTCTTTCTATCTATCTTTATTCCTTCAAGAAATACATCAGTTACATTAATTGGTGAAAGAACAAGTCCTTAACACAAGAAAAAAAAAAAAAGATCCATTAGAAAGTACTAACTGATGGGGTTTTTTCCTCATCTTCGACCGGTCGTGGGAGGCGCTCGACCGGTCGTCGGTTCGAGCCCTAGCACAACTCAAAGTACAGCGAGTTCGTGCTGTTTTTTCTCAAAGGCTAAGACCAGTCCTGGAATTCCAGGACCAGTCGAAAGTGGGCTTTGACCGGTCGTGGACAGGCTTCGACAAGTCGAGGGTTACGCAGTTTGTTCCGCGATTTTACGTGAAACTGCGGATTTGAGTCCTTTCACAACCGGGATGTGAAAGGGTAAGTTTCCTAAACTATAAAAGGGGTTGCCTAGGGTTTTGTAGGTAATGCAAGAGGGTTTCCTAAAGCTTTACAAGGGATTTACTAAAGGGTTTAGGGCTATCAAAAGGTGAGAGAGAGGAAGCTTATAGAAGGGAGGTTCTGCTCGTGGAGGTTATCTACTGTGCAATCTATATCTCAGTGCTTTTATGTCCTCGTAATCGGTTAGATCTCTCCGTTTTCTCTATTTCTCTTATTGTTTATCCACTCCTGCGTGAGTGAAGAAAGGTTGTAACATTCTACTTCATAGTGGATTGTTGATCTGGACGAGGTCCCGTGGTTTTTACCTCTTTGAGCGTTTTCCACGTAAAAATCTCTTATGTGGTGTGTGATTGATGCATTGATTGTTTTCATTGCTTTATTATCCATAATTCTGGTTTGTTCTAGAGGGCTAGATCCTAAGGTTTCAACCCTCAACCAGCATTTTGCTAGTCCCGAGCAAAGTATGCGAAAGATAAGTTGAAAAGTACAGGATAATTTCTATGTACTCGAGTGATTGTTGAAAAGCAATCCAGATACTAAAATTCTAATATTCATGAATGTTGGGCAGTACTTTCTCCTGGACTCAAGTGCACGGTAGACTTCATAATTAAGTTTAAAGTATTAGTCTATCAATTAGAACAATCCTAAACATTGAGTTCCATGGGTGTATAGTGTAGTCTCGGCTTACAACATTAGGATTCAATTCTCCATTTCAGGATATCATTGGTAACCAACAAGAGAAATCGTGATAAAAAAAACTTGCCTCACAGATCATCTTTCCATTCCTTCAGCTTTCCATTAATAGTAATATCAAGAAGGGAAATTAAATCCTCACCTATAGGGAGCAAACCTATGATGAAGACTGTATACCCAAACCTTTTCTCATATTATCCATGGGGAATGAAATCCACACCTATAGGGAGCAAACCTATGGTGAAGATTCTTCGCCTAACCTTTTTCAACGGTATCTTTTCCTTTCAATTTATCATGACGGGCAATTGTTCAAGTTGGTTCCTTCTATGCTTACTGATCACCAAATTAACCCTTCAATTTTAAACTGAAATCTTAATGTGTAAGCGAGATGTGACATGTGAAATCATGACTCAATCAATGTTTACAACTTCTAATCATAGATTAATAATTTAAACTTAACTGTGAAATCTAACAGACACTGAATCCAAGAGTCATAAATTACCAACATCATGTATCTTGAAATTTTAGTGCTCTACATGACCGTCAAGATCACTTCGAATGTACAAGAAGGTCCAGAAAAAATTTTAAAAATTTTCACAATTTTTGCCCAAGACCAAGAAAACACCGATTAGGTAACCTAATCTCCCACCCCAACCTAAAATCTACATTGTCCTCAATATAAAAGATATAAACATGCAATGCACATAAGACAACGACAGTAAAGAAAAAGTGATGGGAAGATAGTACCTGGATAACGAATCGAGAGAGATTTTTCAAGAGATTGCTGGGAGAGAGCAGGTCAGTACAAGAGTGAAATTAACAAAAATTAACAAAACAAAATCCTACCTATACCGCTTTCGCAGGTGCTCTTGATTGCATTTAGCACATGCAACAAGCCTTTAAACCCCTAGGTTGCCCCTAGTGGACGAGTTGTTGTCTCGTGAGGGTTTGCAGCAATGTTACCCGTAAACATTGAACTAACTAGCTAGGACAAAGAAATGAAATGAAAGGCTGGGTTGCCTCCCAGGAGCGCTAAGTTTCACGTCTTCAGCCAGACAAAAATCAAACTAACTTAGAACAGCATAAAGCAACCTATCCTAGTCCTATAAAAGCATGGAAAAACTACTCGATCAGCCGCAAGGTTCCTCTTCCGGCCAATATTTTGATAAGTTTCTCAATAAGTTCCTCAACAGGATCATTCAAAAGCCCTTTTTGTAATAGGTTTGGACACCCTGGAGCATGACTTTCCAGATAAACTTATGTACCTCATAAGAAATTTTTCGTTGAAGTGCTTGAGGTATCCATAGTATATACGATTCACCTGTGTCAGAAGAAGTTTCAATATTAGTATCCCATGGTGAATCAGAGACTACACATGGATGAAATTCAGAAAAATTCTCAGAAAGTAATGTAGTCTCAATGCATTCCGAAGTTTCAAGCTTCGGTTCAGTTTTTAGATCCTCTCCCCTAATGGTAAACATTCAGGATCTGTGGAAGGAGGGGCTTTAGAGTAAGGGTTCTCTCGGTCAATGATGACTATCGAGATATTGTCTTGCAAGGCATTCACTATGTCTCTTATCATGAGATCATTTGAGTCTGCAAAGTGTGCCAAGCAATCATCCGAAGAGTTGGGAAATTCAGTTGAGTGTGACTTATGTTCCACATTAGAGCTCATGATGATCTGCCAAAGGAATCCATCGTCTTTAAAGGTAAACGGAGGTGTGCTCTCTTGCTCCAACCCTGCACAGACAGATTGAGGGTCAGTGTACGAACTATTGATCTGTGGACTCTGCTCATTGATACTACTCAGAAGAGGTGATGAATCGTCAAAATTCAATAGTTCAGGTGGTGACCTCAACTGAGTGGTTTCAACTTCCAGAGTTGTATCGAGTAACTCGTTCATTTCCCGAATCATATCATCATGTAATTCAGGGGAGTGGTCCAAGCATATCTCACAAGAGATAGAAGGGTTGGCTGTAAGGAGCTCATCCACTTTTAAATCAGATAAGTCAGGTGAGTGGAGTAGCTCATTATGACTGCTCATTTCGTGCACTTCTTGATCATTGACCTGGACCAAACTTGAGATTAATTCCAGGGGAACTGGGGCTGAACATTCATGATCATCATCCCAATACGCATCATCGTCTAATTCTGTGCAGTGCATACTTGGGATGGGATCACTTTCCTCACATTCTAAATTTGATTGAGGTTCGAATAAACTAACCTCCACCTCATCATTGAGATCCTGTGTATCATGTAAGGAAAGTGTGTCATCATCACTGTATTTGAAAGACACCCGTGTATCTCCACCATTCTTTTGAACAGTCATTGAGATCGACTCATCGGGGAATTGAAATGTATGCTCATTAATGGAATCCAACTCCTCATTCCAAATTCCAGATTTTGTCAAAAGCGAGTGAGGATCACTTTCCTCGCATTGTATTTCTGGATTGGGCTGTGGCTGAGATGAACTAGCCTCCATGAGCCTATCAAGGCGTAATTCAAGTGTGTCTACTAATTTCCTCATGCCAGTAATATAGTCCGTGTAACTTGGATATGACTCCTCTTGGATCATTTCTGGTGAATATTCAAAAGTGGTTGATCCACGAGGGTTCTTACTATGTTGTTTTACTGACTCAACCTTGACATATTTCTGTTTCCACTGATCAAAACCATACGGGTCATCTGTCGGGAGTTGATATGCGTCATCATTCCAATAATCACGTATTGTTTTCTTAACTTGTGGAATGCAATTATTCTCCCTCAGATAATCACCGAAAGACTTCTTAATCGGTGGAGCAACATATTCCGATTGGTTCTCGAAGATATTATCAGAAAAATTTTCAGGCATAGGCTGTTTTCCATAAGCTATCTCAACATACTGACGTGCCCACTCATTCATATACATGGTGAAACCTTAACTCTGAATCTAATCCTAGAAGAAAGCAAAATCATACAGCAATACAGAAAGTAAATGAGAAGTTAGAAAGATGTTACCAGACTAGAAGTTCCTATGTTAAAAACCTGCAAAACAAAACAAAACAACTTAGTTTCTAAGAATAGTAAGTCTAAGGTTAGAAAATTTCTAAAAATAAAATCCTAATTCTAAAAATAGATAAAGTAAAGAAATTAGGAAGATATCACCAAAGTAGAAGTTTCTATCTCAGAATCCTACAAAACAGGAAGTTAGGTTAGTTCCTAAAAATAAAAAAAACCTAAACCTAAAGTTAGAAAAAATCCTAATCTTAACTAATTCTAAAACCAATTAATTTCAGAAAATCGTAGCCGTTAGTTCCCCGGCAACGGCGCCAAAAACTTGTTCACTCCCTAAGTATAGGGTTGTGATGTAGTAATAAAACTCGGTGAGACCGAGGTCGAATCCACAGGGACTGAAACCTGTACGTTATCTGAAAGTAACTAGAACTAGAACTAGAATGAGATGAAATCTAACTCAGATAAAACTAAAAGGAATAATGATGAATTTATAATCTAAAACTTAGAAAAAATTCAGAAAAAGGGAAACTAGGGTGCCAAGGATCCACTTATAGAGATCAGGGAGAACTACACTTGATTTATGAAAATTAAACTGAACTTCATTTGATCTAATTTTTAAGAGATGAAAGGTGTATGAATTAGAATGGATTCCATCACCAAACCATGCCCAGGAGACAAAGTAAACAACAGAATTAAACTAATTACCAACCAATCAATCATGTCATGAAGGTTAGGAAGGGAACCGACATCCAACCATGCCCAGGAAACGATGGTGAACAACAGGGCTTCCTGACGTCATAAACATAAAAGGGAGAAGAAATACTCAAAGCCACCGCAGATCTATTGTAATTTCAGTCACAACAAACCATTGAAAACTAAAAGTATTCCCTTAATTAAACTAAAATCAAATTCAGTTCATAAATCAAAATCCCATTAAAGGTAAAAAAATAGAATCTCCCATCTCACTACAAGCTTCACCTCTTAGCCCTAGCTAAGAGGTTTAGCCCAACATGAATGGGCTGAATCCTTTAAACAAAACAAAAAATAAAAATAAAAATAAAACAAAATTCCCTGTCTCTCTCTCTGCCAATCCACGTCCCAGCAGCCAGCCGTAGATGATCCCCTTCATACCCTCTCTCGCTCTCCTTTTATAGAGCCTGGAAGGATGGTCAGAAGTCCAACTCTCTCTGTGATTCCCGTTCGCAACAGGACCCCACGCGAGCCTCTCTATTTACATAGGACATCTTTCCTATTTTCGTAGCAGAACGTGTGCCTCTTGAGTTGAAGTGTTGGTGGGCCCACTTCAGTTGACTTTTGTGAAATCCACTCCATCCATTGTCTGGCCCTCAAAATTTCGACCAGAGAAGAGTGGTTTTGATTGCCTGTTGGCGCAACTCAGATACAAAATTCCGCTGAAATCGGTGCAGGTTGTCCATTTGTGACTGTTAAACCCAGCACGTGTATGAGCATGAATGCACAGGGTCAACATGGTTTTGACCAGCTCGCAAACCTCTGCATTATGGACGGTTCAGATTGATCTCTTGGTCCATGATGATGGCCCACCGAGATGACCCACAACCTCTGTTTCGCAGGCCGAACAGAGGACGCGGTTCTTCTTGTGTCGGTGGTGTTCGTGAGCCCACTATCATATTTTTACGGTAAATCTACACCGTCCATTAACTGTAGAATACAAAAACCGGTTACATCTGTATATTTTTTTTTGTTTGCTGTTGCGACCCATAGATTTTCCTTTCTTACCATCCATTCTACGTTTTAAGCTTCCTGAACGTGTAATGTCCGAGTGAATTGAGACAATAATCAATCTACTGTCGGTTTGCCCTCCTAGTACGAATGGATTGTTCGGATCATCAAGAAATGCGATGATAGTGGTCCACAGAGGAAAATTGCGACCGTCAGCGCGAACGCACATCCCTGCTTAAGCAGGGACGCTGCGATGATCGGTGGGCCCTAGATCGACGTCGGTTGGAGAATCCAAGCCGTCTATTAGCTTCAGGACGAAAAACCGTCCAGGAAGGGTGTATTCTGGAGTGAACTCGGTGCGGCCCACTTGATCTTTAGTTCCACCGTCCATCCTGCTTCCAACGGCCAGGATCTTTCAATAGCTAGTATGGGGGAAAGAGGATACCTAGGTAAGGTTAATACCCCCCCTTTTCACACAATGGACGGTCCAGATTGAGGATGTGGATGAAGAGTGGGCCCCACTGAGAGGAACCGGCGTCAGCAGCGAAGTCGCTGTTGAAATTATTTGGATTTTAAAGAAATCCTCGGTCAGCGCTTGCTGACCGAGCTCTTGAAGACCAGCGCACGGCCGATGAACCTATACTATGTACACGCATGTGTACATGTGGGGTCCACTGTGACGTTTGTGAGAAATTCAATCCGTTCATCTACTTTTTCACCTCATTTTAACGGTTGAGACCAAAATTGAAGCGTATCCAGAGATCGGGTAGGCCCAGAATCATGATTCTGAGGGCTGATCTGTCCGTTAGGCCACTTTCAGGGGTATCCAATAGCTGAAAATTGACGTGTATAGTTAATTTATGGTCCTCAGGCCACATAAGAAGTTTCGAGCCGAACGGATGGTGAGAACCTTGTGATCTTGCATTCTGTATGTCTTTCAGGCCACTTGAGCTTCAGTTTCTCGGTTTTCTCGGATCTCTGGCGTGTAAATCCACTGATCTTAGTTCCCTGGGGTCTGTCCCTTGCTCTGGTGACTTTGGAGCATCAAATCCACACTTTTAATATTCTTTTTCGATCAACACTCCTAATTACATCCTGCAACACAAATATGGGTAAAACAGGTCGTTAAAGAGTATCATGTTCGTAAATCCACGCAATAACTAGGGTCAGTTATGCAATAATTGACCCTCAACACAAGGCCCCCAACAAAGTGGTATCAGAGCTAAGTTCATTGAACGGGTAGGATTGGTTTGGAATTATGGAAGGTGGCTCATTAAGGATGATCAGCCTCAATGGTTCTAACTGGACCATATGGAAAGCTAAGATGGAGGACTTGTTTTATTGCAAGGACCTATATTCTCCAATTTTAAGCATATCAGCAAAATCCAAGGATATGACTGATGATGATTGGAAGAAGATGGACCGAAAGGCGGTGGGGTTTATTAGACAATGGTTGGATGATTCTATGTTCCACCATGTGTCCACGGAAACCTCAGTTGCTAGCCTATGACTGAAATTACAAGGGCTGTATGAGAGGAAGACAGCCGGTAATAAGATTTTTCTAATAAGGCGACTTGTGAATCTCAAATTCAAAGATGGTGGTTCTGTGACCGAGCACATGAATGAGGTCAGCAATATAGTGAACCAACTCACCTCTATGAAGATGGTCCTGGATGATGAATTGCAGGCTTTACTATTGCTTAGTTTATTGCCTGACAGTTGGGAGACATTGATAGTATCTCTAAGTAACTTCGCATCAGACGGAAAGATATCCGTGGAACAGGTAACCAGTTGTCTCTTCAATGAGGAGACAAGGAAGAAGTCTCAGGGGTCTACTCAGCAAGAGGCTCTTGTGACACAGGAACGGGGGAGAGGAAAGAACAGGAAGGGCGGGAAGGCCCGAGATAAATCAAGAGGCAAGTCGAGTAATAGAAAAGATGTTGATTACTGGAATTGTGGCAAGAAGGGCCACTACAAGTATGAATGTCGTGGTAAGAAGAATGACTAGAAAGGAAAATGGAAGGAAGATGAATCAGATTCCACTGCGGTCTCTTCAGATGTCGACATGGTAGTTATTCTTTCTGCAGATCATGTTGTATGTCTCACGGCTACGAGTCAGGACATCGATTGGGTAATAGACTTCGAGAGCTTCTTTTCATACGACTCCACACAGGGATTCCTTCACAAGCTACAAGTCAGGTGACTATGGGACTGTAAAGATGGAAAATTCTGGCGTATTAAAAATCATGGGAGTCAGTGATATTTATGTGAAAACTGATGTAGGCTGCACATTGGTTCTCAGGGATGTGAGGCATATCCCAGACCTTCGTCTCAACTTGATGTCGACGGGAAGGTTGGATGATGATGGCTATGAAAGCCGGTTTACTGGTGGGCGATGGAAGCTCATCAAGGGTTCGTTAATCGTGGCCAGAGGAAAGAAGTGTTGCACCCTGTACAAGGCAAGTGTCAGTATGTGCAAGGGTGGGTTGAACGCGGCGGAAGATTCAGCTATTGACATGTGGCACAGGCGTCTAGGCCACATGAGTGAAGAAGGGCTTCAAGTACTAGTAAAGAAGCAGCTCCTTCTAGACGTGACGGGTACACCTCTCAAAACTTGTCTTGATTGTTTATCAGGGAAACAGCATAGAGTTTCATTTGTTAAAACTGTTTCTCATGTTAATAAAGTGCATGTATTAGATTTGGTTTATTCTAATGTTTGTGGTCCTATAAGGACAAAAACCTTGGGTGGGGCATTGTATTTTGTTACTTTTATAGATGATGCATCTAAGAGGGTTTGGGTTTATGCTTTGAAATCCAAGGACGAGGTCTTTGGTGTGTTTAAATTATTTCATGCTATGGTCGAGAGAGAGACAGGTAAATCATTGAAGTGCATCCGCACTGACAATGGTGATGAACAGACGATTCCCAAGACCCCCAGCATAATGGTGTAGCTAAGCGAATGAATCGCACCATTGTTGAGAGAATCAGATGCATGTTATCCTATGCGAAATTGCCCAAGACGTTCTGGGGAGAAGCAATGCACACGACGGTGTATTTGATAAACAGGTCTCCATCAGCCTCATTGAATGGAGAAGTACCTGAGAAGGTGTAGACTAGACATGATGCATCGTACAGTTATCTCAGGGTGTTTGAATGCAGGGCATCCATTCACGTACTAAAGGACGAGAGGTCCAAGCTTGATATGAAGATCAGGCATTGTGTGTTCCTAGGGTACGGTGATGAAAAGTTTGGCTACAGGTTGTGGGATCCGACCGAGAGGAAGCTCGTCAAGAGCAGAGATGTGGTTTTCTTTGAAGATCAGTATATAGAAGACATTGGTAAGCCAGAGAAGAACTAGCCTAGTTCAGGTGAGCTAGAGGACATGGATCCAGTTACTCTTCCCGTGGTGCCTGATGACAAGAGAGTACAGCAAGGTGCACAGGACGAGAGAGTTCCTTCAGAAGATGGACCAGGGGAGCAACCCCCACTTGATCCACCTGTTGAGCCACAGGTAAGGAGGTCATATAGGGACAAACAACCGTCCAAGAGGTACTCACCGCATAAGTACATTATGCTAACCGATGGAGGAGAGCCAAAAGATTATTCTGAGGCCCTAGCCGATGAGCATAAGGGGGAGTGGTTGAAAGCTATGCAAGAGGAGATGGAATCCTTGCATAAGAACCACACTTATGATATGGTGAAATTGCCTAAGGGCAAGAAAGCTTTAAACAACAAGTGGGTGTTCAGAAAGAAGATTGAGCAGAAGAATTCACAGATGAGGTTCAAGGCCAGACTTGTGGTGAAAGGTTTTGGTCAGAGGAAAGGCATAGACTTCGAGAAGATATTCTCACCAGTGGTGAAGATGACATCCATACGGGTGTTGCTTGGGTTGGCGGCTAGCATGGATCTGGATATAGAGCAGTTAGATGTTAAAACTGCCTTTCTCCATGGTGACCTGGAAGAAGAGATCTACATGTACCAACCAGAGGGGTTCGAAGTCAAGGGCAAGGAGCATATGGTGTGTAGGCTGAGGAAGAGCTTATATGGGATGAAACAAGCTCCATGGCAATGGTACAAGAAGTTTGACTCGTTTATGTCGAAACATGGGTATGACAGAATGGAGTCGGACCACTGTGTTCACGCGCAAGTTCTCAGATGGTGATTTCTTAGTTCTGCTATTATACGTTGATGACATGCTCATCATGGGAAAAGACATCAAGAAGATCGACAGGCTGAAACAAGAGTTGTGCAAGTCTTTTGCGATGAAAGACTTGGGCCCGACTAGACAGATCTTAGGAATGGAGATAACCCGTGACAGAAACAGCAGGAAGCTCTGGCTGTCACAAGAGCGGTATATTGAGAAAGTCCTAGAGCGGTTCAATATGAATGCAGCAAAGCCGGTCAATACTCTACTAGATGGTCACTTCAGATTGAGCGACAAGCAGTGTCCCAAGACGAAGGCAGAGGTGGAAGAGATGCAGAAGATACCCTACGCGTCAGTGGTAGGAAGTTTGATATATGCTATAGTGTGTACACGCCCAGACATAGCATATGCGGTTAATGTTGTCAGCCGGTATCTTGCCAATCCTGGCAAAGAGCATTGGGAAGCGGTGAAGTGGATACTGCGGTATCTAAGAGGCTCATCCAGGTTAAGCTTATGCTATGGTGACGGTAAACCTATGTTAGAGGGCTACACAGATGCAGATATGGCAGGTGACATAGACTCTAGGAAGTCTACATCAGGGTTTATGTTCACGTTTGCAGGGGGAGCGGTTTCTTGGCAGAGCAAGCTACAAAAGGTTGTAGCATTGTCGAAGACAGAGGCCGAGTACATTGCAGTCACAGAGGCATGTAAAGAGATGCTTTGGATGAAAAGGTTTCTACAGGAACTTAGCCTGAAGCAGGAGGAGCATGTGGTCTATTGCGATAGTCAGAGTGCTATACACTTGAGCAAGAATCCAAGTCAGCATTCCAAGTCGAAGCACATAGACATTCGGTATCACTGGATCAGGGATATTTTGGAACAAAAGGTGTTACAGCTTGAGAAGGTTCACACGGACGATAATGGGTCAGACATGATGACCAAGGCTTTGCTCAAGGGCAAGTTTGAGGTTTGTAGAAACCTGGCTGGCTTGAAGAAGGTGGATCCCTCCTGGGTCAAAAAGGGGGAGATTTGATGGGGTTTTTTTCCCGTCTTCGACCGGTCATGAGCCCCGCTCGACCAGTCGTGGAAGGCGCTCGACCGATCGTAGATTCGAGCCCTGGCACGACTCAAAGTCTAGCGAGTTCATGCTGTTTTTTCTCAAAGGCTAAGACCAGTCCTGGAATTCCAGGACCAGTCGAAGGTGGGCTTCGACAAGTCGAGGGTTACGCGGTTTGTTTCGCGATTTTACGCGAAACTGCAGATTTGAGTCCTTTCGCAACCGGGATGCGAAAGGGAAGTTTCCTAAACTATAAAAGGGGTTGCCTAGGGTTTTGTAGGTAATGCAAGAGGGTTTCTTAAAGCTTTATAAGGGATTTGTTAAAGAGTTTAGGACTATCAAAAGGTGAGAGAGAGAGAGAGGAAGCTTATAGAAGGGAGGTTCTGTTTGTGGAGGTTATCTACTGTGCAATCTATATCTCAGCGCTTTTATGTCCTTGTAATCGGTTAGATCTCTCCGTTTTCTCTATTTCTCTTATTGTTTATCCACTCCTGCGTGAGTGAAGAAAGGTTGTAACGTTCTACTTCATAGTGGATTGTTGATCTGGACGAGGTCCCGTGGTTTTTACCTCTTTGAGGGTTTTCGAAGTAAAAATCTCTTGTGTGGTGTGTGATTGATGCATTGATTGTTTTCCTTGCTTTATTATCCATAATTCTGGTTTGTTCTAGAGGGCTAGATCCTAAGGTTTTGTGCAAGGCCCCCCAACACTAACTCCTACCCTTTTATAAATTGTCTAATCGCTGCTATAACCAGTGCTTGAGAGGATAACTGGATTCTAAAATCTGATCTTAATCGGTCCATCTAAGCACGAGGGTACCAGTGTTTAATCAAACATTGATCAATTGAGTACAACTCTAGCATGCCCACACTTTTTAATCACACATGAAAATCGAATACATGCCCTCATTGACCTTAAGCTTGAATTGCTCAAACAATATATAAAGACAAAAAGTTGAATGGCGTTCTTTACCTTTCTCATATCCTTTATTTTCAAGTAATCTACATAAACCTTAATCTGTTTTTATTGAAATTTTATATATTCCACTCAATTTTAGTGATGGGTATGGACCACCAATCCTTACTTTTTAAATTCCTCCTAGAAGCAGCTTTTTTAATAAAACGTGGTCTATTGAGAAAACATGTTTAGCTTGTGTTGAAGTATATGCGTGGTCAGGTGAACTAGAACTACCATAACATTATATTAGATTTTATTTTATTTTTTTCATTTTTGTGTAGTTTTTATTATAAATTTAAAAAAAAATAATAAAGAAAATAAATTACTCCAAATTCCCACATTTTACATAATACCATTTAAACGACCACTTTCTCTGAAGGCTGAAAAATGGCATATCAATGTGTATCCCCTGTTTTGTTTTAGACAAGGTTGTTAGTTCTGCACCATTAAAAAAATTGGTGGTGCTTTAACATCATTGCGGGTGATATAGTTATGAAGCTATTTGGACCATCCAAAATGTGGGCCCCATTGTGGATGGAGCATATCTCTTAAATCAAATAGTTCAAGAAATCATGACATCCAATTAATGGCTATCAAATGGAAGGTCAAAAGTAAAATAGTTAGCCTTTTCTTCTAAGTATATTCTTCGGCTGTGCTCCATCCACAGTTGGGTCATCGATTTGAACGGTCCAGATAGCCTTACAATTACGCAAGGAGTATGGTTGAAAAGTCACCACCAGCTTTTAAATATTGCAAAACTAACATAGGAATCTATACCGAGGAAAATAAAATAACCGCTTGCTATTTGGCTCAATTCCCACGTGCACATGAGCACGTATGAACAAGAAAAATACAAGCTTAAGACATTTTAGGGAAATTGAAGAGGTGAAACGGGGCACACGTGCTAACGTGGCACGTGTATGAGATATGGGCAATTCATTAGTTGGGGCAGGCATTCCCTGACACATGGTCCATGAATCCGTCCCCATGTCTAACCAACATGGATTCGACTACTGTGTGGATTTTGGTCTATCTCTTAAATGGTTGTGACTAATTCTTTCACACGGCACATATTTACATCGATCCAAACCGTCCAAACCTAGGGATCCTGTGTGTCCAGAGAGAAATGCTCTTAACAATGCAAATCACAACCATCAAATGGAACCTAATTAGGAAATCAGTCAGCAGCCCAAATTCAACGGCTGAACCAGTAATCAGACCGTTAGGATCATCTCATCAATGTAATTTTTGGAACATGTACCATCCATGGTGGGGCCTATCATCTCTACATCTGTATGGTTGAACATGTATGCCACATGTGCGACGGACACATGGTGGTTTTTGCTAATCAATGGCGTAACCGTTAAGGATTTCGTTTTCCTTTGTCGTGCTTGAGGATGCCAGCATGTCTCCCTGTCTTTCTAATAAAAGAGCTTTCAAATACAACGGGAAATAAAAAAGGAAACACTCACAATTTATGAACATATGAAAGTAGACTTGGATTACTAATATTGGATTAGTGCTATGCTTAATTTAAAATTAGACTATTGATTACACTAAAAAACATAAAAGATAGATTATACTAATGAACATTGTTATGGATAAAAATGGTCTGGATAAAGAAAAGAGGTCAGTTCAAACGTCTCTATGGGACATGAGGTCGACTAGCATCAGTCATAACCAATGCGCTCCTCAATGTCAAGGAAGATCTCCTCCCACCAAAGAGAGGTCGGTCACCTAATACGTATGAAGGCAGGTCGGTAGGTCAGTCATCTACCCAATGATAAGGGGGAGGATCAAAGCTCATTCGAATATCCAGGTCGACCAAGACCAACTCGAACTCTTGAGCTCGACCCCCACGACATATTTCATCCGAACTCTACTAAGGAAATGAGCTCAACCTCATTACCCTAGCATAAGGGCAGGTCAACAATCTATACAACACAAAAAGAAGTGTCAGGGCTTGCCAAAGAATCCAGGTCGGCATACTACCCCATTGGTCAGGTCGATAGACTACCCCCTGGTCAGGTCGGCCTCAACCTCCTACTGCGTGCCGCCCTCAGTTCCTATTAATCGGGTCTTATCCGAAAGAACAACCCGAGATCTCCGTCAAAGATCTTGAGAACAAGTACGACACCCTTGGAATACAGATCTCCCTAGATCTTCGGCGAGGATCCAGGACTCGATTCCCTCTATAATAGGAAGATCTCCTCTATGCCACCACCTCTCCTCAACTATAAATAGGAGCATCTCTAATGGTGAAAGGTACGCAGAATCTCTCACCCAAAACCCCTCGATACTATCAGACCCAGATTTATAGACTAACTTTGGCATCGGAGGGTCCCTTGCTCTAGCCAGGGTCCCATTTATCTTCTTCCTGTGCAAGTACTCGAAAGTCTAAAACAGGTGGACCAGATTTTCGCATCAACAAACATAAAGAATAATTGATAGATTTATTAAGTTGGTATGAGATACTTTAATTCGTTGAACTCATTTTTCTATTTATAGATTTTCTTGAGATAGCGATTTAGATATTTCTTCTCACATTAAGTTAATAACAATAATCGTTTCGAAACCACTCTGGCCTTCCAGACTCTTCTTAGACACTTGTCTCGGTAATCACTTCAGCACCACTTTTCTCTCGACTTTGTTCCGTCTTTCAATGCTCAACCACGCTTAATCTATAGATGATGTGCAACACCCAAACATTGTCCACGTAAATCAATGGTTAAACATAGTTGGTTAGTCACTCAGATGTAATCCTATTCTTGTGGCTCATTCGCGAGTTGGAATTTCATCATCTTTGGGCAAAGTATATATTTCAACAGGCTTATTACAACCATTACATAAAATATCACATACGTACACTAATTAGAGATATTAAAGTTGATTTAGTAATTAAATTTAAACATCAATAAATATACTATGCATTGCTAATTTTCGATTACATAGGATTCTGAATCCAGGGTGCCAAACACAACAAGAGGGTTTCAAATCTAGGGTATTCTGAATATAGGGGTTCCAAATCCACACTCCGAAATAGGCCCAAGGAGTTCATAGGAAGATTTGTTTTTTCAAAAAAGTTTTTCATGATATAATATGTTTTATTGTTTAAATTGTAAAGAAAATTACAAAATTTGCATAGTAATTATAATCCTGTAGGATGGTGAGTTAGGAGGAGACTTAATTAGTCTTACGGTTGGAATTTTTGCTTATTATCTAAATGATATGGTTTTTGGGTATATACTAATGTTTATATTCAATGGTCTATCATACCATTCATTTTAGCATATATATTTGGTGGTCCTAATTACAAAAGATGTAAAGCAAAATAACCTAATTCCATGAAATTAACAGTATCCATTGGGTCCGATGTCCTGATCACCATGAATTCCTAGCATCTAAGTGTTGACGCTGCTCCGTGGGTGTATTGCTGGCGTTGCCTTGTTTATTCTTATTTCGTCTTTTTGTTTTCTTAAGAATGTTGTGTAATGGGGGCATGCTAAGATTTAATATGTTTGGACTGGAGTTGCCATTATCTAAATAAATTTTAAAATTTATAGTTGATTAGAAACTGTAGAATCATTCAGGGAATAAAGAATCAAACGACCATTCTATTCCTTTGACTCATGCGGTTGATGTACACCATAAATTTCAACTAAGGGCCACGATTATGGAAAAAGGAAGGGAGTTAAGTACTCTCTTCAACTCATATAAAATGCAATCTCTATTTTACAACATTTTTGGGTTCGTTAGGAAATTTAGCTAGACATTAGTAGTACTATATATTTGGCCATACTTCGCAAGGTATCGGAAAGTAGGCAAAAGTAAAAGATTCAAAAAAAAAAAAATGACTTAAAGAATGTAATAAAGATGTGTGACTGTGTGAGCTTCATAAATCGTATCAGAATATACATTATGAAGCATCAATTGATTTGAGATGTGAGAAGAAAATAAGAAACTAAATACTATTTTTTAATAAAAGAGATGGTGCGGGTATCCGCGTTTCAATCATATTCTTTCGCCATCAATATCTTTTTCAGCTTAAATTTAGTGTACTTTTTGTACAAGATATATAGGAGATGTTGTCAGGACAGTCAGATCAGAGTAGGAGGCATTTTGGCGATTGCTTGCCAAATTTCAACAACACCGGATTCTCCGAACATAAACAACCGATCCTACAAACAACTACACAGCCTTCTCTGCCCCTTACCATTACCCCCTCAAATGGTCTATCGCAATTAGGTTTAAATAGACCTTCAACTAGTGCATCCGGCATCGTTGGTGCTCATACCTTGCCTTTTGCTTTTGGTAGAGGGTTCGCCCCAGGTAGGTCTTTATTCTTACGATGGGGTGTTGCTTTTGATAGTTTGTACCTCATGTACTTGAGGAGTTTTATCATTTTTTTACTCTGTACATGCTGCACTTTGAAGTTCCTAGGTTTCTAGGGAGCTTCAAGGACTCCAAACGTTTGTCTTAGTCGATTAAGTTCGATGGTTGTCTTCAGGAGATACCAGAGATACTCTTAGCTTGACTTTTGTGGACCTTCTATACTTTTTGGAATCTGACAAATGTGGTTTACTTATCGTTGTATATTCTTGCAATACCTGGACATCTTGACGTATCAACCAATATCTTTGTGGACCAGGCTATCGACCTTCCAATTTGACCCATTAATCATCTCCAAGTCGCGCATCGATGGTCTTTTCTAGCAAAATCTTCCAGATTTCTAAGATTTCCTAGGTTGCCAGAAGGTGGCAATATTCATGATAGGTGCTTTTGAGTTTTGGCTGAAATCGGCTTGGTTGACCCTTTGTTTGGCCGTTCTAATCCGTTCATCATTTTTAGATCCCGCTCAAAATGCATCTTGCCAAACTGATATTGATCATTTATGCATGTTTAGATCTTTTAAAATATTTTTATTAAACCTTATACTAAAGTCGAAGAATAGTTTGAATTTCATTTTAGGTGGAGCGTCTACACCAAAGTTCTAAATTTAGATGTTGAGTATCATATCATTGACCCGTATCTCACCATACCAAGCTGTTTCACTTAATTCAGCCATGCCATTCACGAATGATACTGATACTTAACCATTTGGACCATACTCTAAACCTTGCTAATATTGAAAGAGGCCTGAAATTCCATACCATACTTTCTTCTCAATAAAGAGCCAGATTAGGTGAGACCCCAACCTCACCCACCCTGACTGTAGGGCCCACCTTAATGTATCTATTATGTTTACTTGCCTTCGATCCATTTTCCATATAATTTTAGGGCATGATCCTAAAAATGAAGAAGATCCGAAACTCAGGTGAACCATACTCTAGGAAACAACGGTGATTGAATGCCCTATACCATTAAAAACTTCCTAGGACACACCTTTATGTTATTTGCCATCCAAACCGTTGATAAGGTCACATAAGCCTAAATAAAGGGGAAAAAATATCAGCTTGATCCAAAACTTTTGTGGCCCATTAATGGTCAATCGCGACTGTTTCCTATGGTAAGGTCCACCTGATAATTGGATCTGCTTCGTTTTTTCAATCATACCCTAAAATGATCTGGAAAAAAAAAAAGAAAAATGGAAAACAAAAATAAATAAATAAATAAAATAATATATATATATATACAGCATGGATACAGAATAAATACATCAAGGTGGGCCCACGGTAAGGAATATGTTTCCCTTGTAGCACATAAGTCTACCACATCCACAGTAGCAACTCTTTAAGGGTCCCATTATTAATATATAGGATGCCCCAGCCAACCTACAAAAGGGACCCACATAAATGCCAGACCATCTCTCTGAGTCTCAACCATATGCATGGCGACAACCTAGACAGCCCAAATTGCATACCTGACCATAGATGGAGGATAACCGTAAAATTACAAAGAAAAAATAACACTAGCCATCTGATTTTATTTTATTTTTTTATTATTATTTTTTTTTTTAGGGACCACTCACTTTTAACCACCCATTTGATATCCACGGCCAGGATTGCCTTTTCAGTGTGATTCTAGAGATATGCTACATCCAGAATGGGCCCTACAATTTGGCTGGTCTACATCGTTGTACATCAGTGGCTCATGGGGGAAGAGCGAGCCGCCAGCATTTCAAAAATGGTTCTGCTCTACCACACCTGCCTAAAACACCCAAGCCCTGTGGGGCCCACACATTGTACATTCAAAATCCACTCCATCCATCAAGTTCTATCCTCAATTCTAGACCTTGAAAATAAAAATCAGCTATATTTACAGCTCAAATGGACCACTTCAAGGAGAACAATGGAGATAGGATGCCAACAACAGGTCTGTATTTGCATGTGCGATCACCATGCTATCTTTCATCTAACCTGTTAATCAGGTGCAACTCACCAGGATGAAGTGAATATGCAAAAATCATCCTGACCCAAAACTCAGGTAGACCACACCACGTGAACATGGTGCATTTTTCCCAGTGGTGTGGCACGTAGATTTTTGTTATCAGTCTGATATTTTGTATGTACAGTTAAAATAAGCATTTCCACGTGATGGATGTAATGGATCTACATATAAAATAAGGTGGGCCCCACAGAGCAAAAGTGTTGAAGACGATTCCGGTCCCCACAAGAGCAGCCACCGTACAAAAGGAATCCTCCAATCCTTCCTTGGACCTCAGAACAGATATATTCTCATCCATGTCCTCAAACGACACCACCAGGGAATAAAAGGCCATACAATCTGACGTGAAAGCAACTACTTACACCCACCTTATTGATAGATACACCCTCTCAAATTACCAGAAATAGAAAAAAGTGGATGTATCTATCAAAAATCAGTAACAGAAAGTATAAAAAAGTGCAGCATGTTCAGGACCACAAGTGAAAAAATGGTGCTTCTATCAAACAAAGTGGATGTTCCGTTACATGACAAAAAGTAGCAAAAGAGGGTGCATCAATCAAAGAAAGGTGGGTGTGATTTCACTTTCAGTCGATGTTTTGTTAAGAAGGTGCGCCCGCCACCGTACGGTGACCATTTGCCGGACGGTGGATGGGAAACCACGGAGGTGGGTGGATCCATGGCTGTGGGGCCCACCGTGATATATGTGTTTATATCCACGCCGTTCATCCATTTTAGTAGCTCATGTTAGAGCATGAGCCCAAAAATGAAGCAGATCCAAATTTCAGGTGGACCAAAGGAAACAGTGGTGATTGAACGTCCACCATTGAAAACTTCTTGGGGCCACGTAAGATTTGGTTGAAGCTGATATTCGTGTTTTCCCTTCATCCAAGTCTATGTGACCTTATCAATGGTTTGGATAGAAAATAAACATTACAATGGGTCCCGGGAAGTTTTTAACGGTGGGTGTTCAATCACCACTGTTTCTTGTGGTGTGGTCCACCCAAGAATCGGATCTGCCTCATTTTTGTGTTGGTGCCTTAGAATGAGCTGGAAAAACAGATGGGTGACGTGGATACAAAATACATACATCTGTGTTCCCAGTTTCCACCCAACGTTGCAACCTTTAGATTGATCTGAACCGTTTATGTTCTCACTAGTCACTACTATCATCTAGACACTATGATCTTATAATCATCCTTAATCCTAACCTTTGAATCTTATATTTGAATGCAAGACATTAAAAATTACTTTTCAATCATTTTCACACACAATCACCATTCAACACCTCCCTATTTGTTTTGCCAATTATTTAAATAATAAAAAAATATCATCATTATAATTTTATCATGGAAAAATCAAATGAAACGATGAACTACTGGCTAAATCCATATATATATTTAAGAGATATAAATTTAAAATCTCTCACTTTTTATAGATATTACCGTGAAAATCACCATCAATTTATTTTTATCATTATTTGATACTGAACCACTTTAAAAATGTCATTATTATAATTTTACCATGGGTCTATTTGGAGTACGGTTTTAAATGGTATGGAATTGCATTAGGTGGAACTCACATTATTATTGCACAATAATTTCATATCTAGAAAAGTCACGGTATTTTTACTATACAATCCCGCATTTGGCATCAAATTCTTGTTTTGAAAAAAAAATAATGTATTTGATGAAATTTGCATTTGATGGACCATGGAGTTGTAATCAATGAATCAGATTTCACGGCCGGTGTTAATCACTTATACTTATATGCATATTGAATGTCACATGTAAAGGCTAGATATGTACAGATGGTAAATACACACGTCAATGTGGGGCTCACAGATGTAGTGGATTTGAATTAATTCAATCTTTCCCTCATTTCCAAATGTAGAATCTAATTTGCATGGGACTAAATACAATTTCAGGCTCCAAACAAGCAAGGTTGGGCATCGGTCCGAGTCGAATCGGATTGGGTCCAACCCGCATTGATCCGAAATGTCATTGGTCTGACCCAAACTCGATCTGATCCGGTACCGAGTCCGGGTTACCTGACTCAGACCGACCCGAAAACTCAGTGGCCTGATCCGATCCGAGTCCGACTCGATAAGGAAAACCGAGTCGGAACGGATTGAGCACAATTCTGATCATTAAAAATTAAAAAATAGTAAATATATATATAGTAAAAAATACTTTTAAAAAATAAATATTACTTAATACATCCGGATCCGTCCGAATTGGATCCAATCGAATCAGATTCCGGATCGGGTCGGGTTGGATCAGGTCCAACCCGAACTCAACCCGAAAAGAATTCGGATTTAGATGGGATATCCGATCCAGCCCGTCGGTTCAGTTCGAATCTGGCCGAATTGGACCGATTTGTCCAAGTCTACAAACAAGCCAGAAACAGAATTATCTGCAGCTGTAACTTGTAAACATTACACATTTCTTTATTACTGCAGTAATTGATCCAACCAACTGCCCCAAATGTTTCTTATGATGGTCCTTTTGGAGAACTTAGACACGAATGCTTCAAATCATGATGCAATCTAAGGATAGAAACCGCTGCGGAGGGGAGCCCATCTTAGCTTATGAAAACCTTTATAATTTATAATACATTTTGGTGCTTCTTTTTTACTGAAATTGCTTGATAACCCCACACAACTTAGCTCGGTGGTAATAGGATGTGGATCTTAACATACATCGAGTGTGAAAATTCATATGCCACCTTGTATCTGGACATTTCTCGTTAGGATACCTAAAGATTATATAGCCATTGGATCTAGATCATATTCAGTGATCTAAAACCATTGATTTGAATAAATACAATGACCAAGGTGGCTACCTTAGAAATCTTCACCATTGAAATATCATAAACTTCAGAGAGAATGGCCAAGAAGGCAATGATCAATGAACGATTACTATTCAACGGCTAGTGTGTAGATCACTGAATATGGCCTCAGTTCTATTATTACCTGTCCTCCATTGACAGTGATCCCTATCTTATAGACGGTTTGGATCACAGAACATGGCCTCAGTTCCAACGACAAGTGTCCCATGTACCATATTGCAATACGTCCCGATGTATCATAGCAAATCCTACGGCTAAACGACATACCACCGGATGCTTTGTACGGTGGACGTGGATTTTAACTCTGACAAGTGATCAGCCCACATGTTGCTGATCTAGACCATTGGCCTTGTTGGTGCCACCGTGTATGGGTAATGGCCCAGAATCATCCAACAATGAAAGATACTGTCGGCCAATCTTTAGGCTTTCTCCGTTGAATATGGACAGCTGTATTTAAGCCGCAGAGTGATTATGATATATATATATATATATATATATATATATATATATATATATATATATATATATATATATATATTCAATCAAACACAATAATATCACCCATATTAATGAATGCCCGTATTCGTATTCTAGTAAACATGTGTGATTAGGATAATGTGTAGTCAGTCCGGACTAGAGTTGGATTGGACGCTAGTGAGCATAAGCATAATATTGAAGGAGACATTATCATAAATCTGACAATGATAAGCTATGAATGTTTATAATTATTATTTTTTATGAATATTTATACTCTCTCATACATGCTGCGGTAATGATACTGAACAACAATGATCTAAGCTAGCTAACCTAAGCTCTAGATGTCATGCAATATCAATAAATAAAAGTAGAGAAATCTAAAATTAACTAAACTAGAATAAGCAACATTACAACATTAACATTACGCTGTGTAAAAAATTATGATTGATGTGGGTCCTGAGCTCTTTATTGCCTGCTCTTTATATAACTTGGGAAGTGGTAAAACCTTCCAAATTTTCTAACTGGTCTAGAATCGGTGGCGATCGTGGAATCTCTAAAGGGTATGGTGCAAAACTATTTTTCGATTTTCCTAGCCTCGCTAAATAGATTTTCTAAGGTTATAGGATCAAACTGTTTTCAGATCTCCCTTCTTAGCATGGCTACAGAGAGCCGTTGACATTATGGGATCAATTTCATTGAATCTAAAATCCTCACGGTGTCTTTAATTTTCTTCTGCTTTGAAAAAAAAAAAAAAAACTGGTTCTTAAACATTCGTAATCGTTGTGAAAGCACTAATCATTTCTGAAAAAAAAAATCAATTTTGGCAAGATTGTATAAGACGGTCTTACCATGCATATCCAAATTGTGATAAGATCCCTATCGTGAGAGGTTTTTATAGACTTGTCGAGCGCGTTGCTTTGACCACATGTCGCTCATGCAAGAGTCATTTCTCAGTCGTCGTCGTAGTGTCTCATTTGTAGATGTGCGTTCAACCCCTTGCCATTCTATTTTTAATAGGTAACGTGCCACCCAAGGATGTAGGATGAAAGATATGCTATCAGGATTTCGTCCATCATTTGTGCAGGGTGGTGACACGTGGTGGCTTTCTATTAATCTGCATGGACACGTCAAGACAATTATAAACAATATCCTCGGGTGGTGTATCTCATAGCTTCTCTTGAGTAGACTACGTTTGGCTAGTGACCTTGCCAGCCCAACTCTCACCGACATTGGTGCTGGAAAAGCTTTGTGGACCCTATGGTGATGAATGTGTTTTATTGATGTCATCCATCCAATTTTTCCTACTCGTTTAAGAGCATGTGAATTTTTTTTAAAGTTGACCCAAATCTCAAGTAGACCACACCATTAGCAACCATGGTGATTGAATGCCCACCATTAAAAACTTCTCGAGAGTCACAAAGTTTTAGTATTAAATGCTTCTTGGGACCACTATTAAAAAGCTTGATTCTACTTGGTTCGAAATTAAGTTCGAGCCAAGTAGAGCTTGTCCAAGCTTGAATTGACTTGGATCGAACCAGTTCAGTGACTTGGTTATTTCGATATCGATCTCACCAAGTATTTGATGAAATGACTCAACGAAGTGTTGGCTGGTGGAGGTATGGATATGAAACAAATACCTTTGTATCTTGATTTAGATGTTGCATATTGAGTGTTTAATGAAATACATGTAAACCACAGTTGTTGTTTTACATATCGTGAAAAATTAAAGATACACTATATTTTTTGAGAAAATGTCACACAAGCTTAAACTCAGCTCAAACTGCCTGAGCTGCTAACCAAACCAATCTAAGCTAGCCAAACTTGAACTCGGCTAAAACTGCCCGAACTGCTAACCAAACCAATCCAAGCTAGCCAAACTTGAGGACCGAGCCAAGCCAAGTTCAATGGGGTCAGCTAGTGGCCGGGCCGAGTCGATTGGTGCCAAGTTCAACTTGGCTCGGCTGGTGTACAGCTCTAGGGACCACAGAAGTTACGGTGCCCCCAAATAAGTTTTTAATGGTGGGCATTCAATCACCACTGCTTCCTGTGGTGTGGTCCACCAGAGACGCGAAACTACCTCACTCTCGGCTCATGCCCTGAAATGTGCGGCCAAAATAAACCGACCGCGTGGATAAAGCACATACATTGCCGTGGAGTTTTTTCAGCACCGACATCCGTACAACAAGGGTCACTACCGAATCCGATTCTATTGTTGATGAGGGGCACATCTCTAGCTACTTTGCACGCATTTCATTCTCAACCACTGATCGTAGTGGCCCAATTAATCAATGGGGACCAGGGCCCTATCCAATTAATACAAAGGCCCCATAACAAAAGCCGAAAAAGCTGGAATTTTTAATAGATGGACCCCACCACGTGTTCATGATCTTGACTTTATTTTGAAAATTGTTAAAGCGTCCACCAACTTTACGGTCCAAACATGGAATAATTCACAGAAATGTCGCTGTTTCAAGAATCATGAGTAAAGGAATGATTTGCTTAGAAAAGATAAAAACGAACGGAGCAACTTAAGGGTTATACCAGGATCAATGGTGAGGATGATAGATTGCACATTGATGGACGATGGACGGTCAGATTTAGCTATAATAGATGATCAGCCATTGGATCTAGTAATACCTTATGATTAACGGTCGGATTCTACAGTGAAGGAAGATAAATGGTGAGATCTAGTGCTACTTGAAGATCAATGGTTAGTCAAGTCATAATGGACGGTCCACTGTCAAATCTATCAATGATGGATAAACATAGATCTATTCATGATGGAGGATTAATGGTTAAACCTAGTGAAATTTGTATTAAGTGGTCGGATTGAGTGGTCAATGGCAAAATTACAAAATAATGGATGATCAACGGTTGGATCGGCCATGAATGATGATCAATAGATGGACTTAGCTATGATGGATGATCAGCAATCAAAACTCACAATCATTTTGCACCAGGCAATTTTGATGGTGGGCACCAACGTGACTTCTACATGATGCATGGTGGGATGGGCCCACCGTCTGGATCACTTGGATGCCATACATTTGCTAGATGCTGTCGATTATGGATTAATGGTGGGCCCCACCTTGTTACTCACCATTTATTATTCCCACTTGGAGGTGGATTGCGTGATAACCCCAACATCATGGAGCCATGGTGTCTGGACTCTGTGTGGCCCACATCAGTATTTGTTTAATCCATGCCATTCATCAGTTTTGACAGGTCAATTTAGGTGATGGCCCCAAAATTGAAGCATATCCAACGCTCAAGTGGACCATACCATTAGGGCTATACACGAGTCAAGCTCACTCGACTCCAATCGGATCAGCTCGGATTGACTCGGCCTACACAAGGCCAGTCAAGCTTGTTTACTAAAGCTTGAGTTGAGTTCAAGCCGAGTTCAACCATGGTGTATTTTAACTCGACTCGACTCGACTTGAAGCTCGAGCTCGAGCTTGGCTCGAGTAATATATTTTATATATTATATTAAAATGAAATATATATATATATATATATATATATATATATATATATATATATATATATTAGGAAAAGGTACTATGCGCTTAAAACGAGCCGATGTGGGCCCCAAGTGATGTCGTTCGAAAATCCACCCCCTCAGTCAGATGCATCATTCCATAAGGGGCCCACACGGCTGAAAATCAAGTCAATTCGTGACTTTTGTGGGCCACACCATGTACAGAAGTTGAGAGGGGCTATGCACCATTGAAACATTCAAAACCATTTGTGGGGATCTTTCGAGACATTTTTTGATGGTCAACACCGTCCATCATGTGTGTCCCACTTGGCTGTAAATTTAGACCAAGTTTCAGGTGGTATCCACAACTCAGGTGGGGCCCACCAAGTGCTTTTACATATTTTTGCGTGTATACTTATGTTTTCAGATGGTATGGCCCACCTGAGTTACGTGGATGACTGACTTTGGGCCGTGTGGGCCCACCCTGGGCTCGTGCATCTGGTGGACGGTGTGGATCTTCGAACGGCATCACGGTGGGGCCTACACAGCTCAACCTCACGGACAACCGCTTTATGCTCGAGCGCATAGTATCTTTTCCTTATATATATATATATATATATATATATATATATATATATATATATAATATATATATATATATATAAGTTTTAAAAAAAGTTAAAACTTAAAAGTTTCTACTTAACAAACTTTACCCAACCCTACTCGTCCTCATTCCCTCTTTTTCTTTCCCTTAACCTACCAAGGTAAAGTCGACTCGACTCGAGGTAAACTCGACCCGACTCGAACCACTAGCTCGACTCGAACGCTTTAGCAAACAAGCCAAGCTTCGATGTCGAGCTCGAGTATAGCATGGACAAGTCAAGCCGAGCTCAGCCCACCTCGACTCGACTCGGCTCAATGTACAGCCCTACATAACATACAAAACTGTGAGATAATAATGTCCACCGTTGAAACCTTTCTACGGCCCACAGTGATGTTTATTTATTATCGAACTTCTTCATAAGGTCACACAGACGTTGATGAAGGGAAAACAAAAATATCAGCCTAATCCAAAACTTCTATGGCCCCTAAGAATTTTCAACGGTTGGGTCCAATCCCCACTATTCCATTTGGCGTGGTCCACTTGAGCCTTGGATATGATTGAATTTTGCGCTCAAGCCCTAAAATGAGCTGAAAAAACGGATGGACGGTATGGATAAAATTCATACATCAAGGTAGGCCCCACAAACTCCATATACCGCGTAGTAGAGCTAGGCAGAATCTGACTCGATCCGGTGGATTCGACCCAATTCAACGAATCCGACCCGATCCGAACCGAACCGAAGGCCTGGATCGGTGCGGATCGAGTACGACCACTTAGATCCGATCGTACATTGGATCAAGTTCGGATAGTGATCAATCCGGACTAATTCGATCCGAAATCTAAACGAACCCTAATCCCTTTTTCTCTACCCGAAGGAGGCGCCGCACCCACCCATCTCTCCTCCTTTCTCTCCCTCTTTCTCTCCCGATTTCCTTCCTCTCCTTCCTTCTCTCTTCCATTCTCTCATTCTTTCTCTCCCGATTTCCCACATCTCCTTCTTTCTCTCCCTCCCTCTCCCTAGACTCAACTCGATTCGGTTTCATCGAGTCGAACTCGGTTCAAGTCAGGCCAGTAAAGATTCAGGTTGGATTAAGTCAGTCCTACTGGACTCGGTCCCGGATCAGATCGAGTTCGGGTCAGGTTGTTGAAAAATTGGATCGAGTCGAGTTGGACCCAATCCGGTCCGACTAGACTCGATGCCCACCTCTACCACGTAGGGATCACCACGCAATCCGCGCCCTCCGTCAATAGGTTTATATTCTAGAATCTAGGATTTACGGGGTAGATATTAGTTTCTTGCGATTTAGGTGGTGACTCATTCTCCTCACGTCTTCAGTGCTAATCAACCAATCATGACCATCCAATTAATGGATCTTAAATTGATGATCAAAAGCAAACAGGGCAGTGGTCCAAATTCGAAGGGACAAATCAGATGGTTAATATTATCTTCTCAGCCTAATTTTTAGGATGTAATCCATTAGCAGTTGATCAGCAATTTGGACAGTCTAGATTGCCATACAACTATGCCACGTGTACAGTTGAAGAGTCTCCACCATTTTTTAAATTGTGCATGGAATTCTAGCCCTACGATTAGGAGTGTCAACGGGTCAGGTCGGGCCTAAAAAATCAAATTTTTGAAAAGGCCCGGCCTGTTGACAGCACTACCTACGAATCCTTGTCCAGACTCCGGTCCAAAAATGTGGATGGAGCGGAGCAACGGATCTATGCATTCTAAAACTAGGGGAGCGCTCATATGGCACCATACCGCCAGTAAAATTACTGTGATGGTAACGTACTTTTGTGGGGTCCACGTGAAAATTACGTCCGATCTACACCGTCCATTAGATGTAGCCTTCGATTCTAAGCTACGGAACCAAATATTATCCAGAATGGAAACTCAAGAAGACCACACCACAACGAAGAGTTGGGAAGGGACATCAAACCACTAAAATCTTCCTCACTGCTTTTCAGGCCCACCTTGCTATAAGTATTCCATCTAATCCATTCCCCAGACACGCCTCACTAGGATTAAGGAAAAACAAAAATTCATTCCATTCCAAAACCTAGGTGGGCCACCCCACGTTAAGTTCTTAGGCATGATTTTACATTGTTCCCTGCTTTGTACCCCATCTGAGTATTAAATCCGTCTGACTTCTTGGTTTTTCGGTGCAAACGAAGAGACAACACCATGAACATGGTGGATAAGATGCAGTTGACGTGGGCCCCACAGCAGCCAGTCAATGCCCTTCCCATACCTATGTGAGTCAATGTACAAATGCAGCTCACCTAATTAGTGGGCTAGCCTCATTTTCATGCTAGTTGATATCCATCATGGGTCCCACATTTTAAAAGGATCAGATTTCTCAGAAATGCAACAGGTAAGTGGTAAAGAAAGGCTGTATCTGAAATTTCAATACAGTGGTTGTATGATAATTTCCCTTGAATAAAAATCACCTAATCTGCACTAGAATTCATGCATACAATCAAACTCAAGTAAACTAAACACCATATAACAGCTAAAAACAGCACTAGTTACATGTGCTTCAAATTTCTAGAAGCCTCCCAAATCACACCCTCCTTACCTACATGCATGGTACCACAAGTTGTGGTACCACACCATCTTTATCCATAATGTACCATCTGTTTAAGAAATCGATTCCATGAAAACGGTAGGGCCCACCATGATGATCACTTGGCACAATAATCAGGCTGTTTTTCTCATCAGGTGGACCACACCATTGGAATCAATGGAAAACTGATGATCTGATTCAACATATACGTGTGGCCCACGTAGAGATTTTATCTGTATGATTTTTCAGTTAAGTGATCTTCATAGTGGGGCCTGTCATTTTAATGGTTTTGATTTTCTATACATGTGGCATGTTAGCATGAAAGATGTTGTTGCGTCACAAGTTACTGATACCATTAACTGTAGGCTATCAGTTTGATTTTTTGTAGGTATCACATCCCTAGGAATATACATTTAATGTAATTTCTACTGATGTATCCTTTTCTGCCAAAAGTTACAGGACGGGTGTGGCATGTGCAATGCACGTGGAGAGAGCAGGTGAGAGAGATGCCGAGGGAAAGGGGACGCGGTTTGGCTAGTGACCCCTACACCAGCCAGCTAGCTGATGTCAGACCTCTGTGTGTCCCACCATGATTTTTATTTTATTTTTTGTTTTATCCACACCGTCCATCTATTTTTCCAGCCCATTTTAGGGCTTGAGCCAAAAAAAGAAGCAGATCCAAATCTTATGTGGACCACAGCACTCGAAACAGTGGACTAAACGCTTACCATTGAAAACTTTTTAGGATCCACAGAAGTTTTGGATCAAACTGATATTTAAGTTTGAAGGTATAGGTGACCTTGATGCAAATAAACATTCTCGTAGGCCTTAGGAAGTTTTTAACGATGGAGGTTCAATCAAACATTGTTTTCGTATGGTGTGGTCCACCAGGTTTGGATCTACCTTATTTTTTAGCTCATGACTTAAAATGAGCTGGTGAAATGGATGTACGGTGTGGATAAAAACACATCATCATAATAGTGCTTCTCACTAGCCAAACCGTGTTCGGTGAAAGATTTAGCTAGCTATCTATTCTCAATTTTATCATGTTGTGGCTCACTTAAAGGTTTAGACCTACCATGTTTTAAACCAACATCCTAATATGAGCTACCACAACAAATTTACGGTGTCATTATTCAACATTTACTGTGGTTACTTTTACAATGTCGTGGCTTACTCAAGCTTTATCTGCCATGTTTTGGGCTGATATTCTAACATGAGCTACCACCACAAATTTGCGGTGCCATCATTGGACATTTATTGTGGTGGGCTGCACAGAGCCTTTGTTGCACGGTAATTACAATTAAATGGCAAAGATGAAAAGAAGTGATTTAGAAGACAAAAATAACCTTGGAGTTGAACAACGGACGGTAACCAAAAATCTATTTGTTAGAGTCATTAATTGTGGTTAATTGGACGGGAAAAATCAACCGAAAGCTTCTCGCTTTGTGTATGGTGCTAGATGTGTGGTAGGAAAGTAGGGAAGACATAAAAATCGAGAGATTAAGGAAAAAGGTGCAGCTACACAATGCCAGCTATATAAAGAGAGAGCCAGTTGTGGGTGACTCGTGCCCATTTTTTGGATATTGTGGTCCACACAAGCATTAGATTTGCCTTGTTTTTAAGGTAAGATCTTAACATGATCAAGAAAAATAGATATTTTTTGTGGTGTTACGTTGCCATCATAGTAGGTCCTTTGACTAAAGTAAGTCCTACAAAGCATTTGTTTCGAGGAAGGGAAGTGGGAGCCACAGAATCTCCATAATTAATTGAAAATATCTATGGATTGAATGGTTAGTTGCACAAAAATTAAGACTACTCAATCAAGGTATGTGAATCTCTGGATGTGGCTTCTTCCTTAATGTTTGTCAAGTTTACATCTTGTAGTTATGGGTTTAGATCCTATTAGTCTATACTTAATTCAAACGGGACTCAAAAGAAAGAAATTTTTTTATGATTATTCAGTGATGATTTCTCAAGATTTTTATTAGCATAGATTACTGTGTTAAGCACAAGAGATTACAATATGAAACTTATTTATTTTACTGAGAATAATAGAAATATATAGAAAATGAAAGAGATTTGTAGAAAATTTTAAGAGATAATCATCTTAACGAAACCAAAAATATTCTAATTTAAATAAGTTTACCCTTATCTATTCTATCATTTCTTTCCAAACTCAAGTTACTCACCTTGATTTTGAAAGGTACATTAAACCTTTATTAAAAATTAAAAGAAAAATTCAACAGTAACATGTGATAAGCACAAGGAGTTGAAATGACAAATAGCTTGATGTGAGCAATACTTTTGACGACTTCAAAAATGTAAACCATTGGTACTTTCAATATCTAATGAATAGTTTAATGGTACTTTCAAGATTTCAACTATTGCTCTTTTAGTGGGTAAGTACTTCTAATGCTTAGGATTTCAGCCAAAAGTTTTTATGCACTTTCGATGTTAGAGAATTCAACTACCGATCTGTTGATGGCTCTAGATGTCCTGATAGCAAAAAATAAATTCAACGATAAGGACAACATGATAATGGAGTCCAGTCCAAATGTCTGGCACAATAATAAGTTACCTAGTATAAACATGTTTGATCCAAATGCCAAGTATAATAACAAGTGTCTGTGGTCCAAATGTTTAATACAAAAACAAGTCTAATCCATATGTCGGGCACAAATAACGAATTTAGTCTACACTCCCGACACGATAACAAGGCCGGTCCAAAAGTTTGATACAAAAAAAACAAAACATATCTTGTCAAAAGGCTTATTATGGAATAATACATCATCAAAGGTCCAAATGGTGATTGAAAGTAATCAAAACTCATACCATGAAATCAAAATTCAAGGAATATTCACCATAAACGTGAGAAACATCTCTAATTACACTTCGAAAAAATACGAGGGAGATGCAGTGAGGCTTTGATTTGTTGTAAGTGGACAAACAAGCACATGATGGCCTAAAGGTGCGGTTAATACAATGCATCGGCGGGGCTCGAAACAAGAGAGGCAAATGCCCCTTTCTTCTCCTCCTAATGTAGGGTTCTCCCTAGACCCTAGATCAGAGGCTATGTATAGAGATGTTAAGCTGGGTCATGAGATCGGATGGACGGTAGCATCAATTGCACTAAAGTCGCATGCAATAATGGGATCATGAGAGCTCGAATAGCTTACCTCAAGAGGATAAGAATGATGATCACTTCCTCTCTTCACACCCTTTATGCAATGTTCGAATTTGTGTTATGTGGTGTAGGATCTCAGAAATTTGAAACCCATCAAAACTCTCTCTCACACGCTCCACATCAAAGGCATTCAACCCAAATACGTTAGCTGGTAAGACTTAGAGTGTGCGAAAGATCACCTTGGGGTCCACTTGATTAACTCAAACAAATAGTCCAACTAGAATACAATCCAGATCGTTGATCAGTAAAGGCCCACCACATAGAGTTCTTACATCAATTGCATACAACAATGGATTATGAGAGCTCGAATTCAAAAGGAGATGATGATCACCTTGTTTGTTGAGGACCTCAGACAACAAAGGCATGCAAAGATCTGGTAAGAACATTGGAAAAGATGATCACTTGATAAAATTTAGGATACGGGATTAAATAGTATGGAATTGTATTAGATGGAATTAACACTATTATTGCACAATGGTTGCATATTTAGAAATACCATGGTATATATTTTTACTGTCCAATCCCACATTTAAGATAAAACTCTCCTTTGAGTCCTTACTCATGCCTTGGTGGTATACTTACAAGAGTTTTAACACGGGGTCATGGGTTTGAGTACCATTGCTGTGAAATTCCACTATGGTGCCAGTGAGTGCGTGTGTGCCATGCGAGTGTGTAGAAGAGAGAAGAGAGAGAAAGAGAGAGAGAGAGAGAGAGAGAGAGAGAAAGAGAGAATAACTCTTATTTTGAGAAAAGCACTGTATTAAGTGAAACCCCATACAGGTCATCTAAATGTAATTTTTCATTAATGGCTTATATAAGCTTGGAACTATAATTTGGACAGTTCAATTTGACCTAATTTTAGGCTAGGAGTGTAGTTTCGAAGTACCTGCGTATCATCGCACACATTCTGCGGAGTATCAAAGTTTTTTTCCTGGTTGCACTTCATCTACTGCCGGTTTCATTACTTGAATGGCATGGACTTCAATAATATATGACATCGTACGGAGTTTATGATTCTTCACCGTTTTTCAAAAAGAAAACCGATTATACGCGCAGAAAATAATGGGTCCTACCAGGAATATTGATTTCTAGGCCGGTACATTTATCAGGGCAGGCCGCGGAAATTAACAGAGGACCAGTAGTCCGACTCAAGGCACAATAATCCATTTTAGGGCCTGTGGGGTCCCCCTTTATAAGGTACCTTACATCCACACCGTCAATCCGTTTTGAAAGCTAATTTTAGGGAAGATGCAGAAAAATGAAGCAGATCCAAATCTCATGTGGAACACACCATAGGAAGCAGTGGTGATAGATCATTACAAACTTCTTGTGGGCCACAAAAGTTTGGGATCAAGCTGATATTTGTGTGGTCTCTTAATCTAGGTCTTTGTGACCTTATCAACAGTTTGGATGGAAAAAAAACATTCAGATTGCACCCAAGAAGTTTTTTTTTAATGGTGAGTATTCAATCACCATTATTTCGTGTGGTGTGGTCCACATGAGATTTTGATCTAATTCATTTTTTAGATCATCATCTAAAATGATCTCTCAAAACGGATGGACCGCATGGATTTAATTCACATACATAAAGGTGGCCCCACAGTCAGGGATCCACCGAAGCATTGCCCAAGCTGTGGTATATTGTCAGCAGGTGATTACTTAGGTGAAGTGCTCCACTGCTCTTAGAGAGGCTCCTAGTTGCGTTGGGACAATTAAACATCCCAATTGATCGATCTAGACCGTCCACTTGATCCAGAACACATTTCATGGTCTAACATGCAAATATTACACTGATCCGATGATCTTAACCATCCAATAAATGGCCTCTAATATGGACGGTCATGATCATATGTACAAAATAGGTATAACCAACCATTTGATCCGTCTGTTAGACGGTTCGATCATGGATTGCTAATTATTCTAAAGAATCACTTCTATTATGCAATCCTAACCATCTCATCCATGGGTTGTAAAAAGGATGGCTAGAAAAATAGGACGAATCTAGGATAGATCCGACCATCTGGACAATCTCGTTTTTGCATGATATTTACGTGTTCTATACGTAATGGACGGCTTAGATCGATCTATTACATTCTCTAAGTTATCGTGTCCAGTGCTCTGCTTTCAGAACACCAGAGCAGTTCTCTTCAATCAAAATCATCGGTATCGAAGGGCAGTTTGGTCATCTGGCACAATCCGCCAACGGACAGGCATATTGTCCTAAAATATCTCTATACCTTATCTCTATCGTACACGTGGCAAGCAGGATATGGAGACTGTAACTTATCAAGAGACGAGATTGATTGGACGCTGATTGCAAACTGATCTGCCAGCACTGACGTAGCTACTGGTTTGTGCTATGTGGGCCCACCACAATGTACATGATTTATCCATTCTATCCATCCATTTTCTCAGCTCCCACAAATGAGGCAGATACTCAGGTGGAAAATACTACAGTAAAACAATGGTGATTGAATGCCTACCTTTAAAAACTTCCCGGGCCCACTGCAATTAGTGGTGTACATGATCTAAATTAGCTTAGTTAGCTCACTCAACTCGGCTCGAAAAAGCACGATTGGCCTTAGTTCAAGCTGAGTTCAAGCCAAGTTGAGCTCATTTTCTAGCTCAAAAATGAATTCGAGCCAATTTCAAGCTAGCCTATCATAACTAGCTTGAATTGAACTTGAATCAAGCTAATTCAGTGACTTACTTTGATATTGATATTGTTCACCAAGTATTTGATGAAATGACTCAACCAAGTGTGGCCGGTGGGAAGAAAGTATGTACATGAAACAAATATTCATTTTTTCTTGATTTTTATGTTTTTTTATAGGGTGTTCGATAAAATACCTATAAAACTATTATTATTGTTTTACAAACAGTGGAATTTTGAAAGTGCAGTCCTGGTGTTTATGGAAATGCTGCACAAGTGAACTCGGCTTGAACTTGGCTCGAACTTGGCTCAAACTAGCAAAGAGCCGAGCCAAGGTGAGCTGAGGCCGGCTCAAGCCGGTTCAACTCAATGTACACCCCAAACTATAAGATTTATTTTCCATCTAATCTGTTGATTAGGTCACACAAACATGGATGAAGGTAAAATACAAATATTAGCTTGAATTAAATTTTTTACAACACCTAATAAGAGTGTGTTTGGACGGGCCTATCCCGTGGGATTGGATTATATCACGGTGGATGGCAAGTAATGATGGCTGTGTCACTGGATTGCCGTGGGATTGCTATATCCAGGGAATTCACCACTGAATATGTTTGACTCTCCTCCCGAGGTTCTGCCAACCAATCTTGGGATTGCTCCGTCTAACCAATCATGTCCCAAGCAAAATAGATGGGATTAAGAGGGATTGGGTGGATTTCAAGGTAATGATGGTGATGTCAGTGGATTGCCGGCAATCCCATGGGATTGCTATATCCAACTTATGCCTGTTTGGCACGCCCGGCCAAATCCCGGAATTGCTCCTTCCAATTCATCCTAATACAACCTAATTCCATCCACCCTGCCCGGCCAAACAGGCCCTAAGTTTTTAATGGTCAGCGTTCAATCACCACTATTTTCTCTATTGTGGTCCACCTGAATTTGGATCTGACTCATTTTTGGAACGATGCACTATAATGAGTTATTAAAATTTATAGACGGCGTGGATGAAATATATACATCGTGGTGGGTCCCACAAAGCACCGACCAATACCGACCTAATTACTGGCGGGTCAGTATGCAATCCGTGTCCGATTGTCCGTGCGACCAAAGTCCCAGCAACCGAGTGTGGAACCTGATAATATACACGTCCGTTGCCTACAAGCTCTATGAAGCTCCACCTCTCAAATTAAATTTCGTAAACTTTTAAGTAATCGAGACCGTTGATCTAATGGGCCACCATGTGGATGGACTATGGGCCGAAGATTGCAGTGATTGGATAAGTCTTACTACATATCTTCTGTGAGTCTTGATCTGGTAGCTAACACTTTCCAATCTCCTTTGTTTTTGCAATATAGCCCATCCACGTGGTATCCGAGAAGATCAACAGTCCCGATCACCATAGATGTTTTCCACGTGTACGGTGAGGAGGGGACTTGCATATTAGGACTATCAATCAACGGACTCTGAATATTCAACATCAACTACCATAAATCATTGATTCAACCATCCAACTACAGGAATCCGATCGTTTCAATATCAAATACATGGACAGCGGTCCATCAATGGTGGGTCCCACATCTTGAACTGTTGAGATCAAATACAGATGTTCCTGAACAACTCTAGACCGTTCGTCCTCGTCTCGGTTCAGAGTACCCCTTCTTGAAGGGACTTAAAGAGGTTTGAGGCGGGCGCGGCATGGGTGAATCTCCGGATGTACCATATTGGGTGAATCTCCGACTGTGGGGACCGTATTTACGTACTTAACTTACATCCACACCGTCCATCCGTTTTGATAGGTAATTTTGAGTCATGAATCTAAAAATTAAATATATCAAATTTAGGTACACTACATCACAGAAAAAAGTGGTAACTATCCATTATAAACTTATTTTGGGCCACGTAAGTTTTCTATTAATCTGATATTTGTATGATCCCTTCATCCATTTCTTTTTTACCTTATCAACGGTTTGGATGGAAAATAAACATTCCGTTATTCAATCACCACTGTTTCATGTAGTATAGTCCATCACATTTTCTCTCACGCCCTAAAATAATCTTTAAAAACTGATGGACAGTGTCGATTAAAATATAAATATCAAGGTGGGCCCCACATTCAGGGACACACCAAAGTTGATAGATCCGAGGATACACCAAACCTACGCCCGTTCGAGGGCTACAGTCGTAATTTTGTGATTAGACTGGGCTTGTTTTGTAGTCAACGTCTTAGGGCGAAATAAATGAGAGCGGATAAGGTGAGACCCCGGCCTCACCCAAGACGGTGCGGCATGGGTTTACCGTGGGACCCACCTTGATGTATGTATTATGTATCCACACCGTTCATCCGTTTTTAAAGATCATTTTAGTATATCATGTAAAAAATTAAATAGATCCAATTATCAGGTGGTCCACCACATAAGAAAACGTTGTAATTTACTGTCCAACCATTAAAAATTTCTTAGGGATAAAATTAATTTTTATGCAGTGTTTATTTACCATCCAATATGTTAATAAGGTCGCATAATCCTGTATAAAGGGAAAAAACGAATATCAGCTTGATCCAAAACTTTTGTGGCCCATTAATGATCATTCACCACTGTTTCTTATGGTATGGTCCATCTGATCATTGGATCTTATTCATTTTTCGAATAATACCCTAAAATGATCTAGAAAAACGGATGGACCGCTTGGATGGATAATTCATACATCAAGGTGGGCCCCACGGTAACGGCCACAGCGTCTTGGGTGAGGCCGGGGTCTCACCGAATCCGCTCTCCAAATAAACCACTGCACAACAAATCGACTCTCGCTCCGGTCACGGCTTCAAACCCGAGGACGATTAAAGTATCCTCGGTCGTTTATTTTGCACTACTGGGGCCCATGCATTGGTAATCAAGACCGTTAATCTGATCAAGACCATTGGTGTATTTATCGTACTGTAAATGTTAGGCAACCAATCTAAATGCTAGAGCCTCCCAAACCAGCATACATAATTACGGGAAAGTTATCAACCGTTGGGCCATCACATCAACGATCTGGATCAAAAGACATGGAACCATGTGAGGCGCCCAAGGACACAACAGACGTACTGATGCTAAGGACCCGATGGTATCGGTACAACCGTATGCTACCGAAAAGATGTGGGGCCCATGTGATGTATTCCTACCATCGAATATGTTTATCAGATAATTAACTTTATAAAATTCATATGGCCCAAAAATCATCCTGAGAAAATACTAAGATGGACCACATAAAAGGGAACGAGCTGGAGGAAAAGGACATCATTGAATTTCAAAGGGGCCCACCTGAGTTTCAAAGCAGGGTGATGTACGGTTTGACCAATCGACTAGATGAAGGGTATGAACGGTCTTGATTATAAACAAAACGGTGGGCCTCTTACACTAATAAATGGTGAGAGTTCCATCTCAATATGTTACTTGTTCTGTGGCCCATATGAATTTAGGATAGGGAAGATTTTAGTAATTTTGAGGTTTTCTGATATGGCCCATCTCATGGACGGATTGGATTTACAGAAAAAATTACTGGGCCCCACATCTGACTGGGACCACCGTAAACTTACGGTAACAGCGGTACCACCGGACCCGCCTCCTCTTTAAAATGCTCCCTCTCTCTCTCTCTCTCTCTCTCTCTCTGAAAATCAACAGATCTCCATATTTTCTTGCCGGTTTTCATCTCTCGTCTCCGACAAGACACCCCTAACGATTTCAGCGCAATGCAGCTCCGATTCGAGATTTAATGGCGGACTCGGAGCTTCCAGAAGTGACGTTTTGAGAAAACGGACGAGATTTTCGAGGTTCTAAAGTCCAGATCCGTCGGTTCTGCTCTCGCATCTTCGATCTCAGCTCAAACGGAGCTTCAATGGTGGATTCTTGATGTAAATCTCGCTATTCTGAGCTCTCTGGTTCGATTTCAGCTGAATCGAACTCCAGTGGTTGAGCGAAAGCTCTGTCGTTCGATTGCGAGAAGAGTTACAAGGGATTTTGGGAGAAATCTGCAGATTTTGAGCTCCTTTTGCATTGATTTTGGCCGAAATGGAGAATCCTGAGGTTTGAAATTGGGATTTCTGAGAGAAACTTAGAGATTCAAGGAGTATCTGTGTAGCGAAGCTCTCTGCAGCTTTAATGGCGGACCTGCAGCATCCTTATGCAGTACTTTGAAGGAAATGCTTGGAGATTTCAGATCTCTCGTTGCTTCTTTTAAAGGTATGTTCCTCTGTTCTTCCTTTGTCTTGTGACGGCCGTGTATTTTGAAGGAATGCTGGTGAAGATATCTAGATTTGGGGCATTTTTCTGTGTTATTTTGAGCTTTCAGCATCGGAATTCGAACTTCGGCTGTAGTAGCTACCGCTTGAAGTGTTCTGAAAACCAGTAGTTTTTGTGCATTTTCTGAGTTTTTGACGTTGTGATTAGAACTTCTGGTATCGAAGATTTCGCTTGAAATGCTTCAAAAACCAACAGATTCTGTACTTTTTTTTTTCCCATTATCGGTGTCAGAATCATCGGATTTTATGCATTTTCGTTTGAAATGCTCTGGAAACCATCAGATTCTATACATTTTCTTTTAATGTTGGTATTTAAACTTCAGATGTGGTACGTTTCGCTTGAAATGCTCTGAAAACCCGCAGATTTTATATTTTCTGTGAGTTTTCAATGTCGGTAATTGAACTTCAGGTGTTCGAGATTTGACTCGACATGATCTGAGAACCAACGGATTTCATTCGGTTTCCAAGCTTTCGACATTGGAATTACCCTAGAAACAAGCAGATTCAGTGCATTTTCTGAGTTTTCAATCTCAGAATTAGAACTTCGGATGTGGAAGAGGCCGATTGAAATGCTCTGAAAACCAGCAGATTTGATGAATTTTCTCAGCCCTCCAATGTCGTAATTAGAACTTGGGATGTCTTAGATTTCACTTGAATTGCTCAAAAAATCCACCAGATTTGCTGCATTTTCCGACCTCTCGAGATGGAAGTCTGTGTCTTGAAATGCTCTAGAAACTAGCAGATTTGATGTGTTTTCTGAACTTTTGATGCTAGAATTAGAATGTTGGATATAGAAGATTATTTAGAGATGCTTTCATAAACCGGCAGATTTGATGAATTTTTTCTTGAAAGGATTCGTTCATGAGATTCTCATGTGCTTTCTTACAATGCAGTTTCTTTAGTCTCAGTTTCAGCTCTATAATCTCTGATTTTTGAGGGTTTTATTTCTCTTTTTTTTTTCTGCAATGAAGGTTGTGGAGCTTCTTTTATTTGCCATTGCTGAATCGAGCAGATCTGAAACTTCTGGTTTGAATCTGGTGAGATTAGAGCTTCGATTTTTTAGATTCATGGTTTTGAATATTGTTTTGGGTTTTGGGTGCTGAGAATTTCTGTTATTTCCCCTTCTTTTCGTCTCGTTTCTTTTGCGGATTTGATGCAATGGTTTTGAGCGATGCTGATGGTAGAGGGTGATATTCCAGGCCATGGATTCTACTGACTCTGGTAAGTCCCCCATCTCTCTCTCTCTCTCTCTCTCTCTCTCTCTCTCTCTCTCTCATGGTGAGAACACATCCACTTTAAGATGATCCAGACCATCCAAACTGCATAAGGGGATATCGCAGGAAGAAAATCCACTGTCTGATTTTGCCTTTGAAATTTGATGGCTGGCCATTTTGTAGAACCATTGATTTTCTGTCCCCCATTAGACGGTAAGGATTGCTCCATCAGTGTGGTTTTGAGCTATTCTATATCAACTTCAGAACCCACAGTTTGGACGGTCCCGATTGATTTACATGTTTGCTAAATGTACGGCAGATGAGAAGGAGATGGGCAACGCTATATGCACACCTTGCTCGGAAACAGAACTCTGGCTCTCCTCCGATTACGAAAAAAAAAAATCCAGAGAAAAAAATATTCGCGGCCCATTTTTTACGAATAGGGGCCAAGTGTAGGGCGTACTGTCCATTCACTGGTCCCACCAATTGTGGGTCACGGCCCAAAATAGATGATGGACTATTCCAGCCGTCAGATTAGTTTCACTGGTCCTTGCAAGTTGATGAAAGGACATCCCCAAGTAAAATCACATGAACTATTGGATTGTAGGAAATCCGGTTAAAGAGTTCAATCCAAGAATGCGGATTGCGTAATGAGTAACTCCGTCCGCAGTGAGGGTGTTTTATACATGCTGTCCATCCATTTTTCTAGTTCTTTTTATGGCATGAGCCTATAATAGCCCAAAATTGAAAGCAGCTGTTGTAGAAGTGTATTGAGTAAACTCTGTAAGGCCCACTGTGATGTATGTCTAATCCACACCATCTATCCATTTTAGCAGCTCATTTAGTGTATGAGACCACAATTGAAGCATATCCAAAGCTCAATTGGACTACACCACAGAAAATATTGTGAATTGAACACTTACCATTGAAATCTTCTTGAAGGCCAAAAGTTTCGGATCAAGTTGATATTTGTGTTTTCCCTTTATCCATGTCTTTGTGATGTTATAAACAAGTTAGATGATAGGTAAACATCACTGTGGGCCCTAGGAAGGTTTTAATGTTGAATGTTATTATCCCCACTGTTTCCTATGGTTTGGTCCACTTGAGATTTGTGTAAGCTTCAATTTTGGGCTCATGTCCTAACTTGATGTGTAAAAAGGGATGGACAGTATGGATAGGACACATTTATTTGCAGTGGGCCCCACAGAGTTTACTTAGTGTGCAAGGCACTTCCAATACACCACAAGAAACCAAGGGAATTGAATGCCTGCCATTGAAAACTTCTTATGGGCCGCGGAAGTTTTTTTATAACAAGCTAATATTTGCGTTTTTCCATCATTCATGTGTGTGATCTTATGATCAGGTTGGATGGCAAATAAGCATTACTGTGGGCCTTAGGAATGTTTCAACGGTAGACATCATTATCCTCAAAGTTTCTTGTGGTGTGGTCCACTTGAGCTTTGAATATGCTTCAATTTTGGGCTCATGCCTGATCTGGAAAAATGGATGGACTAATGACACATACATCACAGTGGGTCTCACGGAGTTTAATCAATATGCTAACTCAATATGCAATCGGCATCCAAGCTCACATGTCATGAATAGTTTTTCAAATTTTAGTTTTAAAGATTAATTTTAAATTTATAGTTAAAATTTAATTTTTTTTAGTGAGTTTTAGATTTTTATATGTTCAGGGTATTCCAAAGTATTAAGACTCTTGGAATAGCTTAAAAGTTCTTGTTTGAGTTATTAAGAGTTTTAATAAATTTAGAAAATATTTACTATTTTTTGTTTAAATTTATTATTTATGAAGTTTATTATATTTAAAAATTACAAATTTGGAATTTAAAGCCTATATAAATCATTTTTAAAACACTCACTGTTGGGACTCGTGGAAGTACACAAATAAAAATTAAGTAAGGTAATCACAGTCGCACAAACAAATCCAACAAGAAGGTAATCCAAATTTTATATGAAAAAACTCTTGAGGAAAAAAACCACGGCACAAAGCGACGAATAATGTATTATAAAAGCAATATTACAAAAGATAAATAATCCTACTGATTCGAACAATCCATCAAATCTCCTTTGAATTCCTAACTATGCCCTTGAAGCCTTAAGAACAACTTAGAAAGCCATAGTACCTCCATACTCCCGATTATACCCTATATGTATACAATCAAGGCCGAAATATGAAACAAATCGTATAATTATGCGTGTGCCTTCGATGGGTCATTTAATGGAATCGATAGTCATTGAGGACACTAGTTGATGACATCAAAGATCCTTGAACGTCATGAGTAGCAACCTCCAAAGTTGTCCAACAATCCATTAAAATTTTTCCGGATTTTATCAATGGGATCGATCATTTGTTGATGGTATCAACACCTACGTAATGAGATTGAGTGGTCGGTCGATCATTGACAAACCCAATTACAAATAGATTTAAGACGTTGACAACACTCGAATATAATATCAATTTCCTTTATCATGTTTTGGGATTTGTCTCTCTTTCCAATTGAGTATAGTGAGCTCTTGTCTTTATCCACGCACCCTTTGCATTACACGCATGTTTCAAGAGAATATCTGCTACGGTTAAGCCTTATCCCCCTGTGGTTTTTGGGCTTGGGTCCATTCATGTTGTGCCCACCAATGGAATGTCATTGTTCACACGAACTCAAAAGTACAGGGTAGCTGGGACCTCGGATTGTGTCCAGGGTGTAAGGTAGCTTTGCTACCATGCACCCTGCGTGTAACAACCTAAGCTGCGTGCGCAATCATGTCTTCCGCGTGTTGTTGCTGGCAAGTGACCATCACGCTCACGTTATCCTTCCCTCCACCTTCAATTCAAAGGGAAAACTTTGATACTCTGGCAGACTGTCATGGATGATATGCAGTCACTAACTTTGATACTCGAGTACTGTCGTAGATGATACGCAGCCACTTATAACTCACTTTGAAATTATATAAGCTGAATACGAAAATTGAAACTAAACTGTCCTAAGTTGTGGGTCCTGGTAGAAGAAAAAGTTGCCCTTATTTTATTAGATGATTATCTGGTAGGTAGACATTCATTGGACGGCCTAGAATGAAAATATCCAATCTGTCCTATTTCCACAGCCAAGTGTACACGTCAAATGTTAGCATCGTTCGGCCAATCTGATTTTGTGCAAGTTTGGAGTGCCTGCGTATAAAGCGTCCTAGTCATCCAGTGTATCAAATAACTCCACTGAGATGTTCTTTTCACTCACCAGTGATTCTAACGTGCGCCTGTTGCTCTCATTTCCCATCTCCTGTTCATGAGAACCATATTTCCACCGTACCCGCTTGACTGCTAGCTAGCTTTCCTTTTCCTTATCGGTGGTAGTCTTTATTACTGTTGCTTTTGCCTTTTCTCTCCGAAATAAATACTCCAGAGTGTGATGGATGATACGCAGGCACTTGGAAATTACTGTAGAAACTGCGTGCATGGCATATAAAGTACTTCAAATTCAACCGTCCAAATTATGGGCCGTGGCTTAGATGTATCATAAATTAAAAAAATTTACACTTGCTTTATTTTCTGACTAACGGATTTATGGACATTTTTTGGATGGTTAATGCCATCTCAACAAACAAGTGTCCACCAATCAGAGGTTAGGATTGTTTATCTAGCAACTGTGGCATTCATAGCAAACATCCATTGTGCATGTGGATTCACGTACAAAAATCATGACCGTCCAAATTTAGATCTCCGCTGTGGATGAGGACATATCGAAGCTGTAGCGGATTTTAATCTATTGGATGGTTAGGATGGTCTGAAATGTATGATTTTACGGTCACGCACGCCCCACTGCTGTGGGTCCTCACAATTTGGACGGTGGAACGAGGGAACCAAATGCATGGATGCATGCCTGCACATGATATACCATACTCCATCAGAGTATGATACCATTCCTCGATATAGAATGGTTGCTTTCTTCTCAGGTCAGACAGGGTAGACTGCTGTTTTCAGGCATCTCTTGTCCTTTCTTCTCAAACAAGACTATCTCCTCTGCAATGATAACCGTAGGTCGTAGATAGCCCAACCTGTTGTACGGTACGATCAAAGTCTCCTAAAACACCCAAGCTCCGTGAGGCCCACCAACTTGCATATGTGACATCATCTCCGTCCATCATGTGAGAATGAAAAAATTAGCACTGTAGACGAGTCCGTACAACGCTCTTATTTTAATCGCGTCCCTATCTGACCAAAGGCGATTTTTAAGATACGGATTTGCCGGGAAGAGTATCTTCATCTTTCTAGGTTCGTCAGGTCTACTTTGGTGTTTGAGGTTTTTATTCGGATCCAATGAAAAAACGTGGGTAGTACGTTGGGTTTATACGACGCAAAATTCCTTTGAGAATCCATATGTTAACCGTACAAACAACGGTAACAAAAATTAATATACGCCACGTCAATGGAAACAATGTAAAGTTGCGCCTTAACACGCGGTGTGGCCCACATCAGTTTTGAATGATATGCTGATTTTGTTACTTAGTCACGCCTGAGAATGGGTTTGATGAAAGATAAACACATTGAAGGCCCCACACACAAACGGTTCGCATCCCATCTCCGTTGTTTCTTGTAGTGTGGCCCACCTGAGTTGTGGATCTGGTTGAACAAAGCTTTATTGCTGTACGCTATACATAAACAGAGGGTGTAAAATAGTATTCCGGTCCCCCATCTTTGAAACCAATGTAAGTGGAATCCTATGCACCACCGCTTTTACGGAACCGGATTGCCTCGAGACATCTACAGGGATATCCCTGTCGACACGACTCTGTGGGGTCCACCGTGATGTATGTATTTTATCCATGCCGTTCATCCGTTTTGCCAGCTCATTTTAGGGCATGAGCCCAAAAATAAGGCAGATCCCAAGTTCATTTGGACCCCACATATAATCAGCTCGATACTCCCAGTTTCCCAGGCTGTGCTCACTTGAGCATTGGATCCAGCTCATTTTTTGGGCTCAAGCCCTACAATGAGCTGGAAAAACGGATGCACGGTGTAGATAAACATTTAGATTACGGTGGGGCCCTCAGTGGTGTCAGGGGATGTCCCTGGAGAAGTGTCTCCGGGCAATCCGCTTCCCTGTTTTAGGCTGTACGTTTCACAATAAAGCTCTGGGCCACCATCGTATCTTTGGATATCTACTCCATCTATCATGTGCTTCCCTCTATGATAGTCCTGGTGCAAAAAATTCAACAATATTCAACTCAAGTGGAACACACCATAGGAAAAAATGGGTACTGATGTGTTTGGGGCCACAATAGCGTGTATCTTTCATAGGTGTGACTCAAGAGGATGAAAGGGAAAATGCAAAACTCAGGTGGGCCACACCATGTGAACTTGGAGGCTTCAGTTTCAATTTTAAATTGTTCTCAGCATATGAATTTTGTACCGTGATGATCTTTCGTATCTAGTTCTCTTGAGATGGACGAAGTGGATCTCACACATACCATGATGGCCCCACAAAACTTGGGCATTGCAAGGGATGGGGATTGCGTCCTACCCCACCGTGATGTAAGTGTTTTATCTAAGCCGTTCATCGCTTTTCTCAGATCATTGGTTTTCTCGAATCATTTTAGGGCTGGTTTGTTTCAGCGAATTCGCTGGAAATGCATTTTCCTGGGAAATATTTGTGAGTCCCACCATGATGCATATCATATATCTATACCGTTCACCCATTATGTCACATGGATTTATGATATAAGCTAAAAAAATGAGGCATATCCAAAGCTCAAGTGGGCCACACCATAGAAAAATGTAAATTAGATACTTACCGTTAAAAATGTCCTGGGCCATTGTTTCTTTTGGTTTGAACTAATTAAGTGTTGGATCTAACTCATTTTTCTTCTCATATCTCAAAATGTGGTGATAAAATTGATGGACGAAACAAATATATCGTATACATCAAGATAAAGTCTTAAAATGACTACAGAAACTTTTGAACCAGTTTACAAGAAATGTCACACATATCCAAACAGGTGAAACGGTAATAATCACCCATTTTCAGGGGATTTACCATTTCCCAGTGAAACGGTGAAAATCAAACAGGCCCTTAAGGTATGAACCAAATACTGAGAAAGGTACAGGGCTTAAGTGGATCACAAAGTGGGGATTTAATATCCACCATTAAAAACTTCTTGGGAGCTGGAGAAGTTTCGGATCAAGCTAATATTTGTTTTTTCACTTCATCCACGTCTACATGACCTTATTAATAGGTTGGATGATAAAAAAACATAACGGTAACCCTTAGAAAGGTTTCAACGGTGGGTGTCATTATCACTGCAGCTTCCTCCGGTATGGTCCACTGGAGCTGTGGACTTGCTTCAATTTTACATACATACCTTAAAATGATACGAGAAAAGCGATGAACAGCGTGGATAAAACACTTACATCATGGTGGGCCCCACAGAATCCGCATCCCATTGCAAGCGTGGCGCGGATTGTATACTAACCCCCAGGAACTAGCCAGAGACGGACGGTCACGGTGGGACCCACCATAATGTATGTATTTTATCCATGCAGTCCATCCATTTTGGCAAATCGTTTTAGTGGATGAGCCTAAAAATGAGGCAGATCAAATACTCTAGTGGACCACATCACACGAAACAGTGAGGATTGAATGCCTATCACTGAAATCCTCTTGGGGTCCATAAAACTTTTGAATCAAGCTGATGTTTATGTTTTCCATTCATACAGGTCCATGTGACCTTATGAGCAGGTTGGATGACAAATAAACATCACGGTGGGTCATAGGAAGGTTTCAATGGTGGGTGATTGTCATATCACTACTCCATGTAAGCGTGGTCCGCTCGAGCCTTCGATCTGCCTCAGTTTTTTAGATCATACGATAAAATGATCTTTCAAAATGGATGGACGGCTTGGATAAAACACATGTCATGGTGGACCCTACTGAGCCACCGACAGGACCAACTTTCTATAACCATGTCCTGGTGGGGGTATAGTACCCAATCAGTGCCCTTGCAAGTGGTGCGCTGAACAGTATGTTATAAATGTTGGGGACCCACCAGGAAGATCACATGGAACAAAATCAATCAATTATATCAGCTGGGCCAGGCAGTGAACCACTGTAACACACTAGCCATCAAATCTTTGGTCTTCAATTCATTAATGTGGCTTGTTGGTACATTATTCTTCCTAACCATGCATGTACTAGCCACCAATGAAAAAGGTTAGAGTTCACCAATTCGGGAGATCTTTTTGGCAAGGTTGATCCACTGCAGGGACCGTCAGGTCAACGGCTTGGATAAACCAACTATGGGCCCCACATCTATAAACTAGGTGCACAACATAAAACATCCTCTAAGCCGTTCATTCTCTTTTTAGGAAGAAAAGGCCTTATCATTTTCTTTTTTTAATGAAGATTCGCACTTTCAAAAAGAAATCATTCATTTATATTTTTTATTTAAAAAAAAAAAAAAAAAAAAAAACACAATGCTTTAATAACGTGGCCTTTTCCAGCTTTTCAGTCGTTCGGCAATCTCCTCCCTCTTTCTCGCTTTTCTTGCATTGAAAAAGCTCTACTTGTATTGCTTACACTTCCATGTGCTGGCAGGAAAACATGACGATCTTCCTTTTTCTTCCTTGCTTTCTACCATAAATGCTCATAGCTTCTTCTTTTTCATTACTGATCAGCTGATAAAGCATCTCATGTCTTCTGTTGCTTTGAATCAGAAGAACAAGAACAGAAGAGTTACAGCTGAAATCCCACTCCCCAGTAGAAATTCAAATTCAAACATGCCTTGCTAAATATAGCCGTTGAATTCTAGCCATGATGAAACACTCCAAGCTAAAATCCTTCCCTTTCACACCACTTCCCTTCCTTGTCTTGATTTTCCTCCTCCCTTCGGCCACCGCTGACCTGAATTCCGACAAGCAAGCACTTCTCAATTTCTCTGCTGCAGTCCCCCACGGCCGGAAGCTAAATTGGAATCTGGCAGTCCCCATCTGCTCCTCCTGGATTGGCATCAAGTGCGATTCGAACCAGACCCGTGTGATTGCCGTCCGGCTACCTGGCGTCGGGCTCTATGGCCCGATCCCACCCAACACTCTCGGCAGGCTCGATGCGCTCCAGGTCCTCAGTCTCCGATCCAACTACCTCTCTGGGAATCTCCCTTCCGACATCTCGTCTCTCCCTTCTCTCCACCTCCTCTACCTCCAACACAACAACTTCTCCGGTAACATCCCCACTGCCCTCTCCCCCGGCCTCAGTGTCGTAGACATCTCCTCCAATTCCTTCGCTGGAAACATCCCACTGCAGATTCGGAATCTGACACGGCTCACTGGACTGAACCTTGAGAACAATTCTCTCTCCGGGCACATCCCTAATCTCGACCTTCCGAGGCTGAAGCATTTGAATCTGAGCTTCAACCACCTCAATGGCTCGATCCCATCTTCTCTCCGAAAATTCCCGAACTCATCCTTCTTGGGTAATTCTCTCTTATGTGGGGCCCCTCTCCTCCTTCAATGCCCTCCACTCCTCCCTTCACCGTCTCCTTTCTCTCCTCCCTTGCCAGCCTCACCGCCCGCCCTTAAAGCCCAAAGCAAGAGCTTGAAGAAGAAGCTAAGCGCCGCTTCTATAATCGCAATTGCGATCGGTGGCTGTGCATTGCTGTTCCTACTAGCAATAGTGGTCTTGATGTGCTGTTTGAAGAAGAGAGATGGGGAAGACGCTGACGTGTCATCAAAAGGGAAGGGAACAAGCGGCGGGAGAAGCGAGAAGCCGAAGGAAGAGTACGGAAGTGGGGCCCAGGAAGCCGAGAAGAACAAGCTGGTGTTCTTCGAGGGATGTTCGTATAACTTCGATCTGGAGGATCTGTTGCGGGCCTCAGCAGAAGTGCTGGGTAAGGGAAGCTACGGGACGGCGTATAAGGCCGTCCTGGAGGAGGGGACGACGGTGGTGGTGAAGAGGTTAAAGGAAGTGGTGGTGGGGAAGAGAGAGTTTGAGCAGCAGATGGAGATCGTCGGTCGGGTGGGCCAGCACCCCAATGTCGTTCCACTTCGAGCGTATTACTACTCCAAGGACGAGAAGCTGCTGGTTTATGACTACGTCCCGGCCGGCAGCTTGTCGGCGCTCTTGCATGGTATGCTTCTCATCCAATTCCTCTCTGCAACCTGCATTTCTGAGTTGAATTCCTAATTAGATTAGATCCAGGCCTTTCATCAAGTAGGCCCCACCATGACCATGCCCTGGAGCCAAATTTGTGTAAGAAGAATGATATTGCACATGGACTGACTCGGGGTCCTCATTCATCGTGCAAATTGGCTTATCTGATGAGCAGGCCGACCTGCTGTGGGGCCCATTTGATGAATGGCAAGTATAGTTCGTCATGCATCGGTGCATGAACAGGTACAGGAACATTTGGTGGTGGTGCATATTTCCCCATGAAGCAATTTCTTAGGATGGCCTGTTTATTATCTCCTTGGACCTATGAAACATTAGAGGCCCACATGTAGAGATGGTCCAGTGATCGGAACCGTCAATTAAAACTGAAAAGATGATCACCCCTGATTTTTGGAGTTGAAGATTAGCCACTGGAATTTTTATATCTTCAGTGGCCCACATTCAACCATATGCAGTCAGAATTATACGTCTAGTGTAGCTTTCTCACCGTGGTCCATCTAGAGTAGCACCTGGACCCTGCAACTGCATCCTTGGCTGGCGATCTGAACCGTTGTTACAATGGGTTCGTTTGATTAGTGGCCCACCATATGCAGCTAAGAGAAAAACAACACTGCAACAGTCCATCAAGGAAAGGCCAGTTGTTGTGTAGCGAAGATTTTCAAATCTGGAAGATATTGAGTCTGCCATTCATGTTGAGGCCCATCAGATTAACTGTCTGGATGATTTACACATGAACCCCAATCGTACCTTGATCCGGACTGTTCATTAGGTGGGTCCTTGTGCATGTGCTGTGCCCCATAAATGAGGCTAGGTGAGTCCCATCAGGTGGGCCACAATCGAGAGAAAAGTGCGAACTTTTGGTCAGCTTCTCTAACCGTCCATGGCCCACTGGACTGGAGAAATTTCGAGGCCACCGTGAGGCCCACCACAATGAACGAGTAGCAATTCAAATTTCTCAATGATCATAGCAGTACTGACACGACTGTTTTAGCTCTGTATCTCAAAGGCATGATTATCCTTTTTCTCTCTTCCCTCCTTCCTCTCTTCAAATTCAAATGAAAAAACAGGCAGCAGAGGCACTGGAAGAACCCAACTAGACTGGGATTCAAGGGTGAAGATCTCTCTAGGAACCGCCCGTGGCCTGACCCACATCCATTCCGAAGGCGGAGGCAAGTTCGCCCACGGCAACATCAAGTCCTCCAATATCCTCCTCACCCCCAACCTCGACGGCCATGTCTCCGACTTTGGTCTCACCCCTCTCATGAGCTACCCCGCCGCCCCTTCCCGCAGCACCGGCTACCGGGCCCCAGAGTCAATCGAGACCCGCAAGCCCACTCAGAAATCCGACGTCTACAGCTTCGGTGTCCTCCTCCTCGAGATGCTCACAGGCAAGGCCCCACTACAGTCGCCCGGCCACGACGACATCGTCGACCTACCCCGGTGGGTGCAGTCGGTCGTCCGCGAGGAGTGGACTGCCGAAGTGTTCGATGTCGAGCTGATGAGGTTCCAGAACATCGAGGAGGAGATGGTGCAGATGCTGCAGATAGCCATGGCCTGTGTGGCCAAGGTGCCGGACTTGCGTCCCAAGATGGACGAGGTCGTGAGGATGATTGAGGAGATCCGGCTCTCTGACTCGGAGAACCGGCCATCATCAGAAGATAACAAGTCCAAGGATTCGAACGTACAGACCCCATGAAACATTCTACCGTTGGATTTCCGGCCACAGGTCTTGTGATTGGCTTGAGTTCGGCTTGAGTTCATGAATGCATGCAGAGGCTTGTTGAGAGCTAGTGCATGTATTGCATGTGAAAGAAAGTGTTTTTTCCTTTCCTTTAATTCTGTGGGTTTTTCATTGATTGATGATCTTCAATCATCATGCAATTAGGTTTATTGAATGAGAAAGAATAGGGTGTTAGACAAGGTTGTTTTCTATGTGAAACCTTAAGACATGGCACTTATGTAGGATAGATCCTGAGCGTTCATTTAGTGGGCTTTCCTGCAGATGGGTGGTTCCATGAAATAGACTGGAAGATCTAACCATCTGCTTCGAAGAATTCCCCCTTATTTTCTTTCTACAATTAACTTTCACGCCGTTAATCTAATGGCCCACTGCAACAGCCATTACTTTAAGTTTCCCAAAACACCACTTGCTCAGTCTGAAACTAGTTGTGAAGGCAAAATTGTGGAAAAGCTAGTATGGTGTTAAGATTGAAGAGTGACATAACTGGGCCTGCCAATGGGCGACGTTGCTCTACTGAGAAGCATGTCAATATGTGGGCCCAAACCAGCGTGAATCAAGGGAGCAGAGGAGCCTGCATGCAACCAGGGGTGGAACCCAGGGGCCCAACGGCTAAGACTGACCCAACCCAGCTCATCTGCCAACTGCATTGCTCCGTAATTAACGTATACAGGTGGAGAGATAACGTGGTGGGGCCAATGAGCTGGAAAATCTTTAAGAAACAGCCCCATCTATTTTGCCAGCTCATTTTAGGACATGAGATCAAAAATGGATCTAAAACTCAAGTGGACCTCACAACAGGAAAGTGGGGAATGAACACCCATCGTTGAAACCTGTTGGCCCACAGAAATTTTGCATCAGGTTAATATTTGTATTTTCAGTTCATCCCAGTGGGAATGACCTTATGAACGGTTTCAATGGCACAAAAAAGGTTTCAACGGTAGGCGACCCCCCATTTTCTTTCCTACCTCGTCTTTGGGCCATGGACAGGGCAGATTTCTCAGAAACATAACGGTGAGCCCTAGCTTCCGACAGCAGGAACTTCCTGCTGTGAGGGTCGCTGGGAATCCCCATCCACATTTAATGAACAAGCAGAAGCACGCGGGCGCGGATTAGCTACTGACAGGTTTTGAGTAGCGAGACTAGCAACTGAAGTGACATCAGCAAGTTCCGTGGGCCCATTATGATGTATGTTTTGTATCCACACCTTGAGTTCATGACGCAGGGGAGGACGTGAGGTCGAGCACCGTCTTCCTCAAGAAAATAACCATTCCGAATCCACGGAACTTCTCTGGACTCCTCACAGAGACTTTCTCGAATCCACGAGAAAAGAGAACAGAAAATAGAAATAAATTCTAAATAAATTCAAAATAGATTAAAGAATGCATAAAAACGAGTTCACAACCCTTTAAGTAAGGGTACTAAGCAATGGGAAAGAAATCATAATCAAACTACAACTAAAACTCCTAGAATTCGCGACTTACTATAAATAGTAAACTTACTATTTATAGACGGTCGTGATGTCTACTAGTGCGCAAGGTTTTCAGCCAAAAATAGTAAGTGTCCTATTTGGCTTCACCAAACCGTTCCCCTAATTATTCTAAGCTCTTTTCATGTTGGGCGCAACTCCTAAAGCCCGACGGATGAAGAGTTATAGTCAAACTAAAACTTACTATTTATAGTAAAAACGAAATTGAAATAGGGAAATGACCGTTGAATCAGGGGTTTCTCGGAATTTCGAGCGTCGCAACCCTGTGTAGCTAGGTTGGTTGGCTAAAGTAGCTCGTTCTACCGCAAAATCATATATTTTACGTCGGCTAACTCATCCCGGATTGCGAGATACGCCTGATTGAAGGTCTGATGGTCCAGATCACTTCGTCGACGCCGACGGGCCTTTTTCTGATCCATCTTTGCCATGTAATTGTCCGCGACCCGCTTTACATCAGTCTCCTCCACTTCAAAAGAACTCGTCCTCGAGTTATCATTATGCGCTGGTTCATGATACTCGGTCAGGTCCGCGATATTGAAAGTCCATGAGATCGCCATATCATCTGGAAGATCAACAACATAAGCGTTGTCATTGATCTTTCGGATGATTGATACCGGACCAATCTTTTTATTCTTCAACTTATTGTACGTTCCGGTCGGAAATCTTTCTTTGCACAGATGGACCATTACTTGGTCGCCCACCTCGAACACTTTTTGTCGCCGAAGCTTGTCCGCTTGCTCCTTGTACTTTTCGTTCGAGGCATGTAGCTTATTCTGTACCTCCGCATGAATGCCCATGATTTTGTCTGTCATATGTTCTGCTGCAATGCTCATGCCTGGGAGCTTGGGCAGAGGGACCAAGTCTAGTGTGTGGCGAGGTACTCGTCCGTAAATAACCTGGAACGAGGATTTCCCTGTCGAGCGGTTCACCATGTTGTTGAATGCAAACTCTGTTTGAGATAAGGCCAAATCTCACTGCTTCGGTTTTTCTCCTGAAATACATCGAAGGAGGTTTCCCAACGTGCGATTCACAACCTCAGTTTGACCGTCAGTCTGTGGGTGGTACGCGCGGCTGAACTAAAGGCGTGTATCGAATCAAGTCCACAAAGTCCGCTAAAAGTGGCTTATAAACTTCGTGTCACGGTCGGAAGTAATAGTCTTGGGAACCCCGTGTAGCCGCACAATTTCTCTGAAGAATAAATTCGCCACATGTGTTGCATCGAGAGTCTTCTTGCATGGAATAAAGTGCGTCATCTTAAAAAAATGATCTACTACCACGAACACCGAATCCATGCCGCGTTGTGTTCGTGGGAGACCAAGCACAAAGTCCATAGATAAATCCTCCCAAGGGTCATCAGGCACGGGTAACGGGGTATAGAAGCCCGTATTATGAGATTGCCCCTTGAAAGTCTGACAAATATAACAGCGTTGGACTGCCTTTCCCACATTACGTACCAATTGCGGCCAGTAATAACGTTCTTCCACAAGAGCTCGCGTCTTGTCTCGCCCAAGGTGTCCACTGAGGCCACCTCCATGTAGCTCTTGGATTATCTGTTCCCTTAGCGAACTCTTTGGGATACATAGTCGATTTCCCTTGAAAAGGAACCCGTCTTGTATATGTAAGTCACCGGGGTGACCTTCCTGACATCTAACCCATGCGTCCTTGAAGTCGTCGTCGGCGGCATATATGACTATGAGGCGATCAAACCTGACAACTTCATTGCTCATAGTGACTAACAAAGTTGCACCGCGACTCAGCGCATCGGCTACTTTGTTCTGTTGCCCTGACTTATGCTTTAGCACGAATGTGAATTCCTGCAAAAATGAGATCCATCTAGCATGCACACGGTTAATGTTAGCTTGACTATTAATAAATTTGAGGGCTTGATGGTCCGTGTAAAGTATGAATTCCCTTTGAATCAAGCCAGTGTCGCAATGCCTAGATCACCGCGTACAACTCGATCTCATATGTAGACCACTTCTTGCGTGCATCACTAAGTTTCTCACTGTAGAAGGCTACCGGCCTACCTTCTTGAGACAAAACTCCCCCAATCCCGACATATGAGGCATCACATTCGACTTCAAACAGGTTTGTCGAATTTGAGAAGAACAAGAACCGGGTCGTGGATAATCTGCGCTTGATTTCGGCAAAGCTTCGTTCGGCCGTCAATCCACTGAAACTGCCCTTTCTTCATGCAATCTGTGATCGGTGACACAATGGTACTGAAATTTTTCACGAACCGACGATAGAATATCGCTAGTCCATGGAAACTTCGCACTTCGTGAATATTTTTGGGAACCGGCCATTCTCTGATTGTCTTCACCTTTTCCTCATCTACTCGAATGCCCGTGGATGTAACCACAAAACCCAGAAACAATAGGCTATCAGTCATGAAGCTACACTTTTTTAAATTGAGGTACAGTTTATTTTCAGTGAGCACTTGAAGGACCTTCTTGAGGTGCTCCATATGAGTGGTTTCGTCTTGACTGTATATCAAAATATCATCAAAATAAACCACAACGAACCGCCTAATGAAAGATTTCAGAACTTGGTTCATCAACCTCATGAATGTGCTAGGTGCATTAGAAAGACCGAAAGGCATGATCATCCATTCGTACAATCCTACCTTGGTCTTAAAGACTGTTTTCCACTCGTCACCCGGCCGTATTCGAATCTGATGGTAGCAGCTCCTTAAGTCCAATTTAGAGAATATTTTTGCGCCCTCTGGCATATCCAACATATCATCCAACCGTGATATAGGAAACTTGTATTTTATGGTGATCTTGTTGATGGCCCGGCTGTCGACACACATGCGTCAACTCCCATCTTTCTTTGGAGTTAGCAGAGCTGGTATAGCACATGGGCTCATGCTTTCTCGAATAAGACCCTTACAGATCAGTTCCTCCACTTGTCCCTGTAGAATCTCGCACTCACTCGGGCTCATTCGATAATGAGGACGATTAGGTAAACTGGACCCAGGGACAAGGTCGATATGGTGTTGGATATCTCGCATAGGGGGTAACCCATCGGGAAGGTCCTCAGGCCAGATTTCTTGGAATTCACGTAACAAGGGCCTTAGTCTTTCAGAGATGATGGTAGGCTCGAGTTCTTCCCCTTTCACAATTAATGCATAAGTCTGTCCTGTTTCTTTGGATTCTTCCACGAAGTCCCGAATGGTTAAGAGAAAATGACCCTCCACTTTAGAAGTTTCAGGTGGTCCTTCTGGATCCATAGGGGCTAATATGGTCTTCCGGCCGTCCTTGACAAAGATATATATGTTATCTCGCCCTTTATGAGTGGCGTCACGGTCAGATTGCCAGGGTCGACCGAGTAGTATGTGACATGCTTCCATATCAACCACATCGCATACCACTTCATCCCTGTAATGTTTGTCAATTGAAAAAGATATGGTGCACTGTTCAGTTACCTTTGTTTCGCTGACCTTCTTGATCCAACCGATTGTATATGGAGAGGGATGATGCTCTGTTTTCAATTGCAATTTTTCCACCATGCTCCTGGAGATGATGTTCTCGCTGCTTCCACTGTCAATGATCACGTCACAAACCTTTCGATTCACCGTACACCTAGTACGGAAGATGTTATGCCGTTGTGGATGCACTTCTTTTCTTGGAGCATATAATAGCCGCCTCACAACGAGCGACTCGCCGTGATCTTGCTGAACCCAATCTGAATCATCTACCTCATCCTCGGCGGTATGCTCCTGTTCTTCAATATCTGGATCTTCATAAGCGTTATCAGCACTACCATCATTAATGGCGAGGTTTGCCACTTTTCGCTGGGGACAAGTATTTGACAGGTGGTCGAGCTGGCTACAACGATAGCAGCTGTCGGGCCTTGGCCGAGCATAAGGGTTCGAAATTCTACTTGGACTAGCAGCAGTCGAAACGCCCCTTTGGGGTCTAGCTTGCCCGCTTCCCTGATCTCGGTTCTCAAACGTAGGAGGTTGAGGGCGTGCTCCTACGGGCTCCTTCCCCTTAGACTGTGGAGCTCCCTGAGGTGGACCTGCCGTAGTAAACCTTGCAGTAGGATAAGTCTGTGTGTTAGGACGTTCAAGTTGCGCTTCTGCCCGAGTAACCAACTTGATCGCATCATTCATCATCCAAACGGACTGCATCTAAACCCGATCCTGAATCGCCATACGCAATCCACCGTTGAATCGGGCGACTTGCTGCGATTCAGTTTCGACCAAATCGTTACGCGCCGCCAGGCGGTAAAATTCTTCTGCATACTCTCTCACCGACCGACTACCCTGTCGACAATTTTGGTATTGTTGGAATAATATCTTATCGTAATCGCTAGGGAGGAATCAGGCTCGTAATAGGTGCTTCATCCACTGCCATGTGCGGATTGGTGCTTTCATCTGCCTAGTTCGTGCGAGTTGCAGTTGTTCCCACCAAGCTGACGCTCCTCCTTTCAACTTGTAGGCCACCAGCTTGACCTTCTTTTCTTCAGGAATGTCCATATAGTCAAAAAATCGCTCAACTTCAGAAAGTCAATCGAGGAAATCCTCAATGTGTAGTTGGCCATTGAAGTTAGGAATATCAACCCGTATCTTGAATTCTCGATCTACTCGATCGCCGCCTGGTCTGGGGTGTTGGAAGATTATGTCATCGATCTCCTCCTCACTGGAGCCCCCGTCCTCAGGCATGACCATTGGATGCACTGCCGATATTATCCTGCGATCAGGCCGATTACGAGTCTCAGCAATTGGCGGTGGAGGATTACCACCAGGAACACGGAGTTGCCCTAGGGTTTCTGCCAAGAGAGGACGTGAGGTCGAGCACCGTCTTCCTCAAGAGGATAACTATTCCGAATCCACGGAACTTCTCTGGACTCCTCACAGAGACTTTCTCGAATCCACGAGAAAAGAGAGCAGAAAATAGAAATAAATTCTAAATAAATTCGAAATAGATTAATGAATAAGTGATAATTGCCTAATGTGTCTCCGTACACCATTAATATAGAAAAATAAATAAACTAAAATTCGTAATTACCAAAAATAGCAAAATTCTAACTCTAATAAAAATCTTAATTCTAATAAAACTCTTCTAAAGCCTAATTTCTAAAAATAAAAATTGCAAATAAACTTTCTCTAAAAGAGTCATAATATAACTAAAACTTATTTTTATAAGGAAAGAAAATCTAAAACTCTAAAAAATATTAAAAATTCGAAATTACTAAAAATAGTAAAATCTTCCTAAAAATTCGTTTTTGAGCTGAAAGCGCACGTTTTCTTACGAAACGGACAGACGCAACCCACTTTGTGGGTCGGTTCACCTCGATGGCCCGTTTCAAGAAAGATTGATAGGTTGTACACCCCATAACGATACCCTGATCAAAAGTTATGGTCAATTTACGGTCCACCTCCTTTTGGCTCAACCATGCTGGGAATATCTCTGTGACACGTTCTACATCAGACCCCTCCACTTGAAAAAAACTCGTCCTCGAGTTACGCAAGAGACTTGGCATATGAGTCTGAGATAACTTCTGACGCCGATGTTCATTAGCCCTTTTTTGTACTTGGCATTAAGCTCTTGGTGACATAATACATGTACTCATGCTTTTCTTAACTTGACTAATATTGATCAGTTCCTTTACATCCGACACAATACATGTACTCATGCTTTTCTTGACTTGACTAATATTGATCAGGTCCTTCACATCTGTCGTTAAGATCTCATATTTTTCGATAAATGTGGCAATTAGGTGGACTTGCCTCACGAGACGGGATCAATATGATTTTGTATATCTCGTATGGGAGGCAACTTATTGGGGGTTCATCGAGCACATCTCCTTGAACTCCCGCAACATTGGCTTCAAATCTTCCGGGATATTCACAGGCTCTATATATATTCTTTCTTTTCAACTAATGGATATATATGTCTTGTTTCCTCAGATTGTTTAACAAAGGCCTGTTCAGTGATAAGATATTGTCCCTCCACTTTAAAAGTCTTGGGTTGGTTCTCCATTCCTATAGAGGTCACATGTTCACCACTGATGAAACCTGTGGTCTGTTGCAACTCCGTTTTGATGAAGCCGTTTCTCACGGACCAATAATAGGATTTTTCTGCATAACCTTTTACTGATCGGATATCCTTATAATAATTTTGATTTTGTTGGAATAATACCTTATCGTAATCTCGAGGGAGGAATCGCATGCACAATAACTTCTTCATCCGCGACCACGTGCAGATTGGTGCCTTCATCTGTCTCGCCCGTTCGAGTTGAAGTTGTTCCCACCAATCTGAAGCTCTGCCCGTTAACTTGTATGCCACGAGTTTAACTTTCTTTTCTTCTACGATGTTCATGTAATCGAAGAAAAGTTCGACTTCAAGCAACCAATCGAGGAAGTCTTTGAAGTAGAGTTGACCATTAAAACTAGGAACATCGACTTTCATCTTGAATTCTTGAACCATCCTATGGTTCATTGATAGCATTGCCCTACGATCAGTATAATTACGAATTCCAGCAATTGCTGGTGGTGGATCACCACCATGAACATGGAGTTGCCTTAGGTTTTCAGCCAAGAGATCCGCTATGTGGTCAATGGAAGCCTGCAGCCCTTGCATGGCTTGCCGATTCTCTTGCTGCGCTGCTTGGAAAGTTGCCGCTGTTAAAGGCAAATTCCCTGAAGCACCGCCTATGGGATTGTTGCCCGACCCGTCGTTAGAAGTCATCGATCCGAGGAGAAACCTCGCTCTGATACCAAACTGACGCAGGGGAGGACGTGAGGTCGAGCACCGTCTTCCTCAAGAGGATAACTATTCCAAATCCACGGAACTTCTCTGGACTCCTCACAGAGACTTTCTCGAATCCACGAGAAAAGAGAGCAGAAAATAGAAATAAATTCGAAATAGATTAATGAATAAGTGATAATTGCCTAATGTGTCTCCATACACCATTAATATAGAAAAATAAATAAACTAAAATTTGTAATTACCAAAAATAACAAAATTCTAACTCTAATAAAAATCATAATTCTAATAAAACTCTTCTAAAGCCTAATTTCTAAAAATAAAAATTGCAAATAAACTTTCTCTAGAAGAGTCCTAGTATAACTAAAACTTATTTCTATAAAGAAAGAAAATCTAAAACTCTAAAAAATATTAAAAATTCGGAATTACTAAAAATAGTAAAATCTTCCTAAAAATTCGTTTTTGAGCTGAAAGCGCACGTTTTCTGATGAAACGGACAGACGCAACTCACTTTGTGGGTCGGTTCACCTCAAATGGCCCGTTTCAGTAAATATTGATAGGTTGTACACCCCGTAACGATACCCGGATCAAAAGTTATGGTCAATTTACGGTCCACCTCCTTTTGGCTCAACCATGCTGGGAATATCTCTGTGACACGTTCTACATCAGACCCCTCCACTTGAAAAAAACTCGTCCTCGAGTTACGCAAGAGACTTGGCACATGAGTCTGAGATAACTTCTGACGCCGATGTTCATTAGCCTTTTTTTTGTACTTGGCATTAAGCTCTTGAGCTGACATAATACATGTACTCATGCTTTTCTTAACTTGACTAATATTGATCAGTTCCTTTACATCTGACACAATACATATACTCATGTTTTTCTTGACTTGACTAATATTGATCAGGTCCTTCACATCTGTCGTTAAGATCTCATATTTTTTCTGATAATGTGGGCAATTAGGTGGACTTGCCTCTGAGACGGGATCAATATGATTTTGTATATCTCGTATGGGAGGCAACTTATTGGGGGGTTCATCGAGCACAATCTCCTTGAACTCCTGCAACATTGGCTTCAAATCTTCTGGGATATTCACAGGCTCTATATATTCTTTCTTTTCAACTAATGGATATATATGTCTTGTTTCCTCAGATTGTTTAACAAAGGCCTGTTCAGTGATAAGATATTGTCCCTCCACTTTAAAAGTCTTGGGTTGGTTCTCCATTCCTATAGAGGTCACATGTTCACCACTGATGAAACTTGTGGTATGTTGCAACTCCGTTTTGATGAAGTCGTTTCTCACGGACCAATAAAAGGATTTTTCTTTATAACCTTTTACTGATCGGCTATCCTGATAATAATTTTGGTTTTGTTGGAATAATACCTGATCGTAATCTCGAGGGAGGAATCGCATGCACAATAACTTCTTCATCCGCGACCACGTGCGGATTGGTGCCTTCATCTGTCTCGCCCGTTCGAGTTGAAGTTGTTCCCACCAATCTGAAGCTCTGCCCGTTAACTTGTATGCCACGAGTTTAACTTTCTTTTCTTCTACGATGTTCATGTAATCGAAGAAAAGTTCGACTTCAAGCAACCAATCGAGGAAGTCTTTGAAGTAGAGTTGGCCATTAAAACTAGGAACATCGACTTTCATCTTGAATTCTTGAACCATCCTATGGTTCATTGATAGCATCGCCCTACGATCAGTATAATTACGAATTCCAGCAATTGCTGGTGGTGGATCACCACCATGAACATGGAGTTGCCTTAGGTTTTCAGCCAAGAGATCCGCTATGTGGTCAATGGAAGCCTGCAGCCCTTGCATGGCTTGCCGATTCTCTTGCTGTGCTGCTTGGAAAGTTGCCGCTGTTAAAGGCAAATTCCCTGGAGCACCGCCTATGGGATTGTTGCCCGACCCGTCGTTAGAAGTCATCGATCCGAGGAGAAACCTCGCTCTGATACCAAACTGACGCAGGGGAGGACGTGAGGTCGAGCACCGTCTTCCTCAAGAGGATAACTATTCCGAATCCACGGAACTTCTCTGGACTCCTCACAGAGACTTTCTCGAATCCACGAGAAAAGAGAGCAGAAAATAGAAATAAATTCGAAATAGATTAATGAATAAGTGATAATTGCCTAATGTGTCTCCGTACACCATTAATATAGAAAAATAAATAAACTAAAATTCGTAATTACCAAAAATAGCAAAGTTCTAACTCTAATAAAAATCCTAATTCTAATAAAACTCTTCTAAAGCCTAATTTCTAAAAATAAAAATTGCAAATAAACTTTCTCTAGAAGAGTCCTAGTATAACTAAAACTTATTTCTATAAGGAAAGAAAATCTAAAACTCTAAAAAATATTAAAAATTCGGAATTACTAAAAATAGTAAAATCTTCCTAAAAATTCGTTTTTGAGCTGAAAGCGCACGTTTTCTTACGAAACGGACAGACGCAACCCACTTTGTGGGTCGGTTCACCTCAGATGGCCCGTTTCAGTAAAGATTGATAGGTTGTACACCCCGTAACGATACCCGGATCAAAAGTTATGGTCAATTTACGGTCCACCTCCTTTTGGCTCAACCATGCTGGGAATATCTCTGTGACACGTTCTACATCAGACCCCTCCACTTGAAAAAAACTCGTCCTCGAGTTACGCAAGAGACTTGGCACATGAGTCTGAGATAACTTCTGACGCCGATGTTCATTAGCCCTTTTTTTGTACTTGGCATTAAGCTCTTGAGCTGACATAATACATGTACTCATGCTTTTCTTAACTTGACTAATATTGATCAATTCCTTTACATCTGACACGATACATGTACTCATGATTTTCTTGACTTGACTAATATTGATCAGGTCCTTCACATCTGTCGTTAAGATCTCATATTTTTTCTAATAATGTGGGCAATTAGGTGGACTTGCCTCTGAGACGAGATCAATATGATTTTGTATATCTCGTATGGGAGGCAACTTATTGGGGGGTTCATCGAGCACAATCTCCTTGAACTCCTGCAACATTGGCTTCAAATCTTCTGGGATATTCACAGGCTCTATATATTCTTTCTTTTCAACTAATGGATATATATGTCTTGTTTCCTCGGATTGTTTAACAAAGGCCTGTTCAGTGATAAGATATTGTCCCTCCACTTTAAAAGTCTTGGGTTGGTTCTCCATTCCTATAGAGGTCACATGTTCACCACTGATGAAACCTGTGGTCTGTTGCAACTTCGTTTTGATGAAGTTGTTTCTCACGGACCAATAATAGGATTTTTCTGCATAACCTTTTACTAATCGGCTATCCTTATAATAATTTTGGTTTTGTTGGAATAATATCTGATCGTAATCTCGAGGGAGGAATCGCATGCACAATAACTTCTTCATCCGCGACCACGTGCGGATTGGTGCCTTCATCTGTCTCGCCCGTTCGAGTTGAAGTTGTTCCCACCAATCTGAAGCTCTGCCCGTTAACTTGTATGCCACGAGTTTAACTTTCTTTTCTTCTACGATGTTCATGTAATCGAAGAAAAGTTCGACTTCAAGTAACCAATCGAAAAAGTCTTTGAAGTAAAGTTGGCTATTAAAACTAGGAACATCGACTTTCATCTTGAATTCTTGAACCATCCTATGGTTCATTGATAGCATCGCCCTACGATCAAGTATAATTACGAATTCCAGCAATTGCTGGTGGTGGATCACCACCATGAACATGGAGTTGCCTTAGGTTTTCAGCCAAGAGATCCGCTATGTGGTCAATGGAAGCCTGCAGCCCTTACATGGCTTGCCGATTCTCTTGTTGCGCTGCTTGAAAAGTTGTCGTTGTTAAAAGCAAATTCCCTGGAGCACCGCCTATGGGATTGTTGCCCGACCCGTCGTTAGAAGTCATCGATTCGAGAAGAAACCTCGCTCTGATACCAAACTGACGCAGGGAGGACGTGAGGTCGAGCACCGTCTTCCTCAAGAGGATAACTATTCCGAATCCACGGAACTTCTCTGGACTCCTCACAGAGACTTCTCGAATCCACGAGAAAAGAGAGCAGAAAATAGAAATAAATTCGAAATAGATTAATGAATAAGTGATAATTGCCTAATGTGTCTCCGTACACCATTAATATAGAAAAATAAATAAACTAAAATTCGTAATTACCAAAAATAGCAAAGTTCTAACTCTAATAAAAATCCTAATTCTAATAAAACTCTTCAAAAGCCTAATTTCTAAAAATAAAAATTGCAAATAAACTTTCTCTAGAAGAGTCCTAGTATAACTAAAACTTATTTCTATAAGGAAAGAAAATCTAAAACTCTAAAAAATATTAAAAATTCGGAATTACTAAAAATAGTAAAATCTTCCTAAAAATTCGTTTTTGAGCTGAAAGCGCACGTTTTCTCAATTAAAGCGACGACAGACGAACCCACTTTGTGGGTCGGTTCACCTCAGATGGCCCGTTTCAGTAAAGATTGATAGGTTGCACACCCCGTGACGATACCTAGATCAAAAGTTATGGTCAATTTACAGTCCACCTCCTTTTGACTCAACCATGCTGGGAATATCTCTATGACACGTTCTACATCAAATCATTTTGGAGCAATAACCAAAGAACAAGTTAAATCCAAAGCTCCAATGGACCCCAGCACAAAAAACAGTAGGACAGTGATGCCCACCATTAAAAACTTCTGAAGGCCACATAAGTTTCATATCAAGCTGATATTTGTGTTTTCCCTTATTTCATGTCTTTTTTAACTTTTGAACAGGTTGGATTTCAAATAAACATTATGATGGGCCATAGGATAGTTTCAACGGTGGGAATCACTCTCCCCACTGTTTTCTTTGGCGGGGTCCACTACAGATTTTTATTTGCCTCATTCTTTGGTTCATTCACTAAAATGATGTCTAAAAATGGAAGTCCCCATCCACACTTTTAATGTACAAGCAGCCAGCTGTTGATTCATACAGATCATCCATTAGGAGGGCCTCAGCCTATCTTGACCTGTGATAAAAGAAATCAAGAGTGGCCTCACCATCAAAGCATCCGATCAAGAACCTGCAAACGGCCAATCGAAACTATACAGGCAGCGGTCTACTTTCACTTTCACAATACCTTATGCATAGAAGGAACGGTCAGCACCGAATCCTCTCCCCTCTTTTAATATTTTCTGTGAGTCTCTTGACAGTATAACTGGCAAAGCATGACTCATGCAGCACATCCGAACCATGTAAACTATGGGCCCCACCATGAAGATCACCTTCTCTTAGAACATGCCCTCATCGAGTGGGCCACACCCATACCCAAAGTCAGATCATCGGCCATCCATTGATTTCGAGGGGGCCGAGGCCTGCCTGATGCGTGGATAGCCTGCTTTCAGTGGCAGGTGATCTTCATGGTGGGGCCCGCCATTCACATGGGGCACAGGCAGCTGTAGGTGACCAAACTAATCATGCAATGAATTACCAAAGCACCTTTTTCTGTGTTTTATTTCCCAACAGTAGAATCTGTGACAAGAGAGTTGTGATGCTACAAGCTGTGCTATATTTGCTATTTTCTCACCATTTAAAAAATAATTTTAAAAAAAAAAAAAAAACATATTTTAAGTATTTTTAAGAGAAATAAAATCAATAATCAACGTGAGATTTTTTATTTTTTATTTTTAAATAAGATTAGTAACAAAAAAAAAAAACCACATTAGTAATTACTGCTCAGAACCTGAACTGTTCTTGTTGTTGACCAAATCTGCCCCACTGACGTACCTAGCCATGAAGGAGATCAGCCGGAATGGGGCTCCAATCAACGGTGCGTCCGTAAGTGGGACAGCTGCATCATCCCCAACATCTGCTGCACGTGGCGACTCCACCTCGACCTCATGGATCTCATTCTCCTCCAGTGGGATCTGCACAATCTCAGAAATCTCGCTGATCTCGTACGGTTCCAGCGATCCTTCTTTCCAGGTTCTAGTGCCGGCGGTCGATTCCAATTCGGCATTGTCTACGACAATTGAACCGTCTACGGTTTGGACACTCGCGGGAGATTCTACCCTCCCAATTGATGCTGGCATCTTCTCGCTGTACTGCAGCAAGGAATCTGGGGCAAATGCGGTTTCGGAGGTCAGCTGGGCTGGATTGAATCCAGCCGTTGTTGAAGAGCAATCAACAGTTCCGCCACGCCGATCAAGTTCGATGTATAGTTCATTCACCTGCAAATAGAAGAATCCATGCAAATATTCAGATGGACCACTCACATTCAATTACCAAAGTCAATGGTGATCTATACAAGCGTGGAATGCTTGCACCATTCATTCGGTTTGAAACTCAATGAAGGGAAGAGGCAACTTGAAGCCACACGACCAGAAATCATTCAGAGTACATCACACGGGAGAGCCATGCGGGTGGAACTTTCACGAGATCCACCCCCATTCATCGGGTATGTTGCCTCATGTTCACCTTGGAACCTCAAAATTCATGATCGTCTAGAACTCAAGTAGGGGAAAGAAGTTGGGATGAGATATAGCCACCATTAGTTTTCTGTCGGGCCCACCATTTGTTTATATGCCATCCAATCCATTCATCTCATATGCCTCAGCATGATGAAAGAATAATCCGCACTATTCAAAAGTCATGTGGGGCATACAACCCACAGCGTGAAATTAGAGGTTTTTAGGTATTAACTTTTTTGGGGTGGCGCACTTAAGCATTGAATCCAAGGTATCCCGAAACAGGTATTCAATCCAAGGTATCCCAAAACATTTTGTTATGTAACGGCCATAACGGTAATTGTGCTAACCATTATGTGTTATGGAGTTATCACGGCCGTTATGGAAAAACTGACCCGTAACGGTTCGTAATCAAGGTATCCAAAATAGTTACACAATAGTAACAGTAATTACTTCTACTGGTTGTAGTGGCAAAATTGACCTGTAACAGGCCAAGATGGATTTTTCAATAATAAAAAAATTAAAAAAAAACCATAACTGTTACAGCTCGCATTGTAACAGAAATGGTGGTGGCAGTTACAGCACCATTACCGTTATGGAATACCTTGCCCGTAAGGGGTCCTGTAACAGCCCCATAACAGTCAGTTACGGAACTGAACAGTGACAGCCATTACGGCCCATGTTAAAATAGTAAGAGTGTTGTCATCACGGCCATCGTTACTGTTATGGAATACCTTGATTGAATCAGTGTGATTTTGGGATGAAGGCACAAAAGGGACAATGCACTGATGTGTGGGTGGATTTCATGCACGTTAAGTCATTTCCCCAACCCCTCGCTGGAGAAAGTGACCCTGGTAGATGGGCACTCTCGCGAGCTATGCAAACATTTCCCAAAGTAAACAACTCTACACGTGGAGCCAACCTTTCAGTGATTCCAAGCTGTTCACATGGTCCACCCTGTGGTGGATGCGAGATACACCACAAACATCCATGATGATCTCAACAATCTGATAGGGGCCCCCATTAAAATGTGGATTGTCAACTAGTAATTTTGCCCATTTTCATCCTAGGATAATGTGACACAGAGTACATGCCAGCGTGATTGGGTGTGTCCTGGCTACTGACTTGAAACTCACAGTTATATAACAATTTGGCCAAATCGATTTCCCATTGATTCAACCGAGTCAACCTCAGAAATTGAAAGAGTGACGCCAAATTCAGCGTCTTTCAAAAATGGGTGTAAAAAAAGATTTGCAAATGGGCCAGCCTCGCTGGACAAAAAGTCTGCTCAAGTCCAGTCAAAAAGCTAAGGACCCAAGTCCAGCCGTGTTATTCAAAAATCTTTTCATAATGACCATATTGGCAGGACCCATTACACAGTTGCAGGCTGCAACACCTGTTCTGGAAAATAAAAAATAAAAAATGCCCATAACTAACCTGTAATGGCCATTACGGGCAAGTAAGTGTCTGATACGGGGCCGATACATTTTCTTTTGAAAAGAAGTTATATCATTATAGGTCCATAGAAGCATTACCCCCGCCATTACCACTATTGAATACCTTGAGTCTGGCCCCACCTGCAGGCTAAAAAATCAAGCCCAGCCGAGGCCCACCAGCCAACTACTCGGCACAACAATGCTAGATGCCTGTCTGCCGGGCCGTCGGAGAGATGTGAACCCAAGTCAAGCCCAATTATGTAACCAACTCGAGGCTCAGCTCAAATCAAGCCCCCATCAAAGCAGGGAAAGTATGCAGCCAGGAATATTAAGATTAAAAAGAGAGACAAGAAGAGTCCACCAAAACTTACCTTTTCAACGAGCTCGGCATTTTCAGCAACCAGCTTCTCAACCATCACACGGGCAGCTTCTACTAAACTGCTGGCATCTTCATCTTTAGGGTCTTGCTGCACCATATCATGGAAAAAAAAAAACATAGAGACACGTTAGGAACAGTCCACTTCTCTGAAGACCAGATTACCCTAATATTTTGGGGAAAAGACAAGGTGTTTGTCACTTCTCCTCAGACATCGAGGGCTCAATTTCCAAATAAGTGGCTAACATGTGCGAGATAAAGACCATTCATCTCCCTCCCATGGATAGGCAAGCACACCCCAAATATCAAACCATCAGGACAATTCTACCTACCTGTTGAAGGACTATAGAATACTAGAAAATACAGACAGACAGTAGGATTCCAAAAATATCCCAATCAACAGTCGACATTCTGAAAGAATGGATGACAAACATTGCACACTTTATGCTCAAGCCACATTCAATGCCGACGCGAATATCTTTTTTTTGGGTAATAGCATCTTATTAAAAGACCACCAAAAAAATGCAAATACATATCCCTAATTTTATTTTGCTTAGGGCACGTTTGTTTCACCAAATATCATGAAATTTCATTTATCATGAAAATTTGGAATTTCATGCCATGAACTTCATGACATTCGGCTGAGTACACACTCAGCCTGGTAAGATTAATCCAAACTCTTAATTTCATAAAACATTAGCAAACTTGATGATTAACTAGGTCATGCTTTATAAACGCAACGAATTTCCGACTGACTCAGTTTAGTCAAAACTCAGAAAATTGAAGATTTCGGGGGGTTCAGGTTCAAGCTTCCAGATAGTGAAATGCACAAGAGTAACAAACCAAACTATGAACAGAACTCTAGCAACATCATAAATCAGCAGAGTCTGTCAATTTGGGTGGATGGAGCGCATCTGATGCAAACAAAGCTACAACTCCACATGGAGCCCGCTTGATCACATGTGTGGGCCCCACAATGTTAAATGCATGCTAGCTTTATGGTTTTAATTAAGTCGCTTTTTGTTTATTTTGTTTTTTCTTTGTTTATTTGGTTTAAGTTGTGAAAGAGACCTCTCTTTCAGTGACTGCATCCCTCTGATTAAAATGTCCCTATCTAATCTCCCTGTTTATTACTTATCCGTATGTAGAGTCCCTTCAAAGGTGGCAGAAAAGGTCGAAACAAATCATACTTTCTATGGGAGGGAATAGTGACCATAAAAAAAATGAACTTGTTAAGGAGAAGTGGCACAGTCCAAATATGGAGGCAGCCTGGGCTTGGGCAGCAACCTAGAAAGGAATTTCAATCTCCTCTCCAAATGGTGGACATTCAAAACTGAGAAGAATTCTCTGAGGATAGTGGAAGCAATGTTTAAAGTATCATCCGAAGCCAGCATGCATCGACCCATACGTACCAGTATCGCCCATGAATGATATGGGCAATACATAGTGGTATCAGTGGTGAAAGATACATTACATAACGCACCAATTTCAAACCCTGAGTGGAAGACAAATACAGGCTGGGAAATGGTAGTGGGACCCCAACCGTAATCTCAACATGGGAAATGACAAAATCTGAGGTTTGGAAAGCAATTTTGCAAAATGGGCGATAGAAGCAAAATCTAAGGAAAAACTCTTCAGGAAGGCACAAGATTGAGAGTCATCTAAGGGGGTGTTTGGAGCATGGGATTAGATGGGTTTAAGTGGGATGGAATTACCAAAATGTGATGATTACATTGCGTCAGGGATTGTCTCCTAATCCCATGGACTGAGGCCATCCCACTCCATGTTTGGGAAATGGATTGGCTACTCATCTTGCTACCATCAGTCAGTGGTCCGTGGGCCCCACTATGATGTATGTGTTTCATCCATGCCGTCCACCCATTCTTCCATGTCATTTTATGGTATGAGCCCAAAAATGTGTTTGATCCAAATCTCAAGTGGATCGCACAGTTGGCCCTAGGAGGTTTTTAATGGTGTAATTCAATCACTACTGTTTTCCCATGGTGTGGTCCACCTTAGATTTATATCTACCTCATTTTTGGGATGAAACCCAAAAATTACATTTCAAAATGGATGGACGCCATGGATAAAACACATACATCATGGTGGGGTCCACATAGCACCGACCACTAGCTACACGAAACCCAAAGTAGGATTGTAGAAACCCTTGCCCCGGCGTTGATTCCGAGAAGGGCTTCACAATCCATACCTTGTGTGAATGTGGGAAGATGTGTGGATAGGTGATTGCTCTCTGGCTTCCAGATTCCTGGTTTTATTAAGAGTGGGTGTCTAAAAGAGCCCACATTCATATGGTAAACGGCTGCTCCCCTTCGCATTGCAGTTTTCATGTAGATGGTGGCAAAGGAAAAGATCCTTATCGTCAATCAGCTCGAGAAAAGATGTCTAATCCTTCCCCAACAGATACACGATGTGTAAGAAGGATGAAAACTATGTGAACCATCTCCTGCGCCACTAACTGCCCACAGTCTTTGGTATAGTTTTTTTCAATTTGTTTGGTATTGTTTGGTCAATTTGGGAAAGGGTGATTGGAGTACTAGAAACCAAGTGCAGACGTCCTTCCAAATTTAGGAACAGAGTTCTGTGGAAGCTCTAGCTGCTAGCTCTGTGCTGGGAGTTGGATCTTGAAACAAACAGACATATTCGGGGGTGAAGAGCTGCCAACCTCAACAATCACAGAGAGAATCATTGAGAACGTGTCCTTGGGCACTGAATCACAAAGCCTTTGTTGGAATCTCTTTCAAAGATCTACGCGGAGCTTGGACAAAGATTCTATGGAGTTTGCCAAAGTTGAGCGTGACAAGAGCTGAGGAACTGAGGAAAGTTGTGTAATACCTAAAATACCCTTAAGGTTAAAGGGGGGTTATTAGGGCTTATTTGTTTTTCTTTAGCCTATATATAGGCCTTGTTCAACATGTGTTGAAGGATATGATGGAACAAAAACTTATTTTGTTTTTTCTTTGAAGAATTCTTCTTCCAATTTTTTTTGCTTTGGCATGTGTTGCACTTCAATTACTAGCAAGTATTGCTAGATCTTGACTTCATCTAATTCGCATCTCAAAGACCACTCTGAACTCTGGCTGTGTCAACATCCCATCCCCAGGAAAAATCAGGTTTTCAAACTGGCCCTAAGAAACTAGAAGAATGTAAAAGCTGACCTTCGTTGTCTCTGCTGCTGAGGCAGGAAAGGAGGCGTCCCTTTCAAGATATTGAATCCGTGCTTCCAGAAAAGACGCACTTTCCACCAACTGTTGGTTTTCTTGTAAGAGACTGTTTCTAGATTCTTCCAACTCCTTCACCTGCCAAGCTTTGTTATTTAATATCCATATCAGAAACATTTCAGTCTTTGCAGATTACAGCAGTTTACGATGAATTGATGAACCAAAGATGTGAATGAATATTCAGAAGCTTTTTAAGCACCGAAGCATGAGATACTTTCTCTAAGCAAATGGATAATAAAAAAGAAAGGCAAACTGCTGCATCAGGTCAAAATATAGAAAGCAGAAAGAAGTCATGAAGGAAAGATGGAAGAATATTAGCCACGCATGAAAAACAAACCACATAGTACTGGAAGTGGTTACAAGGCCATGCAATGGCAATCCGAAATCCTGAAATTGTGTGAGTTCCAACATTTTGGCATGGGCAGCTTACAACAATGACTGGGTCTGGAAGAGAAAAAATTCTAACATATGTGGCATTTGGACACACACACACACAGAATCTCATTTAGGGCCTGTTTGGATACCACCAAATAAGTTTCTTTTTCTACTGACAGCAGTAGATAAGTAACTTATTTGAGATAAGTAAGTTTGGTTTAAGATCAAACTTTTTTACTTAAAGTTAATCACTTCAACTTAATAAGTATAAATCAAGATAAGCTACTTGAGGCATAAGTAGTTTATCTTAAGTAACTAACGATCCAAACACCCCCTTAATGTCCTATAGAATCTCAAAGGCCACAACTCTCCTAAAACTAATTGCATGGGCAAAAATGTCCTTGGCTCCTCGCGTTATATATAGCAGAGACAATAACATTTCATTACCATGATGAATTAAATAGAAAGCCTAATCCTTTCCTTGAATGGCTTTGTTGATGGGCAATATTACTAAATTAAAAGGTAATAAATACTAGATTTCAGCCTTGGGTGTGAGTTGTGACTTATCAAGCATTCTCATCACAAATTTCTGCATAAAGAATATGAAGTAGACTTTATTTATTCAGTGCCAGGACACTGTACAGCATACTGTAAGCCTAGATATCATGATTTTGTATGGAAGCAGCGGTCCATATAAAAAAATTGAAATGGCAAGATAACAGTTAGTCTCGATCAAGGTTTTAAATCGGTGTATCGGGTATAGTATTGTTCACCACTGATATGGCCCTGTATAGGCCCTGCATCAGACTGTTTCAGGCCAATTCAGCCATATCATTCAGGAGCGATACATACTGGTATCAGATGACTTCAAACCTTGGCCTCGATGTGCAGCTTCAGCCGTGTCTATCCGCCAAGAAAAGGTGGGAAGAGACTTTAATCTATTATTGCAAAGAGAGATGTAAATAACCATTCAATTTTATTATAGTAAGAAAAAAAAGATAAAAGCAGATGGGGAAAAAAAACTTCTATTGAGCAGCTTCTTGAAAATATACAAGCCATCTGTGCATTTTCAGGCTACATTCAACTGGTTGGTAGCTATTTTTAATGTTCAAACACCTGTTTAGGTGGCATTTTTCAAGTACGGAGTACTCAAAATGGCGTAGGCAAATACCTGTGCTTGCAGTCCAATATTTACTTTGTTCAATCTAGCAATCATCTCCTTGTTTGAATTCTGCAAAAGATGAGAGCAATAATCAACTTCATAACGATAAAGAACCACAGATATCATCACATAATATATTCTGTTTTCTGCATTTAAACAAGAAGGATATCTTAAAATTTCTGCCAAATTGAATTCAGAGATAATCGAGTGATAGATGAATGCCCTGATTGAAAGGCATACATGCATATAGATAAAATTCAAGCTCAACAAACAAATAAGATATGAGGAAACTGATTTCTGTGATTTATAAATCACCACAGTTATGCAACCCTATGATACCTGTAGATTACTTAAAAAACCCGAGTATCTGAGTTCAAGCCTCAGATGCTCAGAGAAAGCAAAAGGATAAGAGATCCCCTTCTGCAAGACCAAAAATTCAAATCTGCTGAGATTTTGAATTTTAGAGCTTTTTTTATCTATTCGGTGAAATATATATATATATATATATATATATATATATATATATATATATATATATATATATATATATAGACAAGCATAGAGGCAAACAACAACCAAGAGCTACCCGTTACTAGGGGTGCACATCAAACCATTGGAACCGTATAATCGGACCAGAACCGTTGGATCGGTCCGGTTTGGTCCGGTTCTAGGATGCTAACGGTCCGGTTACGGTTCCCAAATTTTCTGAACCGTTGATTGCGGATCGGTTCCGGTTTAGGGTCCTGTAGAACCGAACCGAACTGTTAACCGAACTGACCGTACATCCGAACCGTGACAGGAACCGTGGTCCGTGGATCTGAACTGTCGATCCGACTTAGTTTAAAACCAAAAAAAAAAAAAAAAAAAAAAAAAAAAACCTAAGTGCCTAAGCCCTTTTTGAGAGCCCGCCCTTTTGAGCGCCCTACCCCTGCCCCTTTTGAGCGCCCCCTTCTCTCGCTCTCTCTCTCTCTCTCTCTCTCTCTCTCTCTCTCTCTCTCTCTCTCTCTCTCTCTCTCTCTCTCTCTCTCTCTCTCTCTCTCTCTCTCTCTCTCTCTCTCTCTCTCTCTCTCTCTCTCTCTCTCTCTCTCTCTCTCTCTCTCTCTCTCTCTCTAGGTGCTGCTGCAACACCTACAAACCCCATGCGTATTGCTCTCCTCTTTGACTGTGATGGAGTGCTCGTTGACATTGAGAAGAACGGTCATCGCATTTCCTTCAATGGCACTTTCGCTGAGGTACGATTATTATTTTTTTTTTCTTTTTCTGTTGAAATGGGTTTTCATTTTTATTGGTTTCTCTTTTTCATTTCTTTGTTTGTCCCATGCGCCGGTTCCGGTTCGGTTCCGGTTTTCACGGTCCGGTTCTAGGGTGCTAACAGTCCAGTTCCGGTTCCAAAAATTGTAGAACCGTTAGGAACGGTTCGGTTCCGGTTTCACCCCAGAACCGGACCAAACCGACCCGTGTGCACCCCTACCCGTTACACCATATCAACACCAAACAATCACCAAGAAATACATCTTTATTTAACCCTGAAATTTCTTTTAGGGCTTGTTTGGATTCATGGAAGAAGAAAAAAATTTTGATAAAATGGTGTTTCTCAGGAAACAACATTTATAGGAAACAGTGGGAAAGGAGAAACCATTTCCCTCTATTGTTTTTCCAGAAGATTTTCTTGAAAAAATTCCACTATTTCCAAATCTGTTGTTTGGAAAAAACAAAAAATTCTAGAAGACAGGAGGTGAGACGTGTGTTAAAGATGGATTGTGGCACATTTGGGCATTGGCAAATGTGGGATGTGTTAAAACAGAGGACTTGTCGATGAGGAAAACTTTTCTAACATTGTAGTTTCACTAGAAAACTACAAAGGAAATAGCAAGCATGGTTGTAAATATACACAATGTCAGCATATGTTCCAACTACCACAATATTGAGAGACCCTAAAAACATCGATACAGTGCAATTATAATAGCCTATGCACCATTACAACGAAAGTAGTTACCTCCTTTAGGACCCATGAGTCATTGCCACTCTCTAAGTGTTTAATTTTTTCCTCTAAGCTGGCCTGTAGATCATTGAGTTACTTGTGTTGGAAGACACATTTTCAAGAAAGCCAAGAATTGTGCGAAAATGCAAGCCCACTGATGTGGGCGTGTGCGTGTGCATAAATGAAAAACCATTAATGTAGGTGTGCCCACCTACATGCACACAAAGTGCAATAGAAAGGAACATTGAGTGTGGACAAAATGTTTATGACCCTAGCCAATCTACCCATAACATCCTAACTTCTTTAACACTGTGATCTTTTACTGGAATATCATGAAAGAGGATAATGAACACATTCACCTCCTTAAGGATCCAAGAACGTTTTTCGCTCTGTAACTGTTTGATGTTCTCCTCCAACCTGGCCTGCAGATCAGTGAATTAACTAAACTACTCCTGTGTTGCAGCAAAACCACATTTTTTTTGCAGGGGCATGTAATGCATATATACGCCCCCACAGCCATTCATGGGCGCTTTCTGGATTGCAGTGTTAAAAGCAAATTAAGGCTGCATTTGGGTGTCATGAAACTTATATAGCAGTCGGTTGGGATAGATATCCACAAAAGATCAATATCCTGCTCGTTACAGCTGAGGCAAAATCTTTATTTTGGCCAGTTTCACATTCAACTGCTAGCCCAATGCAGAATCTGCTTCTCAGGCTTTTCCAAATGTGCTGCTTTTTCCACCAGAAATGTAGACTGAGGGTATCTTCCAAACACATCCTAAGTGCAGTTAGAAGTTGATGGCCCCTTTTCAACATATTATTCAAACTACCAACTTTAACACATTCCCATGGTCCATCTGAAAATCTGGCAGCATTGTAATGAAAAAAACTACCTCCATTTGGAGCCAAGAATCTCTCTCATCCTGTAACTGTCGGATTTTCTCCTCTAAGTTGACCTGTAGATCATTCAGTTAGCCAGATATTCTAAAATAATAAGAATATAAAGAGATATTCTAGCATAATAAGAATATAAATTAAACACACACTCGCTCACACACACGCAAGTTAACCTATAGATTATTTAATTAGCCAAATATTCTTAGTATACCAAGAATGTAAATGGATACTCTACAATAATAAGAATAAAATTAAACATGTGCATGCACACAAACCAAACGTGATGCATGTAGGACATCCACCCCAGACCATCATGCGCACCCTGCCTTGTTTGGGCATGCCTTGAAAAATCAGGCTGAATGGGAACTCAGGTGGGCCACACCACAGGGAATAGTTGAGAAGGGACGCCACCCTTGATTTCGTGGAAAGCCCACCATGTTGTGGATGTGCAATCCAACACATTGATTCAAAACATCTGCCCTTGACATAGGGATGCCACGAAAATCAGGCCATTTTGACACTCAGGTGGGGCCAAGTGCAAATGAATGATAGGCGCCTGCTGATGTGGCCCACATGACTTTCCATTTGGCCTATTTTGAGGCCATGCCCAAATGAATGAGGGTCTGCACGATGGAGCCCACTTCCAATTATTACCGCCATAATTATGGTTGTAATGTTACCATGGAATCATTTCCATGTGTGTGTTTAAGAGCAAACTGCGCCTAAGAAGCCAATGCTAGCTCTTGCACGTTCTCCACATCCTACCAGCTTTAACATACTTATATGATGCCAAAAAAAAAACATGCAGCCAATAAAAAACAATACCTCTTTCTGCATGCAAGAATCCTTTTCAACTTGTAGATGTCTAATTTTCTCCTCTAAGCTCACCTGTAGATCATTTAGTTAGTTAAGTTCTGCAATTACTAGAGATCCCATAAAAAGGGGTTTGCTAAAATGTTCCCGTCTTCATGGACACATTAGCAACATCCTTAAAGTTTTTGAATGACAAATGAGACATCCAATCATCAATCCGGTTGGTTCATGCAATAGTACCATTGGGACCAAGCCACGGTACAGGAAGCACATCGATCAGATGGTCCTAACCCTAGGAGTGAGGCCAATTTGTTACAACCATCTGTTTTTTACAAGCCATATATCGCATGGATAGAATCATCAAACCAAAGAGCTACTTTGAAATAATAATCAATATAAAGTGGGACCTACCGAATTGATGGTTCAGGATAATGATTGGACATATTTTGTTTATCAGATCAATCTCGACTGTCCATTTCTCAATTCTCATATTAATGAATAGAGATGCTTAGAATCACCCGACTGGCATATTTTTTGCACCATGGCTTGTCCCTATTTTTGCGAAAGATTGGATGGTTCAGATTGACGATTGGGCGTCCCACGCATCATTCAAAAGTTTCGGGGACATTGCTAACGTCCCCATGAAGGTGGGGATGTTAGCGAAGCCCTTAAAAAATATGCTGACACATTATAAGACATCAGGAAATAAATTCCCACCTCTTTCAAAATCCAAGAATGCTTGTCCAGCCTGACTTGGTTTATGTCTTCTTCCAGGCATTTCTACGAGCCAATCTCCAAAAGTCAAAAATTAAAAAAAAAATGCTATTGATAAAGGAAAACAGCCAATAGAGTTCAAATAAGAGAAAGTTACCTCTCTTTGTATCCAAGAATGTTTTTCAGCTTCTAATTGTCTGATTTCTTCCTCCAGCACAACCTTTACAGGAAAAATAAAATTAAAAAAATTGTAGAAAGAATATCAAATGCCAGCAAGAGAAGGCGAGGAACCCAAAAATAAAAAATAAACAAAATAAATAATTAAAAAGCTAAAAAAGCAGACAATGTTAGACTAGCGTAGGATCAAGCTTGGGCAGAAGATGGATATAGCATGCCTCATCTCTACAAGCTAGTAGGTAACATTTCTTTACTTCAATACACATCAAACTCCAAAGACACAAACCACAACATTGTGCGAGATGCAAAATCTCGACCCACAGATCACTACAAAGGAGAATCCGTCATGGACCTAGAAATAAAATATCAGACCTATGCCTAGGTCGCCACCAATGGTTTTCAAAAACAAGGACGTTGGAACCCTTAAGGGGAATCGACTGATCACCTAGTCATTCATTATTCTTTTGCCCGTAGAGTCTGGGATCATTTCCTATGCCTGCTGCATGTCAACTAGGTAATGCCAAAGTTTGTGGGGGAACTGTTTTGGGCGTGGCATGGAGTTGGCAAATCTGGGAAAGCCATTTGGAGATTGGTCATAACAGCTGTTTTTTGGGCTTTATGGGGAGGCTAGGAATGGGCATTGCTTTAGGAATGAGTGCGAGGGTGACAACCGGTCATTTGTAAAGTCAAAAGTCTTGTTGTGGGTTAGGTTGTGCTTGTTAAGGCCACATTAGCTGGCTTTCCTCTGAGTCTTTTGTTTCCTCCGGATTGTATTCTTTTCCTGCTTTTGCAGCTTTTCAATAAAATTGTTGTTCTCTCTCAGGAAAAAAAAAAAAAGGAATATGAAGGAGAGAAGCGGATGAGCATTGGTTATGTCTGGAGACAGGTCTGTGTCCAGCAACAGGTCCAGAGGCTGGGGTTTGTCCATCTGCCGCTACCTATTCTACAGTTAATTTCAGTGTAACTAAAAATGAAGGGAGACTATTTACACACACTCTGACTTCAAAATACACCCATCCTTTCTACTTTTGGTTATATGTTGTTGTATGACTAGAAGTAGAAAGGCTGGGTACTTGTACCAGTCAGAGTGACGTGCATAAAGCATTTGTCGTTAGAAGTAAACATTCCCGATCTAGAACAAGATCAATAAAATCCAAAACCAACCCAATTTATCAAGAGATGCGTGCATTCTGGTAACTTGTAATGGAACTTACACTTCTTGAGTCATCGGTTTTATGGCTGTTCACCTCTACATCCGATTCTGACACACCAGCATTTTGAATGCAAGCATTATCTGAGTTTTGCGCATGATGATTCTGCTCAGGAGCTGTTTCTCCATTGGCAAATGCTACATCTGTCACTTTAGATTGTTTGCCTCTTTTTTTCTTGTTTTTCTTCCTCCTTTTTTCCTCTTCCATCTCTTGAGCTCAGAACTTAAATTTCAGAACAAATAGACAAAAGAAGAGCCACAAATCCTTACAATCCAACAACTCTCTTGCATATAAGACTCCGTATTATTTCCTTCCCGTCTTCACCTGTCAGCAAATAAATGGCTACAATGAATTCCTAATAAAATATATATTATTCAAATAGAAAGTGCATACCATAAATGCTAACTAATGTTGTTTCATCCAGCCCACCATGCAGTATAAGTGGGCCATGCTTTTCAGCATTCCAGATCATCCCTCTGGTGGGTCATAACAATGTATGCGTGATGGACAAAATTCACATGCATCAAACAATTCCCGCCTTCTGAGGTGGCTTTTTGCATTGCATATAAACTAGATATATTTATTTTCTCAGACATCCATTCACAGTTCAAGAACCAGAACGATAGAATTATCCTACCCTTTTGCAACACTGCTCATGCAAAGTGAGCCCATCAGATGAACGATCAGGATCAACAAACACTAGGCACCAGAAGAACTATACTAATCAATTAACAACGGGCCACGCCTGTGTTTATCTTGTCTGAAAACACCAGTAGGATGTGCTAAGCATTGCATCACTTCAATATAAATTTTAAAAGCAAAGAAAGAAAGAACAGTGCTTCAAAGCCACAGATCTGAACCTCTTCCAACCACTGGTAGAGAAAGGATTTCTACATCAACTCGATGCCAAATTTCATAGACTCAAAGAAAATAGGAAACCAGAACAGATCGAAAGTCACTAATCAGAGAATCAAATACCAAAATTATGCCTACAAACCCAGATCAAAGATTGAAATTCTAAACTTCTTTTGATTCCACCAAACTTAGTAAGCAGCAGATATCTCCGTCAAGCTGATCCATAGAATATGCAAGAGGAAGAGAGGGAACCCTACCGCAGTAATCGACAATTCAAAAAACAGCAATAAAATAGCCGAATTTCAAAAAGTTCATAGAATGGAGATCTGATAGGGATCTAACTAACCAGAAGAGCAGACACTGGTTCTATCAAATGGCAGATCGGAACTTCTTCTCTCTTTCAGATTCTTCGCATCCGAACCTCTTGAAACCCTAGAAATCGCATTCTGTATCAGATTCTTGGATGAAAATGCAGAAACCCTAACCCTAGATATCGAGTTTCTCGATCTTCGAAAGAAGGATTTTGAAAATCTATGAGAAAAAAAGGGTTTGAATCCTACACTTGCCTGGAAACGGAGGGTATTTATACTCAGATTTGGGCGCGAGATCTGATATTTTCCGACTCTCTTCTAACGCAGATAAACAGCATTACGTCGGTTTGTGTCTCCATTGGCGTCACACGTGTCTATGCGAAGCACACGTGCAAGATCATGACCGTTCATGAGGCGATCTCCGGTTATGATCCTCAAAGAGGAAATAAACGTAGGAAGGGACGAAATCGCATGTGCAAGTGTGGCCCACCCAATGTTCAGATGGAGCGGATTAGGTGTGTGACCCTTACCGTGGGGTCCACCTTGATGCATGTATTCTCTATCCACGCCCATCCGTTTTTCCATATGGCATCATCTAAAAAATGTAGTAGATCCAATTATCATTATCATGTGGACCATAGCATATGAAACCATGGTGATTGGCCATTAATACACCACAAAAGTATAAACACTACCAAAACAATATTATGGGCCTTGAGAAATTTTTAATAGTATTGTTAATCATGGTCCACCCAATATTTAAATATGCTTTATATTTTTAGAATGATGCTCTAAAATGATTCCAAAAAACAGAAAAAATAAGCTAAGATGAGCTCCCCCGGGATGAAGGGATTGGATTAATGAGCCTTTGTCTTACTAAGTAAACTCTATTGGGTCCACCGTGAATGTATGCGGTTTGGTTTATCCATACCGTCCATCCCTTTTTTCAATTCAGTTTAGGGGTTGAGCCTAAATTTTAGGCCAAAACTCAAGTGGACCACACCAAAGCAGTAGTACCCAATCCACGTTCATTTTAAACATAATTTGCATGGCCCCATCGCGGCTGTCCAGTTAAATCTCACCATACGTGCTTATACAGATCAGATTAATATTTTGTTATCCCAATAATCGTAGTATGAATAACCTTATGAACAGTTTGGATGGTATAATGCTGAAAGATTTCAATGGTGGGAGTTTACATCCCGTTGTTCCTGTAGTATATGGCTCACTTAAGTTTTAGATCTATCTTATTTTTTCATATCATGCCCCAAAATAAGTTGGCAAAACTTGAATGGAGTGGGTGTGACATGAACATTATAGTGAGCCTCAAGCTAGCCTTCACCACAAGGATAAATTTGTCTATTCGAGGAGAGCAGCCTGCACATAAGGATAGAATTAGGCGACGATAGGGTGAAGGTTGTGTGGCCCACCACAATACTTATATCATGTACATACCATGTATATGTTAACCGTTTTAATATACACAACAAATGAGGCAGAATTAAAGATTAAATGGGCCACTGCAAAATAAAAATATAAGTATGGGTCATTGATGCCAGTCCAACACACAAGAAAGGAAACAAATTAACATAAGTAATAAATGGAGAGAGAGAAAGAGAGAGAGAGAGAGAGAATGATTGTTTTAATTGAGAATGAAGCTGAAAATACAGTACATATGACTTGAGAATTCACCCATTCAAGGTTAGAAATTCACTCACATGAATACAAAAAGACTCACTCACTTTCAATGACCAATATATCTTGCAAAATAAAGTAAAAATGCACTAATGACTTCTTCTTCCATTAGGAGAAAATAAAAGAGAGACAGAGAGAGAGAGAGCCATTGGAGGGAATAGGAATGGGAGAGAGAGAGAGAGCCGTGAGGGGGCTAATGCATCAGCAGTTGCATTAGTTGTCCACAATAGTGTTGGGGGCCTTGCACAAAACCTTTGGATCTAGCCTCCCGAAACAAACCAAAATTACAGAATTATAATGCAATGAAAACAATCAATGCATCAATCATACACCACACAAGAGATTTTTACGTGGAAAACTCTCAAATAGGTAAAAACCACGGGACCTTGTCCAGATCAACAATCCACTGTGAAGTAGAATGTTACAACCTTCTTCACTCACGCAGGAGTGGATAAACAAAGAGAGAAACAAAGAAAATAAAGAGATCTCACCGATTATAATGACATAAAAGCGTTGAGATATAGATTGCACAATAGATAACCTCCATGAGCATAACCTTCCTTCTATAAGCTTCCTCACTCTCTTTTCCTCTCTCTCTCACACCTTTGATAGCTCTAGACCCTTTAGCAAATCCCTTGTAAAGCTTTAGGAAACCTTCTCGTCGTACCTAGAAAGCCCTAGGAACTCCTATTTAAAGTTTTGGGAAACTCCTTTCTGCATTCCAGTTGCGAAAGGACTTGCGACACCAAATCCGCGCAAAATCGTGGAATGAATCTGCGTAACCTCGACTGGTAGAACTGACTCCACGATCGGTCGAGAGCCACCTACGACCGGTCGAGCGCCTCCTTCGACTGGTCGAGCACCCCGGAGAAAAATAGTCCACATCGTTGGACTTTGAGTCGTGTCATGACTCGTCTTCCATGACTGGTCAACCACTAACCTTCGACCGGTCGAGCAGGGCTCATGACCGGTCGATGACGGGTCAAAAAATCCATCAAATCTCCCCCTTTTTGACCCAGGAGGGATCCACCTTTTTCAAGCCAGCCAGATTTCTATAAACCTCGAACTTGCCTTTGAGCAAAGCCTTATTCATCATGTCTGACCCATTATCATCCATGTGGACTTTCTCAAGCTGTAGTACATTCTGTTTCAAAGTATCTCTGATCCAATGCCGAATCTCTATGTGCTTTGACTTGGAATGCTGACTTGGATTATTGCTCAAGTTTATAGCACTCTAACTATTGCAATAAACCACGTGTTATTCCTGTTTCAGGCTAAGTTCCTGTAGGAACCTTTTCATCCAAAGCATCTCTTTACATACCTTTGTGACTGCAATGTACTCAGCCTCTGTCGTCGACAATGCTACGACCTTCTTTAGCTTGCTCTACCAAGAAACCGCTCCCCCTGCAAACGTGAATATGAACCCCGATGTAGACTTCCCGGAGTCTATATCACCTGCCATATTTGCATCTGTGTAGCCCTCTAACACAGGTTTACCGTCACCATAGCATATGCTCAACCTGGATGAGCCTCTTAGATACCGCAATATCCATTTCATCGCTGTCCAATGTTCTTTGCCAGGATTGACAAGATACCGGCTGACAACATCAACCGCATATGTTATATCTGGGCGTGTACACACCATAGCATACATCAGACTTCCTACAGCTGACGCGTAGGGTATCTTCTGCATCTCTTCCACCTCTACCTTCATCGTGGGACACTGCTTGTTGCTCAATCTGAAGTGACCATCCAGTGGAGTACTGACCGGTTTCGCTGCATTCATATTGAACCGCTATAGGACTTTCTCAATACACCGCTCTTGTGACAGCCAAAGCTTCCTGCTGCTTTATACATCACGGGTTATTCTCATTCTTAGATCTGTCTAACCGGGCCCAAGTCTTTCATCACAAAAGACTTGCCCAACTCCTCTTTCAACCTGTCGATCTTCTTAATGTTTTTTCCCATGATGAGCATGTCATCAACGTATAATAGTAGAACTAATAAATCACCATCTGAGAACTTGCGCTTGAATCCAATTCTGTTCTGTCATACCCATATTTCAACATAAACGAGTCGAACTTCTTGTACCATTGTTGTGAAGCTTATTTTAACCCATACAAGCTCTTCCTCAACCTACACACCATATGCTCTTTGCCCTTAACTTTGAACCCCTCTGGTTGGTGCATGTAGATCTCTTCTTCCAGGTCACCATGGAGGAAGGCAGTTTTAACATCTAACTGCTCTATCTCCAGATCCATGCTAGCCGTCAATCCAAGCAACATCCGTATGGATGTCATCTTCACCACTAGTGAGAATATATCCTCGAAGTCTATGCCTTTCCTCTGACCAAACCCTTTCACCACAAGTCTGGCCTTGAACCTCGTATGTGAATTCTTCTGCTCAACCTTCTTTCTGAACACCCACTTGTTATCCAAAGCTTTCTTGCCTTTAGGCAATTTCACCATATCATAGGTGTGGTTCTTATGTAAGGATTTCATCTCCTCTTGAATGGTTTTCAACTACTCTCCCTTATGCTTGTCGGCTAGGGCCTCAGAATAATCTTCTAGCTCTCTCTTGCATCAGTCAGCATAATGTACTCATGTAGTAAGTACCTCTTGGACGGCTGTCTGTCCCTATATGACCTCCTCACCTGTGGCTCAATAGGTGGATCAAGTGGAGGTTACTCCCCTGGTCCATCTTCTAAAGGAACTCCCTCATCTTATGCACCTTGCTGCACTCCCTCGTCATCAGGCACCACGGGAGGAATAACCGAATCCATGTCCTCTAGCTCACCTGAACTAAGTTGGTTCTTCTTTGGCTTACCAATGTCTTTTATACACTGATCTTCAAAGAAAACCACATCTCTGTTCCTGACGAGCTTCTTCTCGGTCGGATCCAATAACTTGTAACCAAACTTTTCATCACCACACCCTAAGAACACACACTGTCTATCTTCATATCGAGCTTGGACCTCTCGTCCTTTGGTACGTGAACGGATGTCCTGCATCCAAACACCTCGAGATGATTGTACGATGGATCATGTCTAGTCCACACCTTCTCAGACACTTCTCCATTCAACGGGGCTGATGGAGACCTATTTATCAAATACACTGCCGTGCGCATTGCTTCTCCCCAGAACGTCTTGGATAATTTCGCATGGGATAACATGCATCTGATTCTCTCTACAATTGTGCGATTCATTCGCTCAGCTACACCATTATGCTGGGGGGTCTTGGGAATTGTTTGTTCATGCCGTATACCCAGGGACTTGTAGTACTCATAAAAGTCGTCAATGTATTCACCACCATTGTCAGTGCGGATGCACCTCAATGATCTACCCGTCTCTCTCTCGACCATAGCATGAAACAGTTTAAACACACCAAAGACCTCATCTTTAGATTTCAAAGCATAAACTCAAACCCTCCTATATGCATCATCTATAAAAGTAACAAAATACAATGCCCCACCTAAGGTTTTTGTCCTCATAGGACCACAAACATTAGAATAAACCAAATCCAATATATGCACTTTATTAACATGAGAAGTGGTTTTAATAAATGAAACTCTATGTTGTTTCCCTGATAAACAATCAAGACAGGTTTTGAGAGGTGTACATGTCACGTCTAGAAGGAGTCACTTCTTTCCTAGTACCTGAAGCCCTTTTTCACTCATGTGACCTAGACGCATGTGCCACATGTCAATAGCTGAATCTTCCACTGCGTTCAACCCACTATTGCACATACTGATACTTGTCTTGTAAAGAGTGCAACACTTCTTTCCTCTGGCCACGATCAACGAACCCTTGATGAGCTTTCATCGCCCACCAGCAAAACGGCTTTCATAGCCATCATCATCCAACATTTCCGTCGATATCAAGTTGAGACAAAGGTCTGGGATATGCCTCACATACCTGAGAACCAATGTGCAGCCCACATCGGTATTCACACAAATATCACCGACTCCCACGATTTTTGATACACCAGAATTTCTCATCTTCACAGTCTCATAGTCACCTGACTTGTAGTTTGTGAAGACGTCCCTACGTGGAGTCGCATGAAAGGAAGCTCTCGAGTCTATCACCCAGTCGGTGTCCTGACTTGTAGCCGTGAAACATACATCGTGATCTGCTGAAAGAATAACTACCACGTCGCCATCTGAAGTGACCGCAATTAAATCTGATTCATCTTCCTTCCCTTTCATTTCTTGTCGTTATTCTTACCACGACATTCATGCTTATAGTGGCCTTTCTTGCCATAATTCCAGTAATCAACATCTTTTCTTTTACTCGACTTCTCTTGATTTATCTCAGGCCTTCTCGCCCTTCCTGTTCTTTCCTCTCCCCTGTTCCCATGTCACAAGAGCCTCTTGCTGAGTAGACTTCATTGAAGAGACAGCTAGTTACCTGTTCCATGGATATCTTTCTGTCTAGCACAGAGTTACTTAGAGACACCACCAATGTCTCCCAACTGTCAGGCAATGAACTAAGCAAAAGTAAAGCCTACAATTCATCATCCAGGACCATCTTCATAGAGGAGAGTTGGTTCACTATATTACTGACCTCATTCATGTGCTCGCCCACAGAACTACCATCTTTGAACTTGAGATTCGCCTTATCAGAAAAATCTTATTACCGGCTCTCTTCCTCTCATACAGCCCTTGTAATTTCAGTCATAGGCTAGCGGCTGAGGTTTCCGTAGACACGTGGTGGAACACTGAATCATCCAACCAATGTTTATCAAACCCCACCACCTTCCGGTCCATCTTCTTCTAATCATCATCAAACATATCCTTGGATTTTGCTGATATGCCTAAAATTGGAGAATGTAGGTCCTTGCAGTAAAGCAAGTCCTCCATCTTAACCTTCCATATGGTCCAGTTAGAACCATTGGGGTTGATCATCTTTGATGAGCCACCTTCCATAATTCAAAACCAATCCTACCCGTTCAATGAACTTAGCTCTGATATCACTTTGTTGGGGGCCTTGCACAAAACCTCAGGATCCAACCTCCCGAAACAAACCAGAATTACGGAATAATAATGCAATGAAAACAATCAATGCATCAATCACACACCACACAAGAGATTTTTACGTGAAAACCCTCAAAGAGGTAAAAACCACGGGACTTAGTCTAGATCAACAATCCACCATGAAGTAGAACGTTACAACCTTCTTCACTTACGCAGGAGTGGATAAACAGTGAGATAAACAAAGAAAACAGAGAGCTCTCACCGATTACGAGGACATAGAAGTGCTGATATATAGATTGCATAATATATAACCTCCACGAGCATAACCTCCCTTCTATAAGCTTCCTCTCTCTCTTATCCCCCCCCTCTCTCTCACCTTTGATAGCCCTAAACCCTTTAGCAAATCATTTATAATGCTTTAAGAAACCCTCTCGTCGTACCTAGAAAGCCCTAGGAACTCCTATTTAAAGTTTTAGGAAACTCCTTTCTACATCCCAGTTGCGAAAGGACTTGCGACACCAAATTCACGCAAAATCGCGGAACGAATCTGCGTAACCTCGACTGGTCGAACTAACTCCACGATCGGTCGAGAGCCACTTACCACCGGTCGAGCACCTCCTTCGACTAGTCGAGCACTCCGGAGAAAAATAGTCCACAGTCGCTGGACTTTGAGTCGTGCCACGACTGATCGACCACCAACCTTCGATCGGTCAAGTAGGGCTCACGACCGGTTGACGACGGGTTAGAAAACCCATCAAATAGAAGCCTTCTCTCTCTATCTCTCTCTCTCCTTAGTGTGTGTGGGCCAAAGAGCGTGCATGTAGCCTCTCTCTTTCCCTCAGTATCTCTCCTCTTCTCTGATCACGGACGTCCTATGTGCCTTACCTCTTTCTTTTTTAATAAAGGTGGCAATGGGCCAAGTAGCCTGCCAAGCCCATGAGCTAGACCTGACTTTGATCGAGCTTGGACCTAGCCATCAAGCTCACCAAATACATCGAGCCTAACCCTCCTTTGGTCAGGGTTGAGCCATGCATGCCTGTCGATCAATTTACAGGTCAGGCTTGGACTCTAAGTCAATTTAGCCCAACACAACTTTACAAGTAACATATGTTATATCTCAGAAATGTGTTATTCCAATCCTCTGGTATCCATCCATCTTGAATGGAGACAGTTTAATTCTTTTTTTTTTTTTTTTTCGCATGTCTAGCCCACTTGATCAATGGACAAATTAGGAATATTCGAATGGGAAATAGAGGATTTCACTAATGGTCGAGCCCTAACCTGCCATTTTTTAAAGCTCAGGTTGGGCTTATTGTACAAGACCCATGGAAAGCTTGGGCCAGGCTCATGACTCAGATCTTAAGCAGGCAGGACCAAGCCCATCATCACGCCAACTTATTAACGCATTTGGATTATATGTACTTCATGGTTAGTCTAGAGAAGGTTTTGACAGCAGACGTCCGCACCCATCCGGGCTATTTCCAATGGTGTGGCCTACTCAAGTTTTTGAATTTGCCTGAATTTTGGACTCGGATGAATGGACAAAGGGAATGTCACATAGACCATAGTGGGCCTATTAGTTGCGCGGCTCTCCACGACAAGTGTTGTAGGAAGTTCGTGTCCCACACGTTTGATTCAAAACCTGATGACCTAAATGGGTATGATGGGTTATTTATATATATATAAAAATATATATATATATATATATATATATATATATATATATATATATAAAAAACTTAAATACTCCGGCATAGCATGATGAATCATATACGGGTTCTTAAAATTTACTTAAAAGCTGCGACTAAGATTGACGAATTGGTGACAGGCTAAAAATTAACAAAAAACAAGATTATTTGATAATCTGTCTCTTAGATTGGTGGATAGTTAAAAATAAAAAATACCCAAAAGTCCCATTTCGACAATCAAGTGTCCATGAATCAAAGGTTAGGACTGGTTAAGTGAATTCGTTAGCTATTGGACATGATCTGGAGGGGACATTTGGACATTTGAAATACTTTTTTTTTTCCTTAAAGCAATCAAGAATCTCACTGGAAGTGGACCATTAATTCATGTGGCTGAGATATAGTTATAATGGTGTGCTGGCTCCATAGAAAGAAAAGGGAGGTCCTGGCTTCTATGTAGAGTAGAACAGAACCTATTGATTATTGGGAACTTAGATATCGTGGGTTCTTTTAATTTGAGAGACTTTTATAATATTTGGCTGCCTACATGCCAACCATCATATGCTTGTATGATTTTTTTAGCTGACTACATGTCAACCATCATATGCTGCCATAGCAACAGATAACTCCTCAGATAGTAATTGTTACTGTTGGTGATTGACATTCCTGCCTTAAAATTTTTTTTTTTAAAAATCATATATCATGTTTGTATTGTGAGATTAACTATATATAAAAAAAAAAACCTAAAACTTGAGTACTTTTTTTCTTAGGGCACACTTTAATGTTTATGTAGTGTTTATTTACCATCCAATCCAGTCACATAAGCCTGGATGAAGAGAAGAAACAAATATCAGCTTGATCCAAAACTTTGTGGCCCATTAATGGTCAATCAGCACTTTTTCTTATGGTATGGTCCACTTGATAATTGGATCTGCTTCATTTTTTGGGATAATGCCCTAAAATGATATGGAAAAACGGATGGACGGCATGGATACATAATACATATATCAAGGTGGGCCCCACAGTAACCCAATGGCAAGGGCTGCACCATCCTAGGTCTCACCTAATCCACTCTCTTGGTAGGGTGGGTAGAGTCACATGACACTCTGAGAGAGGTCATGGGTGGGGCTTCAACAGGCCCAGCCCAGGGTTGTCTTCGGCCTAGATTTTGAATTGTTCTAGCTGAGCCTATTCAAACTTAGATTTGCTTGACTCGACCTGCCCCATTGACAACCCTAGTCATCGATTTTAACCGAGTCAATGAGCTGACTCGACGAGTCTGGCTTAGTCATGATCTAGTTGAGCTTCCTAATGAGTTTTGTACTAGTTCGAAATCGAATTGATTCAAGTTGACTCAACCGAGTTTTAGTTCTGAGTTAAGTCACCGAGTATTAGAACTATGATACTCAATGAGTGTCAGACCAGGCATTTCACCCTTCAATCGATGTCAGACCGGGCGGGGTCCACTACTAGGCCTTCCTCTTCCATAGTGCACTTTTCCATGACGCTGCTTGTTGTTAGTACCAATCAGACCATTACTCAGGTGGGCCCATGGTGGATGGGTCATGAACCAATTGTTAAGTGAAATTGAGAATGCAAGCCTTCTGATAATTGGAATCTTTACCGTTATCATACGGTTGCAGGTCATCAATCATGTAGTTAAGACATCTCGAGTAGCTTTCTCAGGTGTGGGCATCTAGTGTAGGTCCCACCGTATGAACGGTTTAGATTGCCCAATTAATGTGCCAAGTATCCATTTCTTGAATGAACTCAAAATTAAGAAGGTCAGTGAGCACTGCACCACCGTTTAAAATCATGGCCCTGCTCAGATAGCAAAATCCAAAATTAACTTAATTGGATGTAATGCCTTGAATTTTAGGAGTTGATTATACATGGCGTCACTTTCATTATGCAGAAGCGTGATTTGCCATTACATTAATAACAACATCAAATCAATAATAAAAAGCTAACTTAAACAGTGTATATAAGTATGAAAGTGATGTAGATTTGTGATAATTACAAAATATATATAATCAATCCCAACAAGGGAGTCCACTTAGAGGACTCACATATATATGTCTAAAAATATACAAAAAGATTATATAATATTGGTTATGGGTAAAAATGGAATGGCTAAGACAACCGAAATGAGTAAGAACACAACACAAGTAAAGAAAGTTGGATAAGAGCTTGATCCTGACAATTAAGCACGACTTCCGCAAACATCTCGAGCACCAACCCCCACTACAAAAAAGAAGGTTTTTAGCGACGAAACTAATTTTCGTCGCCAAAGGTCACTTTTAGCGACGAAATAAAGTTTCGTCGCTAAAAGTAAGATTTTAGCGACGAAACTTTTAGCGACGAAAATTTTCGTAGCCAAACATAGTGCATTAGACTTTTAGCAACGAAAATTTTCGTCGCTAAATACTCCAAACATTTCTCACCACGATTAAGTAGATTTCTTTTAGCTGCGAAAATTTGAGACCTTTGGCGGCGAACATTTTCGCCGCTAAAAACTGGGTAGATTTTCTTAAACTTTTAGCGGCGAAAATTTTCGCTGCTAAAAGTCTTGTACTTTACGAGACTTCTTGCAGCGAAAATGTTCACTGCTAAAAATTAACATATCTTTCAGCAACGAAAAGTTTCATCGCCAAAGGTTTCTTTTTTTAAAAAAAAATTCCCAATCCAAAATTCGTACAAAATTTCTGATATACACATGTTAACAATATATTTCATCATATTCATCCTGATATAAACATTTTATCATATTCACATACATAAACTTTTAGCGGCGAAAATTTTCGTCGCTAAAAAATACTATTCAAAACACATCTTTTAGCGACGAAAATTTTCGTCGCCAAAAGTTTCTTTTTGAAAAAATGATATAACTCAAAATCCATAAAAAAATTCCTCATATACATCTGTTAACAATATATTCCATCATATTCACATTCATATCCATCTAAATCCAAACTACATAAAGTTTTAGCGGCGAAAATGTTCTTAAAAAAAATACTATAAAGACTTTTAGCAGCGAAAATTTTCGTTGCTAAAAATAAAGTGACATATCTTTTAGCAACGAAAAGTTTCGTCGCCAAAAGTTTCTTTAAAAAAAAAAATATTCCTTCTCAAAATTTGTACAAAATTCCTGATATACATCGATTAACAATGTATTCCATCATATTCACATTCACATTCATATCCATCTAAACCAACTAAATAAAGTTTTAGCAGCGAAAATGTTCGTTGTATACAGACTTTTAGCGGCGAAAATTTCATTGCTAAAAATAAAGTGACATATCTTTTAGCGAAAATTTTCGTTGCCAAAAGTTTCTTTTTAAAAAAAAAATATTCCCTCTCAAAATCCGTAAAAATTCCTGATATACACCTGTTAACAATATATTTCATCATATTCATCCTGATATACACATTTCACCATATTCACATTCACATCCATCTAAACTCAAACTACATAAACTACATTTATCCAAACACAAACAATCTTATCTGCATCATATTCATTCACGCATAAATACATATAAACTTAACATCATAAACAAAAAATCACAAAGATGAAGACGGAGGTGGTGGGGCATCGGTGGGTAAGCGTGCAGCGAAAGCCTGAAACATCTCCGTCATCCGTCGCTCATGCTCCACCCGCATCTCCGCCATCCTCCTCTCCTGCTCCTCCCTCTGCCTCACCAACTCCTCCTCCATCCTCCTCTGCCTCGCCAGCTGATCCTCTATCCTCCTCTCCTGCTCCTCCCTCTGCCTGTCCTGCTCCTCCCTCTGCCTCGCCAGCTCCTCCAGGTTTAGGTTTAAGTTTAGGTTTAGGTTCAGGTTATAAGTATAGGTTTTGGGATTTGAGAATAGGTTTAGGGTTTAGGGTTTAGGAAATCGGGTTTGGATTCGGGATCGGGTTTAGGTTTGGGTTTTCAAGTTTAAGCTTAGGTTAAGGTTAGGGAGTTGAGATTAGGATTAGGTGTAGGTTTAGGTTTAGGGATTTGAGAATACATTTAGGTTTTAGGTTTAGGTTTAGGTTTTATGTTATAGGTTAAGGTTTAGGTTTTAGGTTTAGGTTACTGTTAGGTTATAGGTTATAAGTTTAGGTTTTGGTTTAGGTTAAGGTTATAGGTTTAGGTTAAGGTTTAGGTTTAGTTTTAGGTTAAGGTTTAGGTTTAGGTTATAAGCTATAGGTTTAGGAATTGAGAATTGGTTAAGGTTTAGGTTTAGGTAATCGGGTTCGGGTTCGGGATCTGGTTTAGGCTTGGGTTTTCATGTTTAGGTTTAGGTTTAGGTTTTAGCTTACAGGTTTAGGTTTTGGTTTTAGGTTTAGGTTAAGGTTATAAGTTTAGGTTATAGGTTAAGGTTTATTAGGGTTTGGTTTTAGGTTTAGATTAAGGTTATAAGTTTAGGTTTTGCTTTGGATGTAGACTTAAACCTTAACGTATTCTCAAATTCCTAAATCTAAATCTACACCTAAACCTAATCTCAACTCCCTAACCTAGACATAAACCCAAACCTGAAAACCCAAACCCAAACCCAATTCCGAACCTGAACCCGATTTCCTAAACCTAAACCTATTATCAAATCCCAAAACCTATAACCTAAACCTAAACCTATAACCTTAACCAAAACCTTAACCTATAACCTTAACTTATAACCTAAAGCCATAACCTAAACTCAATTTCCTAAACCTTAACCTATAACCTAACCTAAACCTAAACCTATAACCCGAACCCGATTTTCTAAACCTAAACCTTAACGTATTCTCAAATCTCTAAACCTAAACATACACCTAATCCTAATCTTAGCTCCCTAACCTAAACCTAAACCTAAACTTGAAAACCCAAACCTAAATCCGATTATGCTTTCAGATTACTGAACAAGCTGTAGTTGTTCATCAGCCAAGTAAAAGTCATACCCAAATCTTGCGTTCTGACTTTGTATTATTTGTGGAACCTAATATTGTGTAATAGTTTGATTGACTTTGTTTTGAAAACTTTAAATAGTAAACAAGTGAGATTGATTGTTTGATTGAGTTGTTAACTATTTTGTTGGTATTATGGCTTTCATGATTGATTGTTTCATGAGTGGATTGAATGAATGGATTAGTAGTTTAAATAAATATTAAAAAAAATTAAACATTTTTAGCCTCAATTTGTAACCGAGGCTTGGATGGATTTACTAGTTTGGGTTTAGTTGGATGTGAATGTGAATATAATGAAATATATTATATAACAGGTGTATATCAGGATAAATATGATGAAATATATTGTTAACAGGTGTATATCAGGATAAATATGATGAAATATATTGTTAACAGGTGTATATCAGGAATTTTGTGCCGAATTTTGAGCTGTATATTTTTTTAAAAAAAGAGACTTTTAGCAACGAAAATTTTCGTTGCTAAAAAATCTTGGATCTTTTTTTAGCGGCAAAAATTTTCGCTGCTAAAAGTCTTGAAAATTTTTTTGGCAGCGAAACTTTTTGCTGCTAAAATCTTGGAAATTTTTTTTTGCAACAAAACTTTTCGCTGCTAAAGTTTTGGATATTTTTGTGCTAAAATTTTACGCGCTAAAAATTTTGGAAGTTTTTGGCGGTGAAACTTTTCATTGCTAAAAGTCTTGTAATTTTTAATGAAAAAATTTTCGCAGACTAAAAGTCTTAGAAATTTTTTTCGCGGCGAACATTTTCGCTACTAAAAGTCTTGGATATTTTGTAGAATTCTTGGAAAATATTTTTGACAAGGTGAAAATTTTCTACGCTAAAAGTTTTGTAAAATTTTTTTTTGCATAAATGAAACTTTTCGCTACTAAAAAGTCTTGGATATTTTTTAGCGTGAAAATTTTCGCCCTAAAAGTCTCGAGGTTTTTTTACGTAAAGTTTCGCTACTAAAAGTGTTGAAAATTTTTTGGTAGCGAAAATTTTCGTTGCTAAATGTCCTGGAAAATTTTTTAAGCGACGAAAATTTTCACAAAAAAGCTTGCATTTAAGCGTCGGTTTGAATTTTTCGCTGATAAAAGCCTTGTACATCGGTCTTTTAGCGACGAATTTAGCGACGAAAATGTTCGTCGCTAAAATGTTTTAACTGCGAAAATTTTACTTTTAGCGACGAAAATTGGCGTCGCTAAAAGTGGTGTTTCTTGTAGTGCCCCCGGCGGTCGCTTTGGCCCTAGTTAACATCTTACTATCGAGGCTAACAAACAACCTTATCTATCGACCCAACCTACCTCGAAGGGAAGCCCCGACCATGATCGATAGTTCAGGCCGATCTGCAAGACCTCGGCTAATCTGACTTGGAGATCGGCCTCGGCAACATATTGCGATATCCTTGGAAGCCGACCACTAAGAAATCTCCTTTAAATTTAATATGGAGGGGTCAACCCCCCGAGATCTTCGTCGAGATCCTCGCTGAGGATAACGTCTTGGTGTTGAGGGTTAAATATTGCATATTAGATCCCAGTTATTACCTGATTTTACGAGCACGATACTGTTTAATACCCTATTTTAATCGTGTTTGTGTTGCAATGTGAATTTACAAGCCTGGATTGAAAATTGGTACTAAAAGCATTGATTTAACCCTCAGAAATCACCAAGGCAATGGAAGGATCTGAGTGGATCAAAATCGAAGAATTTACACGCCAAAAATGCCAAAAATCCAAGAAAATCAAGTAATTGGGTCTAAAGGGGCCTGAAAGTCATCCTGGATGCAAGATCATAGGGTTCTCACCATCCGTTCGGCTTGAAACTTTACATCTGGCTTAAGGACCCTAAATTAACTGTACACATCAAATTTTAGCCATTGGATCTTTGTAGAAGTGGCCCAACGGATAGATCAGCCACTAAATCCCTGATCTGGGCCCCACGTGATCTCTAAATATGCTTAAATTTTGGTCTCAACCCCTTAAATGGGGTGAAAAAATGGATGGACGGAGAGGATTTCTCATCTACATCACGATGGACCCCATGTGGGGACTCGCGTGCACACAATACATGTGCATTGGATGTGTACCGGTCGGGCAGCCAGGTCAAAGTCGGGCTGACCTGACCCATCTCGCGCACGAATCCCAGCGGCCGGATGCTGTCCGGCTAAGTTTGCTTAGTGGGCCCCACCCATCATCCGAATCTCTGATCTAGACTGTCCATCTGCTCCGGATAGTGGCCACGACCCTGGCCATGCTCTCCTTTGGGCCCATGAAAACGTACACATGTGGATCACTGAAAAACGCAGAATGAACTGCAAGTTCATTCGATACAGTGGACCGCACCAAAACTCGACCAAAATCACTCATTTTCGACTGAAATTTTGCCATAAATCTAATGAGCGAGGTGGATTTTCCAGAAAATATCACTGTGGGGCCCACCGAACACGTCAGCGCAATAGAATTCGCAAGCTACGCACGTCCAGTTTTTTCGGTCGTTGCGGGCAGTTGTGGGCCACGTTTTGTAGTCGGATGAGTGATTCAAACCGTTCAGAACCTTCAGAGAGGGGTTTTTACCCCAACCATGGAGCCAAGACAGGTTTCTTGGCCGTGTACCATCCAAAAACTTGATATAAACACAAATTTATCGTGTTTTTGCAACTGCCAGCTGGGTAAAGAGATTCCACCGACTTCCAGTCGCCCCTGGGGCCTATAAAAGAGAGGGAGAAGAACGTGAGAAGGCATCTTGAGACGTGAAGACGCAAGGAGGAAAGAGAGAGGGCGTGGAGCACGGGCTGGCTGAGTTTTCTTCTTTCCTTTCTTTAGTTTTCCTTGTTTTCTTTGATTTTTTTTGAGTTTTAGTTTGATCATGACTATGATGAACTAAACCTCTTAGTTAGGGCTAAGAGGTGAAGCTTGTAGTATGATGGGGTGGTTTCTATGGTTTGGATTCATGTTTAAGTTGAATTACTTTGATTCCAGTTTGATGATAAGGAATGCTTTTAGTTTTTAATAGTTTATTGTGACTTAAATTACAATGAATTTGCGATAGCTTTGAGGATGTTTTTTTCATTATGAAGTTAGGAAGCCCTGTTGTTCACCATCACCCCTTGGACATGGTTGAATAATGAAATCCTTTCTAACATTCATATATCTTTCAGATTGGTTGTGGATTGGTTAAATTTTGTTGTTTGATTTGTCTCATGGGCATGATTTTGTGATGGAATCAATTCTAATTCTCATACCCCTCATCTCTTGAAAACTAGATCAAAGGAAGTTCAGATTTGGATTTTAATGAAATATCTTTCAACTGGATGAAGATGGAACTCTGAATTCGGTTGCGCTTATGAATCAAGCATAAATTTCTCTGATCTCTACAAGTGGATCCTTGGCACCCTAGTTTCCCACCTTTGAATTTTACACATTTTAGTTAAATTTATTCAGCATTATTCTCATAATTTTTCCTAATTTAGATTGCATCTTTGTCTAGTTATAATTCTAGTTCAAGTTACTTTCAAATTACGTATAAGGTTCAATCCCTGTGGATTCGACCTCGGTCTTACCGAGATTATTACTATATCACAACCCTATACTTGGGGTGTGAATACTTGGGTTCTGGAAACGATCCCCTCAATGTTCCACGATTGAATGACAGATTCATTACCATATACGTGACTAGCACTAAGAGACTATAAATAAGAGCCTCATCTGCAATGAAAGGTATGCGAAAAGTACACCCCACAAACTTGACGTTCCACTAGACCCAGTCGACCTACCCTAACTTAGGCATCGAAGGGTCCTCTGTTGTAGCCATGGTCTCCATTGTTGTCTTCTTTTACAGGTCCATTAGCATCGTAAGGCGGATGTCGGGATTTCAACATCAACAATATTCAAGCACAAAAGATCTAAAAAATAATTGCAACGAAAGCTAGCCGGCCTACACATGCCTGTCCGAGAACTGAAAGTACAATGTCTTGTCAACGAGGTTCGGGTAAGCCTCATCTAAGGCATCGGACTTGATGGTACTTGCGTCGACAATATTTGGCTGGTGTTTTAAAACACCGTCCTAAGAGAGAGTGAGTAATCAACTAAGTGTTACAATTTTCCTAAGTTACACAAGTTATCGACACAATCAAGCACAGTCAATAATAACACAATCATCACAAAAATTTACTAAACTACTTAATTAATGCAATTATGTCATGATAAACGTGCATACCCTGTGCTTACCGTAAAAGTTGACAGTGATATGACTCATCACTGACATCACCGTGAAAATAATAAATAAAGCCAATAGTAATGTAGCTTGTCACTAATATTATTCGCGAAAATATACCATGACGTGCATGCCTTAACTAAACATTTATTATCCTATTTTACATACAACTGTAGTGGTGAAGCTAGGATACCATCATTATATCATGAGTTGAATAACCTGGATTGCGTGTCTCATCACCAGTGCCCCTTAATCGAATTTACAGTTCGTCGTCCAAATATGACATGTGAATAATCATTCCAAATATAAGGTTCGTAACCCAAAAATATAATCAACATGGTAAGGGCTCGTCACCCAAAACTAACAAATAAATACTATGCTTGTTACCTCCATTGCTGCTCATTGGAGCACTATGGGGGGCTCATCACCCAACATAGGCTGACAGCTCAAACGCGGTGTTCCATATCACCATACTCGACTCATAAGACTTCGCTTAAGAATATGCTAATGGTTGAAATTATGACTTCAATTCAATGAACATCATGGTATCCTATATTCTAAATAGTATTATAACAGACAAACATATGAACGATTAACTCCCCATTATAAGACTAATCCAATCGATCACAGGGAACATCGGCGTAACTGACATTGGGTACAAGGCAACCCGTGTAGTTTAACTATTGTCGATCATCCATACTCCACCTCGGTCGACCAAACAAACTTATAATAGCCAACAAAGGTAGGTCTTACACTTGCTCAAATAGTTTCCGAACTTAATCCACAACAGTGTTAATACATATCATCATGTACACGATTTCAAGCATAAAACAATTGAATATACATCATAATGAACCAAGTGAATATGTATACATAACCTTACTCTACCATCTAATTCAATTCATATAATTGCAACATAACAAGAAGCATATAAGAATCCCAAAATTGTAATTCCCTATCATTTGGCCATTTCATCAAGCATGTATCGACTAGTAGCAATTAATCATATGAGATATAATAATAAAGTAATTATATCATTTCTAACATATGGAAACTCAACCCAATTACAAATCTACTAACTGAGATTATCAAGGGATGATAAAAAGTATCTTAAAAGAAACGGTCCTCACCTTATTAGGGGTTACTCATTCTACTTGCACTCGGGGTTAAGGTTTTGGAAAAAGCACTGATTTCTAAACTAAATTCAAAGGAAATCCAAATGAGATTAAGGAATTTTATCACTAGATAGTTTAATTGAAATGTAAAATGCATTTTTTTTTTTACATCCAATCCAAAATAAAGGCAAATTCGACGGAGGAATAGGTAGCTATTGGGATTAGATCGAAGAAATCACACCTTTCTAACATCGAGAACTCTTGCTCTAAGCTCTCACTCTCCCTCTCTTTCTCCCTCTCTTTCTCCATTTCTTCTTCTTTCTCTCAAAACTTGGGCAATTTTGGTTAGATAATGGAAGAACACAGAGATGGTTACATGACAGCTAAATGAAAATTGTAAACAACGGTCGGATAATCTGACTCTGCAAAGCCATTGATGGGCCTTGTCCACTATTTAAATTTAGGTTTTCATTAAGTCTGGATTAGGATCATTGATAAAAGTTAGCCCGAGCATGGCCAATTAAATTTCTGACCTGAAATATAAGCCCACAGGCTTTGAAAGCTAAGCTCAACCCGGACTGTGACAGATCCAAACGGCCCTATATTCTAGATCATGAATGGGTCGAGCCTCATTAATTCTAGCCCATCCTAGCCCATTCAATTCTCTGGGTACCAAAATCCAGACTGAGAAAGGCCCATGGGCCTACTATACAAGCCTGATGGTTGTCAATGTGCAACTAGACCAATGGGTACCCGAGGGACTCCACCCAATTTTGATGGGCTTTGGACAATTCGTCCACCTTTCGGACCATTTAGAATTTGGGTCATGTTTGCGTCCACTGTTTTAAGCTTGGGTAAAAACTTGGTCTAATCAGGTTCATTCAGGTTTGCCATCTTGGACACAATTAAAATTAGATACTAGTGGGGTCCAATAGTTTCAATGGTGTGTGTGTGTGTATCAAATAGTACTATGAGGTCAACTTCATGAGAACTTTCTATGAGGTCAAGTTGTGTGGGCCCCATCATGATGTGTGTCAAGCATTAACACCGTGCCTTTTATAGGTCGCCCTTAGGTTATGTGATATCCCAAAAATTAGCCTTATATAGAACTCAGGTGGGCCATACCATTTAAAACCACGTGAAGACATGCCTAAAGCATATAAAATTACTTTGTGAGGCCCACCTGAGTTTTGGATGAGGTTGAAACTTGGTCTGACCCCTTATCCAAGTAGGACACACACAATGGATGGGCTGGATTTGTGAACCAGATCTTAGTGGGCCCAATAAATGATTATAAATGTTTTAATAAGAGAGTAACCCCTCTCAACTGTTGTATGTAGTGTGGCCCACCCAAGTCATGGATTGACTTGATTTTTAAGCCAGTGGCCCGCCATGGAATAGTGTGCACAGCTGACTGATGGGGTATATATTCGACATACATCATGGTGGGGCCCACACAGCTCCACCTCATGGGAAGTTCCCATGAGACCGACCTCATCGTACCATTTTCACACACACACAAACATATATATATATATATATATATATATATATATATATTCCATTTATGTGGGTCCATCGTGATGTATATTGTTGTGGGTAAAAAATGGTCTAAACACTCATGGGGTCAGCTTGGACTCACAAACACGCTTCTGGACCAAAGGGTTCCTAAACGATCGTATACTTCAGATCGATCCAAAGGAGAGTAGACACCGAACTCCCGAGCGTTGACACCATACTTATCTGAGCTTCTACTAAGCTTATCTGACCTCTAAGTAATATCCAGATTTGTATTATCGGAGGACGATCAGTCGACCAGTAATGGTCGATGTAGAAATTCACCCTAAGCCGACCATGAAGATTAGCCCGATTGATCATGGGCTCGGCTTAGGTCGACCTCAACCTAATTGGTCAATGGCTCAGCCTCAGCTTGACCTCAACACTTATCTGATTGAGTGGTTGGCTCATGATAGCCTCAACCATCCATTGTATGATTATAGGGCCAACCATGTCAACACTTATCACCTACGTAAATCCCGCATAACAATTGAAAAACGAACGCGAACACTATGCTTGAGATTGAGAACCGTCTCTAGCCCATCTATACTATAAATAAGAGACCCATCTAGACGAAAATGTATGCAAAATATCTCTTACCCGAAAACCCTCGATACTACCATACACAGATTCTTATCCTAACTTTGACATAGGAGGGTCCCCTGCACTAGCCAGGTATCCTTTGTCTTCTTTTTGTTCGATTACTCAGAGGTATAAAAAGATTTAACTGAATTTTTGTATCAACGTATATGTTTTATATACACGTTTTTCCTCCATTTTGCTAGCTCATTTTAGGAGATGAGCCAAAAAAGTGAAGTTGATCAATCACAGGTGGACTACGTCAGGGAAGATAGTGGTGACTGAACACCTACCATTAAAGACTTTATGGGGACCACACATATGTCAAAGTGGTTGGTATACATGTGTGTGCAATCTAGTCCATCCATTGGTGGGTTTAACCATTCAAAGACAATGGACTGGACCATCTATTTAATTTGAAAATTTGGGGCCCACCTATTAAATGAAATTGTCTGATTTTATTATCAGAAGATCTAACCGTTGTGTCCACCCTTATGTAAGGTTCGGATCTTACACACGTGTTTCATATTTGCAGGTGGAGCCCACAGTTTAGTGATCAACACCCCGCTCATCCACTTCTTGCCATGGTGATCGGCGAATGAAGGATGAACAGAAGATCTCCTTCGACTAATCCTGGTGTAACACCCTGGAAATTGGGGGTCGTGTATGCACTCGACTCCCAAGTTCCCGGGTATCACTTATAACTGATTTTTTTTACTAATTTTGCATTTAATCAGGTTTAGATGCACAGTCTGGAATTACTTGTAACATGAGGCACAACCACAACTAACGTACTGAAATGAAAGAGGCTAAGTGTTTACAAATCCAAGGAAAAAAACTATGGGTCGCACAAGGCGTTGCCCAATAAAAGTACAAAAAAATGGTATGTCCAAAAGAATGATTCACCAAGTCCCCTACTTAGCGATCTAAGTCTACCCGCAAAACTAGGGCAAGCCGCCCATCAACTGGAAATAGGACAACTCGCGTCGCCATGCTCCTCGTACTCTACGTCACCTGCAACTACGGAAGAGTCTGATTGGTGTTTTAAAACACCATCCCAAAGTGGGAGTAAGTGATAAACTCAGTGGGTACTATTAGTCTTAAGTTGTAACAAGCATCAGTTATATTATGAATTTAATGAAAAAGAATTATTCATAAACACCTAACTATTCTTATTAATGCGCATGCATGACTGATGATATGATGCATGCCCTCGCCACAACACTCCCTCGAGCGACTCCATCTAACGATCGTGTATGACCAACACTCCCTTAGAGCGACATCGACTGCCGAGTCGCCACCCTAACTAGTGCAATGCAATTATTGTGTTAGCCAAGTTTTTAGTTAAGTCCATTCATCCAGCAGGTTGGGGAATTTGATAACCCCAGGTATCAATGCCCTGAACTGGTTGCGAGGTCGATGCCTCCCAACGTGTGAGGCCGAGACCCCGCGATCCTTGATCCCGTCGGGTTCCCCATCCCTGACTTCAAGCACATGGAGAATGCCGAGAAAAAGGAACTGCTCGCGGTCACTATGGGGAGGCGCGTCATTCCAGCATAGGCCTACAGCTCGGACACAGTGTCCCATTCCACCATGCCCATCTCACGAGGCAGTAGATTGATTTCAATTTGGTTATTGATGGGCTACAACGGTTGTAGAGTGTTCCAAGTTCCATACATATGTGAGAAAACAAGGTTAGACCACACAAGTCAAGTAAATACGTGACAACCGACATCAGATACAAGCGACCCATATAGTCTAACTACTGTCGCCCACACGCACTCGCCCAAATCTATGGGTTTAGCCTCAGGGTAGTCCTACCAACGGGACCACCTTCACTCTCATCATTTACCTGACCAACCCTAAGGTTAGCATGCATCCATAACTTTCAACTTAGAATCTCAATTTCTCTACCAAGCAAAGCTAATCATGAGGTGAGCTAAAGGTGCAAGTGCATTGTGTGAGTTAGTGAGGAAGATAAACATTTCATTCATCGTAGGAACACAAGCATAAGTGTTAATGAGTCATACATGTTATACGAGACATCATATATGGATTAACAAGTCATGGGCATGCAACCATTAGATTCCTACCCAATCATACGAGAGGCAACAAACATGCTATAAGGAACATCACACACGAATCACAAGACATGAGCATACAACATTAAATTCCTACCTAAACATGAGAGCAACAACAACATTCCACAACTACTCCATGCTAAATTTAAAGAATCAATGGTAAGGTGCTTCCTAGATTTCTCTCTAGATCCTCCAAACATATCATCCAAGCATTCAAAATCATTAAACTCATAATAAAATTGGTACTAGGCCACCTAAGGATAATAGTCTGCACCTATGAATCATTCAGAGCTCTAGAAGATGATCTAGGGTTGTCAAGCTCCCGGGTGGATTTATAGAGATCCTGAGTTAAATGAACTTGCATGTTAGGGTTACATGCAAATCCTAGTTCAACACAAAAGATTACAAAAAGATGGGTGCTTACCTCACCAATCGGTTGGGAATGGAGGTTTGAGTTGTGGATATGGGAGAAAGGAAGGAGATTTGTTAAGGTTCCAAGTTTCCTTGGTTCCTCCACCAACAACACCCCCCTTAACTCTCTTCTTCCTCCCTTCCTTCTCCTTTTTCTCTCTCTCTTTCTTTTTTTCTTTTCTCTAGGGCAAAATCGTATGGGGAGAAGGGGTGCCCAAGTAAGGCCCTTTTATAATGCCAGATTTGGTGTAAATGGCCCCAAGGGCTAAGTTTTTACTATACTAGACCTATGGGAAGGTCTTTTTAAGCTTTAGGGCCCACTATGGGTGTACATATTGATATAAATCGTAGGATAGTTAGCCATAATGATGATCTACGTATGAATCTGATCTGCCCGCCATTTGGATACGCCGATCAACATATATGATTAGAAGTCTGTTCAACGGTCACCAATGGTCGATCGGGGCCGCAGCTATACGGATATGACCGGGGAAATATCCTTACTCTACGTGTGAAGTTTGGTCGTAAACTGACGATCCGAAATCCTCAACTTTGCATAAGAGTGGACGACTTAATTCACTTAAGTTTCAGTTTATTCCTTTAGGGTATTTGTACTTCTCATGCACTCATCCTTTGACTTAAGTTAAGCGGTTCTGGACAACACCTAAGTCCGACTCTCGTGATGGACGTCAAGCCCAGTAAGACGGATATTATTCTATAGTTTTATAACTAGTGGCCCACCAACGAGCGGTGTAGAGCTTGTTCGAAAAATCGAAACATTTCTGGAATGAATTAGGTATTGAGATTTCTCGTGGGCAATTATTAGGGTTTGGATTAACTATGTTCATAATGTGGCCTATTTATAACTATCGATAAGGAACTTAGCAAATTAAAACGAGTTGAGTCTTGTCAT